>OY821744.1:17276403-18516766 GCA_963682055.1 Primula veris
TGAGAACTTCTATGGGTGTTGAGGACGTTGCCTTGCTATCTTTATCAAATTTGTCAAGTACTTGCTGGATATAATGGGATTGACATATCACATATCTGTCTGATGTCTTGGTAATTTTCATTCCAAGTATCACATCAGCAACACCCAAGTCTTTCATCTCAAATAGTTGTGACAACATTCTTTTAGTAGAACTGATATTATCAATACTACCTATTATTAGCATGTCATCTACGTAAGGGTAAACTACCACGTAGTCCTTTTCATTATCTTTTACGTAGATACATTTGTCACACTTATTGATACGAAAACCACTGGATAGCATCGCCCAATCAAATTTCTCGTGACATTGCTTAGGTGCTTGTTTGAGTCTATACATGGACTTCACAAGTTTACACACCTTATTTTCTTTACATGGAACCACAAACCCTTCGGGTTGCTCCATGCAAATTTCTTCTTTCAATTCTCCTTTCAAGAGCGCCGTCTTCACATCCATCTGATGTATATCCAAATCAAACAGTGTCGCGAGGGCAATGACATTTCAGATTGACATCTTCCTAGAGATAGGAGCATATATGTCGAAATAATTGACACCTTCGGTTTGTCTAAAACCTTTCACTACAAGTCTTGCCTTATACTTTTCGATCGTGCCGTCAACCTTTCTCTCCCTTTTGAAGATCCACTTGTGACCTAATTGTCTACACCCTGGCAGGAGATCCACTAGTTACCAAGTGTGGGTGTGCATAATCGATTCAACTTCATTGTTGATCGTTTCTTCCCAATATTGGGATTCCGGGGATGACATAGCATGCTGGTATGTCGTCGGTACGCCTTCTACCATAAATGTTATGAAATTAGGACCAAAGAAAGTTTCCTTCTTTGTCATTTTACTTTGCCGAGCCTCTTCTTCTTCCTCCTCCACAGGTTCACTTGCCCCCACATTTCCTTCACTGTTCGACTCCTCGGTTTCTACAATTTTGGATGACTTGCAGAGAAAGATATCTTCAAAGAAAGAAGCTTCTCAAACTTCGATGATAGTATCTAGATGCACTTCGGGATTATCCGACTTGTGCACAAGAAACCGATAAGCACTACTATTGTGTGCATATCCTATGAACAGACAGTCTATTGTCTTTGGTCCAATTCTCGTTCTTTTAGGAAGTGAGACCAGTACCTTTGCAAGACAACCCCAAACCCTTAAGATTTTATAGCTCGGCCGATGGCCTTTCCATAATTCATAAGGTGGTTTATCACATTTTTTATGCGATAGCTTGTTCAACACATAGTTGGTGGAAAGCAACGCTTCTCCTCATATGTTCTGGGGTAATCCCTAACTAATGAGTATCGCATACATCATTTCTTTGAGCGTTCTATTTTTATGCTCGGCCACACCATTTTGTTCCGGAGAGTATGGGGCAGTGATTTGATGTATAATGCCACTTTTTGCACATATATGTGCAAACGGTGCTTTATATTCACCCCATATCACTTCTTAATATTTTAATTTTCCTATTGAGTTGATTTTTTTACTTCGGTCTTATAAAGATTGAATTTCTCTATGCTTCATCTTTACTTCTCATTAAGTAAACGTAGCAATATATAGTACAATCATCTATGAAAGTGATAAAGTACTTTTTTCCTCCTCGCGTTTGTACAAACTTTAAGTCGTATACATCTAATTGTATTAGACCGAGAGGTTCCGTACTACGTTCAACGTGTTGAAATGAAGACTTAGTTAATTTTTCTTCAAAACAAATCTTACATTTATGTTGCTTATCAAAAATAAAATTTGGTAGTAGATTTAGTCATAGTAATTTCTTCATATAAGTAGAATTCACATGATCTAATCTACCATGCCATAAATTAAATGAAGCTTAAGAATAAGCAAAGGAAGTTTTATTAGCCTCTTGGGCAACATTCATGATTACATTATTTTTAGTGCTGGCCTCGGCCTTCGCACTTCCACTAATGGACTCGACTTTAAGAGCCGGAGTCCCAACATTTAATTTAAACATGATGTTGGTCATATAGTCACGACCTACATACATTTCATTCAAAGTGATTACAAGTTTAGAATATTCAAAAAAAGTTTAAACCCTTTCTTCACCATCACCGAGCCGGAGACCAGATTCTTGTGAATTTCTGGCACATGGAGAACGTCTGTCAGTGTCAGCTCCTTTTCCGAGGTCATCCTCATCACCACGGTTTCATTTCTTTCCACCTTGCAAGTAGCAAAGTTTCCCATGAAACAACTCTCATTGTCCACTACCATGTAGGTCTTGAACATCCATTTGCTGATGTATATGTGACTCGTAGCATCGGTATCCAGCCACCACTCCTTGGGGTTGCTCTCCACAAGGTTTATTTTAGAGACCACAATAGCCAGCTGCATATCATCATCTCCAGCATTTTTGCTCCCTTCGGCCACATGTGCCTGAGCTTGGGCTTTCCTCTTGCCCTTCCCTTTATACTTCTTGGGTGGAGGCTTAGGCTTGTCGGTGCATTTATAACTATCCATGGCATGATAAGCAGGTTTGTTGCACACAAAGCAGTCTTCCATGAATTTCTTCTTGGGAGCCGCACCGACTCCTCTGTCAAAGCGTTTCCGCTTACAACCAGTATCCTCAACCACATTGGCTTTAGCAACCGTGTTACTTGCCCTACCACCGCCTTTCTTTCCATATCGACGATTGCTTTGCTCAACATTTAGCCTCTCAATGAGTCCCTCCAAGGTCATTGCCTTTTGTTTGTGTTTCAGGTAGTTTTGAAACTCTTTCCATGAAGGTGGCAGTTTCTCAATCATTAATGCCATCTGGAAAGGCTCATGAATAACTAGCCCCTGAACATCAAGCCTATATATATGTGCTGGAGTTCCTCAACCTGCTTGATAACACGCTTTCCATCAACCATGATGTACTCGTGAAAGTTCGTGACGACAAATTTCTTTGCGCCGGTGTTATTCACTTTGTACTTCTTTTAGAGAGTTTCCCAAAACTCCTTCATAGAAGCCTTGGGCTCGAATACACTGAAAAGAGTGTCATCAAGCACACACAAGATGTAGTTTCGGCATAGGTAGTCGTCGTTTTTCCACGCTTCCACCACCAAAACCGTCTGCATGTCCTCATCGTCCTCGCTTTGGATAGATGAAGTCTCTTTAAGAAACTGGGTCAGATTTAGGACAGTTAAATAAAACACCATTTTTTGCTGCCAACGTTTAAAGTTGTTGCCCTTAAACATTTCCAGCTTCTCTAAATTAGAGGTAGGCAAAACGGGCATAGCCGTAGTAGCCTGAGCCTTGCCCTTGGCTTTGGGCACAGTCGCAGCCACTACCTTGGCCGCAGCCCTGGTAGCAGCCTTGGCTGCTTCCACAGCCTTAGCCATAGCATCGGCCTCTGCCGCAGCCTTAGCCACCGCAGCATCGACATTAGCCTTAGCCTAAGCATGAGTCCCCACATCCATAGTTCCTGTAGTGTTTTATACATTTTCAAGAACAAATACATCCTGCTCATTTCCCGAATGAACAATTGACGATCCCTCACCGTTAGTCATCATTACACACAAAAAGTATCAGTTTTCTCAAAGGAGAAACTTATATATGTTTAGCCACAGACCCCAATTATAAATTTATTGGTTTCACTAAAAATACTAGTTTAATCACACAACAACTAAAGTATTCAACCGTGAGCCCCAAAAATAATTGTTGGTTTCATAAAGAATACTAAAAGAAATAAAAATTAATCGCGTACTTAACGTTCGATTTTATTCTGCGGCAAATCTCAAATCTAGTAAACTAGAAATGATTTCACAAGAATTAAAATTCGAACCAAATAAAATAAAGAGTTTAATTTAGTTAATCCTCTTTCCGAAAGAGTAAATAAACATAAATACCGTTTAAGACTGTTGGAAATTCACTGGATCGTAAAGCAATAAATTAAATAACACGTAGTGAAAAGGAAATAATCAAGTTTTATTTCATTGAAGGAATTTGACTCGATTACAAGATTCCGACACGTACAGAATTTAAATTGCAACAAATTAAATTATAGAAAGATTTAATAAAAAATATTAAACTGTTGGACTGAATTGTCATTAACTAAAACTGTCATTGAAGGAAACTGTTGGATTTAATAAAAAATAATTACAAAACTGCTGGACCATTCTGTAATTAACTAAAACTGCCAGACCAGAATAGTATAATTACTATACTGCTGGATTGTTTTTGCAATAAAATAAAAAAATACAGAACTGAAATGTAAATTACAGAAAATAAATTACATAACAGAATTAAATCTAATCTACTGTACTCGAAAAGAAAAAGGACTGAAACGTAATTACAGAATAGTAAATGACTAAAATGTAAATACTGAAAAATAAAGAACTGAAATGAAAAATGTCTTATTACTGATGAGAATAATAACTTGATAATGACTGGAGTTAGATCTACAGACAGCTGTGTTGAACATAGAGTTCAATAATGATTTTGATTATTACTTCGATTATGCGTTTAATGATTTTACGATTTCGATGATATAACTCTTGTCTTGTCCAAAAATAGAAAACGTATATTTCAGGTCTTTAAATGATAGAGCATTCGATAACGAAGCCATAGGTTCAAGCGGAACCAAAATCGGAGCTAAAACGAAGGAGTTATGAGCATTCGAAGATTTACGGGACCAGGATTACAGTCGACCGATCGACTGGACAAAAACGACCGATCGTTTTTGATCCAATTTCTTCCAGTGAGTCCAGTATAAAAACGACCGATCATTTTCAGAAAACGACCGATCGTTTTCTGTAAAACGACCGATCGACTGTAGAAAACGACCGATCGTTTTCTGCAGTTTTCGAAAACAGCTTTTCAGCTTATTCTGGAAAAGAGCTGTTAAAACTTCCAACGGTCATAACCCAGAAAAACAGACTGTGCTGTTATATAAACCACCCCAATCTCTCTCCTAAATCACCAATTACAATATCTATTAACATCCTTCAACCTCTCTCATAAAACCCCTAAAATCACCATTTTGGTGAATATATTCGAGAAAGAGGGAAATCAAAGAAAAGGAGATTCAAGCTCGATCATCATCAACAACTCACCAATTAGCTTTTTAAGAAGCAATTAGAATCGTGAGCGAAGTTACATTTTTGTAACTAAATTTGTATCGAGTGTTTTATAAACTCAATTGTGAGCGAGTGAACGGGTAGAGGCTTTGTAAGCAAGTGAAGCTTAAAAGCTCTAGGTTTTTCATTCGGGTACTCATAAATTGAGGGGGAGTCGTAGACTCGTAGACGTGTTCTCTTGCACTTGTATCAAGAGTAGGAACCCCGGGTAGAGGGTGAGCCAATCGGTCGATTGAGCTCAATAGGATTTGTAATATCCGCAAGAACATTTTTAGTGAAATACTCGGTAGTACCGAGGAGAGGACGTAGGCGCGTTTGCCGAACCTCTATAAATCGCGGTGTCAATTCCTTTCCCTTACTTTTACTTTACGCAACTTATTTTATTGCTTATTTTCTTGTTTGCGTTAAGTAATTCTAGCAATTCTTTAACTCTTGTTATAACGCTTAAGCTTAGAATTGCATTAGTTGGGTGTTAGTTGCTTAGAATTTTAATTAGGCGAAAATCGCCATAAACCTTATTCACCCCCCCCCCCCCCCCTCTAAGGTTAGCACACGGGCCAACAATTGGTATCAGAGCCGAGGCTCTTGCATATAGGAATCTAACGATTTTAGAGTTAAGATCCCGATGGCTAACTTATACAATTTCGCATCCGGCATAGCTTCATCTCCCAATACACCACCATATTTTGATGGAATAAATTTTTCATATTGGAAGGATAGGATGAGCATGTTCTTACAAAGCTATAACGTTAGACTTTGGATGACCATAAAAGTAGGATATTCCGCACCTACATCCGAGAATAGCGAGAACCCAATCCCCGTAGAGGACTTAGATAGCGCTCAACTAGAAGCCTACTCTACGAATGCCAAAGCGATGTATGCTATTGTTTGTGCCGTTTCTCCTAACGAGTACAACAAAATTTCCGCTTGTAAAACCGCTAAGGGTATGTGGGATAAGCTAGTAGTAATGCATGAAGGGACTAACCAAGTTAAGGATTGTAAACTCCAACTATCAGTTCATGACTACGAGCTTTTTAAGATGAGCGAGGGTGAAACTATTTCCGATATGCTTGCTAGATTTACTACTATTACTAACGGATTAACATCTCTTGGTAAGCATTTATCTTGTAAGGAAATGGTCTCAAAGGTGATTCGGAGCTTACCGAAGGAATGGAAACCAAAGGTCACCACAATTCAAGAGGCGCACGACATGAACACCTACTCTCTTGATGCTTTGACGGGTTCACTCATTACACACGAGATCACCCTCAATAGTCACAAGCCAATCTCAAAAAGGAGGGAGATAGCTTTCAAAGGAACAACTTGTGACGAAAGCGATGAGCTATCCAATGACGACGAAAATTCAATGCAAATCATTCGAATCGTCAAGGAAATACTCAAGCTAAAAGACCACCGCAAACATAAAGGTAAATCGTCAAATAATTCAATTTATTCTAACGATTTTGTTTGCTATACATGTGGCAAGGAAGGACACATGGCGAGAGATTGCCTTAAGAATCGCAAGAGCAAAGGAAAGAAGAAGATATCCGCTTCAAGCTCTAGCGATAGCTCCGACCAAGATGAAGTCGCGCATCTTGGTTGATATATGGCCATGGAAGAAAGCCATGAACAAAACCTCTCTTCCTCAATCGAAAATGAAAGCGAAGCCGATGAGGTAAATGATCTTTCTTATGATGAATTACTTCATATGTGCGATATTTATTCTAAAAAGGTTCCTAAGCTTGTCGAAAAGGTCGACTCTCTTAAAAGGATAAATTCTTCTCTCAATGAAGAAATAAGATCCTTAAAAAGAGATAAAATTGAAAATGAGTCTATTCCGACATCGTCATTTTCTCTTCATGATATAGATGACAAAAAGGAAGACTTAAAAGATAAAAACGAGTTTTTAAAAACCGAGAATGACTCTTTGAAAAAGAAAAACGATGAGCTTGTCATTACGGTCGAAAAACTCGAGTTAACAATCTCAAGGTTTTCCAAAGGGAAAACCGTGTTGGACGAAATTTTGAGTTGTCAAAAAGATGTTAATGACAAAAGCGGTTTGGGTTTCGATTCCAACTCTATTGACTCAAGCACAACCCGCTTTGTTAAATCTTCTAGCTTGTCTACAACTCCTATTTCGCCTATACAAAAGGTTGTTTTTAAACAAGGGAGCACTTCAAGAGTTTTGCCGAACTCTTGTAATAATAGAAGAGGTTTAGGTTTTCAAACCAAAACCGCTCATCATACTTCTAAAACTTCCTACAAAAAGTCGCATAGTTCTCGATATTCGAAAAAATCTATGCATTGCATTCATTGTAGTAGAAGTGAGCATAATTCTTCTAAATGCCCAAATCGCTTTCATGTTAGTAGAAGCGATTTGAAATGGGTAGTAAAGACCCGAGCCACTAACAATGTCGGACCCAAAAGAAATTGGGTACAAAAAGACAAATCTTGTGTTGTAGGTATCTCCATCCAAAAGGAGAAAATCGACAAGTGGTTGGCAAAACCGACAAAAGGTATTTCCATCCAAAAGGAGAAAATCAACAAATGGTTGGCAACGCCGAAAAAAGCCGTGGAAGTCAAGAAGATCGACTCCACCATCAAGGATGAAGTGCCGTTGATCAACAAAGGTGGAAGGCATACCAACAAGTGGTACCACCTATTTGGAATCGGCAACGCTCAATGCAAATGCCATTAGCGAGCGGACTCGACCTCACATCACATATGCGGTATACTCTAATCTATTATTTACATATATGTGATTAGTTGGGTCGGGTATATGCATCATATTTACATTTTTCATGTTTTGGTTTTTCTTAAAAACCCTTCACATAACCCCATATTTTTTATTATTGATTGCATTTTGATAATGCCAAAGGGGGAGAAAAATGATATAATTTGGTGTAATGCGTTTTGTTAAAATGGAGGAGATATTTTTCTTGTATCTTGTAAAATCATCATTAGTTTGTCATAATCAAAATGGGGGAGATTGTTGAACATAGAGTTCAATAATGATTTTGATTATTACTTCGATTATGCGTTTAATGATTTTACGATTTCGATGATATAACTCTTGTCTTGTACAAAAATAGAAAACGTATATTTCAGGTCTTTAAATGATAGAGCATTCGATAACGAAGCCATAGGTTCAAGCGGAACCAAAATCGGAGCTAAAACGAAGGAGTTATGAGCATTCGAAGATTTACGGGACCAGGATTACAGTCGACCGATCGACTGGACAAAAACGACCGATCGTTTTTGATCCAATTTCTTCCAGTGAGTCCAGTATAAAAACGACCGATCGTTTTCAGAAAACGACCGATCGTTTTCTGTAAAACGACCGATCGACTGTAGAAAACGACCGATCGTTTTCTGCAGTTTTCGAAAACAGCTTTTCAGCTTATTCTGGAAAAGAGCTGTTAAAACTTCCAACGGTCATAACCCAGAAAAACAGACTGTGCTGTTATATAAACCACCCCAATCTCTCTCCTAAATCACCAATTACAATATCTATTAACATCCTTCAACCTCTCTCATAAAACCCCTAAAATCACCATTTTGGTGAATATATTCGAGAAAGAGGGAAATCAAAGAAAAGGAGATTCAAGCTCGATCATCATCAACAACTCACCAATTAGCTTTTTAAGAAGCAATTAGAATCGTGAGCGAAGTTACATTTTTGTAACTAAATTTGTATCGAGTGTTTTATAAACTCAATTGTGAGCGAGTGAACGGGTAGAGGCTTTGTAAGCAAGTGAAGCTTAAAAGCTCTAGGTTTTTCATTCGGGTACTCATAAATTGAGGGGGAGTCGTAGACTCGTAGACGTGTTCTCTTGCACTTGTATCAAGAGTAGGAACCCCGGGTAGAGGGTGAGCCAATCGGTCGATTGAGCTCAATAGGATTTGTAATATCCGCAAGAACATTTTTAGTGAAATACTCGGTAGTACCGAGGAGAGGACGTAGGCGCGTTTGCCGAACCTCTATAAATCGCGGTGTCAATTCCTTTCCCTTACTTTTACTTTACGCAACTTATTTTATTGCTTATTTTCTTGTTTGCGTTAAGTAATTCTAGCAATTCTTTAACTCTTGTTATAACGCTTAAGCTTAGAATTGCATTAGTTGGGTGTTAGTTGCTTAGAATTTTAATTAGGCGAAAATCGCCATAAACCTTATTCACCCCCCCCCCCCCCCCTCTAAGGTTAGCACACGGGCCAACAATTGGTATCAGAGCCGAGGCTCTTGCATATAGGAATCTAACGATTTTAGAGTTAAGATCCCGATGGCTAACTTATACAATTTCGCATCCGGCATAGCTTCATCTCCCAATACACCACCATATTTTGATGGAATAAATTTTTCATATTGGAAGGATAGGATGAGCATGTTCTTACAAAGCTATAACGTTAGACTTTGGATGACCATAAAAGTAGGATATTCCGCACCTACATCCGAGAATAGCGAGAACCCAATCCCCGTAGAGGACTTAGATAGCGCTCAACTAGAAGCCTACTCTACGAATGCCAAAGCGATGTATGCTATTGTTTGTGCCGTTTCTCCTAACGAGTACAACAAAATTTCCGCTTGTAAAACCGCTAAGGGTATGTGGGATAAGCTAGTAGTAATGCATGAAGGGACTAACCAAGTTAAGGATTGTAAACTCCAACTATCAGTTCATGACTACGAGCTTTTTAAGATGAGCGAGGGTGAAACTATTTCCGATATGCTTGCTAGATTTACTACTATTACTAACGGATTAACATCTCTTGGTAAGCATTTATCTTGTAAGGAAATGGTCTCAAAGGTGATTCGGAGCTTACCGAAGGAATGGAAACCAAAGGTCACCACAATTCAAGAGGCGCACGACATGAACACCTACTCTCTTGATGCTTTGACGGGTTCACTCATTACACACGAGATCACCCTCAATAGTCACAAGCCAATCTCAAAAAGGAGGGAGATAGCTTTCAAAGGAACAACTTGTGACGAAAGCGATGAGCTATCCAATGACGACGAAAATTCAATGCAAATCATTCGAATCGTCAAGGAAATACTCAAGCTAAAAGACCACCGCAAACATAAAGGTAAATCGTCAAATAATTCAATTTATTCTAACGATTTTGTTTGCTATACATGTGGCAAGGAAGGACACATGGCGAGAGATTTCCTTAAGAATCGCAAGAGCAAAGGAAAGAAGAAGATATCCGCTTCAAGCTCTAGCGATAGCTCCGACCAAGATGAAGTCGCGCATCTTGGTTGATATATGGCCATGGAAGAAAGCCATGAACAAAACCTCTCTTCCTCAATCGAAAATGAAAGCGAAGCCGATGAGGTAAATGATCTTTCTTATGATGAATTACTTCATATGTGCGATATTTATTCTAAAAAGGTTCCTAAGCTTGTCGAAAAGGTCGACTCTCTTAAAAGGATAAATTCTTCTCTCAATGAAGAAATAAGATCCTTAAAAAGAGATAAAATTGAAAATGAGTCTATTCCGACATCGTCATTTTCTCTTCATGATATAGATGACAAAAAGGAAGACTTAAAAGATAAAAACGAGTTTTTAAAAACCGAGAATGACTCTTTGAAAAAGAAAAACGATGAGCTTGTCATTACGGTCGAAAAACTCGAGTTAACAATCTCAAGGTTTTCCAAAGGGAAAACCGTGTTGGACGAAATTTTGAGTTGTCAAAAAGATGTTAATGACAAAAGCGGTTTGGGTTTCGATTCCAACTCTATTGACTCAAGCACAACCCGCTTTGTTAAATCTTCTAGCTTGTCTACAACTCCTATTTCGCCTATACAAAAGGTTGTTTTTAAACAAGGGAGCACTTCAAGAGTTTTGCCGAACTCTTGTAATAATAGAAGAGGTTTAGGTTTTCAAACCAAAACCGCTCATCATACTTCTAAAACTTCCTACAAAAAGTCGCATAGTTCTCGATATTCGAAAAAATCTATGCATTGCATTCATTGTAGTAGAAGTGAGCATAATTCTTCTAAATGCCCAAATCGCTTTCATGTTAGTAGAAGCGATTTGAAATGGGTAGTAAAGACCCGAGCCACTAACAATGTCGGACCCAAAAGAAATTGGGTACAAAAAGACAAATCTTGTGTTGTAGGTATCTCCATCCAAAAGGAGAAAATCGACAAGTGGTTGGCAAAACCGACAAAAGGTATTTCCATCCAAAAGGAGAAAATCAACAAATGGTTGGCAACGCCGAAAAAAGCCGTGGAAGTCAAGAAGATCGACTCCACCATCAAGGATGAAGTGCCGTTGATCAACAAAGGTGGAAGGCATACCAACAAGTGGTACCACCTATTTGGAATCGGCAACGCTCAATGCAAATGCCATTAGCGAGCGGACTCGACCTCACATCACATATGCGGTATACTCTAATCTATTATTTACATATATGTGATTAGTTGGGTCGGGTATATGCATCATATTTACATTTTTCATGTTTTGGTTTTTCTTAAAAACCCTTCACATAACCCCATATTTTTTATTATTGATTGCATTTTGATAATGCCAAAGGGGGAGAAAAATGATATAATTTGGTGTAATGCGTTTTGTTAAAATGGAGGAGATATTTTTCTTGTATCTTGTAAAATCATCATTAGTTTGTCATAATCAAAATGGGGGAGATTGTTGAACATAGAGTTCAATAATGATTTTGATTATTACTTCGATTATGCGTTTAATGATTTTACGATTTCGATGATATAACTCTTGTCTTGTACAAAAATAGAAAACGTATATTTCAGGTCTTTAAATGATAGAGCATTCGATAACGAAGCCATAGGTTCAAGCGGAACCAAAATCGGAGCTAAAACGAAGGAGTTATGAGCATTCGAAGATTTACGGGACCAGGATTACAGTCGACCGATCGACTGGACAAAAACGACCGATCGTTTTTGATCCAATTTCTTCCAGTGAGTCCAGTATAAAAACGACCGATCGTTTTCAGAAAACGACCGATCGTTTTCTGTAAAACGACCGATCGACTGTAGAAAACGACCGATCGTTTTCTGCAGTTTTCGAAAACAGCTTTTCAGCTTATTCTGGAAAAGAGCTGTTAAAACTTCCAACGGTCATAACCCAGAAAAACAGACTGTGCTGTTATATAAACCACCCCAATCTCTCTCCTAAATCACCAATTACAATATCTATTAACATCCTTCAACCTCTCTCATAAAACCCCTAAAATCACCATTTTGGTGAATATATTCGAGAAAGAGGGAAATCAAAGAAAAGGAGATTCAAGCTCGATCATCATCAACAACTCACCAATTAGCTTTTTAAGAAGCAATTAGAATCGTGAGCGAAGTTACATTTTTGTAACTAAATTTGTATCGAGTGTTTTATAAACTCAATTGTGAGCGAGTGAACGGGTAGAGGCTTTGTAAGCAAGTGAAGCTTAAAAGCTCTAGGTTTTTCATTCGGGTACTCATAAATTGAGGGGGAGTCGTAGACTCGTAGACGTGTTCTCTTGCACTTGTATCAAGAGTAGGAACCCCGGGTAGAGGGTGAGCCAATCGGTCGATTGAGCTCAATAGGATTTGTAATATCCGCAAGAACATTTTTAGTGAAATACTCGGTAGTACCGAGGAGAGGACGTAGGCGCGTTTGCCGAACCTCTATAAATCGCGGTGTCAATTCCTTTCCCTTACTTTTACTTTACGCAACTTATTTTATTGCTTATTTTCTTGTTTGCGTTAAGTAATTCTAGCAATTCTTTAACTCTTGTTATAACGCTTAAGCTTAGAATTGCATTAGTTGGGTGTTAGTTGCTTAGAATTTTAATTAGGCGAAAATCGCCATAAACCTTATTCACCCCCCCCCCCCCCCCTCTCTAAGGTTAGCACACGGGCCAACAAGCTGCTATGTTTTTGATAAAACTGATATAAAATCTACAAAAAGGAAGTTTAATTAGGTTGTTAGTAATGTTACTGAAACTTGGCACAAGAAATGGCACGAGTAATGTTAAATTCCAAGAAATTAGCTAAAAAATTATGGGCTGAAGTTGTTAATACTGCGTGTTACATTGTTAATAGGGTTTATCTGACTAAAGGAACAAATATGACACCATATGAAATTTAAAAAGGTAGAAAAACAAGTATAAAATATTTTCACTTGTTTGTATGTGTATTCTATATTCTAAAAGATAGAGAACATATTGGTAAATTTGATGCTAAAAGTGATTAAGGTATTTTTCTTGGATATGCTGAGAACAATAGTGCTTTTAGGGTGTTTAATTTAAGAATTAACGCTATGATGGAATCGTATAATGGTTTCTTTGATGAATCCAAAAGTATTTATGAGATTACAGATGATGAAGATGAACCTAGCTATGTGGAGCAACCAAATGAAACTGAACAAGAATAAGTTCCAGAAGAGGTTGCAAGTCCAGTTGCAACACAGAATGAGCTAGAGGCTGAAATTGCTGAAAACAATGCTCAACCGCAGATTAAGAGGAGACCTCGATATGTAAGAACCCATATGAACCACTCTCTGAATGATGTCATTGGAAACGTCAGCGAAGGTATGAGAACTAACGTAAAAATGCTGAAGTGGTAAATCTTGCTTGTTATATCTCTCAAATTGAAGCTAGAAATATTAAATAAGCAAAAATGATAGAAGAAAATCTGTGTTCCCCACATTATATAGATCTATAATTGGTAGCTTACTTTATTTGACTGCTAGTAGAACTGATATATGCTTGAGTGTTGGAGTTTATGCTATATATTAGGCTAATCCTCTTGAAACTCACATGTTAGCTGTTAAAAGAATTATTAAAAATATGTCAAAGTGACAATTAATTTGGGTTTATGGTATACTAAAAACACCAATAAGTTTCTAGTGAGATATTGTGATGATGATTGGGCTGAGAATATTGATGATAGAAAGATTACATCTGGTGGTTGTTTTTTACTTTGGCAGTAATCTAGTTTCTTGTTTTAGCAAAAAAAACAAAATTGTATTTCTTTATCAACTACTGGAGCAAGATATATTACTGCATGAAGTGGATGTAACCAACTTTTATGGATGAGACAAATGTTTTGCGATTATAATATAAAACACGAAATCCTAACTTTTTTTGTGATAATAAAAGTGCTATAGATTTATCTAATAATCCAGTTTAACATTCCAGAACTAAGCACATTGATCTAAGGCATCATTTTATTAGAGAATTAGTTGAAAAAAAGAGTTTAATTCTAAAACATGTCTCTACTGAAAGGCAATTAGCATATATTTTTATAAAACCCCTTGATACTAATAAATTTGAAAATTTGAGAAGTGACATTGGGGTATGTTCTTATGAATTTAATTGATTATGTTTGCAATTTATGCATGAGTAGTGTTTATGGGATCAAGAGTGATTCTTATTGAGCTTAAACATATTTTTATCTTGAAAAAGCCACTACCATAAAAGATGTGAACCGAGTGCAAAAGAATAATTGAATCTAAAACTCTTTCGAATGCACTAAGTGCTAGTACACAAAAAAGTAAAATGGTTATAAGTCTGGTTGCAATTGTAGTTGTAATCTAAGTCTTTTTATCAGACCTAGTTTGAGTGCGTAACTGGTGTTCACTCAATATCCTAGCCAATATTTTTGGTATATACCTTTTATGGATCAGGTATCATTGTGATATTCTTAGTACAGACAGCTATTTTTAACTGGAGTCCATAACACACACTATTGATTATACTCTTTGAGTAATATTATTATGGATTGACTTTGTGTCGCCAAGCTCTTTTAAAACTTATTGATCTTACCTTTTGAGTTATTAAAAAGTATCTGTGTAGAGTAAAGGTAAGTTTTTCTCAATATTAAGTATCTCGGTGCATAAAATTACTCTGTGGATCCTCACAATAAGCATATTTGTAAAAATAAATTATTAATTTCTGGTTTTTGGCAATCTATATATATATATATATATTCTCTGCTATTTTTAATTGCAACATGTTTAAATCTGCTATATTTCTTCAGCTTTATGAAAACCAAAATTTCGATCAGTATTGTTTAAAATTGGAATGATTTATTGGTATATTTAGTAAAATTCTATGTCTATTAATCTGATTGATAAAATTTCCAACGATACATATCTTAAAAAAAAATATGTTTTAAAAATGGGGTATATCTATATCTTAAAAGGGTTTATATTTTGATTTGGTAAATTTTTTTTTGTTAAATCTTATTACCAATTTTTTGAACCATTTATATACCATTCGCCCAAGTGATGCACCGGATGAACAAAATGGCAGGAACTTCCCTTCGTCATCGGTGTGACAAATAGGGAGAGAAAGATATGCGAGTTTATATTTACTATCTTACTGCTTATGTTTCATGTATGAATTTCGCAATGCTAATCTGCAGGGGGGGTAAACTATTAAACTTCAAGTATTTGTCAAATCCAATGACAAATGGAGAGATTGTTAGAACTTAAGGTGACTTGCTAAAGTTACTTAATTTGTTGTCGTATTGGATTATGCCAAATTATGCTTGCAATAAAAGTTATTTGTATTTCTGGTTACAACTGACAGTTGCACCCAGAGTTGCAACCTGCTTATGCAGATTCCTGCATAATCTGTGTTTTCTGCATTTATTTTATTTGCAAGATATTTTATTAATGTAGATTATATTTTCACATTTTTATACAGATATGTTATATGTTTTGAGAATATTTGAGTATTAAAGAAAGATAATTATCTTTTCAAATTATGTGATAATTGTTTTTAAAAAGATATTAGCTTATGAAAATATTTGTTCTAGGGTAAATTTTGGATTGCACCATGAAAACAAAAGTATTTAAGGATTGGTCCATGAAACTGAAACTAATTAAGGATTGGTCAATTTCCTCTAACTAACCAATAAAAATGTAAAAATTCAGAAAAAATGAAAAAATTCCAGAAAATAAAAATGCAAAAATGAAAAAATAAAAAAAATATGAAAAAATCAAAAAAAAAAATAAAAGAGGCAAAACCCCGAAAAAACACGACTTTCTTTTAAAAAAAATCCCAAAAAATCAAAAGAAAAATCCCAAAAAATCAACAAAAATCTAAAATCAACAAAAATCCGAAAATGCAAAAAAAAACAAAACAATTCAGACTATTTTTAAAATAGTTCAGACTGTTTTTAAAATAATTCAGACTGTTTTTAAAATGACTTAAAAATATTTCAGACTGTTTTTAAAATGACTTAAAAAAATTCATACCGTTTTTGATTCAGACTGTTTTAAAAAAAATTTGTTACAGCAGTAGATGATACAGTCTGAAAAATAAAAAACAGTCTGAACTTTCATATATATATATGAAAAACAGTCTGAACTTTTATATATATATATGAAAAACAGTCTGAACTTTTATATATATATATATGAAAAACAGTCTGAACTTGTATATATATATATATATATATATATATATATATATATATATATATATAAACAGTCTGAACTTTTACAGCAGTAGATGATATATATATATACATAGATATATACATAGATATATACATATATACACATGCGGCGGTGGAGGCAGACCGCTTGCGACGACGAGAGGAAGGAGGAGCGAACCTCCGACGGCAGCAGCGGAAGTGAAGGGAGCGACGGAGGAGCGGAAGCAAAATAGATATATATATATAGATAGATAGATATATTATGTGTGTATGTATGTATGTGTGTATGTATGTAGAGAGAGAGATTTGGGGGAGAAAATTGTTTTCTCTGGAACACGGTTTTTTTTTTAGAGAGAGAGAATGATTAATCAGATATATAGATAAATAGAATTGGGAGAGCTTTTATATTTAATGATTAATGGACCAATCCTTAATTAGTTTCATAAATAATGGTCCAATCCTTAATTAAATTTTATATCCGGACCAATCCTTAAATACTTTTGTTTTTATGGTCCAATTCTTAATTTTCTCTGATAAGCCTTAATTTTCTCTGATAGGTATTTGCTGAGTATAAGTTTGAATTATGTTAGAAGATATATTGTTCCATATATAAATCTATCAAAAAGATTGTCATGTGTGAATCTTTTTTGAATAAATAAATTATCTCCTACTTTAAGATATATATTATCTTGTGCTAACAGATTTGATTAAATTTGTTTGTGAGGATTTTATGAGAATTAGAGACACGATATCTTGAAAATTGAAAGAAGTTTGTCTCTTAAAAAAAGAGCTAACTAATCTCCTTGTTACAAGCAAACAATCAGCCGAATTTACTAAGATATTTGGAGCTAAAATAGATATGTGATCCTAAAAAGTTTTATCTCTAAATATCTTACAAAGATGGCGAACAAATCTTCAATCAATGAAGCATGGAAATAGGCCGAATCTTTGATGATTGAAGATAAGGCATGCGAAGATTTGAAAGACTTTGGTTCTTATAAATAGTCTCATAATTGCATGTAAAAAAGTTGTCTGTTCTAAATTTATAAATAACTCAACTTAGAGTAAATAAACGTAAGCAAAAAATACGAGAGTAACAATGACGGGATGTTATTGTTTTTGAGTAGTAGTTATTTAGTAATAGTAAAATAGTGATAGGCAGAAAAATCTAAAAAGAGTCTAATTTTTTTTCATAAGTCTTCTGTTCTATTTTGTACGTTTGAAATAATAATACTACAAACTAGTGACTGCTCCGAATACGTAGCCCTGGTAGGGGTTAATTTCGTTACAAACGTCTTGTGTTTTTTTGCTTTCAAAGTTACAGGCGTTCTTTGTTCATCAGATTAACTTGGTTGCAACCACAGTTGCAACCATCAGGTTTACAGCAACTAGAACTACAGATAGAAATTTTATGTACTGTTCGGTGTTCACCGTATATAATGCCATGAAATTGCAAAATTACATTTCAATCCTACTCTAATAGTGTAACTTGCAGAATTATTTATATTTCTTTCCTACTTGTGCAGTGTATTTGGCTGGCCTAATGAATCATTTTTCAGTTTTCAATGCATATGCAAGGAACTCTTAGTACAGAAAATCAGTATCGATTACTGTTTTAAAAAGCCATAAAGTTCCATATAAGCTTACGAAAAGTTTGCTTTCACGTTTTTATTCTTTTTTACATTTTCATTTAATCTCTTGCCAAAACGTTTTGGTTTTCTAAAACATTGGTACCAAAGGATCACTGTATGGGGGACTGGATTTAAAAAATTAATATGAAGGGCTAAAACGCTATTTTTCGTTAAAAAAAATTATACCGTAAAAAAATATTTTTTTTAAAATATGGGAGGGGGGCTGCAGCTAGGGATGGCAATTTCACGGATTTTAACCCGATCCGACCTGAGGATAAACTTGCACATTTACCCATTTGACCCCTGACCCGACCCATTTGACCCGTTTTTAATTTTTTTTTTCCTTTTCAAAAATAAATCTCATAAATGTCAAAAAATTCAAATAAAATTTGTCAGTTAGATTAAAAAATCATTTGATTTAGAATTATAATATAAAATTAATATAAAAGAAAGAGTTTAATATATATGAGAGAGAGGAGAGAGAGTGTCTTAAGTTTCACTTTCTTAAGTTGCACTTTTACTCATTTAAAACCGACCCGACCCGACCCGACCTGAATAGGATTGCACTTTTAGCCGACCCGCGGCAGGTCAGGTCGGGTCGGCTTTAAACCCGCAAAATTACCATCACTAGCTGCAGCCCTGCCAGCCCCCACCATGCTCCTCGCTTCACCCCATATATATATATATATATATATATATATATGGGAGAGGTTATATGAACATCAACTTAGACATCAATTTGGACATTTTTTCGTAAAAACGCTCCAAATCAATATTTGGTTAATGCAAATCTCCATGGTTTCACGACGGAAACACAAATATGCGTCTTGTTTTTTTTTTCGAAATGTATAATGACATGTTTTCGAAATTATGGTAAAATTTAAAAATTCAAAACATGTCATTATAGATCTCAGAAAAAAAAAACAAGACGCATATTTGTGTTCCCGTCGTGAAACCATGGAGATTTGCATTAATCAAATATTGATTTGGAGCGTTTTTATGAAAAAGTGTCCATTTGGGTGTTTTTTATGATGTCCATATATCCTCCATATATATATATATTGAATGGGGGAAGAATACTTGTTCACCATATATATAATTAGGTAAGGTCAACACATTTCAGTGTTCTCTTTTATAAAGAGTGATTATCAGGTTTTGTTATTATTAGACACCATGCACATTATGCAATAATCTGTAGGTCACATTCAGTGTTCCCTTTTTTCATACTATGCTGTGAGGAAAGCTAAATTTACAGTTCCATGTATACAAAAAATTTCTATTTTAAATAGAGAATTTTACTACTCCAAGGCTAGAGTATCAAAGTAAAATAGCTCATGCCAAAGAACTTTGTTAGATACACTAAAAGCTCTATAAATTAATTTCGTTGTGAGCTGAGATATTTATTAATTTAGAGAGTTATTAATTAATGGATAAATTAATGATTTTATTGTGTGACATATTAGCTACGGTATATATATGGAGAGATAAATAGAGGGAGATAAAAGAGTCGTCTTTTATTCATTAATAAGTGTAGGGAGGTTATATCAAGAGACACCCTAACCCTCTTTATATAATAGAGGGGAGGGTTACATATGATAGTAAAGCCCAACATAGGTCCAAGTAAATACCCATAGAGTAAGGCCTAAAATGGCCAATAATATCCTACAACACTCCCCATTTGGACGTTTTGATTTCTTCATCTTCATACAGTCGATCTGAGTCGAGTTTATTCGCAGTACTAAACACATATAAATCTTAGGGCCGGAAAACCCAGTGTGGGACAAAATCGGTACCTAGGAGAAATTGTGTAGCCGAATGATATATGGTGAAATTCCATGTAAGTAACGAACCACAAAACAGTGTGCCTCATCAAAATCTTACCAGAGCAAACCTAATGGGAAAATCTCTGGTCTAAGGAAAAAGAGTGCAGTAGTGGTAGTAGTATGGGATCAACCACAAAACAGGTGTCTTTTCAAAACCTTGCAAGAGTAAACCCAGTGGGAAAAACCTCCGGTCGAAGGGCAAAAGAGTACATAGTGGTAACAAGAGTATACAACAGGATACTCCCCCTAATTTCGGCAATCTTAAGTGAGATATGTTGGGAACGTGTCTCGCTAAAAATCTTTCCAAGAAAAACCCAGTGGGAAAAAACCTTGGTCTAAGGACAAAAAGATTACAGGAGCATGCGACTGGATGTTCCCCTTCACTTACACACGACATGGTGCGGGGATTTCGACTAAATAGTAATTAGTGTAATAAGCATTCATCTGGATGCTCTCCCTCACTTACACACGACTGGGTTCAAGGATTTCATATTACAAGAAATAATACGAGCATTCGACTATATGCTTCATTTATTTGCACATGACTGGATGCAATAAAATTTAACGTGGAATAGAACGAGCATTCAACAGGATGCTTTTACACTTCATATGTGAAGATTTATTTCGATTAGAAATGCTAAATAGCATAATGTAGTCATGTCTCTCTTGATCGATAACAACAAGTTGTCCTCAAATATGACAAGTGTTTTATCTGGATCGTGAGATAGAGTATATGTAATTCAAATATGACTAATACTAGCTCGAAGTTATATACACTCTCTAGTCATCTCATAGAGCCTGAGTAGATCAGAGTGATTCGTTCGGAGTCATTCCAAGACCTCCAAGATATCGCCTTAGGAATATCCCTTATGTGGGTCTGATAACTAACTGGCATCGGTATAACCAAAAAAGGTTGCGTTAATTCGAGTACTAAAGGGGATATGTACACTCGATGATGCAAATGAGATAAGACAAGCCCTCATCCACAGTTACCTTAACGTAATGGGAAAATTTCTGTTATGCCATTTCGATGGCAGCGTGTTAGCGCGATGCTGTCTCGAGCTATACCATTCACAGCAGAAGAGATGCTCGTCCGAGAACATTATACCAAGTATAATAATGCACTTATTGTACTTAGATATGAACATCATGGTTCAATATCTCTTAATCGTCTCATCAGGGACTGACCGGGTCTATTTAAATGTCTAGTAATCAAACGATCATGGGAGAATCTGACGACTTAGCATCATGATGACTAAAGTGTCATAACACCTTCTGGGTGTAGTCTGAATCATGGACTTTGATTCAATCTTTACGGGACTCGATCATCCGGCCGAGTCACTACCGTGCCATCCCAAAATCCTTCATCTCGAAGGGCAAATCCAAAACGTGGATTGCTTCAAAACATGCAAGGGCATAATACTTGTTCAAGTATCCCAAGATGGTCAAGTACTAACTTAGGCGGGTGTATCACATCTACTCGGATTATATTAATCCATATAGTGAACGTCATAGTCAATTGAGATCGTGTTCCGTGGTCAGAAACTACTTGATCAAGCACATGAAGTCACACATGGACCTTCATCTACATCTTTTGTCTAAATCTCCACAGAGATAAAACATGACCACATTCATGGCTGCATACTCAGTTTTTTGGAAACTACTAAACTGGTAAAGTAGGAGACCGTTATAATGTCCATTATGAGGAAATAAACAATCTCGTAATCAATTACAAGGTGTGAGAGAAGCCTTGCGCTATTAGGTGATCATTCTACAATCTCATTATTCTCATAACTCTTCCTTACGAATAACCAAATAAACAAACTCGTTTAACATTGGTGGTGTTGGAGCCAGAGGTCCGAACATACTTTCACTAAGGAGTCTACTTGGATTGTAAGTTTCCATTAGGCCAGTCTATTCTACATTGACTTCCGGCAACAGTATATGGTTCCCTGTCATAATTTGCTCATATTATCTGTTATCACCGAATATATGAACAAGTAATCAATGACAGTCTCGTTTTGCTTCAATATCGTCTAAGATATCATGATCGACAGATATTTCAAGATTCTCAGGATGAGGAGAAAATCACACATCTTCTTGATCCTTTATAATTTCATGCGACAAACGAGTTTCAGTTCACCACCCCTGGGGCTGAACGAATTAAGAACCAGTCAACTTCCTCGTACCTTGGGAAGGATAATGGACTGACGGCCGACGGCAGCATCCTTTGCTTGGCTGGTTCGGCCAAAGAAACGTGTTACGACAGGAACACGACATCCGACAGGGACGTCTATCCTTGCAAGAATTTTACAGCAGGTATAAATGATCTCATGACATCTCATAAAGTTATTAAATACGTCTGGCATTTAGTTAGACTTGAGGGAGTCTATGTACTTACTTGTCACTAAGTGCAGTTTTGGGGATCAAGGTAAGACTGAGTGGATTATGTCACGCTACTTCACGTCGTTCTTTATCAATGGTAACATGCAAATCTCCCCCTAACAATGGGGAGAACAGTCTTAGCGATGTCACATTCGCATATCATACTGTAAAGAGATCGCTTGCCAAGGTTACTCTATCAAATAATAGGCATGGGATTCATAATCGACTTATGTCCCCTTCAGAATTTCATATTTTGACTGATATATTGGCTCAATCAAAATATTAACTAAGCACTCCAAAAATGCATTAATATGAGGCTTCTGGCTCATAACTAATAACCAGCTGGTATGCATATGGTGTTTGAGTGTCTATGGGCCTTATACCAGACCAATGGAGCAAAAAATCATAACCCCACCCGAAAATATAAATCTTGGTGCTCAAGACCAATTAGTGAATGCAATCATTTGCAGTCGCAACATCAAACTTTCCGTGAGTCCATTTGGGTATGAACATAATCGACATGATGTTCAATTTCAATTCCCAAACTCAAGTAATTCAAATCGAAATTTCGTTTCTTATTCTTCGGCATTATCAAGTCGACTAGACTTTTTAGGATAATCCGGATGATTAGCCAACAATTTAATGATAGGGCTAAAAGTTTAGGAAATGCTGCCTTTCTGTGGACAACAATAATCATGTGACCATATTGTCGATGTATCAACCATAACCATAAAATTTTAATGGTCCATCTTATGGTTGGATAAGTCCATAACAACTCCTTCAATTCTTTACAAGAATTCTATGAGTCCATTTCGTAATCTTTACACATACTAGTCTAATCAATTGACGACATGCGAATGATAGTACAAATAATCATGTCTTAGCATCTAAATCCTTTATCAATCGATTACTGGCAAAATGATAAGGCAACTTTAAATGCTTTAAAACATGTGGTAAGAACCACCTAAAAGACATTTCAACTCCTCTAAAATATACTTTTGATCATATTGAATGGAGGCTATGTAAAGAAATTTCAATTCTTTTATGAACTATTACCAGATAACACTGGTTTTCTCGAATATTTTATAACTCAACAAGGTACGACAGGACCTACATGAGTATAAAGCCTCATATTTGACAAATCAATTTGGTTTTACCAAAGATTTTGATTTGAAACGACATGTCCATGATCATGGTTACAAAAAGACTCTTTAGGCAAGTAGTTGGTGAAATTATGTGGTAAACTGTTACCCACTATTTCCAGAAAACAAACTTCCCCACATATATTGCCATAATGATTGATAATTTAAAGTTTAGTCACATTTCTAAAAGTGATTTGCTCAAATTATACTTTAAATTATTTCGAGAAAATTTTGTAAATAGGGAAACCATAATCCAAAAGTATGTCCAAATGGAAAAATCATAATCCAAATGGAAAAACATAATCCAGATGAGCGAAAAACCGGCTCAATGATTTATTAAAATCAATAAAGAAATGTATCAAACTCATTTGAGCCACAAAATTGGGGGTCTCAAGAGTTTCCTTTCAATTAGCTTTAACCATATTAGCATCGGCTTTTACGACTTTATAATAGTTTTGAACTATTTAAGGAGTATCCGTGCATGACCTTTGTCGTTATAGTATAGAGTTGGCTCCTTGAGCATTATCTCTTACTTTGAGACAACGGGCCATATTGTTCCTTTCAAGAACTATCTTGGAGCCACATGTCTTCGGTTTTGACGATTGTCTAAAAGCTTGCTTGGCTAGGCGATTCATCAGGATCGCGACAGTTTGAGACAAATAACACTTTTCTTGGTTCTCGATTCATGGAAAAAAATGTCTATGAAGAGCATTAATATCAGGCAAACAATTCGTCATTGACCCAATAGGATTAAAACTGATCATCGGGGCATTTTCTCATTCACAAACAGATGGGCTATGAAGGAACATGAAGAATATAAATTCATAATACTGCTTATGAAATACAATTTCCAAGCTAGTATTTTGGTGAAGAATAGCTCCAATATCTCAATTTCAGACATTTGTTCACCATATATGTCATCTTGCCTCAAATGTGGTGGCGGAATAAAATCAATGCCTTAGCCTTCATCTCGAGGGTAACAACAAACTCATGTTTTACCCATCTAAGATAGCATCCAAAAAAAATTTGGATGACATGCTCACACATCAGGGTGACTAACATGTGGTGGCGTAAAATACCTCGTCAAAACATTTATTTCGTAAGTATGCTTTGCGATTTCCTCATCAAAGATGGCATCTAAGATGTGTTGGGAGTTCTGGATTAGTTATCATATAAAACGACTAGTTTATATGTTTATGGTTTGCACAAGCACAAATTTTGTTTCAAAACAACATGTTCGAATACTAGTTTTACTTCTCATGTGAATTAGTTCTCATTGATCGAACGACGGGTCGATACTAAAATACCAGTTCAGCGAAACATACATCACTATATAAACACACTCAGGGAAATTATTATTTAGTCAACCCCTTTCAGTAGCTCTAATTGAACACGACCAGGAAAGACGGTGAGGGTGGAGGGCATGAATGCCACTTAAAAACCGAGTTCATTAGGAGAACGACTTCTGCCTTTATCTTTCCTAGACATCGTATCCAAATAGGTGAGCCTCTTAGGGAAAAATTCATAATTTTACCAACTTAAATATGAAAATATATAATTTCGTAAATTATATTATTAAAATCGTCCGATCGATATCAATATGTTTGATTGGATCAAACATCACAATCAATTGTGTTTGGTCATACATACAAAATATCAACATGGTAGTTATAATATTACATGCCAATAATTATTAACATGGGAATTCATAAATTAATTCAATTAACATGCAATTTTTATTCACCTGCCTTTAAATTAATATACATGCATGTGGGTGGTTGTATATTGACCGAATATTGCTATTTATTAACCATGTATGTTGTTTTGCATGCAATTGATACTACAGAATCATGCGTGTAATTTCTGTACAGGATATTACAATTTACAACATAATTACATGTTCAGTCCATATTTTCATGCAAGTTACAGTTTGGTCCTTATAATTAACAATACAATCCATAGTTAACGGCGAGTTACAAATTAGTACTAATGTTTTTAGTATATACCATATTCAGTCGGTCAGATGCATATTACTACATTTACATAAGTTACAGGACATAAATAACAGTTGGTGACAGGGGAGGATCCAGAATTTTAAATTCGGGGGGGCATAATTTTATAATAATAACGGTGACTAGTGCCGAAAAATTTATAAGTTAATGTGAAACTAGAATCATGTATTATAATATTTGAATAAGTAAGTTCGGGTAGACTCTTTAAAATAAATAAATATATATATATATATATATATATATATATATATATATATATATATATATATATATATGCATATAATATTTGTATATAAATTAGAAGAATCGATTTGGTTTGATTTAAATTGAAAACAAAACTAATGTACTTCATTTACATGATTGGTTTTCCAAAAAACAAACCAATTAATAATTCATTCGATGTTTGATGTTCGGTTTGTCCAGTTTGGTCGATTTGCTTACAAACAAAATAGACAAAACTAACAATGAATGTTATAAGAGTACATTAAAAACCATCACGATATAATAGAAATTAACAAAACAAAGCAAACGATAAAATCTTATCAAACTCTAGAATAAACAGATTAATTTTTTTAGGAAAAACCTTCAATGCCTTCAAGCCATCTTATCATAAACGTTAATTATAAGCAGTTTAGTTCATGATTCAAGCCATCATCACATTCACTTTCAATAAATAAATTAATTTGTTCTGAAAAAATCTTCAATGTCTTTGAGACTAGATGGATTTATTCCCTTATTTTTTGTTTATGATACTGGTATTGTTGTAAACTTGTACGAAAATTCTTGATTAGAATACGCGTATTGTTGTAATCTTGTAGAAAATAAAGCCATCTTACGAAATGAATAAAAGTTAATTATAAGTATAGTATATGTTCCAAAAAGAGATATATTATGAATTAATATAAACTTCAAGGGTACTTTCGTAATTATATTTGATGAAAATTTTGGAGGCATGGAACCCCATGCCCCTACCTGCATCTGTCCCTGGTTGGTGATGTGAAAACATGGTATTATATACATACATATAAATATTTAACTCATACTACCAATATTCAATCATAGTAAGTATAAAGCTCCTCAACGTGATTGATTACATACCGGTAGACAATTTATTTGTTTACTAGTCAAACATAGCATGCAATTTTATTAACACAGTTTGAGAATTTATGTGTAATCGTTATCATATGTCGTATGTTTTTTTTTCAACATGGTTAATAATTGTGTACCTTTCACATGATATATTGGGAAGGTCGATTTAGTAATAATTAGATAAAACCCGGTTAAACCTCAAGCTTTATAGATACTCAATATCCGTGCGTTTACCCAAAATCTGCAATACCCACGAGCGTATATCCTAGTCTCCGCAAGCAAAGTGCCGATAATGTGTTGTGTGACATATTAGCTACGATATATATATGGAAAGATAAATATATAGAGATCTTTTATTCATTGATAAGTGTAGGGAGGTTATATCAAGAGACCCCCTAACCCTCTTTATATAATAGAGGGTATAGTTACATATGGTAGGAAAGCCCTCAAGTAGGCCCATAGAGTAAAGTCCAAGATGAAAAATAATATCCTACAACAAATTTATTATTTTAGAGAGATTTAAAATCGATTCAATAAATATAATCATCAATGACATAAAACTCATTATATATTACTAATAAAACTCCTTTAGTAAAGTCAAATACATTACTTCACTTACTAATATACAAATTTTGTTATATTTTAAATCGTGTAGCAAAATAAGAATAGTCGCTAGATAAATCAAAGTAGAGAGTAGCTCCAATGAGATTTAGATTAAAAAAAATGATTATAGAGTCATATTTCACTAAGTCGCCCTATTAATGTTTATTATTTCGAACAATTATTAATTTATAATTTGTAGGGACCAAATATTTATATAAGGATCTTTCAAAATTTTATTATCTTATTAATTTATCGAAATTTACGATTTTTTACACTGGTACAAGTCGGTACTGGAGAAAATTATTATTTTACAGAGATTATTAATTTATCGAGTATTAATTTATGGGAGGTTCTGTAACAGCCCCGACCCAATATAGCGTCACACGACCGAAGAACATATGCGGCGGTACGTATTAAACAAAGACTAAATTGTAACACTTGTAAAACTCAATAAAATAGTACGATTTCTATAAAAAAAATACTTCTCAATTTTACTACACAAATAAACTCTTACAAAGTCAACTTTCATTTACAACCCAAGTACGACAAACTAACAAGCTAACCAAAAGACATTAGCGAAAAACTATACTTAGATTTCTATGAGGTATCTGGCCTATAAGGTCTGTCTGCTCCTGACTAACTCGTTCTCAACTTTATAATCTGAAAACATTATAAAATCGAGAGGTAAGGTAAAAGAGTTTAGTGAGTGATAAACTTTAAAATATAATATAGGATCGAAAATATGTTTTAATCCTTTTATCATTTTCCTTCGAAAAATCAATATTTTTAACTTTACAAAATTTCCAAAGCATAATATAATATAAAACGTTTCTTGAAAACCGAAACATTCTCAAAAAAATAAAACTATCAAATATTTTAAAATGTGTGATCAATACGATAAATATAATGAGAAATTAAGCTGGATTTAAACTTCCTGAATCTTTTTATTCTGTTGGACCCAGACTTTCTCGTTTTCTTTATTCCGTGGAATCATATTTCCTGATTCTTTTTATTCTGTGTACTTGGACTTTCCAATTATCTTTCTATAGACTTAATTCACAATTATAATAAAGTAAAGATCACTTTTTAAAACACAATTTTTTTTTTAAAACATCTCACGCTTTAAAACCTTCACGTTCATCAACGTATCCACATAAAATTTTCACTATACTTTATAACGTAACAAACACTTTATTCTTTCAAAAGCTGCAACTTGTAATTCAATATACATATATCTTTTGATATGCGAAAATATAATTTTCACCTGTAAACACTAGTAAAAAAAATGCAGTGGGATATTTATAATAGCAAGTAAAAAATCACGCACCTCGATACGTTTACGAAGGAACCAAAATACTACAAATAAGTTACTGCTAATAACTTGACTTCTTCATAAAATCTTTCTTATGGATTTGTATTCTCTCATTCTCGCCGTCTTCTATTATCATTTACATATGTATTAAGTACAAAATGTACCACCTAGCTAGCTTTCTCTATGCATTCTATGCATTCGTGAGTTGATATCTATATAAGTATAAAATGCGAGACAAATGAATAAGTTGTTGAATGATTGCACGTTTTACTGGTGAAATAGTTAGGTCCTAATAGTAACATATAAATATATAGAATATCTCTTCCCATTAAATTATGTGATATTTAATATATCATACTATTAATATAAGTCAACCCAAACATTTTGAGGCTGTCAAATTTTGCCCAAATTTTCCAAAAATACCCCCACTATAATATTGTAATTACTCTTAAATGACATCATTCAATTCAAATACATAAATAACTTTAAAAATGTTATTTTACACACATATTTATATTTCAAACAAAATCGTTGTGTATTTTTTATAAGAGTAAAACATTATATTACTCTTTTTATACGATTGTTAATTAATTATATTTAATCATTCGATATTTAAATTTTAAAAAAAAATATTAAGTTTATTTGTCGGGATTATATCTATGTCAGTACGTATCGCACATGCAATGCGTGGGCAACTATTACTAGTATTATATAGGGTAACGGACATATGAAAAGTAACATGTATTCTTAGATAAATGTCCATTTTAGTTACCACACCACTATAAATCATTACATATTCCAATATCCTTTGTAATATGCACCAGCTTTAAAACACAACCTTTTATGTTTAATGTTAGATTATAAATACCCATGCAAACATTCACGGCTTTTGTTATATTAATAAATATGGTATTTCAATGCCTAATAAATTCTAGGCAAAAGAAAACATATATATATATATATATATATATATATATATATATATGTAACTTCTGTCAAATATTGAATGTGTCATTATTATTAATAAATACTTATTTGATTAGAAATATTCATATAGGTATACATGATCAAATTTTTAATTGGTAAACAACCAGACAATCTATAAAACACAGTAAGATTTTAAAAGATAATAAAAGTATTAGTAACTAAGTAAAAATAAAATACTGGATTTTACAGGTTTTACTGTATACGCTTGGAGACTAGCTGTCAGATAAAGCAAAAAACTAAGTTTGTTTACAGGTTTAATGTGTAGTCGACTTGTTTAATAATGAAAGAAAACCAAGTTCATCATATTAAATAAGCTTCTAGTACTTTTTTCACGGAAATATATGGAAAGAAACCTTCTGAGGTCGTTGACTAAATAGTAAAAACAGTGCAACTTACAGATAATGGCGTCCTCATATATAGATTCTATTTAAACTTAAACCAACTTTAGTACTAGACAACGGAGTTAACCCGGTCGCTTAATTAGTGATCTCTGGTTATTATTTTATACATTTTTTTTAATCCTGCCATCTTTGTATTCCATTCAAACATATATGTAATCAAAGTGTCTCTTAAAGACATTGCAAAGTACAAAAAGTGAAGTTTTGTATTCATCATGTCTAAAGCAGAAATAAAGAGTTTTAAATTTTGTAGGGTCGTCTTCTTCTTCTTTAGGGTTATGTAAATTACGTTCTCATGACCAATTCAGATGCAAAGTTTACCTTTTTGTGTTATGTCAAGGAATGTAGACACACATGCTCCTGAAAATCAGTAGAACGAATCTAATATTATTTTGTTATCTAATAGTAGGTCAAAAATAAATATATGACGAAATTACTAATTCTAATTAAGAAACTCTAATAGAAACTCCGAAGAAAAACAATTTTTTTTTAATGATGGGTACTTATAGACACACATGCTCCTGAAAATCAGTAGAACGAATCTAATATTATTTTGTTATCTAATAGTAGGTCAAAAATAAATATATGACGAAATTACTAATTCTAATTAAGAAACTCTAATAGAAACTCCGAAGAAAAACAAATTTTTTTTTAATGATGGGTACTTATATAAAACCATGTCGGCTTTACGTCACAATTAAGGGGGTCTGACAAGAATACAATCCTATGTTAAAATTTTGAATGATAATATGTTTTTGAAGTCATTGGCCCAATTTATAATATCTCTTAATTCATTAAACAATATTTTTTAGGTTGAAAAGTAATAAAGGATGATTAAGTTAGATCTAGAGCTAGTTTCATAGAATGTACGAATGAGTATGAGACGTCTGTATAAGGAAAAAAATGTTAGTATGTTACCTTTACTTCCTAACGATTTCATAGAATATTAGCATAATTATTTCTCTCTTTCAGTGAAAAGATGTAAATGCTAACTGCATATACACTGATGTATGTAAGTGACATGGTCAATTAAAGAAATTTATCCTCTTTGAATTTGCTTCTTCACGCTTGGAATAACATCAACTACAATAACTTTATAAATGGGGAAAAAGAGGTGGAGTGTGGCTAAAAGGAATTTCACTTAGACCCACATTAAAAGTAGAGCTTAGCATCATGATCGAGCAAGAATGGTGGTGCATGATGTGGTGCTCATGAAATGATGGTGTCATGTAATTAATGAATTTGATTCTCTTTTGCACTTTTGTTTAATTTTAGACCTCTTTATTTCTTTCATAATTTAAAAGGCCGTAATAATATATCGAGGTGACAAAGTTAAACAAGCATTAGAGGGGTGTTATGCTCTAATATGGTCATTAACTATGGATGTTTTACCGTTTAATACAATGAACTACGAGATTTTTTTTAGCAACATCAATTATAGACTCTGTTATCATTTAATACAAACGCATGAATAACTTGATAGTTGATGGTACTATAAGTGTGTATACTTAATAATTGGTAGCAGGGTCGACCCTGGTCCAAGTCTAGTAAATCTTGGGCTCGGACAAATAGTCAGGAAATTTTTTTAACGGGCAACACTCCAACTATTTTTTAAATTTATTTTGTAATTATATATGAGCTATTTAATCACTATCTATTTACATTTTATTACATTAGCCCAGTGGTTATGTTGTAATGATTCCAAATTGGTTGTCATTCGTTCAATACTCACAATCTACAACATTTTTTTTTATTTTTTTTTATCAATAATAGACAACCAAAAATATTTAAGTATTGGACATGCATATTTAACGGGCCGGCACTGGTTGATAGTACTAAAATGTTGTATGTTTGATAATATTATCCCTTTTAATTATACTTTTGTATCAAATGTTAACAAATTATATAGTTGATGGTGCTGAAAGGAAACTCGTAATGTATGTTAATAAACGATGAAACGTTCATAATTAATGGTGTTAAATCATAATAATTCCGCATTGCAGCTTACTTTTAAATTTTCTTAAATTTAAGAAAATTAACTACTATTCACTCCATTCACACAGAACACTTTTATATTTCAATATTAAAAAAAAAAAAAAAACTAACCGTATACCGTTTCTTAACTTCTTTTGTCTTTCCTTCAAAGTCCAACAAGTGGTGGCTTTTGATTTATACTGACATTTTCATTCAAGGGAACTGTCCTAAATGTATTATTGAAAAAGAATGAGCCAAGTGTTGGGTTTGTTTTGAGGAAAATTATATCACATCTACTATTTGAGGTTGTGTTAAAAGAATCGGATAGACACCAATCTTTATTATAAATTGATATGTTTCCTCAAAATATACACTAAAAACTGTAATGAGATAGCATGAGTTGCTGCTTTTAGGAATATTAAGCATATGAAACTTTTTTCCCCATAGCTACAGATTGAGATGTTTTCCAAATATTTTTGGCAAAATTAGAATATTTAAGCTAGGCCATGAACTCATACTCCGTCTCAACTTTCAATAGTGATGAGGAAGTTATGTATGTCGGGATGATTCTATGTGCTTCTGTTAATGTTCGAGGTCAGACAGGATAGCTCGAGTGATTACCACTTACTTTTCTTTGTAATGGCTGTTACATCAATTTCGGAATCAAACTTCATTAATATGATCTCGGATATTCCATTTGTCTTTATTTCCAACTTGTTGTGTAGTTTGCTACATATATTAAGATCTGTTCTTAGGAGTTTTGTGTTCTGATGCAGGCTAATAATCAAATTTGATTGCATGTATGTTCCCACATGTTTGACTATTCATTTTTGCCGTTTTATCTTCTTAACATGTGGCTTCTTTTAACATGACATTTCTTGTTTCATATGTAGTAACTGCACCCGAAACAAGACTGCCGAATGTCTATTGGTTGCTGCAACGTCCTCAGTTACTCTTCCTCCGCAATATATACCCTCAAATGCATGTGCTTAAATCTACCTTCCACATCGTATGCCTTCTCATTTTTTTAGTGCTCTGATGACTCTAACTAGTAGATCCTATTTCACTTGTATATTTTGTGAAATATGACATATCTTAACCAAATATTTCTCATGGGCCGGACGTGGTGCTTTTCCTTGTGTAAATCCAGGGGCGGCACAGGTCCAAGTCTAGTAAGACTTGGGCCTGCGGCACAGGCTGGGTATACGGCAAAAAAAAAAAAAAACTGGGCAATAGTTCAGCCCAATATAATTATATAAAGTCCAGTTTATTATAAACTCAGTTTTAGACCAAATTGGCAATTGGATTAATTCAGCATTTGTAAAAGAAAATAATCACCTATATATATATATATATATCAATTAAAATGAAGCTGTTTTTATTTTATTTTTGCTTGATAAAAATGCTACAGACAACCGAATAATTTAAGTTTTGGACAATCCGTGGAGTCGGGCCGTCCCTGTGTAGATCCTATTTCATTGGGAACTTGCACTATAACAAAATGTGTCAATTGGAGATGGTCAAATTTATTGCTAAATGACAAAATCTGTCAGTAAAACAAAAATTCGTCGTCATGTCGTTCCCGATTAGGACATTGGGAAGCAAAATTTGTCACTATTTCCGTCTGCAATATGACTTTTTTTATAGTGTTGATGAGTCGACTCACCCACACGTCGTACTTTTACAGCTATCTCAGGAGTTACTCCACTCCGTAAGTAATCTAAGAATTAACAAAAATAGTTAAAATTGTGTAAACCGAAAACTCAATATTTCTATCACAAGAATTGCAAAACCTTATGGAAATTCTTTGAAACAATTGAAACTTTTTTCGCAATTAAATGCAGTTACTAATTCATGATCTGACATGTACAAACTGAAAACTTCAATCTCAGCGATAACTCTTCCACTCAACACCGGCATATCACTAAGTCGGACTTTCGTCCCTACTCGACAGGTGGGTTTTGCAGTCAAACTCCCTTCTGTCTCTGTACTCTAGGTCCAATCTACGTTTGGATGAGGTAACCTTTGCACGCCTCCGTTACTCGTTGGAGACCTACATCCCATAGAGATATTGTAGACAATCCTTCACTTCCATTCCGGAGCATCTTGAGGACTTTGATACAAAAACTGGATGGCCTAGCCGCATCAGGGATTAAGGGAAATAATAGATGAAGCAACCAACTCCTTCATGTATGCTCCACTTGGCTCAATATATATAGCTCAGCTTGGAGAGCTCCATAAGCAAGAAATTCAATTAACAGGAATGTCTAAAAATTTCTCTTTCTGGATTTAGAATATATCGGTGTTGCCATTTTCTTTTTATTATAATCCAAATCTATTTGGTTTTAAAACTTTAGCTTGTTTACAAACAAATCTAGCACAAGATCCGTGAAAACAGTTGATCAGTTTGGTTAGGTTTGATTCGACTGAAGTTTTTAACGTGCGTGTTATGATTTTTACTTCAAAAATGGTATAGGTTTCCTTACAAGCACTTGTTTCTATTAACTATTATCGAAAAACAATAAGGTTATTAGTGAGAGGACGAACGTAAGAAATAACCAATTACGTGCGAAATTATAAAAGATCTCATTTAAGTTCAACCAACTCAGTCACTTCAACAACCTTTTATGGTAATATAGGTATCCAATATACAAACGAAATGAATGTTTGTTGCCTTAACTATTCTTGTTAGTCCTGAGTCCGAGATGGTGTCTTTTAGTGGCGTGTTTCCGTCCTCTTCCCCATTATTTAGAGAAAGTGAGCCACCGGTTTAGGAACAAGATATTATTATTACTGCATGGATATTTTAAGAATTTTCATAAATCTGTATATTTTGATAATATGTATTTAAAGGAAATTCCTTTTTTTTCTTTTCTTTCCTATCCACTCATTATCTCTTTCGTGGACTACCAAACTTCAATAAACTTTTCTTTAAATGGTAGTACTACCAAAATTTTCATTCACACACGTAATGATTAATTCATTTTGCATCCTACTAATTATTCATAAAAAAAAGATTGAATTTTATGACCGTCAAAAGTAGAATGGCTACGGATGCAGATCATCGCTTTATTTAAGTGTATAGTCCAGCATCAAATAAAGACATCCACGGGGCACTCGCATCAGCAACATCTACCTTTTTAGAGGCTGGATTTTATTTATCTGTTTGCATGTTCAAACCGTTATTTTTTTTTTTACGAACCGTAAGTCAGAATTACGGTTTGGTCAAACCGTATATTTGACTTATGGTTCGTAATTCTGACTTAAGGTTTGACTGTGAAATTACCAAATTGCCCTTGTGTTGAAATCTGAAAATTTTACAGAGGCCGATCGATCGAACTTCACAGCCGATCGACCGGCCAAGCTCTCTGAAATTTTTTCCAGATAGCTAATTAACTAAAAAAAATATTTACGGACCGTAATCGTGACTTATTCATATTTTTTTTCGATATCGTATATTGTGGAATTATAAATTATTCGTTCGAACTCACTTCAAATTTAGTTCCGTTTCAACCGTTATGTTCGTTATTGAATCGTCTATCATTTTAAACAAATTAACCATTTTTTAAATGATTAGTACTCGAAACGACATTTTATCATGTTACTCGAAACAAATTAACTTATTGACCTTTTATCAAATTGTAAATCACGATTACGGTACGATTACGGTCCATAAAAACATTTTCAAAAAAATATTTACGGATCGTAATCGTGACTGACGGTTTGATAAAAGGTCAATAAGTTAACTTGTTTCGAGTAACATGATAAAAGCTCGTTTCGAGTACTAATCATTTAAAAAAATGGTTAATTTGTTTAAAATGAAATTTGCCTACTTATCTCAAAAAAATATTTACGGATCGTAATCGTGACATAGTTTTATAAAAGGCCAATAAGTTAATTTGTTTCGAGTAACATGATAAAAGATCGTTTCGAGTACTAATCATTTAAAAAAATGGTTAATTTGTTTAAAATGATACACAATAAAAAATATATGAATAGTTCCAAATTAAGCATTTTTTTAAATGATTAGTACTCGAAACGACATTTTATCATATTACTCGAAACAAATTAACTTATTGACCTTTTATCTATGAATAAGTCACGATTACGGTCCGTAAATATTTTTTTTTGAGTTAATTAGCTCTCTGAAATTTTTTCCAGAGAGCTTGGCCGATCGATCGGCTGTGCTGTCCGATCGATCGGCATCTGTAAAATTTTCAGATTTCAAACGCAGGGGCAATTTGGTAATTTCACAGTCAAACCATAATTCTGACTTACGGTTCGGAAAAAAAAATAGGGCTTGAGCATGGAAACAGATAACTTGCAGTAGAAAAATCCAGCCTCATCTTCTTATTACATCTAGAGAGAGAAAACGACTATGGTGACATAGGGTTTCACCTTATCTTGCCGTCGCGCGCTCTCTTCTTTCACTCTCCTTCCACTCTCCTCTAATCTCTATTTTTTCCCTTTCTTCTCCCTGTCATTTCAATATAGAAATAATCATATAGATCTCTATGGAATCAAAGGTAGTAGGATCGGAACTGATCTTCATCTACGGCTAAGAATATTACATCGAACAAGGGTACACAACGATCTTATGTTGCGGCGTTAACAAGTAATAGCTCAAAGTTGTATATTAATAAAGTAGATCTAAGCTCTATTAAGATAAATGATATTCAGTTACCTAGTAGGCAAACCAGAGTTAAAAATTCAAAGTCCGCCATCATTTTTACTAATATTGAGATACATATATCAGAATCTCCTCTTCAGTCCGTGCTTATTGCAAAGTTTTGTAGGGTACCCAAAATTGAGGTAATAAAGGATCATATTGTTAAAAATTGGGGGCTATTTGAAATTCCTATTGTCGGTATTATGGACTACATGCATGTATTCATTAAAACCATGAATGCAAAGGATTTTAATATAGCTTGGACTAGGAATAACCATGAAATTGAGGGTTCTCTTTTCAGAATCTTTAAATGGATAGCTGACTTCTCCCTTAATATGGAGTCCTCTATAGCTCCAGTATGGATCAGATTTCCCATGTTGCCTTTTAATCTCTGTATCCCCTCTTACCTTAAAACCATTGCTCAGCCTTAAGGTAAATACATAAACACGGATCTAGCTACTCTTACTCACTCTAGACCTACTTTTGCCCGAGTATGCATGCAAATGGACCTGTTAGAAAGAAAATATTGTTGGCCCGTGCGGCTAAACCTTAGAGGGGGGGGTAATAAGGTTTTTGGCGCTTTTTGCGGAATTAAAATCTAAGTGCAACTAACAACCCAACTTTCGCAATTCTAAGCTTAAGCGTTAATAATCGTTAAAGAATCCAAACGCAAGCAAGAAAATAAATAATAATGTAAGTTGCGGTAAGTAAAAGTTAAGGAAGAAATTGACACCGTGATTTATAGAGGTTCGGCAAAACGGCCTACGTCCTCTCCTCGGTACTACCGAGTATTTCACTAAAAATCTTCTTTCGGATATTACAATCCTATCGAGCTAATCAACCGATTAAGCTCCCCCTCACTCTATGAGTATCCCGAATGAAAAGACATAGAGCTTTTAAGCAACACTCGCTTACAAAGCCTCTACCCGATCACTCGCTCACAAATGAGTTTATACTTTACTCTTTACAAAATTGTTACAACAATGTAACTACACTCACAATTTTAATTGCTTCTAAATAAGCTAATTGGTGAGTCTTTGATGTTGTTCGAGCTTGAATCGCTTTCTCCTTAATTTCCCTCTTTTTCGAATATTTTTACCAAAATGGTGATATTTAGGGTTATGATTGAGAGAGGTTGAAGGATGATGAATATGTATGAATGGATGTAATGGTTGTATTTTGAGAGTGATTTGGGGTGGTTTATATGGACCAAAAGGTATGTTTTTCTGTATATGACCGTTGGTAGTGGTTGAGGGTTTTATCCAAAGGTTTTAAGCAATTTTCCAGAATAAGCTGAAAAGCTGTTTTCGAAATCTGCAGAAAACGATCGGTCGTTTTCTGCAGTTGATCGGTCGTTTTCAGAAACGATCGGTCGTTTTCTGAAAAACGATCGGTCGTTTTTCAGACGACCTTACTGGAAGAATTTGGACCAAAAACGATCGGTCGTTTTTGTCCAGACGATCGGTCGTTTCTTCAGTATTCCCGGTTTTCTCGTTAAACTTCGAAAGCTCATAACTCCTTCGTTTTAGCTCCGATTCTGGTTCTGCTTGAACCTGTGGCTTCGTTTTTCTGTGCTCTATCTTTTTGGTATTCTGAAATTTACATTTTCTTCTTTTGGAAAAGACAAGCATTATATCATCGAAATAGAGAAATCGTAAAATCATTAAAAACATAATCAAAGTTATAATCAAAATCAATTATTGAACTCTAAGTTCAACAAATATGATAGAATATGGATCGGGACATCAATTGATAATGGGTATTGGCAAAAACTGGAATTTGAGAAATCCCCAAAATATTACGATAAATGTTGGTTACAAGGTCACTCATCCAGTGAATGCAAAAAACAAGCTGCTAGCACTGAGAATGTCATTGAGAATGTCGTAGTAAAGGCAGGATGGGAACCTAGGAAAAATACAATTGAAAGTATAGAGGTTAATAATGAATTAGACAACGGCAAGGTAGAAACGCTTGGAAATGCAGGGAATAACAAGGGGAAAGGTAAAATTGATGACGATGCATTAATCCAAACAGAAAGGGTGGAAAATTGTGGGGCCAAAAGTGATATAGTGGAAAGTATTGTGGTGAATAAATTCTACAAAAAGATTGGTGGAAAATGGGTTCTAGTGGATCCAGAGGAACAAGAACAAATTGTAAAGGATAACCAGGATTTCGAAAATAAAGAAATCGAGGGTAAAAAAAATATGGTGACCCCTAAAACTTTTAACACCAATGCAAATGAGGCCGCTCAGGTCATTACCCCTAATGCTAAGGTGACCGCTAATGCCAATGAGTCTCCTAATAGCATCACTCCTAATGCTAATGAGATCTCAAATGCCATTGCTCCCAATGACAAGGAGGCCTCTAGTGTCATCAATCCTAATGTCATTATGCCTTTAAATTTCAGTAATGAGATAAATACTAAAACTAAAAGTGCAAAAAAGAAGGAAAAGGAAAAAAGAAACAAGGAGCAAAGAACATTGTTGCAACTGGAAAAAGATATCGATACTGGTTTTATCAAGCTACCCAAAGTAGTATAAAGTGTTATTGTACAAAATACTATTAAAGACTTGGTAGGGTATTTGAATTTGGACTCGAGCTTTGAACTGGAGACACAAGAAGGTCTAAATAGTCTTTCTGAAGAGGGGAACAAAAGGGATAAGAGACAAACTAAGCCTCCAATCAGGTACACTCCTTCTAGTGTAGACACTAGGAAGAAGAACTTTTCTACTTCTCATGATTAATTTTATTGTCCGGAATATTAGGAGTATCGCTAACAATTTATCCCTAGCTCAACTTTCTATTTATGTTAAAAAATATAAATTAGACTTAATTGCCATTTTAGAGCCTATGATTAGTACTTCTAGGTTTGCCGTCATTATGAGAAAACTTAACATGGACTCTATTATTGCTAATGAGACTAGTAAAGGGAAAATTTGTATTATACATAAGAATCATCTTATAATTGATATAGTTAGTTCTACTTTACAAGAGGTCACCTTAATTTAATTTTCCCGATGTGTTTTGCATTACTTTTATTTATGCTAAATGTGATTACATCACTAGGAGGTCTTTATGGACCACTGCTAGTAATTTGAACCTTAGTGCTAATTCTTGCCTAGTTGTGGGGGACTTTAATACAATAAAAAATGATACTGAGAAACTAGGAGGGCATGGTAGGAGGGCATGGTAGGGGTAGCAAAGATGAAGCTGATTTCTGTGACTTTATTAATAATAACAGTTTTTTAGAAATGAGTCATACATGCTCTAGTTTTACATGGAGCAAGCAAAACAAATGTAAAGTACAATTTGAGAACCTAGACAGAGCTTTGGTTACCACGGAATGGGTAAGACTTTTCCCATTACTTAAATTGAATATTCTAGAAAGAACTGTTTCCGATCATTCCCCTCTTATCTTTACTCTTTCAAAAATGTTTTCTCATGGACCTACTTGTTTTAAGTTTAAGAGAATGTGGACTACACATGAGGATTTTCTTAATGTTGTTAGTAATAGTGTGACTCAGTCTTGCCATCTTAGAGGTCTAAACAAATTTGCGTTAAACTCAAAAGACTTAAGTTCGGCCTGAAAGATTGGAATAAAAATGTTTTTGGTAATATTTATAACAAGGTAGCTGTCCTATATGATTCTTTAGTGTATGCCGAAAATACATTGGTCAATCAAGGTGAGAGTTACTTAGATGAATACAACATTGTTGCTTACTTAATTATAAAAAAGCTATACTCCAAAAGGAGATTTTTGCTAAACAGAAAGCGAAGGTTAAATGGCTAGTTGAAGGTGACAGAAACTCAAAAACAATTCATCATATGATCAACCATAAAAGGTCTAAGAGTAGCATTAAACACATTACCTTACCTTGTGGTAGGGTTACTGATAATTTACAGAAAATTGAGAATGAAGCCCAAAGATTTTTCGCTAATCATCTTACTGATGAAGGTGTGATTAGTAACCCTCTCTTTTTAATAATATTCCTAAACTGATTTCTGATTCTGATAATGATATGCTTATCTTTAAGCCCACTCATGATGAGATTAAAGCTGCTGTTTTTTATATCCCCGTGGACTCCTCCCCTGGTCCTGATGGGTTTTCTTCTGTTTTGTTTATGAAATGTTGGAATATTATTAATAGTGATTTAATTGAAGGGGTTCTGAGTTTTTTTGATGATGATAGGTTTCCGCAAGCTTTTGTCTCTTCTATTATGGTTTTTATACCCAAAGTTGATGACCCCCTAGATTTTTCTCAATTTAGACCCATTAGCTAATGTCAAGTTATTTATAAAATAATTACTAAAATTATTGCTAAAAGAATAGCCCAGGTTCTTCCTAAAATTATTTCTCAGCAGCATAGTGGTTTTGTAAATGGTAGGTGCATTACCGATGCTATTATACTTGCTCAGCAGCTTCTTAGACACATTGGTGATCCTGTTAGGGGGAAAATGTTGTTTTTAAGTTAGATATGGCCAAACCTTTTAACAGACTCAATTGGGATTTTTTTAAAAGTGTGCTTCTAGCCTTTGGTTTCGATACTCTTTAGATTAATCTGATTATGAAGTGTGTTTGCTTTGCCAATTATTTAGTTTGCAGTAATGGTGTACAGTCAGGCTTTTTCTCCTCTAGTAGAGGGGTAAAACAAGGAGATCCCCTCTCTCCTCTATTGTTTATTATAGCCAAGGAAGTACTAAGTAGGGGGATCGATCAACTCAACATGAAATGTACTCTTACCCCTTATAAAATTCCTCCTAATATATTTGTTATATCTCATATCCTTTTTGCGGATTATGTGCTTATATTCACTAATGGCAGCAAGAAAAATTTGGATAAGCTTATGAAGTTTATTAATAGTTATGAACTAGCGTATGGCCAACTTCTGAATAAATCTAAGAGTGCTTTTCTAACAAGTAATCACAATAGTAATAGAGATAGCATTATTGCAGTGGCAACTGGGTTCACTACAGGTAGTTTCCCGACTAAATACTTAGGTATTCCCCTTCATCACATTAGAGTTACTTCTAATATGTATGAGCCTCTTTTAGACAAGATTAATAAAAAAGTAGCTAGCTAAAAAAATCCGCTCCTCACTCATGGAGCTAAACTTATACTTATTAAACATGTTCTCTCCTCTTTCCCCATGCACCTTGTAGTGGTTCTGCATCCCCCAAAAGTTACCACTGACAAAGTTAGCAAGGCTTTTTCTAAATTTTTTTGGGGTTCTTTTGAGGGTAAGAATAGACATCACTGGATTAGTTGGTCGAATATTACTAAACCTACTAAGGAAGGGGGTTTAGGTATTAGAGACATAGATGAGGTTATGAACGCTCTTCGGTTAAAAATGAGTTGAAATTTTTTGAATGTAGAATCTTCTTAGACTATTTTTATGTACCAAAAGTACTTTTCTCATTATATTAATTGGACTGAGCCTGTTATTAGATCCAATCACTCTAATGCCTGGAAGATTTTTAGCGCTAACTATCATACTCTTATAGCTAAAAGTGGATGGAGTATTAATGAAGGTGTTCAGTGAGTTTCTGGTACGAGAACTGGTCAGGTACATGTCTTCTTTGTGATCATTTTGACTTGGTTTTTCCTAATGTTCTGCTAAATCAAGTTTTGCAAGGTAATGCTTGGGATTTATCCCTTCTTAACCAGATGGGAGGTAAAGACTTAATTAATAAAGTTACTCACTGCTCTGTTAGCTTGAGAAATGGTTCAAATATAAGGTTTTGGCCCATCTCACATAATGGTGATTTTGCTATTCAAAATGCTTTTTATTTTTTAGGGAGAGAAAACCTGTTTTTAATATGGCTAGATATATTTGGAATCCTCTTTTGCCTACTAAAGTGTCTATTTTTGTTTGGAAACTTTGGAATGATGATATTAAACTGGAGGAACATCTTAAAAAATATGGTATTAATGTGGCTACGAAATATCCGTACTGTAATAATAACTCTTGTGACTCTATTGCACATCTTATGAGTCTTAGCGATGTATCTAACAAGGTGTGGAGCCATTTTTGTAACAGTTTTGGTTTTCAGATTAATGTTCAAAGGAACTGGAGGAGCAAAGTTCAAGAATCGTGTAACGGTTGCGACGGCTCTCAATTTGGTAAAATTGCAGCATTGGTTCCTTTCTTAATTCTCTGGGAGATTTGGCTAAGTAAAAATAGAAATAAACATGATAATATCACCATGTGTGCCACTACTATCGTAGCTAAAATTATAAATTGGCTTAGAGATATTAATTTTCTTATAAAACCTACTTGCCCTGCTAAATTTCTACGTAATAATACTCTCAGGGGACTAGGAATTAACATAGTAAGCTACAAGACTCACATACCTACTCTAGTTCATTGGTATTGTCCCCCTTAGGTAGGTTTAAACTCAATGTAGACGGTTCAGCTAATAGCTCTAATAAATCGGGTAGCGGAGGAATGATTACAGATAGTAATGGTTATTTAATTGTTGCCTTTTCTTTTTGCCATAACGCTAATTCTTCCATTATTGCTGAACTGTCGGCTCTTTACAATGGTTTGCTTATTTGCTACTGTATGGGTTTTTATAGCATTTCTATTGAAAGTGAGTATGAGATTATAGTTAACTGGTGGAGAAAGAAGACCATTCACGGTCTCAAGTTTCAAAATATTTGGACTAATATTTGTAATTTAATTGACGTTGGTCAGTGTTATTTTTTATCACATTTTCAGAGAGAAAAATCAGATAGCGGATGGCCTTGCCAAGATTGGATCTAAAGGCACGGATATGACAATTTATTCTTCTAGCCATTTACCCAAAAAGGTTTATGCTTTTTATAAATTAGAACAAGAGGAAACGCCTTATTTCAGAGGAAAAACCTTTTGTGTTTGATTTGCTTATGAAGATCCTGTTCTGAAGCATACGTGAACTTTAGTTGCCTTGCTTATGCTCACGACATTATGTTACCTTAACCTTTGTTATACGGCAAGACAGATGGTGTCTTGAGAAGATTTTGTGTCTTGTTAATGATTGTAATATCATAATTTTATTTGTAAAAGTTATTCTGAATTTTGATCTTCTCTCTTTAGTATTACGCTGCTTTGAGGTTTTAATTGCTAGTTTAAGCCGTGTTCAAATCACTAGATTTTGGGATTTTGAGTTTCAAACAGTTCAATTTAGATCGCTTTGATCTTGGAGTTATAAGAGAAGTTATAAGAATAGGGGGATAAGGAGAAATAAGAGATTTTGAGCTCTTTTTTCTTAGTCTTTTGATTTGAGATATAGTTTTTATTAGCAATTTTTCCCTCAAATTGCAGCATAATAGGGCCCATTTGTCTTTAGAGAGTTAAGATTTTATTCGTTCAGACCATGGTGGAGGTTTTGTCTCACTGTTTTCATATACTTTTCATTAATAAACTTTAGAGCCGTTACTTAAAAAATAAATAAATAAGTGTATATGCCCCCTCAAAATTGCCACCTTTTTCTTCTTAGACTAAATACCGAGTTGGGTTCGAGTTTTTCATAGTTTAGAGCATCTTAATTGGGCAAGAGCATGCTATTATATATAAACAATGTAGTTCTAGGAAGAGGTGTTGAATACGTAGATAATCGCAATTGATTGATGCCAGATATGACTCTCAAATCATGATCATGCAATTAGGTAGTTTTATATATATTATACACTCTTGGAGCATTTTACACTGTCAATTGATCCGTTTCAAGCAGTGTTCACCCTTGATACTTGAATGACATGGCTACAAAGATAGTAACAACTGTGAGAAAGCTGAATAAACTGCTGCTGACAAGCATTTGTTTTTTTAGTGATTTTAGACAGTGCTCACTGGCATTTTTCATCCCATTTTCTTCATTGCCAGTTTTCATTTCTGGATGAGGTCGCCACCATTCATAGTACTTGCAGTTCCCGTTAAAGCAAGCGTAATATAATTTTCCACAAGTAAAATTGCACTCGGAAATAAGCACGGCTGCCTTTTTACCGCAGTAACAGTTTTTATTTTCGAATAGAGGTCCATCAATGGGAGGTTGGTTTACAAAACAAGCCACTTCACCCTGTCTTAAGCAAGGGGATTTAGTCAAATACTGTAAGTTACATTCGGCTAATTGGAATTTTGTTTTCTTCTCTTTTCTATATAAAGTTTTAATTCAACTTTAGAAAAATACATTCACTAGCTCACCTTTACCGTCGGGCCATTGTCGTGCATACGTATGCTTTGCTCTTCTGTACAATTAGATTCAAGACCTTTTCTTCCCTTTGCTAGATTAGAAGAAACTGGATACAATCCTCCTCTGTTCCTCAGCGAGTTTTGGTTTTGTAAGGAAAAAACAAAATACATATGGCATGAAATGTAAAGTTTTGCTACCTTTACTTGGCTCTTAAAACAAGCCAATTTCATCTAAATTTAAATATCATGGTGCATATTTTATAGCTTTACCATATGTGATCCGCCACAAGATAAGTTGTACAAGGTGTGTGGACTCGGCTATTGCTTACAATCACCAAGTCTAAACATGGAGATAAAAGATTACGACTGTTTTAATCAAATATTCCATATAACTTAAAGATGGGGTGTGTTCAGAATGATAAAACAAAATTACTTAAAGATGTGTTCAGAATTAACAAACAAGTTTACTTAAATATGTTATTGCTAATTATGCTATTAGTTTAATGCTAGCTGAAAACTGTAGTATGAGCTATGATTTGTTTTTGTTTTTTTTCAAAGTGATTAGCTCCGCACATCGTTCATCGTTGTATATTTTAATCAACTGAACACGATTCAATGTTCATAGCTAACTTAAAGCACTAATATCTGCAGAGCCTGAGATATAAATTGGTTATTGACTTGTCACTTATTGGTAGTACAACAATGATGTACATGCAATAGAAAACGTAGCATAAATATACACGAGTTTGGAGAAAGAAAGTCCTAATAATATAACGTGAGGTTTCTTACTGTTATTTTTTCTTTATCTGCTCTCTCTTCCCATCATAGGAGCTTATTAAGGTTTACTTATGGTAAGTACTCCTTGTTACACAGGACATAAATATACATGATAATTTTGTTTAATCTACTTTCTTAATGTTGTGAAAATATAAGAGCATAGAAATTAGTATTACATTTGTGGTCTTGTTTGGACAACATAAATTTTTCCGTCCCTGACAACACCTTCAATGTCTTGAGGTAATCCATACAGCTCCTCTATTGCACTGCCAGCTTGTGCAATGCTGGCAAGTATTGATTGCCGGAAATTCGGATCAATAATTAATGGGTCCGATGAATAATCAATCACTACTTTATCTTCTTCATCCATTGGTACACTGCAAAAAAACACGGAGAAATGAGTGAGAAACACATACAGATGATCTGAGGAAGAATTCGAACGTAAAAGTTGGATAAAGAGAGGCTTATATTGCCCAACAAGAATTAAAAAAGAAATTGCGCTTACACAAAAGGCTGATATCAGCTTTGATATATAGGTTCAGTTTGTGGTTACTGAACTTACCTATCATAAAGACCTGCACCAGCATAGCCTTCCAGATCTTCACCATTGGAGTCGGATCGGAAGATGATAGAACGTCTAATGAAGAGTCCTATGGGTTTGCTCGGGTAACCCAAAACCTATTTATTGTTTTCACAAATGAGTTAAAGTCAGATTTGATAGACAATGTTCTTTTCTCTATTGTTTTTTCTCTCTCTAATGTAGCACTTCAAAGACCGGTTTCTCACCTTAGGAGCTTTCAAATCATTCTTCTTGCACACGAAACTCAAAGCTCGACCTGGATAAGCTCCAACCAACGTCTCCCCAAGACCCCTAACCACCTGTGCCAATTTGAAAAAAGAACAAAAGCATTTAGCTGGCTGTACAAGGCCTTGTTTGATTGCACCTTTTAAGCTCAGTTTTTTGCTTTTCTGCTTAAAATGTGAACTCCTTTTGGTTGACCTGGCCAGCTTAAAGTCTGCATTTTTTCCACACTATTGGTCTGAAAAATGTAGAATCTATAAACCTAGTTTTTCATGAACCTAAACAAATCCATCTTATAAGCTTAAAAGAATCTATGAAACAAAAGCCGTATGGCAAATAATCCCAAAAAAAAAATTCAACGAGGATAGATAAAAATTAAAGTCCTGATATGGACAAGTTTTTCATTAAAGTAATCTATAAATATGCAAGCATACAAGATAATTATCGTGTTACCTCGGCATATATCTCTGATGAGTCTCCTGAAGATGGATTAGTTGTGTGGATAACAAAAGCATAGTCGGCATTTATTATCTCTTGAACCAGAACAGCCATGCAAAGAAAATCATGATCCAATTTCACTTTTCGCGTGCTGAAATACGCTCTTTCGTTCCACTTTGATGCCCAAACCTATATTATAAGGAATTACAAATTTAGTAAAGACATAATTTAGTATTGCAGCATTAGTGATAGGAAATACGAGAATGTTACTTTTTTTATAGCCGTCCAAGCTTGGTCCCATCTTTGATTACCTTCATCTCCGGGCCAAGGCATACCGGAGCTCTTCATCTTGTTTTTCAGCTCATCTACCTAAAATACAAATGTGACTCGGATTACAATAACAAGAATCCTTCATCCAAGATTTGAAAAAAACTAGCATTGTGGAATACTATACGCAACTTTGAAAAACCCAAAAGAAAGCAGCATCAAAGACACTATATGATGTCTAGAGCAGAGATGTACCAGATGAGGTGGAGGGGAAAGCTCCAAAACTGCCTTACGTATCTCTACAAGGGCACTCGAATCTCCTCCCGTTAGCTTCTTTTTTAGAACCCCCAACTTGTCAGCTATTCCCTGTTAGTCAATTTCAGAAAAGTAATGGTTGCTCAGACAGACGAGACGGTCCATGGTCTATTGTTTTCATTTTGTTTATAAATTATATTTCTGTTAAAGGATTTGTGAAGATGCAGAAATAACCTCAAACAAGTCTAGGATTACACTATTAAAAAAACACATCAACTTTGATGTAGTTATTATAACAAAACAATATTCTGTGGTAATCTGTGTAGCATGAGGATGTCAACGTGCAACTACGGGTATATACGCAGAAATAAGTGTGAGGAACACCTGATTCGAACTGTCCGAAAGAACATTCTCGAAAACTCCAAATGGCAGAGCAACTGAGGTTGGAATTCCAACCCATGATGGCACTTTTCCTTTTAAAAATCCGATATTACGTGATTTTGCTCCAACCTATGAGAATAGAAAATATTGTAAGCTACAAATGTGAACTCAAAAGTAACTAGAAATAAAAACAAAAATTATCCTCAAATAATCAAGCTCACTGAAAATTTGAGATTATTATCCTAACCATCTCATTCGTGAACTCGTCGGATGTTATGGCATATTTACCGAGAAACTGCTTCTTAACCAGTTTCAATGAAGGTAAAGAGCCTTCATCTTCCAATTTAGTTGAACTTGAACTCGAAAAACCACAATCCACCTTGCTGCATTTATGCAAAAGAGAATTATTGTAAATTTCTAATATTAAGTGAAATTTAGAGTAACGAGTGTATTCAAAGGAGATCTTTACCTATAAACAACATCTGCAGATGTAGGTTTTAATTGCAAGATCTTCCCTTCATTTGCTTGGAGATCAGCCCAAATAATAGGATCAAAACATGTAGCAAAACAGACCTATGGGAAAAATAAATAGAAACACAGGCAACCCGTCAGTGAAAGAAAATGCTTTGCAAACAAACTTCTCCAACGGAAAGGTCTAATTTTGATGCCTCAGCACTGCAACAGCTATGAGAGGGCAATTGACCCGCTCATATGAGCTTGTTTCCATTCCAGTGCTAAAATGTCATCATATATAGCAGGGCAAATTACATTTCGTAACCGGATTTTGATTTTGTACCCCAATTACAGAAAATAGCAATTGATACACAAACATTACATTTCTTGACACTTTTAGAACCCTACATAGGAAACAAGCATAGATCGCGGACTAAAATAGGTAAACTATAGATTAGTGTCTAAATAATTACTCCCTCCGTCCCATTTTATTTGGGCACTATACTATTTTGGGATGTCCCAATTTATTGGGGCACTTGCCTAAAATAGTAACTATTTTTATTACTCTCACTATATTACCCTTATTTTAAATATATCATCACATTGACCAACACAAAAAGTAAGGGTAAAAAAGACATTTATCATAAAAGACAGACAATCATTATGTCTCCTTAATTATTTTGGTTCCCCATAGTGGCCCAATAAATTGGGACGGAGGGAGTAAAAACTTGATCGAATAAGGTACAAAATGTTTTTAAAACATTGATTAATTAGTGCAATACAATTTTTTGTTTCCTAAGTATTACTTCCTCGTTCCTATTTAATTGTCCACTACGAAAATACGTGCAATTTTGACCGTCCAAGAACTTGTATCAAAATTGTCGGAATTAAAATTTTCAAGAGTTAATAATATAGTTTAAATGTTAAATTTTATGATTAAATTTTAAAAAAATCCATTCCGACAATTTTGATACAAGTTTAAGCCGGTCAGAATTTCACGCAGTTTCGTAGTAGACAATTAAATGGGAACGGAGGGAGTAAGTATTATTACCCATCTTGTGGTTTTTTTTCGATTCGGTACACCAGGTGTACTAAGATCTTCGAGAAATGTAACATGACTATACTAGTTGGTAGTTTTAGTAAGTTGGTCTACGAAACCGAATTCTGGTGATACACTGACATAAACATTATCAGAACATCCCAATCTTTCATTTGAAATGAAAAGAGAGAAACAGTTCAAAGAACCTTGCTATTTCTTGCTCGGACGGAAACATGTGATAGGACATCCGGCATGTCAGGTGTCAACACAGCAACAGCTCCATCAGGAATTTCTTCTTCTCCTTTTACTGATTTTGCCACTAAAATTGTTGGCTGATCATAAGTTATATTTTGGACAGAAAGCAACTCATCTATCACAACCACAACACCAATAGCTTCAATTGGGCTGATAACTTGCCAACTGAATGAGGAGACACTTGGTTAGTACGTATTCATGCAAATATCAGTTTAGAAACACAGAGAAATACCAGACAATTGTTAAACCCCATATACCTTACCATTAAAAAGCCTCGTAATGGTAAGGATGAAAACTCTTTATAAACCACAGGCTTGATCGATATTACATCGATGTGGGATAATATAACTCTAACACTCCCCTCGCTCGTGACCCGACATTTCAATGGTCCAACAAGCGGATATAATGAACGGGTAGAGATGAGGCCCAACATCAATGGCCCGCTCTGATACTATATTAGAATCCATATTCCTTTTAACATTAAAAGGCCTCGTAATGGTAAGGATGGGTAACTCATTATAAACCACAAGCTAGATCATATTTTAGTCGATGTGGGATAATTACTCTAAAACTCCCCCACGCTCGTAGCCCGACATTTCAAGGGTCCTACGAGCGGACATATTAAATGGGTGGAGGTGAGCCCAACATCGCTAGGCCCGCTCTGATACCATGTTAAACCTCATATACCTTACCATTAAAAGGCCTCGTAATGGTAAGGATGGAAACTCTTTATAAACCACAGGCTTTATCGATATTACATCGATGCGGGATAATATAACTCTAACAACAATAACCATACTAAACTTCACAAATAGGTTTTTTCTTTGTTTTGAGGAAATATCACTTTTATACACAAAGCTACCGGCTTTTGACATTTAGTAGATCATATACAAAATTTATCCATTAAGACACCAATCTACAAAGTCATACTAACACCAACATGAATTTTCAACTAAAATGCACCAGTCTTCATAAATTCAAGCAATTAGTACACTAGCGTTAAAATTAAATCTGTAAGCACTAGTGAATTTTTAAGTTAGTGTACTATTTCTTCAATATTTTGTAGATAGGGGTTTCAATTCTGAATTTTGTTAGACTGGTTTACTATTGTGCTATTTTACATAAATTGGTGTTGGAAATGTGAACTATGATGGTACGATGTTGTAATTTTGAAAAGCTGATAGGTTGGTGTATGAAATGATAATTTTCCTTGTTTCGATGAAGAAGCACAAAACCTTAAGCAAACAACGATTTCCTTTAAAAATTTGTTTCATTGAATTAGGTTCTAAAATCCCTTGTGAAAGCAGCCTCTTGCAGAAAAGAGAGGGAAGGTTGTCTACATTAAGCCCAAGTGGCCCGACCACTCCCCGGACCCTACGCATAGCGGGAGTTTATCCCCGGGTTACCCTAGGTTTTAAAATCCCTTGTGTTTACCTTCCAAGATTGGCAGTTTCACGAAGAACGGGATCAAGGCGATTAAGAAGCGAAGATAATGAAGCAGCCGAGCCGGCCCTGATAATTTCTTCAGTGAATATATCCACCTGCATTAAATGTATGTCAACATCATATTAAGGTATTTTCAATAATGTAATTAAAATTTAAGCAATATAATTTTTATAATCAAAACATACCGCCCAGTTTTCTACTCCAAGTAGTGACCCTAGATATTCAGCAGATGGTTGTAGAAGGCGATGGTACCACTCAGCCTTAGTTGTAAGTGCTAATCGTGTTCTGTCAAGCACCGATTTGGCGTACAGTGCCCAATGATTGTCTACATTGTTTAACATGCTCATAGCTTGATCCCATCCCTTACAAAGCAGAGAAAATAATATTAGAATTCTCTGTGCTTAGTATAGATAATTAGTGTAACATGCTAAAACCATATATTTATACTAATCATTTTTTCCTATATGATTCTTTTCTTGTAGATGTGAAAGGAAACTCCCCCTTGGGACTAATAAGTCTTTTAAACAGAACGCCTAGGATTGCCTTCAACTGGCTAAGATCAACTTGTGAAGACAATATGCGTAGATGGTGTTTTAAGATGTAGAGGGGTAAAAAAGAAAAGTAACCATTGAATCATTCAGTAAAGTCAATTGAATACTTTTAAGTAATACACGAAACATTCATTGATGTTCTGCTAAAATCATATTTGTACCCTGTCATTTTTTTCTAATACGATCCCTTTCGTGTAGATGTTCAAGGAGAACAATGTTCGAAAAGTATAAGTGTAGCTAAAGCGTTTTTGCAAGATTTAAGTTAAAAGTGTGACTTTATGAGTGTGAAAAGGTAGAGCAAGCATTTTCTCAGCGTTTATGAGCTTTGTTTCGATCTTTCAGTCGAGCTTTTCGCTTCGAAGCGAGCTTTGTAAAACAGTGAAGGAGACTATTCCTTGTAAATATCTGTAATTAGAATCTAAGACTAATAAGACTTTTAGTACATGACAACACAGTTGGAAATACTTTAACTTCTTCTCTTCAGGTGAATTATGAAGGGGTGTGGCTTTTAATCGTGTTTTGAAATGTAGAGAGGTAAAAATACGAAACAGAGTTTGTACAGCAATTGAAAAAAGTTGAACGAATACCTTTAAGCAATATATGAAATCTTCATTATCATCTGAAGAAAGTGCAAGATTTTCAAGAACAAGACTGATGAAGTACATAATTTTCTGCAAAAGAGAAAAGGGTTGTCATTTAAAAAATCTTCCAGATAAAGAATCAATATCGTACCCAAAGAACAATGAGAATTTGAGAAACATGTAAAAGTCAGTCAAGAGAAGCTTTTGCAAAATCAAGAACCTATATCTTTATACAGATGCCAAACGTACTTCTGGTTTAGCATTATTTAACTCTTCGTATCCCCTTTCAACTGCTGTCCTAACAGCAGAATCAAGAGCAATGTCCAAAAACAAAAGATCCCTTAGACGGTCATTTGATTTTGAAAGCGATGGCCTTAGCTCCTCGCGCGCTTCTAGCAATCCCTAAAATATCAAGAGAAAAAATAAATCCACAAGTTGAGCTGGAAACTTCGTAAATAATAGCCACAGAAATAAATATGAAAATGAAAAATGAAATTCTAATCAACATATTGATACCTCCAGGAGCGGTACCACATTTTTGTCTTCAATATGTTGTAGCACAAATTGAAGCAATTCCTGTTTTTAAGATGCAGACTATATTTTAATACATTCAAAGATTGAATACACACCATGTTAACAGTAACTTAGGGCCAAAACATACCGGAAATCCAGACGGCAAGCCTGATACAGGATTGATTTGCACCCCAACCATAAAGCCTTCTCCCTGAAAGAGAATTAGGTCATCAACAACTGATTAAGAGAATATGATGTTAAGAAACAGCAATGAGTTTTTAAAAATACCTTAGATTTATAACCCATGCAGTTCTGAACAGCAGATTCCAAATCTGCACCTGAATGAACTGCCTGCATAATTAAATTACGATTTTACATGTCTAAAAAAACAAGCATATATTATATTGGGAAAGCATTAGAAGATGATCTTATTGGCCTCCAACAAGCAGATGAAAAAGGGAGAACTATTTTTACGGGTTTTCCCATTGCAAGAAGGCATGTCTCAGGAGCTAATATTTGCAGAAGAGTTGATATGTGCTATTTGTATACCATTGTGTTTATGAAGAACTTACAATGGTTTCACATATAAAAGTTTTACTCTCAATTGTAATACTTACATTTTCTTTCTTTCCATATCCGTACTAAATTATTGTTGTTTCACAAAAATGCAAAACATGAATACTGGTCTAAGCAAATTCACTTTTTATGAAAAATCAAAACCCCAGATTTCACAATGCCGTAAAGTTTCAAGCCGTGTCAGTGAAGGATTTTGGAAGACTAGATGAGAAATTAAAAGAAATGACTAGTTATAAAAAGAAGCCAACCTTTAACGTTCTCATGTAATTTCCAAGATCACGTAAAAGACCATCCTTTTGATCTCTATTAAAACTAGGCTCACTGTGGATTGCACGATCGTAGCTTAATAGACGCTCTTTTGTTATACCATTCTCATGTAGAGTTTTCCAGTACACGCTCATATCAAAGTCGTTTTTGATATAGTCCAATAGTGCCTACAAAAACAGATAGTCTAAGGAAAATTTAGACAATTCATTCTAAAAGAAGTATCGCAGTAGTGTTGTCCTATACCTGACAGATCACAACATCGTCAGGGCTCGTGTTATTGTGAAGCTTTTGATGCCATTCTTCCATCATTCCACCTTTGCAGTGGTTATTCCTCTGAACCGGCACAAAGAATACAAATTAACACTTAAATGAATGCTATAAAACACGAAAGCGTCTCACCAAAAGTTTCACTAAATAGTAGGAGTGAATTTTACTTACATAAGACTAATTGCATATATTGATAAGTATATATATATAGCTGAAATGGAATCGCACATTCCATTTTCATTAAGTTCATATTTAAAAGTAATAAGCATAAGTCGATAAAATGATGCAAAAAGGAAATGATGCAAAATTTCATACCCTAATTTTAAAACTTCATACCCTACATATGAATTTCTTTCAATACTATACATATGGATTCTCCTCCTTCAACTTGAAACCCACAAGTTTTACAATAATCTCAAACCTCAATAAATAGAAAACAATATCACCAATTTTATATATTTTTCATATATTACGGGATAGAAAACAATCTCACCACTTTCATATATTTTTCATATATTACGGGGTATCAACCAGTGTAATATTTGTGTATTACGTATGTATATATATGTATTTAGATGGTGTTCGGTAGTTAGTGGCGGGTTTTCGTGGTGGAGGAGGGCAGAGAGATAGAGTGGGATATAAAAGAAAGATACAAACAACAATGGAGGATAGAGAGACTAAGATCAGAGAGAGATGTAGAGAAGAATTGGTGAGAGAGAGAAGAATGGAGGAGAGAGATAATAAGGGAGGAGAGAGAGAGTAAATGAGAGATAGAGAAAGAAGAGAGTAAATGAGAGATAGAGAAAGAAGAGAATAAACAGCATTAAATTTGTTTGGTATGTTTTTGATAGTTAAAGTTGTAAGGGTATGTTTTTGGTAATTTAGTTTTAAAATTAGTATGTTTTGTTAATTTATCCTTAAATTTAAGGATAATTTTACAATTATTTGTTTCAAGGCCTCATAAGGGGTACTCGACATAAATAGTAGTATAGATACAGATATATACATATAATTATATATGTGTGTATGCATTTATGTTTGTTGTGCTTGACAAGGAATAAGGAATACGGCACTTACCTGAATGACCAGGATCTCATCACGAATACGCTGCCCAACATCCCCCTCACCCCCGCGGCCAACAGTAGAGAAAATAATCCGCAGAAGTTCCTGATATTGTGGATTAGATTTATATACATTCTGGAGTAAGTCCGTCATCCTATCTTGGGCTTTACTTATTTCACTGCAAATTTAGGAATCTAAAATTAAAGATAACATTTAAAAACGGCCAGAGGTCTTGATAATAATATTTGAACAAAATCAAACTCGCATTTTTAGAAAAATGTATATGCACGAAGATGTCCGAGAGTCTTACCGCGGCTTCACATTATAATTTTTATTCCAAATTAGCTGCCTCGTAGCCATAAACCTCAACCACACAAGAAGTGCAGCAAAGCCTAGTTCACCAGCATTTTTCGCTTCATCTACCAAATCGGCAGCAATATTAAATCTGAATGGGAAATGAACAACATTTTTTATTGTGATCACATAAATAAATATGATATAAACCTTTCAAACTAGAATATCCAAGACGAAACAGTTCTCAAAGACTGACTTGGAGCAGAAAATATACAAACATTAGCGAAAGATAAAAAATATGTATCAATAATTATAACATAGATAACTAACCTGTGCATAAAGGACTTTTGTGCCTCGCTTTCCAAATCAGCTATTTTATCCAACAAAGCCCTTGCAGTGCCCCGTCCATCGCCAACATCCTATAGCGAAAATCCCAAGTCAGAATATCTGCAGTTTACTGTTTGGTAAAAAATTATAGATATATACATATATATAGGTCAACAAATATTGGATACCGTTTATAGGTGTGTATATATATATATATATATATATATATATATATATATATATATATATATATATATATATACTTTGTGTGTGTGTTTTTGTGTGTAAACCTATGAAAGGTAATCAATATTTAAAGAGAGAATAATAGAAACCTTCTGAGGCTTCTTGGGTTTGACAGCAAAGTCCACATAGAAGTCTGAACCACTGCTCTTTATCCATCTTCCTCCAGATCTAAGAACAAAGGGGATTCCGACAAAGGTATCGTCTTCAATTTCTAGTTCCAAGGTTTGGACCTGGGCATTGAATAGATGGTGAGCTTACTCATAGATAAGCGGGAAAATATCATCTTTGTACACCCAATCAACGTTTAACAATTAGTACATAAAATATTCCGTAAATATCATCGTTCAAACACCAAACGTTTAACGTTTCGAATATATAGTGTACCAATCTAGACAAAATCAAACAATTGGTACACTATATATTCGAAACTCATAATTTGTCAACTAATTTATATAAAAGCAAGCAATTTTAATACCCACATGAAAGAACAATTAGTAGATAACTGAGTAAAGTTTAAATTTAAACGCTGGTATAGTAACTATCTGATTTTTTTTATATTTGCATAGTAAAATAACTTGATCAAACAGATCACAGAATTACTACAAAATCAGAGCTTTTGAGCTAAAAAATTACGCTGTTGTACTGATTATTCAAATGGTAATTTAGCCTAGTCTCATTTGTATGGTATGTTGATGGTTAACCCCCCCTAAATTTAGCAATCTAACCAAACTTTATAAGTTAACCTTGGAAGTTGAAACGCTGGAGTTGCTTATAAATTGTGTTTCTGCGGCTTGGCCAAGGGGAGTTGAACCAGGGGGCAAAAATCTTGAAGGTGGCTCCTGAATAAATTGAAATTATCGCCAGTGGAAGTGAGACAAGATATGATATGTATAACAAACCAATTATCAAAAAGTAACACTTATTTTACCAGCCATTCTCCAGCTTTCTTTGACAATGCCCAGTGAAGGAAAATTGGTTCTGCAAAATCCGTAGCCAGGCAAACTTTTGTCTTGCTCTCAGATTTCATTACAAGCACCTTCAAGACGTTAACAACTTTGCTTAGAATTAAGAAAAATTAGAATTACTCTGACCATTAAACAAAAAAAGATTTTGAATAGAGCATGATCCCACCAGAAGTTCCATATCACCAAGCTTGAACAATTTCTTGTTCTTAATGGAATCAGCCAATTTTTCTTCTAGTATCTGTCCAAAAAGCTCAACTGTGGATAAAGGCTTTGGCTTAGCTGAGATTGTTTCTTCCCCCGAAGTTTGTGGATGTGACTTAGTGGTGTGCTTATTCACGAGCTGGGTTAAATCCCTCTTTTTGCGTTGAATCCTACTTGAGGAAAACATTTTCCTCATTTCCGGTTGCTTTGCAACCTTAGACTGTACCTCTCCTTTTGTTATCTTCTTTTGGATGGCTTCCAGAGAAGTACCTTTCTCTAGTTCCAGTTGCAAATCCTTTCTCGCTTCCTCAAACTCTTGCTGTTAATGAAATATCAGAGAAAAAGACTAGATTTAGAAAGTAGATGTGATGAAGATCTATCACTTTTCTATTTTACTTTTTGGAGATGGAAATGGGAAAAGGAAGTAAAAAAAGTATAAGAGCTTAAGAGATTTTTTATTTACCATTTGCTGCTCTGGAGAATAGTTAGGTTTTCCTGCTTTTTCCCATCGGATATAAGCTTGAACTTGAACAAGATCATCCGGAACTGAAACATGAGGATTGGACTTGTTTCTTGGAGACAACTTTATGTGGAAATTCCCACCGTTACTTTTGAACCTACCAATGAAAAACAATAAAATGAAAATTGAACAAAAATTGCTTGGTAGTAAGGCCTAAAAACAACCAGATAAAATTGCATAACTGCAGATTTACCATTTATTCTGTTCTTGATCAAATATCAAAAACTCTAAAGCTTGTATAGAAGGATCATCTATTTCTATCTTCAGAAAGGATCCAGAGCCAGACTACAATAACAGCAGTATTATTGAATAAGTTCATAGAACAATTATTTCGAAAAGTCATACTATTATAATACAGTATGTGTATACACTTGTATTAGCACAATAAGTTTGCCCGTTTACTTTAAATATCTTACTTTCACAAAAGGAGTCCTGAGAGCCCTGTTCTTATATTCTGAAGTTCCCTCGGGGCGACGACCAGGAAGTGTCCACTTTCTGGAAAGTTGAAAAGGGCAAAAGAAATCGTGTAAATTTAATGTGGAATAATTTGAAGAAATGCAGATCACTATTTTCACACACACAAAAAAGATTACTCTTCTTTATTTCGTATACAACCCCAGTGTAGAAGTAAGCCATTGCTGCTGCTTGTAATATGAATGTCTACTTGTGACGTGGAACCTTGAGTAGGAGTATTAACGGTGACCTGCTCAAATGATAAGAGAAGATAATCTAAAGCATTTTCTATTTCTAAAACTTTAAGATCTTTAGGGGAATTGATTACAAAAGGAATAATGGGTCTTTACCTGCATTTCAGTGTTCTGATCGAGTTGGAACTCTCCTGCGACTTGCTACAAGGATAGATATAATCAATTCAAACATGTCCAGCCAATAGCCAATTAACACAGTAAGAATATTGAGATTCTCATATTAACATGAAATTTTTTGCAGCTAAACAGTTCTAATATACATTTAGCGGTGGCTTTATTATTTTTTTCTCATGTCTTCTGATTTCCATCCATCTCACCCATCATTTCAAAGCTCTAAATTCATGTTCAAACCAAAACTTATGATGAATGAAGGCGTGTATCTCTGACCTATCAGTTATCTGTGTAAAACAGAAACCAAATGTTCACTTATTCTTCTTGTTACTCATAGTATAGAAATTCCGGACGCAGAATGTTTCCTAAAAATACCATATATTCTAAGAGACATGGTTCATTACGAATTCGGAAAGCATGCTAAATCTGAGGTATTTGACTCTTATCTATCTGTCCTTTCTCTTCTTCAGGAGAAACACAAATTAAAGGGTACTAATTACTAACATGTTGAAATTATAGGAAGAGCATAAACGTCTTATCTGAAACTCTCATTATACTTTCAAAAGCTAACGACCATCATACTGAACCAAGTATTAGACACTAAAAGCCAAAATTGTTAAGAGTGCACCGCCTATATCCTAAAATATTGGCCTACCAAGAGAGACGCGGTGTGATATTTACTAGCATCGTGCTCATTTTTGCATATCTGAGAGACAAACAAAAGCGTTTCTTTAAATAAAATAAAGGGCATTGACACGTTTACTTGTGTACATATAATATAGCCTTCGCAGATACCTCACACAATGTAGCTAACTTAAGAGCATAAACTATTAGGGAGAATGGAATTATATTATTAAAAGGTGCAGCTCTTAAGTGATGATGCAGGTAGCAGGAAAATTTAATATACCTCAGAATCCGGGTCAGTGGCTAATACAGCCTGAGGAAATGAACTATTTCCCGAATTTGTGCCTTGTTGCCACTTCTTATTCCGCACTTTGAGACCGTTACCCAAAAATTGGCTACTTAAAGGCGATTTGTGTGACTTTAAAGTTGCTTGAACTTGTAATAAAGTAATGTTCCCGGATATGCAAGAAGAAATGGTTTTGCTTTGATGCTCTAAAACTGTTGGAGCAAGCAAACTCTGATGGAGAAAATTATGCCCTATCGAGTTGCTCATATTCCCCTATATATAAACTTCTGTATCTGGATCAAGCACAAGAATCAGAATTTACTAAAATTGAAGATGCAAGCATATACTTTTCTTCTTCCTCTTTCTTCTTCTTTGTTCTTTTCTTATTTTTCTCATAACAAATTTTGCTTTCTTAAAATGAGGATTAAAAGTTGAAAGATTGAACTCCCTCTCAAAGTGTCAAGGTCACCTCAGCCACCGTATTAACTAATAGACAGGCAGAAGCAGAACCCAATACTCACATTCAAAAGAATCCAAAAGGTGAAGGATTAAAAATACGGATTCGGGACTACAATTTCATCATTATAATATGGTAGTGCCGTTTAACTGAACTCCTATCAGAATGAATACATAGGAATCAGTTCTCAATCCCCAAAAAAAAACACAACCAGATACTTTTCTTTGTACTTCTACCTTTTTTTTTATTGTAATCAAAATTCCATTTTGAAGTGCTATGAGTGATCCCTCTAACATAAACAACAGCTACAAGTTTATTGTCACACAAACAATCTTCTTTTGTCTGTTCTTAATTCAGTGAAAATGCAAGCATATACTTTTCTTCTTCCTCTTTCTTCTTCTTTGTTCTTTTCTTATTTTTCTCATAATAAATTTCCTTTCTTAGAACGAGGATTAAAAGTTGAAAGACTGAACTCCCTCTCAAAGTGTCAAGGTCACCTCAGCCACCGTATTAACTAATAGACAGGCAGAAGCAGAACCCAATACTCACATTCAAAAGAATCCAAAAAGTGAAGGATTAAAAATACGGATTCGGGACTACAAATTTATCATTATAATATGGTAGTGCCGTTTTAACTGAACTCCTATCAGAATGAATTCACAGGAATCAGTTCTCAATCCCCAAAAAAAAAACACAACCAGATACTTTTCTTTGTACTTCTACCTTTTTTTTTTTATTGTAATCAAGATTCCATTTTGAAGTGCCATGAGTGATCCCTCTAACATAAACAACAGCTACAAGTTTATTGTCACACAAACAATCTTTTTTTGTCTGTTCTTAATTCAGTATTTTGTTACAGCTTTCAACTATTAATAAGGTGTACTACTTCAAATTTTTCCTAACCTCAAATAACAGCTTATTTCCTTTTAACCTGCAACCAAACAAGCCACATATGGAGAAGGAATCATCTTGTCACCATGTATAAGGCTCCATTTTGTAACAGGTTTTCTGAGCTGATTCTAAGTTTTTTTATTTTCAAAATATGTGGGTGTTTATACCCTCGGATTAATTAGCTTTTTAAAGAAGATTTTTTGGCTAAAATAGGAGAAATTATTTGGTCCTCTTAGAGGACTCCTCCAACCCACTTTATAGCCACACACGTAGTGGGTCCCACAGGTTTACATAATAAAATATACTAAGTGTGTGGCTATAAAGTGGGTTGGAGGAGTCCTCCAAGAGGACCAAATAATTTCTCCTAAAATAGAGCCCAAGTTGTAGTAAAATTAAAATATATAGCACATCAGTCCCCAAAAATTGAACATAGTCACATTTCATCCTCATTTTCTCATCAAAATGGAAATTGTAACTTCAAGCAAGCATTTACTATAATTTATTAATCCAAATAAATAAACTAAAGGGTGAATTAACATAAACATACTCTGCACCTATTATATTAACAAAAACATACCCTAAAAAGTTATATTATCAAAAACATACTTCAATTAGTAATTAATAAAAAAACAAAAAAAAACCATCCATCCCTCCCGATCTCTTTCCTCTCTCTCTCCTCCTCTCACTCTCTCTCCTCCTCTCTCCGATCTTTCTTTCCTCCTCCTTCTCCCTGTCTCCGATCTCTCTTCCTTCCTCTCTCTCCTCCCTCTCTCTTTCGGATCTTTCTCTCCTCCTCACACTCTCTCTCCGATCTCTCTTTTCGGTGGAGATTGAGACGGAAACATCCGTCGGGGTGGGCGGCGAGGGTGTAAAGCGAGATCGAAAACTCGAGTTTGATGCCGACGGAGATGCGATTGTCGAATGAGATGCCCACGACGGCGACGTGGTAGTTCGAGATCGGAGGACGGGTAAGGGTTGGATTTGTTAACTATGTATAAGCTTGAAAATTGTCACGTCCCAGATTTTGGATAAACTCGGATTATGAATGTAAATTAAAATAAAAAGGTTTAAATGACAAAACATGCGGAAGTATTTGACAATACACTATAATAAAATCAAACAGATCTTTTAGGACATGCCAATAATCATATTTGAGTCACTATTGGCCTAAGGGTAGGCAACAACGCTCAAATGTGACGATACGAAAATAAAGCAATTTTAATAAAATAATTTATAGAAATTTCGGCACGAACTCCGTGAATTAAGGTATGGAGTTGAAAATTATGGATATAAATTATGTAAATAAGGAAATTGGGGTATGAAATTTGAAAACAAGTGTGAACTCTACGAATTAGGTTATGAACTTTTGAAACAAGGATATTAACTTTTAAAAAAAGGTATAAAAATATACAAATTAGGGTATAAACTTTTGAAATAATGGTATGAACTTTTGGTATGTTTTTAAAAATTAGAAATTTTTAGATATGTTTTTGTTAATTTAGTTTTAAAAGTAGTATGTTTTGTTAATCGAGAGTAGATTCACCTATGATCGCAGTTTGGTACTAAATTGAATTATATAACACATTAGTCCCCATAAAATCAATAGATTCAGTTCAAGTCCCAAGCAATCACATTAGCTACTAAAGAACCTTAAGTAACGAATAAATGACATACATATATATATATATATATGTATATAGATATACTCGAGATAATGAAATTAAAGAGAGTTACCTTAATCGGAACTATGCGGCGAGAGTTAGAGAGAGACTGAAAAAACGAGAGCGTAATAAATGAAGTTGAGTGTAAATAAATTGGTGCTTTATCGTGAGTATGGACACGTGTTCGGTTCTGATTACGACACGTGGCGTACGGTGTTGGGACTCACGCTTTCGCACGTGGGAGATAAGAGCCCCATGCCTTAGATATTTTAAAAAAAACTGTTTGGTGAAATTGATGGGATTCGAAAATAATTGCTGTTACATCATTACTGTAACTCGCTACTATCACTTTATGTGTTTCTGTGGCGGTATTATTTCATTCTTTCTATTTTTCAAGAAATCTGTGCCGACGTCTGAGCATATATATATATATATATATATATATATATATATATATATAAAAGGGTCCCAGATAGTTTTTTCCTAATTTATATTTTTATTTAGTTGAGTTTTAAATTAACGATTGGATTATTTTGATTTCATATATTATATATAAATAGTTAGAGTTATGATTACTCTGAGTTAGCACAATTCCGAAATACTACTAATTAGTAGTATATGTTATAATATTTTTAGTAGTACTATGTTACACTATTTTTCTAGATTCTTGTGGAGTATGTGGGTTATTTATGTTTTACTTTCTTTTATTATTTGATTTCGTTTTTGGTACATTCGGTACCGTTTTCAGCATTTTAATTTAGAGGTCCAAATCGAACATATAAAATAGGCATTGAATATTAATTATAATGTAAAAACTGTTGTGTGACATATTAGCTCGTTATAGATATATATAGAGATATGTATAGATATAGAGAGAGGTATGAGAGACAACAATAAGGGAGACTTTATTAATCTGTATGAATCAATGTGAAATAAAAGACCGCTAACCCTCTTTATATATAAAGAGGGTTAGGATATATGTATTTCACATTGATTCATACATTCTGATTAATAAAGTCTCTCTTATTGTTGTCTCTCATACCTCTCTCTATATCTATACATATCTCTATATATATCTATAACGAGCTAATATGTCACACAACACGTTATCGGCACTTTGCTTGCGAAGAATAGGATATACGGTCGCAGATATTGGAGATTTTGGGTAAACACACGGATATTGGGTATTTATAAACCTTGAGTTTATCCGGGTTTTATTGGGTTCGTTTCGACCTTCTACAAAATATCCGGAGCACGGTACATAATTTGGTCTACGCTGCATGTTTGGTAAAATATATATAGAATTGCATGTGATAAATACTCGACTTCACTGTAAGTATGTATACTTATCATGTATTGCCCATGTAGAATAACTATATTCCCTTATAATAGTTCTGGTAATGATATGTGACTTATTAAATCACAAGTGACATGCAGGTTCATGCGAACATATTAATTGATTGCAGTGTACATGTATTAATTATCATCAACCAGGATTACATGTTACCGATAAATTGCATATTACTATTACAATGTATTTTGAGATAAAATTGGTAGTAATAAAAAAACCTGTAAGACCATAACTGTTACGATCAGAAACAGTAGGACCAGTTTGTAAGTCGCTGTAAATTGTGGATTGTGCTGTTAATTTATAAAGGACCAAACTGAAACTTGTCTGAAATTATGGACTGAATCTGTAATAATGTTATAAATAGATATATAGTTTACTGAAATTACACAGATAGTCCATGTAGTATATTAAATGTATAAAAACAGTATATATGTGTTATAAAAGTCAATATTCGGTCTATAAATATTCACCCACATGCATATATATATTTATTAAAAAGGTATCTGAATAAAAATTATATGTTAACTGAATAAATTGATGTGTTTGCATGTAAATCCATCCTATTGCATGTTGTAATTACCATGAATAAAATTTACACATATGACATTAGAATAATAATTATGATATATTTTGTACTGATTGGTAAATTTAGATTGATTGATTGATTGTATTAGATATTGCTATGCGATTTAGAATATCTTGTTATAATATGTACTACAAGCAGGTACAATCTAAATATACTTAATCACTGCCATGTGTACAATATGGTAATTTGCGAAATCATATATTTTCACATTTAAGTTGAAAAAATTATGAACCTTCCCTAAATAGGCTCACCTATTTGGATACGATGTCTAGGAAAGATATAGGCGGAAGTCGATATCCTAATGAGGTCGGGTTTTAAGTGGCATTCGTGCCCTCCACCCTCACCGTCTTTTCTGGTCGTTTTTCAAGTAGAGCTACCGAAAGGGGTTGACTAAATAATAATTTCCCCGAGTGTGTTTATATAGTGATGTATGTTTCGCCGAATTGGTGTTTCAGTATCGACCCGTCGTTCGATCAATGAGAACCGATTCACATGAGAAGCAACACTAATGTTTTTCGAACCTGTCGTTTCGAAAAAAAAAGTTTGTGCTTGTACAAACTATAAACATATAAACCAGTTGTTTTATATGAAAAATAATCCAAAACTCCCAACACATGTTGGATGCCATCTATGATGAGAAAAAATCACAAAACATACTTGCGAAATGACTGTTTAGACGTTGATGTTATTCCGTCACCACATGTTAGTCACCCTGATGTGTGAAAATGTGATGCCCAAATTTTTTTTGGATGTCATCTTTGATGAGTAAAACACGAGTTTGTTGTTACCCTCGAGATGAATGCTAAGACGTTGATTTTATTCCGCCGCCACATTTGAAACGTGATGACGTCTATGGTGAACAAATGTCTGAAATTGACATATTGGAGCTATCCTTCACCAAAATACTAGCTTGGAAATTGTATTCCATAAGCAGTATCGTGAATTTATATTCACCATGTTCCTTTATCGCCCATCTGTTATTGGATAAGAAAATTACCCCGGTGAGTAGTTTTAATCCTATTGGGTCAATGGCGAATTGTTTGCCTGATATTAATGCTTTTCGTGTATATTTTTTTCCACGAATCGAGAACCGAGACAAGTGTTATTTGTCTCGAACTGTCGCGATCCTGATGAATCGCTTAGCCAAGCGAGATTTTAGACAATCGTCAAAATCGAAAACCTGTGGCTCCAAGATAGTAATTGAAAGGAACAATATGGCCCGTTGTCACAAAACAAGAGATAATGCTCAAGGAGCCAACTTTATGCTATAAAGACAAAGGTCATGCACGGTTACTCCTTAAATAGTTCACAACTATTATAAAGGTGGAAAAACCGATGCTAATGTGGTTAAAGCTAACTGAAAGGAAACTCTTGAGAACTCCGATTTTGTGGCTCAAATGTGTTTGATACCTTTCTTTATAGATTTTGATAAATCACTGAGCCATATTTTCGCTCATCTGGATTATGTCTTCCATTTGGATTATTATTTTTCCATTTGGACCATACTTTTGGATTATGGTTTGCCTGTTTACAAAATTTCTCGAAATAATTTAAAGTGTTTTGAGCAAATTCCTTTGAAAAATGTGACCAAACTTTAAATTATGAAATTTTAGGCAATACTTGTGGGGTAGTTGATTTTTTTGAAAATAGTGGGTAACAGTGTACCACATAATTTCACCAACTATTTGCCTAAAAGAGTCCTTTGTGACAATGATTCTGGACCTGTCGTTCCAAATCAAAAATTTTGGTAAAAACCAAATTGATTAGTCAAATATGAGGTCTTATACTCATGTAGGTCCCGCCGTACCTTGTTGAGTTATAAAATATTCGAGAAAACCAGTGTTATCTGGTAATAGCTCATGAAAGAATTAAAATTTCTTTACATAGCCTCCATTCAATACGACCAAAAGCGTATTTTAGAGGAGTTGAAATGTCTTTCAAGTGGTTGCTACCACATTCTTTAAAGCATTTAAAGTTACCTTATCATTTCGCCTGTCGTCGAAATGATAAATGATTTAAATGCTAAGACATGATTGTCTGTACTATCATTCACCTGTCGTCGATTGATAAGAGCATTCTGATATTGTGGCATTGACCGGATGAGATATTCCCGGGTCAAAAGAGGATGCTTGATTTATAATCGCATCGCATTTGGATTCTCTCTGAGAATATATTTCGTGATTAATCCGAAATTCATGCCACTAATGCTCACTTTGAAAGACTAGTATGTGTAAAGATCACGAAAAGAACTCGTAGAATTCTTGTAAAGAATTGAAGGAGTTATTGTGGACTTATCCAACCATAAGACGGACCATAAATATAAATGGTTATGGTTGATGCATCGACAATAAGGTCACATGATTATTGTTGTCCACAGAAATGCAGCATTTCCTAAACTTCTAGCCATATCATTAAGTTGATGGCTCATGATCCGGATTATCCTGAAAAGTCTAGTTGACTTGATAATACCGAAGAGTAAGAATCGAAATTTCGATTTGAATTACTTGAGTTTGGAAATTGAAACTGAACATCCTATCGATTATGTTCAGACCCAAATGGACTCACGGAAAGTTTGATGATGCGACTGCAAATGATTGCACGCATTTCTTGGTCTTGCGCACCAAGATTTATATTTCCGTGTGGGGTTATGCTATTTTGCTGCATTTGTCCGTCATGAGGCCCATAGACACTCAAACACCATATGCGTACCAGCTGGTTACTGGTTATGAGCCAGAAGTCTCATATTAACGCGTGTTTGGAGTGCTTAATTAATATTTTGATTGAGCCGCTATAGCGTTCAAAATATGGACCTCTAAAGGGAACATAAGTCGATTATGAATCCCATGCCTATCATTTGATAGAGTAACCTTGGCAAGCGATCTCTTTACCGCATGATATGCGAAAGTGACATCGCTAAGACTGTTCTCCCCGTCGTTAGGGGGAGATTTACACGTTACCGTTGATAAGGAACGACGTGAAATAACGTGGCATAACCCACTCAGTCTTAGCTTGATCCCCAAAACTGCACTTAGTGATAAGTAAGTGCATAGACTCCCTCAAGTCTAACTAAATGCCAGATGCATTTAATGACTTTATGAGATGTCACAAGATCATTTATACCTGCTGCAAAATGCTTACAAGACGTCCCTGTCGGACGCCGTGTTCCTGTCGTAACACGTTGCTTTGGCCGAACCCGCCAAGCAAAGAACGCTGCCATTGGCCGTCAGTCTGTCGTCCTTCCCAAGATACGAGGAAGTTGATCGGTTCTTAATTCGTTCAACCCCAGAGGTGGTGAACTGAAACTCGTTTGTCGCACGAGATTATAAAGGATCAAGGAGATGTGTGATTTCCTCCTCATCCTAAGAATCTCGAAATATCTGTCGATCATGATATCTTAGACGATATTGAAGCGAAACGAGACTGTCATTGATTACTTGTTCATATATTCGGTGATGACTGATAATATAAGCAAATTATGACAGAGAACCATGTACCGTTACCTGAAGTTAACGGAGAATAGACTGGACTAATGAAAACTTGCAATCCAAGTAGACTCCTTAGCGAAAGTGTGTTCGGACCTGTAGCTCCAACACCACCAATGTTAAACGAGTTCGTTTATTTGGTTATTCGTAAGGAAAAGTGATGAGAATAATGAGATTGTAGAATGCTCGCCTAGTAGCGCAAGACTTCTCTCACACCTTGGAATTGATTACGAGATGGTTGTGGTCACGGTTTAGTAGTTTTCGAAAAACTGATTATGCAGCATGCGATTGTGGTCACGGTTTTATCTTTATGGGGATTTAGACAAAGAGATATAGATGAAGGTCCCTGTGTGACTTCATGTGCTTGAATCAAGTAGTTCCTGACCACGGAACACGATCTCAATTGACTGAGACGTTCACTATATGGATTAATATAATCCGAGCAGATGTGGTATACCGCCTAAGTGAGTACTTGATCAGCTTGGGATACTTGAACAAGTATTATGCCCTTGCGTGTTTTATTACGCGATCCATTTTTTTGGATTTGCCTTCGAGATGAAGGATCTTGGGAATACACGGTAGTGACTCGGCCCGATGATCGAGTCACGTAAAGATTGAATCTAAGTCTATGATTCAGACTACACCCAGAAGGTGTTATGACGTTTTATTCATTATGACGCTAAGTCGTCAGATTTTCCCATGATCGTTCGATCACTAGACATTGATAAAGACCCGGTCCGTCCCTGATGAGACAACAAAGAGATATTGAACCATGATGTTCATATCTAAGTACAATAAGCGCATCATTGTACTTGGTCTAATGTACTAGGATGAACATCTTGTCTGCTGTGAATGGTATAGCTCGACACATCATCGCGCTAACACGCTGCCATCGAAATGGCATAAAAGACATTTTCCCATTACCTTAAGGTAACTGTGGATGAGGGCTTGTCTTATCCCATTTGCGTCATCGAGTGTACCTACTCCATTCGGTACTCGAATTAACGCAACCCTTTTTCGTTTATACCGATGCCGGTTACTTATCAGACCCGCATAAGGGATATTCCTAACATGGTCTGTCTTTACCATTAGGAATAAGACAATATCTTGGAGGTCTTGGAATGACTCCAAACGAATCACTCTGATCTACTCGTGCTCTATGAGACGACTAAAGAGTGTATATGGCTTCGAGCTCGTATTAGCCATATTTGAATTACATATGCTCTGTCTCACGATCAAGATAAAACACTTGTCTTATTTGAGGACAACTTGTTGTTATCGATCAAGAGAGACATGACTAGATTATGCTATTTAGCATTTCTTACCGAAATAAATCTTCACATATGAAGTTTAAGAGCATCCTGTCGAATGCTCATTTTATTTCACGTTATATTTTCTTGCATACAGTCGTGTGCAAGTAAATGAGGCATCCAGTCGAATGCTCGTACTCTTTATTCGAATATGAAATCACTGCACCCAGTCGTGTGCAAGTTAGGGGGAGCATCCAGGTGAATGCTTATTGGACTAATTACTACTTAGTCGAAATTCTCGCACCCTGTTGTGTGCAAGTGAGGGGGAGCATCCAGTCGCATGCTCGTGTACTCTTTTTGTCCTTAGACCAAGGTTTTTTCCCACTTGGTTTTCCTTGGCAAGGTTTTTAGCGAGACACGTTCCCATCATACCTCACTTAAGATTGCCGATATTAGGGGGAGTATCCTGTTGTATACTTCTTACCACTGTGTACTCTTTTGTCCTTCGACTAGAGGTTTTTCCCACTGGTTTTACTCTAGCAAGGTTTTGACGAGGCACCTGTTTTGTGGTTGATCTCCTACTACTACCACTGTTGCACTCTTTTTCCTTCGATCAGAGATTTTCCCATTGGGTTTGCTCCGGCAAGGTTTTGATGAGGCACACTGTTTTGTGGTTAGTTAATTACATAGAATTTCGGCATATATCATTCGGCTACACAGTTTCTCTTAGGTACCGGTTTTGTCTCACACTGGTTTTTCCGTCCCTAAGGTTTTTATGTGTTTAGCACTGCGAATGAACTCGACTGCATGAAGACAAAGAATTCAAGACGTCCAAAGGGGGAGTGTTGTAGGATATTATTGGACTATTGAACTTGTATTTTATGGGCCCAAGTGGGCTTATAACCCTGCACCTCTATCTATATAAAGAGGGTTAAGGGTCTTGTATTTCACATTGATTCATACATTCTGATTAATAAAGTCTCACTTATTGTTGTCTCTCATACCTCTCTCTATATCTATACATATCTTTATATATATCTATAACGAGCTAATATGTCACACAACAAAAACTATATAATAGTCAAGATATATAAAGGTGTTTACTGCTCAATTTCAAAATTATAAAAGTCATTCATACGTAATAAAATTAAATAATATTTAGTTAAGAATAACAATAAAAGTTCAAATCATAACTCTCCTTTCTTTTTAATGAGCAAAAATAGTAAGTAAATACATGATATCAAGTTTAGTCAATATATATTTTTCATTATATATATATAGAGACAGATTAAACTATACCATTCAAAGCCACTATCGGAACGGGAATCACGAGATCGATGTAGAACGTGTTAGTAAAAAAAATTGAATTTGTAAAAGTCTAAAACGATGGGTCTCATACGTCTCTGGTCATGACTCTCTGCATATATATGAATGAATATCAGGGTACACGTAGTATCTCAGTAACTCTGTTTTTACTTTGCTGTGGCCTAACATGTGATTTATTTCTTTATTTTTTTAATTAAAAAAAGCAGAGGTATTTTAATAATTTAATAGGTAATAAAAAAATGGCTCATCTATTTTGGAGGTAAAACCCATTGCTTTGGTCCATGTTATACACTGGGGTCTACACGTCTCTGGGTACATCAGAAATATATCGTACCATTTCATGTGTTTCCATGTGGCGAGTATTAATTATTTTTATTTTTTGAAGAAAATATGTGCTGACATTGAGAAATAAATAGTATGTAGTACTAGCTATGTTAGTGTTTTTTAGATTCTTGGGGGGTACGCGGCTCATTATCGTTACACTTTCCTTTTTGGTTTTTTGGTACTCATAAATTTTGTTAGGAATAAGATAAAAATGGTGTTACATCATACTGTACCATCCATGTATTCCATTTATGTCTTTCTGTTGTGAGTATTTTTTTTTAGAAAATTAGAGATGGGATTAGTAAAACAAAAATATTTAAGTATTGGTCCGGATATAAAATTTAATTAAGGATTGGATCATTATTTCTGAAACTAATTAAATATTGGTCCATTAATCATTAAATATAAAAGCTCTCCCAATTCTATTTATCTAATTAATCATTGTCTCTCTCTAAAAAAAAACCACGTTCCAGAGAAAATATAATTTTCTCCCCCAAATCTCTCTCTCTACATACATACACACATACATACATACACACATAATATATATATATATATATCTATTTTGCTGCCGCTCCTCCGTCGCTCCCTCCACCTCCGCCGCTGCCGTCGGAGATTCGCTCCTCCTCCCTCTCGTCGTCGCAAGCGGCCTGCCTCCACCGCCGCATGTGTATCTATGTATATATGTATATATCTATATATATATATATATATATATCCTCTACTGCTGTAAAAGTTCAGACTGTTTTTATATATATATATATAAAAGTTCAGACTGTTTTTCATATATATATATAAAAGTTCAGACTGTTTTTTATATATATATATAAAAGTTCAAGACTTTTTTTTATTTTTCAGACTGTATCATCTATTGCTGTAACAAATTTTTTTAAAAACAGTCTGAACCAAAAACAGTCTGAATTTTTTTAAGTCATTTTAAAAACAGTCTGAACTATTTTTAAGTCATTTTAAAAACAGTCTGAATTATTTTAAAAACAGTCTGAACTATTTTAAAAACAGTCTGAACTGTTTTTTTTTGCGTTTTCGGATTTTTGTTGATTTTTTGGGATTTTTTAAAAAAAGTCGTCTTTTTTCGGGGTTTTGCCTTTTTTTTTCATATTTTTTTTATTTTTTCATTTTTGCATTTTTATTTTCTGGAATTTTTTTATTTTTTCTGATTTTTTACATTTTTATTGGTTATTTAGGGAAAATGGAACAATTATTAATTAGTTTCAGTTTCATAGACCAATCCTTAAATACTTTTGTTTTCATGGTCCAATCCAAAATTTATCCTATTTTTTTCATTTTTTTTATTTTTTCAAGAAAATATGTGCCGACGTACAAAAAGGGAGCCAGACTCCTTTATGTTAGGAAAGAGAACTCAGACTCCACATTTGTGGACCATTGGATGATTTTTTTTTAAAATTATCAAAGGATTGTACTAAGAGATTTTATAAAAGGAAGAAGTATTATATAAAAACTATTTTGGCCATTTTATTAAAGTCTCCCATTCTGTAGTGCAAGCCGGTTCATAGCCTCGTCCCTAATTGCTCATTTAAAAAGTTATTATAGTCAATTATTTTAATTAATATATTTAAATTTAGGTTAGTGTAACTAAAATTCTATATTTTCATTTGAGTTTTTAATGTTTATAAATTTAAATATTTAAATTTAGGTTAGTTACAACTAACATCTTATATTTTTATTTGGGCTTTTATCGTGTTATAAATATAAATTTATATATATATATAATATTTAAATTTAGGATAGTCACAATTAGAGTTTTATATTTTCTTTTGAGTTTTTATTGTGTTATAAATGTAAACTTATAGATTTAAATATTTAAATTTAGAGTAGTTGCAAATAGGATTTTATATTTTTATTTGAGTTTTTATCGTGTTATAAATATAAATATTAATTATATATCTATACTATTATAATAAGCTAACCCAAAATTTTTTGAGACTGCCAAATTTTACCACTTTTTTCCAAAAATACCCTTACATTTTTTTTATTAATCACCACAATACCATAATTTAGAACACACCCATTTTACAAGCTAAGTTATCAACTTATATAAGCAAAAACAATCTTCTATCTTGAAGGTCTTTTGTGATTGCTTTTGACTTTAATGATTGGCTTCAATCTTTCCAAGCATTACGTGATTCTTCAGCGTGGATTGACTCCAATCATCATTGGTTGATACCTGTTTAATAACCAGCTTGATTGTAGGAATTAGTATTTTCCTATAACTAGGAAACATATAAAAAGATCATATCTTGGAAAGATATCTTTTAAGTATTCATGTAAAACATTAACTACTGATTTTATTCAATCTTTAAACATATCATACTGAGTTGATAAGGAACAAAGATTGAAACATGTGATAAAGATTAGTATAAAAATAGAGATATAGAATTATAAATGTAAAGGAAACATAACTAATCTCTTTATATCTTTTAGGAAATCTTTCCTTACCACTTTGATATTCTCAATAAACGCATATTAACCTTTTAGAATTATATGAGAATATATCCTGCATGCTGTAGAACAATTAATAATCAATAAATGACAGCTATGCAGATTTATAGAACAAGACAGAATTCTGCTTACCAGCAGGTTGGAACTAGTGGTTGCAACTGAGGTTGCAACATTACTTGAAACCTGTCAACACAGGTTGTAACTGAGGTTGCAACATTGCTTGAAACCTAATACTACTATCTTAGTAGGTTGTAACTGAGGTTGCAACATTGCTTGAAACCTGTCAACACTGTCTTAGTTCTTAACAACAGTTAGGATTTATTTAGTAAAAACCAATAGACAATAAACAATATTTAGACCAGAAATCTGGTCCTAACAATCTCCCCCTTTGTCATTGGTTTTGACAAATCAACTAAGTTTATAAACCACATAAATCCACCTGCAAATTCAATACAGCATTTGTATTGTCAATACTTTTGAGGTATCTGTTTTAGCTCCCCCTGTAAATTAGAATTGCAGGCATATCACATAAGCACAATTTATATGCACACAGTAGGTTTTCAGACCTGTTCCAAGTTCAAAGACATTCATACTTCAACAAGATATTTTCAGAAAGAAGTTGCAGAATTATTAAAGCCAAACAGGTACAGAATTGTCTCAATACAGCATAACTGGAAACAGAATAAAGTCTTGAAACTTAAACATTAAACATCAAACTGAAAACAGAACAGAAGCACATAATAAACTTTCTCTTACTCCCCCTATTTGTCACAACCTTGACAAACTAGTTACGAGGAATGTTTGACTGGGGTGGTCTTTCTCTTAGGGGTGTGTCCCTTACAACCTCTTCATGCTCATCTTCACTGCTGATAGAGAAGCCATCATCGCTGTGAGTTGCATCCCCATCACTGGCACCACCATCACTGTCACTATCAGTCTCACTTTCTATAAGATTTTCTAGTAGCTTCTTGATGTGATAGTCATCAGTATCCAGCTCAGCCCTCCTTTCTGCATTGTAAGCCAACCTTTGCTTCAAATACCATCTGACACCCTTCTTCTTATCTGAAGGAGCATTAGATGTTTCTTCTTCTTTTTCCTTGCTCTTTTCTCGAGAGATGTCATTGACATGCCCTTCTTTGAGCAGTTTTGCAGAGATATATATAGCAGAGGGACAATCAGTGATTGGTTCATTTAAGATACTTATTGGAGAATTTCTACCCAAAGATGAGACTTGGCCTAGAATCACAGCAGTGATTAGGCAAGGGAAAGGCAGCAGAATGGATTGGGAAGTAGAGTCACTGAAGTCTCTAATCAGATGAAATACATGATTACCAAAATTAATTGGCAAAGATGACATGATCCTATAGAGAAATATGGCCATTTCCTTACTGACTTTGGATGGCTGCTTAGTGGGATTCCAATTGAATCTAGCTATTTTGTGCAGCACAGATGCACACAAGGTGAGGGAGGATGTTTTAATGGAGTGACCATCAAACCTATTGTTCTTTCCAGTTAGAATTAAAGCAAGAATTTCTAAGTCTGGTTCAGCATTGTCATCTTCAGTAGGACTAGGACAACACAGATAATCATTGATCAACTTAGGGGTGAAATCTAGAGTCACACCCCTCAAAAATACTCTGCCATAGGTAGGATCACCCTTAACAAACACAGTACTACTTAGATTGGCATAGAATTCTTTAATTACAGCAGGGTAATAAGAGTCAGGATAAGAAATAGTTCTATATAGGCCAGCAGCTGACAGCAGTTTCTCAATATGTACTTGAATATGTGGATAGCTAACCAGATTAAGTCTTCTTTCACTATGAATCTCCCTACCAGCAAACGACCTAAACCTCCTATACACGGTCCTACTCCAGAACCTATGATCAGTCTCATGAAACTTAGACTTATAAGAGAAAACAGTTGGAGTTGGATGATCCTCTACAGTTTTCCTAGCTCTTTTCTTAGTGTGCTTTTTCTGAGATGAGGAAGTCTCACTTACCTTAGCTTTTGATCCTGGACTGGTTGGAGATTTATTCATGAAATCTCTTAGAGTGCAATCATCGTCAATGTCCAGGTTGGTGTTTTTAGAAGGGTTTGAAGAGATGGTTGCAACTAGGGTTAGAAGTGAGTTTAGAACTTCGCAGTGGGTTTTTACAGAGACCTAGGATTTTACAGTTTAGAGAGAGAGAGTGATTCTGTAAAGTGTAATTGATTTTGGATATAAAAAAAGGTTTGTATAAATAGCAATAAAGTCCATATCCTTTTGTAATTGGAAAGATATACATGCAAATCAATTATGAAACAGATTTTGGCGAAAATTTAGGAAATATCTTATCAATTAGTGTAAAGAAATCACAGCAAGATCACGAAGGAAAGATAAATCCAGCCAACTATACAGATAAACATTCCTTTTGCAAAACAGATTGATCCAAAATTTGAAAATTCAAAAGTTGAAGCTTATTATGGAAATTTGACTTGATTCAAGATAAAGAGCAATTTAAAAGATATCAAACTATTAGGAAAACAATAGCAATTTACTCAAGAAAATATGTTTATCAAAGAATAACTCTAATAAAGATTAAATTTTAGGAGCTTAAATTGAGCAAATCCGTTTTTATCTCTACACAAAAACTAGTTTGATGACCTCAGCAAGGAAAGAGTATAAGTGATGTCAAAAATAACAAGACTTTGTCTTGGCCGTTATAAAATAGACTGAGGTTTCAACTGATGTTGCAACTGAGCTTGCAACCAGTATTTTAACACGAGGTTTCAACTGGAGTTGTAACTGAACTTCCAACCAGTTATTGAGAAAATGAGGTTTCAACTGAGGTTGCAACTGAACTTGCAACCAGCTTAAAAAATTGCACTTTGTGCTTGCAACTCTATTACCAGAGAGGTTTTCAAGGACATGTTGCCTCACATCTGTTTTTGAGTCACCAAAAAACGGCTTTTTCAAAACAAAAACACCATAGCTCAATTAAGACTTAACCTTAGAAATAAAAATTATTGAAGGTACTCAATACAGACATATTTAGCAAGAATATTCAATTAGATTGATAATGACATACCCCTATGTCACTTCTTAATGATTCAAACTTGTTTGTATCAAGGGGTTTTGTGAAAATATCTGCTAATTGTCTTTTAGTTGAAACATCTTCTAAAATTAAGCTCTTTTCTTCAACTAGTTCTCTTATAAAATGATGCCTTAGATCAATATGTTTGGTTCTGGAATGTTGAACTGGATTTTTAGCTAAATATATAGCACTTTTGTTATCGCAAAACAGAGTTAATATTTCTTGTTTAACATTATAATCAATTAACATCTGTTTCATCCAAATTAGTTGAGTGCATCCACTTCCAGCTGCAACATATTCTGCTTCAGCAGTAGATAAAGATATGCAATTTTGCTTTTTACTGAACCAAGAAACAAGGTTGTTTCCAAAATAAAAACAGCCACCAGAAGTACTCTTTCTATCATCTATGTTTCCTGCCCAATCTGCATCACAGTAGCCACTAAGAAAATGGTTTGTATCTTTAGAATACCATAGGCCTAGATGAGGTGTTCCTTTTACATACCTTAGAATTCTTTTGACAGCTAGAAGATGAGGTTCTAAAGGATTTGCTTGATATCTGGCACAAACTCCTACACTTAAGCAAAGGTCTGGTCTACTAGCAGTTAAATACAGCAAACTTCCAATCATGGATCTATAAAGACTGGGACAGACACTTTTTCCTTTATCATTTTTAGACAGTTTAAGGGTAGTACTCATAGGGGTTCTCTTTTCTTTACTCTCACTTAGACCAAACTTCTTAACAAGATTGTCTGCATACTTACTCTGACATAGAAAAATTCTTTCTCATTCTGTTTAACTTGCAATCCTAGAAAGTAAGTCAATTCACCTCCACCACTCATTTCAAATTCATTCTTCATATCAGAAATGAATTCTTCTATCATTTTATTAGAAGTCGAGCAAAAAACAATGTCATCAACATAGATTTGAGCAATTATTATGTCCTTTGTGGTTTTCTTAGTAAACAGAGTTTTATCAACTCCCCCTCTGTTAAAACCTTTTTCAATCAAGTACTTGGTTAATCTATCATACCAAGCTCTAGGAGCTTATTTTAGACCATACAATGCCTTTTTCAACAAATAGACATTTTCAGGAAAGTTAGGATCTTCAAATCCCTTAGGTTGACAGACATAAACTTCTTCATTAATCACACCATTCAGAAAAGCACTCTTTATGTCAAGTTGAAACAGTTTAAAATCATACAGACATGCAAGAGAAAGTAGCATTCTAATGGATTCAATTCTAGCTACTGGAGCAAAGGTTTCATCAAAATCAATTCCCTCAAGTTGTGTATAACCCTGAGCTACCAACCTAGCTTTATTTCTGATAATAACTCCATTTTCATTACTTTTATTTCTGAAGATCCATTTAGTCCCTATAATGTTTTTATTAGAAGGTCTGGGTACTAAATTCCATACATTATTTCTCTCAAATTGATGCAACTCATCTTGCATAGCTAAAATCCATTCACTGTCTTCTAAAGCTTCTTTTATATTCTTAGGTTCTAATTGAGAAATATAACAAGCAAAGTGAACAACATTATTTCTTTTACCTCTGGTTTTCATACCTGAAGTAACTTCTCCTATGACATTGTCAAGAGAGTGATTTTTCTGAGTCCTTACATAGCGTGGCTTGCTTGTAGTAGGCATAGCAGATCCTTCTTCATCAGATTCTGTTGAATTATGGGTTTGAACCTCGGTTCCAACCTCAGTAACAATCTCGGTTGTAACTTCAGTTGCAACTGGACTTCCAACCACTATGGGACTGCTTGTTTTCTGAACTTCTGCTTTCTCTTTTTCTGCAATCTCAGATTGTTCATCATCACCTGTAATCTCATCAACAATTTTTAAGTCATCAAATAACACATTATAAGATTCCATAACACAGTTTGTTCTTTGATTGAAGACTCTAAAGGCTCTACTATTCTGAGCATAACCAAGAAAGATCCCTTTATCACTTTTAGAGTCAAATTTACCAAGATGTTCTCTATCTCTGAGAATGTAACAGACACACCCAAAGACTTGAAAATACTTAACATTTGGTTTTCTACCTTTTCATATCTCATAAGCTGTCATGGAAGTGTCTTTAGTAATATAAACTCTATTAACTATATGACAGGCAGTATTAACAGCTTCAGCCCAAAATCTGTTAGCAAGTTTCTTAGAGTTAAGCATAACTCTAGCCATTTCCTGAATTATTCTATTTTTTCTTTCAACTATGCCATTTTGCTGTGGAGTCTTAGGAGCAGAGAACTCATGACTTATACCTAAGGAGTTGCAGAATTCTCTAAACTTGATGTTTTCAAATTCAGTTCCATGATCACTTCTAATCCTAGCAATATTACCACTGGTGGAACCCTTTTCAAGTTGCAGTTTTAAGCACAGAGTTTTGAACAGTTCAAAAGTTTCAGACTTATCTTTTAAGAACACTACCCAAGAGTATCTAGAGAAATCATCTACAACTAACAAAATGTACTTCTTACCACCTATACTAACAGTTTGCATAGGTCCCATCAAGTCAATATGAAGAAGTTCTAGGACTCTCTTAGTGTAGATCTGACTTGTACTTTTGTGAATACTTTTGGTTTGTTTGCCTATAGCACAATCACCACAGACACTTTGAGTTTTAGCACTAAGTTTAGGAATTCCTCTTATAAATTCTTTGTTAACAAGCTTATCTAAGGTTTTGTAATTCACATGCCCAAGCCTTTTATGCCAAATATCCACATTATTAGTAATGGCTTGATTACACCTACTTTGAGACAATTCTTTTTCAGCTTTTTCAAACACATAGCAGCTGTTGGTTGATCTAACTCCAGTCATGATTAAATCATTATTCAGATTAGTAATTAGACACCTTTCTTTGTCAAATTTAACATTCATTTCATTATCACAGAGTTGACTGATACTAATAAGATTAGCTTTTATACCATCTACAAGAAAAACATCCTCAATATTAGGCATTCCAGGTTTGTTTAAGGTACCTTTACCAACAATTTTACCTGTATCTCCACCTCCAAACACAACAGTGTTACTTGTAAGAATGGTGACATTTTTTAGGAGACTTGCAGTAGCTGTCATGTGCTTGGAGCAACCACTGTCAAAATACCAATCATTAGAAGTAACAGCATTCAAAGAGTTAATAACAACTTTGTTGTTAGCAATTAAGGTGGCTTTTTCTTTAACTTTCCAGACCCATTTCAAATTTTTATTGACAGAAGCCAACCAGGTTTTCTGGGAAATATACTTTATGTTTCTTTTTAAATAACACTGGATTTCAGAATGATCAGGTTTTTTACAGAAATTACACAGCTTCAACCTAAAGTTATTTTTATCCCTAAAGCTATTCAGTTTATTCATGGTTGCAACTTTGGTTGTAACTGAGCTTCCAACCTTCTTTACAAAAACCTGAGTTTTATTCCTGGTTGCAAATCTGGTTGCAACTGAGCTTCTAACCTTATTGTCAAAATCAAGAGTTTTAGCTTTAGCAACAGCTTCAATAAAAGTAGTTCCTGTACTTTTACCACCATAGTAACCTAGACCACTGATATCTTTAGAGCCTCTAGAATATGACAGCATGTCATCTAATTTATCTGAAGCAGAAACATTCAACAGTTTTATTATCTTTTTAGTTTCAGTAAGTTCAGCCAGTTGTAGTTTAAGCTTCTTAGTAAGACTTTTAACCTCATCCTTTAGATTAACATTAAGTTTGCTTATGATCAAGGTTTGTTTACTCAGACATTTATACTTTTCATAAAGAACAAGGTATTGCTTAGTAATGTTTTCATCAGAAGGTTCTTCCTCATCACTGCTATAGGTTTCAAGAGCAGTTGTAACTATGGTTGAAACATACTCACAGTCACTTTCATAAGTAGGTTCTTTTTCAGTGATTATTCCCATAAAATTAACAAAGTTAGAATTATCCTCTTCATCACTGTTGCTCTCAGAATCACTGTCACTATGAGTGGTTATATAAGCATTTTTGTTTCTTTTTAAAGTATTTGCACACTCAGCCTGAATGTGACCAAAACCTCTACATTCTCTACACTGAATCTCTTTAGGCTTGTAATCTTTGTTATCCTTCTCTTTAGAATTCCACTTTCCTGTAGAGTTATTATTGAACATAGATTCTATCTTAAATTGGTTATCCCTTTTCTGAAAGTTTTTAGAAGAACCAGTATCATCCTCCTTTTTCTTATAAAACTTTTTGTAAACCTTTTTAGCAAAGAAAGCTAGCTGTTCTTCATCACTCATTTTATCACATACATTAGATTCAGATTTCTTAGCTTGAAATGCTATTCCCTTTTCTGGTCTTTTATGTTTAAAGAATTTTAGCTCATGAGTGCTTAGATTTCCTATAAGTTCTTCAAGTTTAAGATTATCTAAGTCTGTTGATTCTTCAATAGCTGTAACCTTAATTTCAAACCTTTCTGGGAGTGACCTAAGAGTTTTCTTAACAAGTTTAGCATCACTGTATTTTTCACCTAAGGTTCCAGCTTGATGAGCAATGTGGCAGATTCTACCATTAAATTGTTCAATGTTTTCATCTTCCTCCATTCTTAAGTTTTCAAATTGAGTAGTTAACTGTTGAAGTTTGAAAGCTTTTACTTTGATAGTTCCTTCAAAAGTAACTTGCAAAATATCTCATGCCTCTTTAGCTATTTCACAATGAGAGATATACCTGAATACACTGAGAGTTACACCAGCAAAAATCAAGTTTATGGCTGTTGAGTTGGCACTTGATTTTCTGTCTTCATCAGCAGACCATCTGTCTTCAGGTATAAGAACCAGTTCTCCTTCACTATCAATGGTAGTTGGAGCCTCCCATCCATACATAACAGTTTTCCATGCATGTTCATTCTGCTGTTTGATGAAGGACCTCATTCTGATTTTCCATACTCCATAGTTTACTCCTCCTTCAAGCAATGGAGGTTTGTTGAAAACGTTCCTTCCCTCATTAAGTCCATTGTTACTAGAACACAGGATCCACACTAACTAAGATCTAGTGTGAAGCTCTGATACCAATTGAAATTCCTATCCGCTGTTCTAGTTGCAGTTTTGCAGTAAGGTTCCAAGTGAGTTTGCAACCACAGTTAGAACCTAGTGTATTAAATGGACAGAACTGTAAAAAGTTAAATGTACTTAAAATAGATCACAAGCACATTTAACAACGGAGTTCACCTAACTAGGCTACGTCTCCGGGGCACTTACCCAGATTATGATATTATAAAAAGCTTACAATATAGGACTCAAGTCTTAACGAAAAACACTTAAACTTCCTCTAGGTTTTTCTGCCTATCTCTATATTGCTCCTATTCTATAACTATCACTTATAAACCAATGGCATCCCATCATTGTTTTTCTTTTTAAAGCTCACGTGTATTCTCTCTAGAAAATAAGTTCTTCATAATTTAGAACACACCCATTTTACAAGCTAAGTTATCAACTTATATAAGCAAAAACAATCTTCTATCTTGAAGGTCTTTTGTGATTGCTTTTGACTTTAATGATTGGCTTCAATCTTTCCAAGCATTACGTGATTCTTCAGCGTGGATTGACTCCAATCATCATTGGTTGATACCTGTTTAATAACCAGCTTGATTGTAGGAGTTAGTATTTTCCTATAACTAGGAAACATATAAAAAGATCATATCTTGAAAAGATATCTTTTAAGTATTCATGTAAAACATTAACTCCTGATTTTATTCAATCTTTAAACATATCATACTGAGTTGATAAGGAACAAAGATTGAAACATGTGATAAAGATTAGTATAAGAATAGAGATATAGAATTATAAATGTAAAGGAAACATAACTAATCTCTTTATATCTTTTAGGAAATCTTTCCCTACCACTTTGATATTCTCAATAAACGCATATTAACCTTTTAGAATTATATGAGAATATATCCTGCATGCTGTAGAACAATTAATAATCAATAAATGACAGCTATGCATATTTATAGAACAAGACAGAATTCTGCTTACCAGCAGGTTGGAACTAGTGGTTGCAACTGAGGTTGCAACATTACTTGAAACCTGTCAACACAGGTTGTAACTGAGGTTGCAACATTGCTTGAAACCTAATACTACTATCTTAGTAGGTTGTAACTGAGGTTGCAACATTGCTTGAAACCTGTCAACACTGTCTTAGTTCTTAACAACAGTTAGGATTTATTTAGTAAAAACCAATAGACAATAAATAATATTTAGACCAGAAATCTGGTCCTAACAAATCTCATCCTTTCATAATATATAAAATCAATTCAAGGGCCCAAAGTGGAGCAGGCTGAGTACTCCCTTTATGGAAAGAGTCTGCGACGCCATTTCCACCGACGCATGGCGGCATGGGTATGAGCATTGAGAAATAATTAGCAGCTACTATTCCCTCTGTCTCATATCTATTTTCTTATTTGTTGAATATATGCGAGTATGTAATAATGGAAAGGAAACAATTGTTTTGAAACGGATGAAATATATATTAGTATTTTGCTAGATTCTTATGATCTTGTGAAGTCTGTGACTTATTATGGTTAGACTTTCCTTTTTATTCGTTTTTGGATACACTCGGAATTATGTGTAAACTAAGAAACTACTAAAATTGGTATGGATAAAATTATTACTCTCTCCGTCCCAAAAATATGGTCCCGTTTGAAGTTTTATTAATATTAAGAAATTTTAGTTAGAATAATTAATATGGTTACAATTTTACTAACTTGCCATTTGACTAATATTAATGATTAATATGTAGTTGTTATTAGTGATCATTTAATAAGGGTATATTTGAAAATTTAATAATAAAACCATCTTGTATAAACGAGATCATAATTTGGAATAAGAAAAAACAAACCGGACCATCTTTTTGTTTTTGGGAAGGAGGGAGTACTTATATTGCTTTATATTGTTAAAATTACATGGCGACACACATGCATTGTTTTATAATTTTATATTCTAGATTCTTATGGAATATGTGGCTTATTATGGTTAGACTTGCCTTTGTTAGGGATGATTTATGTTTTACTAATTAAGTACCTATAATTTTTGTTTTTATAAATGTCATTTCTAAGGTATTGACACCTTCAATGGGGGGCCATCCTATCCTCAACCAAATGCCCTTGGAATATATAAATTTTAAGGAGTACTAAGTTCGGATTGATAACTACATATAGGGCTTCTTTGTTTGGGGGTATCGGTGCAATGAGATTGCATTTGAAATACTGGGAACCCATAATTACGATGTTTCATATTCTTTATAAATTAAGTTTGAATACTAATATATCACCCTAGCTACAGATAAATTAACAAAAATAATATTAGTTATAAATAAATAGAAGTAATTTGTCCATATATTAATTAATGAATAGAAACTTGTTCATATATTAGGGTTAAAAACAACTTTTTTTGTTGTTGGTATGATTGATATAATCAAGTGATATTTTATTGGTGAACTTTTTCATTGGTTTAATAGTTCAAAAATAATGAGAGAAAATATATTAAATTTTTGTTAAGTTATAATATTCCTTGCTGACTTAACTGTCTTTAAAAGCTATAATACTTGTATTTACCAAATAGTTATATCAATATTATTTTTGTAAGGTCGAAATTGTAAGAGAACATGCAAATTGACCTATTAATGAGACTTATTAAAACCTAAAGGATGAAATCGATAAGAATAAAAACTCTATGACTGAATTGGTATAAGATGAATCACACGGGATGTTCTTTATGATTTTCTTTGATTTTCTTTTTCCTAAGTGTGTCTGACATGACACGAACACGTCGTAACGGTAAAATTCTAACATTTAGAACACGACTCGGCAAATAACACGACATTTAATAGAGTATTTAATTATATTTTTGGTATATGCATTGTGACATATTTTTTCATAACAGACAAACAACAACAATTTGCTATGTGAAATAAAGTTTTTTATAAAATTGAAATTTGTGGTATTGTGATAATATAGGATTCATATTGATCTAACTATTATCAAATATGTTAATTGACATATTCATGTTAAATTTACATTTTAATAAATCATTTTTTAGATGGTTCTGATCATGTTAAAAAACGACAAATTAAACTTATTTTTTTAAGCTAGCCTTGTCCTATTTTCATTGAACCGTGTCCAACGCACGTGTTCAAATGATCCGACATGCATGTACAAGTGGTTAAAGAAAAATCATAACGAACACGTTAATATGTCGTATTGAAAATACTCCGACTATTTAGAACTTTTTTTCCCGTGTGTCCCTGCATCATAGGACATGAGAGATGAGAAAATCAACAAGATTTTTATTTGGGTAATCTGCCCAGATTTTCTTATAAATTTCTATTAAGTCGTATTGTGCACGCTGAAAACTTAATTAAGTTTCAGTCAAAAAAATAGATTAAAAACTTTTTTTTTGTTTCGTGACTATTTAGTTTCTTTTTTCTTTAATTTAATAATTCAAACCTATTAGCTAGTAGCTTATCAAAACTATTGATAATACTCAAATGGATACATACATATGCACTTTAATAACTCAAAACCAGATATAAAAACCATATATATCTATATGTATAAATATATTTAAGTGTGTAATTTAGAACACGTTTCAATCTTTTATATAAATGTGAAATTTTTACATTTTTCAAGTGTTTGTCATAAATTCTTAAATTAAACGGACTAAATTGTAACTTTCAAATGATTTATATCCAAAAATGTAACGGTTTGTCAAAAAAAAAAATAAAGTACGTAGATTTAGGTTTACTAAATTAAGTTTTCTGAAACACAAGTCACTAATCTCAAAAGTGTTTAAAACACATGTCATTAAACCATAATTATAGCTTTATTTACACATCTAAAGTTTTACATATTATGTTGATTTCGATTTGCGATATTGAAAAAGGCAAATTCCCTAATTTTCTTTATTTTCTTAGATTCTTCATTTTTTTCTCTTGCTTTCATCGTGATTATACTGTTTTCTCTCTTGTTCTTATGTTGAACTTGGTACTGCATGAGTTGAACGATAAATTGGATGATAGAATAGTAACCGAAAGAACAATGGGCCTAGTTAATTTTCATGATAACATTCACGACATATATAGAATATAAGGTCATAGGAGGCTATTATTTTTATTTTTTCTGATAATGGAGCAAAACAAATATTTGAAATGCGGTTGAATTTTGCTAAACATAGTTAAGTCCGACATTTTTCTATGCACAAATTGAAATTTTTTTATGTCATCTTAACAAAAACCCAATTATCTTGAAATGGGCTCTGCAACTTGCCCAGTGGAAATTGGAAAGTTTGATCATGTTCCAAAGGGAGTGGGTAAACCAAAAATGAAAAATAGGATATCAAATGCCGATGACTTGTTTTGCTCGGATTTTCTTGCAACTCGCCATAGATTTTTAAGTACCTCTTCAAAATTATAGTGAATAAAATAAAATTGAATATAACAAATAGTTTGTACTACTGTGCATAAATAGTTTGTTACTATGGTATAATATATGATTTATATTACTGTGCATGTGTGTGAATGTTTTGTGTAATATGTCAGAATAAATTGTATGAGTTGCACAATTTATAGTATATGCATGTGACGTAGTCTACAGGGCAAGATAATTATAATTCTTTATTAATCATTAGTCTACAGTGGTCTACAGTGGCAAGATACATGATAATTATAATTCTAAGATAGTTTGTTTGTTTGTTTTGAGCTACCAGTACTACTGCCATGTTAGAAAATTTGGTAGTCTAGAAGCCTGCTGTTGGCCCGTGTGGCTAAAGCTTAGAGGGGGGAGGGGGGTGAATAAGGTTTTTGGCGCTTTTTACGGAATTAAAATCTAATTGCAACTAACAACCCAATTTTCGCAATTCTAAACTTAAGCGTTAATAATCGTTAAACAATCCAAACGCAAGCAAGAAAATAAACAATTGTAAGTTGCGGAAAGTAAAAGTTAAGGAAGAAATTGACACCATGATTTATAGAGGTTCGGCAAAACGGCCTACGTCCTCTCCTCGGTACTACCGAGTATTTCACTAAAAATCTTCTTTCGGATATTACAATCCTATCGAGGTAATCAACCGATTAAGCTCCCCCTCACTCTATGAGTATCCCGAATGAAAAGACCTAGAGCTTTTAAGCAACACTCGCTTACAAAACCTCTACCCGATCACTCGCTCACAAATGAGTTTATACTTTACTCTTTACAAAATTGTTACAACAATGTAACTACACTCACAATTTTAATTGCTTCTAAATAAGCTAATTGGTGAGTCTTTAATGTTGTTCGAGCTTGAATCGCTTTCTCCTTAATTTCCCTCTTTTTCGAATATTTTCACCAAAATGGTGATATTTAGGGTTATGATTGAGAGAGGTTGAAGGATGATGAATATGTATGAAATGGATGTATTTGGAGAGTGATTTGGGTTGGTTTATATGGTCAGCAAAGTCTGTTTTTCTGTGTATGACCGTTGAAAGTGGTTGAGTGTTTTATCCATTTGTTTTAAGCAATTTTCCAGAATAAGCTGAAAAGTTGTTTTCGAAATCTGCAAAAAACGATCGGTCGTTTTCTGCAGTCGATCGGTCGTTTTCAGAAAACGATCGGTCGTTTTCTGAAAAACGATCGGTCGTTTTTCAGAAGACCTTACTGGAAGAATTTGGACCAAAAACAATCGGTCGTTTTTGTCCAGACGATAGGTCGTTTCTTCAGTATTCCCGGTTTTCTCGTTAAACTTCGAAAGCCCGTAACTTCTTCGTTTTAGCTCCGATTCCGATTTCGCTTGAACCTGTGACTTCGTTTTTCTGTGCTCTATTTTTCTGGCATTCTGAAATTTATATTTTCTACTTTTGAAAAAGACAAGCATTATATCATCGAAAATAGAGAAATCGTAAAATCATTAAAAACATAATCAACGTTATAATCAAAATCTATTATTGAACTCTAAGTTCAACACCTGCGTATGAATTTAGAAAAACCTTATGCTACTAGTACTGTGACCTTGTTTAAAACATGTATAAACGGGACCTATGTTATAATTTTTTTTATTAGAAGGCAAACCAATAAAAATTGCATGTTAATTGAATAAATTGATATGTTTCCATGTAAATTTAACATCTTTGCATGTTAAAATATTTTTTTTACCATATATAGAATTGATTACTAATTGAAAATATATTGTTTGCTTGCATGTTAAAACTAACATGTATAGAATTATTCATATGGCGATAAACATAGATAATTGATTGATATCTTGTTAGCATAATCATATCTTTTTTGATATTATCATATATATAAATATCACATATGCCAGTAAATTATTGGATTAGATCTAATTGATTTAATTTAATATGTTAGAATATTTATGGATTGATTGATAATCTTAAATTGGGCTGATTAGATAGATCCTGAAATATATTTACTGCATGTTTATATATATGTGGTTAATCTAGATAGATATTGTCTATTATATTAATATTATTGCCATATATGAAATGCAAAAATCGTATATATTCACATTTAAGTTGGAAAAATTATGAATCTTCCCCAAATAGGCTCACCTATTTGGATACGATGTCTAGGAAAGATAAAGGCGGAAGTCGTTCTCCTAATGAGGTCGGTTTTTAAGAGGCATTCGTGCCCACCCCCCTCACCGTCTTTCCTGGTCGTGTTCAAATAGAGCTACTGAAAGGGGTTGAGTAAATAATAATTTTCCCGAATGTGTCTATATAGATATGTATTCGCCGTATTGGTGTCTCATGATCGACCTGTCGTTCGATTAAAGAGAACTTCTTCACTTAAAAGCAAAACTTGTTTTTCGAACCTGTCATTTCGAAATAAAGTTTGTGCTTATACAAACCATAAACATATAAACCCGTTGTTTTATATGATGACTAATCCAGTGTTTCTTTTCTTTTCTCCTGTTGTAGAAAAATGTCAATCAAACTTGACTTTCCAATTTTGGATGCTGCCGGCAAGAACTACTTGGATTGGAGTCAGGATATCCAAAACCATTTAGATGCCCAAGACTTATTGGACGTCATATATGATGAGGAGGAGCGTGAAATGGAAGTAACGCGTGAAATGAGTGCTCGGGCGATGATTCTATTTCGCCGTCACTTATCAAACGCCATGAAATCTGAGTTCATAGCGACCACCTCACCAAAGACATTGTGGGACTCTATGAAAGAGCGCTTCGACCACCAAAAGACCATTTGGCTTCCTGAAGCCCACCGTGATTGGCTGAATCTGCGATTTTAGGACTTCGAAAGCGTTGAAAAATATAACGCTGAAGTATGCAGAATTCGTGCTACTCTCCAATACTGTGGTGAAACACTCACCGACAGTGACTTATTGAAGAAAACATACACCACAGTTCCTAGTTCTGACATCTTGCTCCAAAAGCAATATCGTCAGTCTAAATTCACCAAATTTCCCGAGCTCATCACCCAATTGTTATTGGACGAGAAGAATAGTCTCATTTTAATGATGAACAGTAATTCTCGTCCTGCTGGTTCAAAGGCAATTCCAATGCATGATGTTAATGATGTTCGTGGACCTCGTCCACGATATGGGAAACGAGAAAAGGGTCAATCGTCCCGTCAGCCAAGGAACATGGGTGAGCGTAATGCTCGTCCAGCCAAGTAAGGTTTGGACAATCGTCCGAACCGAGGACCTGTGGCTCCTCCTAGGCAGTCTCGTGGTGGTAGGAACAACCGGGCCAGTCATACCAAAGCAAGAGAACTGGCCGATATGCCAACTCTGTGCTATAAATGTGGTGGAAAAGGTCATATGCAAAGGACTTGTAGGGCAACTCCCCAAGAAGTCGAAAACTACCACAAGGGTAGAAGGGTCGAAGCCAACATGATTGAACCTAGTGCAAAAGAAACTCTTGAGACCCCTGACTTTGAGGCTCAAATGGAAGAATAAAGTTTTTTTTCTTTGTTTCTTTTAATAATTGAGCTGTTTTGCTCTTGGATTATGTTATTTCAATTCCATTTCGGATTATGTTTTTTCCTTTGGATATTGTTCATTTCTTTTGGATTATGGTTTGTTTTATGGATAATGTTTTGAACATTTCTCGTATAATTTAAAGTTATTTCATTGAGCAATTCCTTTTATTCGTGTGACCGACTTTAAATTATTTTACTTTTAGGCATGTATTGTGGGGCAGTTGATTGTCTGGTTGATAGTGGCACTACACACACTATCTTAAAAGATAAATCGTTTTTTATCAACTTTACGCCTAAGGTAACCTCAGTGACAACAATTTCGGGCCCCTCGATCCTTGTTGAAGGCTTTGGTAAAGCTAAATTCACGTTGTCAAATACTACTCCTGTTGAAGTATCTGGGGCCTTATATTCTCCGAGGTCCAATCGTACCTTGTTGAGCTTTAAGGATATCCGAGAAAATAATTTTCATCTTGAAACTGCTCGTGAAAATGGTATTGAATACCTTCTCATTACCTCCACTCAATACGACCAAAAGCGTATTCTGGAGAAGTTGAGATGTCTTTTAAGTGGTTTGTATGTTATTACAATCCAAAACTTTGAAAGCAATCTAATCATTCGGCGGGCGCCGATTGATGAGAGCACTTTTATGCTATGGCATGACCGGCTGGGACACTCGGGTCAAAAAACGATGCTTCGAACGATGAACGCATCTCACGGGCATCCTCTTGGAGGAAAGAATTTCGTGATTAATCCGAAAAGCCTATGCCAAGCATGCTCGATTGGAAAGACTAATCTCAAACCAATTCGTGTGAAACCTATGAAATTGGTTTTCCAATTCCTTGAAAGAATTCAAGGAGATATTTGTGGACCTATCCAACCAACATGTGGACCATTTAAATATTTCATGGTTTTGGTTGATGCATCGACAAGATGGTCACACGTAGCTTTGTTGTCCACAAGAAACGCGGCGTTTCCAAAACTCCTAGCCCAGATCATTAAATTGAGGGCTCATCATCCGGATTATCCGATAAAGTCTATTAGACTTGATAATGCCGTAGAGTTTACATCGAAAACTTTCGATGACTATTGCATGACTTTGGGAATTAATCTTGAACACCCAGTTGCGTATGTTCATACCCAAAACGGCCTTACAGAAGCTTTCATTAAGCGATTGCAAATGATTGCTAGGACTTTGGTTATGCGCACCAAACTTCCTATTTCTACGTGGGGCTATGCCATTTTGCATGCTGCTGCGTTGGTCCGTCTGAGGCCCATGGCCACCCAACCACTATCTGCGTACCAGTTGATAACTGGATATGAGCTCGATGTCTCACATTTATGCGTGTTTGAGTGTTTAGTCAATGTTACAATTGAGCCGCCTAAGCGTTCTAGATTTGGACCTCAGAAACGACGGGGCATATATGTCGGTTATGAATCCCCGTCCATAATACGCTATTTAGAGCCCTTGACAGGCGATCTCTTTACCGCTAGACATGCGGATTGTGACTTTGATGAGACACTTTTCCCGTCGTTAGGGGGAGAAATGCACGTTAATGTTGATAAGGAATGACGTGAATTAACGTGGCATGTACCCACTATGTCTCATCTAGATCCCCCAACTGCACATAGTGATAAGGAAGTGCAGAGAATCCTAGGTCTGCAAAATGTTGTAAATCAAATGACAGACGCATTTAATGACCTAGCGAATGTCACGAGATCACATATACATGTTGCAAATGTGCCTGCAAGGATAGACGTCCCAGTGAGACACCGTGTTCCGGTAGAACATGTTGCTCTGGTTGTACCCACCGAGCAAAGGACGCTGTCGTCAGCCGTTCAGTCCGCCGCCCTTCCGAAAAAAAGAGGAAGGCCGTCCGGTTCCAAGGATGTTCTGTCTCGAAAGAGGAGAAATCCTGTCACATCTGTTTTGCCACACGAGATCATTAAGGATCACGGTAATGTATTAGAGGAGCGTGTTCCAGATGAAACATCAGTTCCTAATCATCCCGATAACCTCGAAATATCTGTCGATTATACTAGTTTAGACGATATTTTGAAGCGAAACAAGACTGTCATCGATGATGTGTTCATATACGCAGTGGCAACTGACATTATAAACAATGATGACATAGAACCTCGTACCGTTGCTGAGTGTCAGTGAAGAACGGACTGGCCTCAATGGAAACAAGCAATCCAGGCTGAATTGGATTCCTTAATGAAACGAAGGGTGTTTGGACCTGTCGCTCCAACACCGCTCAATGTTAGACCAGTTGGTCATAAATGGGTTTTCGTAAGGAAGCGTGATGAAAATAATGAGATTGTTAGATACAAAGCTCGCCTTGTGGCGCAAGGTTTCTCTCAACGCCCTGGAATTTATTACGATGAGACGTATTCTCCCGTAATGGACGTTATAACGTTCCGTTACTTAATCAGTTTAGTAGTTTCCGAAAAACTGAATATGCAGCTTATGGATGTGGTCACAACGTATCTTTACGGGGATCTGGACACAGAGATTTACATGAGAGTCCCTGATGAACTTAAGTTGCCTGAATCAAGTAGTTCCCGGCCACGAAACACGTTTTTGATTAGACTGAGACGATCACTTTATCGATTGAAACAATCCGGACGGATGTGGTATAACCGTCTAAGTGAATACTTGATCGGCTTGGGATATGTTAATAATGAACTATGCCCATGCGTGTTCATAAAGAAATCCACTTCAGGATATGCGATTATCACAGTCTATGTAGATGATATGAATCTCATAGGAACCTCGAAAGAGGTGTTTGAAACGGCTGAAATCCTGAAGAAGGAATTCGAGATGAAAGATCTTGGGAAGACACGGTATTGCCTCGGTCTGCAGATTGAGCACCGTAAAGATGGAATTTTAGTCCATCAAGAAAGCTATACCCAAAAAGTGTTGAGGCGCTTTAGTCATAGTGATGCTAAGCCGTCATCTACTCCCATGGTCGTCCGCTCTCTAGACATTAATAAGGACCCCTTCCGTCCAAAGGAGGACGATAAAGAGATATTGAGCCCTGAGTGTTCATATCTGGGTGCAATAGGCGCACTATTGTACTTGGCCCAATGTACTAGACCGGACATCTCGTTTGCTGTGAATTGTTTAGCTCGACACAGCACCGCGCCAACACGCCGCCACTGGACTGGCATAAAGGACATTTTTCGTTACCTTAGAGGTACTACAGACATGGGCTTATTCTATCCCTTTGCATTGAGTGGATCTAGCTCCATTGATCCTCGAAATAACGCAACCCTTGTCGGCTATGCCGGCTAGTTTCTTATCAAACCCACACAAGGGACGTTCCCAATCTGGTTATGTCTTTACCATTGGAAACACGGCGATATTCTGGAGGTCTCGTAAACAGACTCTAGTGGCCACTTCGACTAACCACTCTGAGCTACTCGCGCTCTATGAGGTGACTAGAGAGTGTGTCTGGCTTCGAGCAGTTATTGGCCATATTCGAAGCACCTGTGATCTAGCTTACGATCATGATGAACTAGTTGTTATTTATGAAGACAACACCGCTGTGATTGATCAAGCGAAACATGGTTACATAAAAGGTGATACCACTAAGCATATCTCGCCAAAGTTGTTCTTTACACATGAACAACAAACGCTTCAAAAAATTGAAGTGAAGCATATTGGTTCAGAGAATAACCACGCTGACTTGTTCACCAAGTCACTGCCAAAACATTCTTTTCAGAAGCACGTACGGGCGATTGGCCTACGTAGGCTATCTGAGCTACCTTAGAGCGACATTTTATGTCGGAGTCGAAATCCTCGCACCCTGTCGTGTGCAAGTGAGGGAGAGCATCCTGTTGTATGCATGTGTACTCTTTTTGTCCTTAGTACAAGGTTTTTCCCACTGGGTTTTCCTTGACAAGGTTTTTAGCGAGACACGTTCCCTGTTATACCTCACTAAGGATTGCCAAAATCAGGGGGAGTATCATGTCGTATACTTCTTACAAATGTGTACTCTTTTGTCCTTCGACCAGAGTTTTTTCCCACTGGATTTACTCTGGCAAGGTTTTGATGAGACACCTGTTTTGTGGTTGATCCCCTACTACTATCACTGTTGCACTCTTTTTTTCTTCGATCAGAGATTTTCTCATTGGGTTTGCTCTGGCAAGGTTTTGATGAGGCACACTGTTTTGTGGTTAGTTACTTACATAGTATTTTGGCATATATCATTCGGCTACACAATTTCTCTTAGGTACCGGTTTTGTCCCACACCGGGTTTTCCGGCCCTAAGGTCTTTATGTGTTTAGCACTGCGAATGAACTCGACTCAGATCGACTGCATGAAGACGAAGAATTCAAGACGTCCAAAAGGAGAGTGTTGTAAGATTATTGGACTATTGGGCTTATACTTTATGGGCCCAAGTGGGCGTGTAACCCTACCCCTCTATCTATATAAAGAGGGCTAGAGGTCTTGCACTTTACATCCATTCATATTCATTCATAATAAAGACGATACTGTTTTCCTCTCTCTCTACTTCTATCTCCCTAAATACGTAGCTAATAGTTGTATTACAACACCTTTAATATATTGCTTTGGATTAGAATATAGAATGTTACAACCTATCTCAAACACTTGATAACCGTTTACAATATTAAGTCTGCTAGTAATAACTGGAAAGAGAGCCATCTAGTCTCTTTTGTACAATAAGTTAATTAAAAAGTAGTTATGTTATCCTAATTTAACTCAATTTAATTACGGAATATAGCATTGCAACCCTCTTTCTGAAAATATAGAAATTTTGACATGACACATAATTTCCTGTTAGGGAGGAAGTGGAGCGAGCATCTAATGAAATGACATGATTGCAAGCCACTAATGAATGAATGTATTAAATTTAATGTGGACGTCTCTTTGTGCGTGACGTCTAAGGTTTTTAGGTTGGAGGTTTTCATGCTACTATTGGCAGAGCTTCGGCTATCGCAGTTGAACTATGTGCAATCTTACATGGGCTCAAAATTGCATGACAAAAGGAATAGTGTGACGTTATAATTATTGTGTCTGATTCGAAAAACCTATGTGAGTTGGTTAATAATTCGTGTGTTGAACATTTTGATTATAACCTTTTACCGGAGATCAATAGGCTTCGAGACTATAAGTGGGAACGCATGTGCCGATAAAGTTTCAAAACTTGTGACTGAGGATGCAAGTGATAGGCAGCAAAATGTCCTCACTCGAAACTTTTTTAGCTACTTGTTCGTTTCTATTGCTTGTTTAATTTTCCTTGTTTTCTTTTCTTCGGCCTTAGCCTCCTATGTACTCAAATAAAATAGATAAATGTTAACTAAAAATGATTGTCCATGTGTTCTTTAGCTTTTCAACGTGCCATGGACATAGTGGTTCCAAACTCCGCAAAATTATGTATGTTTGAATCATATCTCAATGTGACTACCAAGGATATTTTTAAATAAAAATTACATTACACACCAAACAAAATCTATCCTTGTTTCCATAATTAGAAGACTAAATACTTAACTTATTCAAGATTTGAGATCATTAGTGTTTCACTAGAACTACATGGACCAAACATAATATTGTCATCGTTTAAAATTTGTGTTGCTCCCTCTCTCTCTCTCTCCGGATTAGGGGTGGACTTTTTGTATCGATTTGTACCAACCGATCGATTTTCGAACCAAACTAAACAGGTTGGTGCCGAAAGTTCGGTATACCGATTTTTTGGTACGGTACAACCGAACCAAACTTTAAAAGTTGGTTCGGTTTCGGTATCCATTTCGTATGTTTGGTATAATACCGAACCGAACCAAACATTAAAATTATAAAATATATAGACATTTACACATAGTCATAACTTACAAATAAATTGTGTTATAGTTTAGTTTAATTTTACTTACGACTTATTTTCATATTTACGAAGTCAAATATAATAATTGTGTTTCTCCATTTTATTATCTTATGTTTTAAAATAATTATTTACTATTTTAATCAAGTTCACGATAAATGTAGTAAATATAAGAATAACTGTAGATATTTTAATTTTTATAAACTTTTTTATTATTTTAGTATTACCAAAAATTATTTTTTTTTTTAATAATAGTAATATTTCGATTTAAAACCTAAAACAAACCATAATAGCAACAACTATCGGTTCGGTAAAAAAAAAAAAAAAAAATCGCTACCGAAACTATCCCTCAGTAGACATATATACTACTCGTGTATGCAACAAAAGAAAGAAGTTACTTTTTGTCCTATTATTTTTCAGCTCAGCTTAAAGGTACGACTTTAAATTCCTCATCATTATAATTAGTAAGACTCATTTCCTATATATTTACTTCTTAGTATTTATTCACCAGATTCGAATCTTTATTCCCAGTTCCAAATTTCTGTTCATGAGTATTTGCTTCTTCTTTTTTTTTATTTTATGTGAATTTACCACTTATTTACTAGTATATACAATGCCTTTTTCTGCAAATATTGCCCAGTGTAAATTTAAGCTTAATTCGTCTATAGATGTATTCAAAGTTCTATTTTTTTTATAAAAAAAAATTTGAAAGAAGAAAATTTTAGCTTGATCCTTATTTATGAGCGAATGACCGTTCGTAATGATCATTTAATTGTTATTTTATGCAGGAAAATCTTTAGCCTCTTTTATGACTGTATTGATATAATTTATAATGATCTCAGCCTTGGAATTTTTTTAAGGTGGATTTAAAATAATAAAATTTGAGAAGGAATATGTTATTTTCTTAAACGTTATGCACCAAAATGACCATTCTCAATGATCATTTTGTGGTTTATGCAGGAAAATCTTAGCCTCTTTTATAACTGTTTATACAATTATAATGATCTCATCCTTCGAATTTTGTTTTTAGGTGGATTTAAAGTAAGAAAATTTGAGAAGGAATATGTTATTTTTCTTAACATTATGCACCAAATCTGTCACAGTTAATGAGCATGGGAAGTAAACTGTTGAAATGAAATTATGGAAACCGAATACGATCTTGTTGAAACTCGGGGGACAACTTGTGTTGATTTCCAAATATTTACTAATCAGATTAGTAATGGGAGAAGAAATGTCAATGCCAATTATAGATTAATTAATTTATTAAATTAGTATATATATTGGGTCAAGAAAAGGTGGCCAAGGAAAAAACAACCTTTCAGCTTTTGACTTTCCGAGGAATTGGTAAACGAATTAGCTGTATTCTTATCTATTTACATGAGTCTAAGCTTGTAAAGTTTGTGAAGATAGATATTAGTACAAGGGTTTAAACTTTTAAAGTTTGTACCCCATAAGTTAATTTTTGCTCAAATTTCGAATTTTAAGATTTGTTTCCTACATTTATATACTTGAAAATATAGTATTAAAGACGAATTTCATAATATTTGAACATAATATTAGCGTAAACGATTTTTATTAGAAAAATAAAAATTTTGAGTTAACAAACCAAGAGAGTAGGGTTTTAAATGATCCGAAGTCTACTATAAACCACTCATAAACAGTAGTTATGGCACTCTTGTGTATAGTGGCACTATAGTGACCACTCTTATATGCTTGAAGTCGTAGCAGGTTGACCTAATTTACATTCTTGGTATACGTAAATTACAAAATCCATTGAATATATCCATTTTTTTTCTTCGTCTCGGTAGACATTGTGTATTCAGGATAAAGTTTTTGTGCTGAAAATCCACCTCCCAATTTTTCTAAATTAGTTTGGATATATTTTATAGATTGCAATTGTATTTCTTCAATGTCTGAGCTACTCCAAAATTAATAGTACTTCTAATCACCAAATGGTGTGATCTAATAAAGCTAATGACCATGGATGGGTCTGATTTGTTAACCACTCATCTTAGTTGGATCCACATCGACATCTACACTTGTTGTACATTAAGTTTCTTATAGTATAATTTAAAGAGTTGCGCTTTTTCCTATCAAAAGTAAAGCGTTAAGTATGAATCGGAACTGTCCATCTGGAGAACATTATTACACTTGATACTTGATAGCTTATTTCTACCATGTTTAATAATCAAAGTTCTAGGGATGATTAGGGAAAGTAAGCCAGCTTGGTATGCAGAGTTGGTGACAGGGAATTAGTGAAGAAGTTGGTTTAATTAAAAAAATATTATACTATGCTCCTTACAGTTTTTATTGAAACTAAATTTGGATCTTAGAGTTTATATTGAAACACTGAAAACTCAGCAATATTTGATAAGTGGATGTATTCCCCATCCCCAAGGCCCAAACTTCAGAAATTAAGTTGTATATCTTGTATATGTCCTTCCTACTTCCCAGTGTTGAATCCTTAGCTTTGTCATAGTAGGCAATGATAGCAATATCGATGATTATATTTATTATAACTTCCTCTAATTATAAAAACACGAGTCATCAAATGATTTCATTATTTAGGATGATTTTGCATCTATACAAACTAGTTCTGTATTTTCCCCAGGATGATCAGTGTTGCGATCAAAGTATGTGAACAAAAAAGGGATTTTGTCAACATTGTGGGGAATGTTGTCAAAATTAACCGGTTATATCCCTATGTTGTTGATTAACATTCATATAAATTAACTGGATATGTTATTATTCTGTGATTTGTCTTTGGAACAAAGTTAAAGACCTTGTCTGAACAAATTTTCTCAATTTGTGCAAGTAATTTACATGAACAAGTTGTGCACTTATTCTAGTGTTTTCAAAATTTGACTTGGGAGTTATAAATATGAAATAAGATAAAGTTTCTGAGGGGTTTCATACCAATACTTGATTCCACCTAGCTAGATGTGACAGGGGTAGGACGTCTGCTTCAACAAGAGATTTTTTGGTTGCAACTTTTAAGCAAAAAAAATTGAGCCTTCTGAGTTTGAGAAATTTGTTTGTTCATCCAGCTCAGGCTTAGGTCTTTTTAACTCTCGCCTGCTTTTTTTCTTGAAAAGCGCCTATGAAACTGATTAACCAAATATCATCCAAATTTCTAGCAGCAAAGCAAAAAACCTTATATACTCTTGTCTTAAAGCAATCTCTGCCAATAATAGGGGGAAAAACATCTACTTTCTGCATTTTGTTCTCACTTTATGCATATCTTCATTCTAGAAATGCCTAAACTCACTCTTGCTTTTAATTTTCAGCAGAATAGGTCTCAACTCATCACAAAATGAAGAAAACAATTCCACTTTACATTCGTTATTTCCTCACAATTATTCTTTTTACGTCCCATGAATCTCTTGGAGACCCGAGAGCCGAAATAATTCAACTCATGTGCGCGAACCCAATAGCGGAAAACGGGTCCTTATATGTATCTAATTTCGTCACAACAATGGAAAATATAAGCACGCAAATCCGAACCTCAGGTTTTGGCTTAGCCATAACAGGCACCGGTATAGACGCTAGCTATGGCCTCTCCCAATGTTACGGTGACCTGTCACTAGTCGATTGTACCCTATGTTACGCTGAGGCACGGACGATCCTACCCCAATGTTACCCTCATAATGGGGGTCGAATTTACCTCGATGGGTGTTTTATGAGAGCTGATAATTTCACGTTTTTAGAGCAATACGAGGGGTTACAAGATAAGGTATTATGTGGGAATAATACGATTAATATAAATTCAGTGTTTGAAAATTCCGCTAGACAAGCGCTTAATAAAGCAGTTGAGGGTGCGATAAATGGAAAAGGATACGCTAGAGCTGAGGTGGCGGCTTATAATGTGTCGGCTTATGTTTTGGCGGAGTGTTGGAAAACTGTGAGTTCGAGTGGGTGTAGAGTGTGTTTAGAAAAAGCGTCTGAGTCATTGTTGGGGTGTTTGCCTTCATCGGAAGGGAGAGCGTTATATACGGGATGCTTTATGAGATATTCCGATGTGAATTTTCTTAATCTCGTGCCAATGAGGAAAAAATCTGAAGGTAAACAAATTTTTATTTTTGAATAGTACAAAACTTCGTGTTAGGAAACTTTCTATACTAACTTTTTTGTTGCATACTGATATTGTGATTTTGTTTAGTATTATTTAGGCCTTGTTTGATAGAACAAATTAAAATCAGGTTTTATTGCTCATTTGCTTTATGGTGGATGTATACAATGCCACTGTTATTGATTTCAATTGAACTTTTACGACTTTTTCACAGGGAACACTATTGTGACAGTGGTGGCAGTGATCAGTTCTGTTATTGTTTTGGTAGTTATTGGATTGATTGGAGTTTACATTCGGAAGCACAGAGTAATCCAGAGGAAAAGAAAAGGTGCGGGACTCTTATCATAAAAACACATTCGTTCGAGAAAACGTGACCTCACTCTTATTGAACCCTTATGTTAATGCGATTAGCAAATTTCTATCATTTTAATGTGAATAACACATCTCCAAATTCCTCGCTATAATCTTGTTATTTCATTTCACCAGGATCGGATGATGCAGAAAATATGGTCAAGATCTTGCATGACTGTAACTTAAATTTCAAATACTCCTCACTTGAAAAGGCAACCAATTCATTTAATGACGTGAATAAGCTCGGTCAAGGAGGATTTGGAATTGTTTACAAGGTTTTTCCTTAATTTGGGAAACCGTTATCTCACTTATTTCTCGTATATTCAAGTTTAGTTTCTGCTAATTGCGCTTAATAACAAATTTGTTGCATTTCCAGGGAGTTTTATCTGATGGTAGAGAGATAGCTATCAAGAGACTATTCTTAAACAACAGGCATAAAGCAAATGATTTCTATAGTGAAGTTAATACAATAAGCAGTACCGATCATAAAAATTTGGTCAGATTATTGGGATGCAGTTGTTCCGGACCAGAAAGTCTACTCGTATATGAGTTTCTACCAAACTTATCCCTCGATCGTCACATCTTTTGTAAGTAAAAGGAGTAATAATGAAAGTTCATGAAAGTTTGAGTTCAAAAGGACTACTTTATGATATGTAAATTGAAATAAATGTGGCAGGTTCTGATAAAGGTAAGTCACTCAACTGGGAGAAGAGATATGAAATAATTATAGGAACGGCTGAAGGCCTTGTTTACCTTCATGACAACACCAAAACCCGGATTATTCACAGAGATATAAAAGCAAGCAATATATTGCTCGACTCGAGATTCAGAGCTAAAATTGCTGATTTTGGTTTGGCTAGGTCTTTCCAGGAAGACAAAAGTCATGTTAGCACTGCAATCGCAGGCACATTGTATGTATTCTCTTTGTCTAAGGGTTTGGTTGGTTGAAGCTTTTCAGCTCAATTATTTGTTATTCAATTTCTGAATTACACCTGGCATTTGTTTATCCAGCTTAAGAGCTAATTTGTTTCGGTTATACCGACAGAGAAACTAGAAGCATTATAAGCTTGACGTAAATAGTCTATCTCCCAGTGTCAAAAGCCAGCTTATTAGCTTTTAAGCTGAAGAAAAAACCCACAATTTTTTAGTATCTCACTGGCATAAAGACTAAGTATTTGTTTCTCTAAATTATCTTAAACTTATGACTACTTTGTAAAGATATATTTATAAAATAAATTATGACCTATGAACAGGGGATATATGGCTCCAGAGTATTTAGCACATGGACAACTATCAGAGAAAGTCGATGTATACAGTTTCGGAGTTCTTTTGTTGGAGATAGTAACAGGAAAACAAAACAACATGAGCCAAAATTCAGAATTTTGTCACAGCCTAGTTACCATCGTAAGTCTTTCCGTTTTCAGAAACACAAACTATTATCATTGATGCACAAAAAAGAAGTAATAGGATCTTTTTAATGTTGTTTTTTATGAGCAGGATCTTTTTAATGTTAAGTACACCCTAGTATTCGCGAAAGAAAATTCAGAGTTGTGACCCAGCATAATTGTTTCATATGGCTTAAAATAGCCGACCCCAAATTCTTGGGATTTAAGCATAGCTTGATGATGACGATGAATACTACACCCTAACATTACTTGGTTTAAACTTTAAATATTGTACACGGAGCTATGTAAATAACAACATTGTACAACTAACTTATACAGTGTCTTCATTTTGTACATTAGACGAATGAAAATGATACCGAAAAATAACATAAATAACCCTGATTCTATGGATATGGCACACGACAAACACACTGTTCTGTGAAAAATTTAACGTCAGTTACAAATTGAAAAAACCACTAAGTTCATTGTAAAAAAGCATAATTTGGTTGGTCAATGCTAAAACTAAAGAGCCATGCAAGTTAAGGTAAAAGATTTGATCAACCCTGAAATAACATTTGCTTGTATTTTTTCTTTCTTTCTAACTATCAGGTGTGGAAGCATTTCCAACTAGGGAAAGTAGAGGCACTTTTCGATCCAAACTTGCATAACTATTCTTACGACAGCAACACAAAAAACGACATAGTAAGAGTTGTACATATAGGTTTATTGTGTACGCAAGAGGTTCCTTCTTTACGACCATCAATGTCTAACGCATTACGAATGCTAGCTAAGTCTGAAGATTATCTACCAACGCCTAGTAACCCACCGTTTATCGATGAAAACACAATGGAACTAACAGATACGTGTGGAAATCCGTTTGAGTTCCTCAACTCTGGTAACTTAGACTCGGTCGCGACATTTGATAAAAGCACTTCTTACCCAAGGTGACACAGTTAATTTGAAGTTGAGCACATGTATATATCAAGACAAATATTTATAATTTTTTCTTCTTCTCATAGAAGATAGGCATTGTCGCACATTATGTAATACCCCAAATATTATATATATATATGTGTGTGTGTGTGTGTGTGTGTGTGTGTGTTATTAAAAAAAAATGGATACATATGCAGCAGCTATCGTCAATATTAATAAAAACAATGGACCCTCTATTTTGTATTCATTTCCCTCTTCATTTATTATTTTATAATACCTAACATATATATAGTACATCAAAAATACGCAGATAAACATCATATTACATACGGATAGATATACAGAGAAAGAGAGAGTTGGAGTGAGAGAGAGATTAAACAACCCCAACCACTTTAAACCCTGTTTTCTTTTGAATCGATTATCCGTTTTTCAATCCGTATTCTTCGTTAGATAGCTATTGCAGAGGAGAGTATTTTGAGGTATATATTCAGTATTTCCTCTCCCCTTCTCAAGTCTGTTTTGAGCATTTAAAAAGCTGTAATTTATCTTTATTGTGGGCAGTTTTAACAAGTTCTTTTTGTTGCATTGCTCGTGGGTTTGAGCTGAGTTTGGAGGATAAGTACGAGGAGTTTCAGCCCTTTTCATTACATGTCTGTCGTAGCGTATCTGTCCAGACTTTTTGAGCTTCGATTGAGGTACCGTTTCGGTACTAAAAAAGGGTGTTACTAAGCCGTTATATACATGCTTACGCTTTCTTATTATATTTTCTTTAAGTTGATATTATGCTAATTATAGTTTGATAGCTGATTTTCGATATCAATTAGTAGTATCTTAAAGCCTATTTATATGAAGTTGATACTATTTGATAACTGAAGTTTCGACATCCAGTAATAGTAGAATAAATTCTGCTATTTAATTACTATTACGTAGATTGATAGTATCATTATTTTATTTTAATATTGGAGCTGATTTTCGAATGAATAGTGGAACTGTTGCAACTTTTGTTGAGTATTTATTGTGATTCTGGTTTAAAGTGTATAAACACCTGGTTTAAAATGAAGTAAAATAAGCAGTTGAAGTGGGGTTGGAGGTAAATGTGTTGTAGTTGTGAGTTGTCAGTCGGTTGTTGTTGTCGGTCTTTTATATTTCTTTTAGGCATCACGTGCCCACCTTGTATCCGTGCGAAAGCATGGTGTCCACCGGATATATGACAACGCGTTCGGCCATACGTGGAGATGTTAGCCAGCGTATAGATTTCATGAGTAGTTGATTCTATACGTGGATCTGAGAAGTGATTCGGCACTGTGATTCCGACTTTATACATATTTGAGTCATGGGTTGTCGTGGGTTGAGTCACGTCACTTGGCATTAGTAGTTGAGGTTCAAAAGTGTCATGGTGATGTAGAAGTAACAAGATGAACCTTTTATATTAAAGATAAAATATTGTATTTAGTAGTTTTATATTATTTTAGTGTAGACATTTATGTAGCGAGTTTAGTTGACTCACCCTTTGATTTGTTGTTTTCCCGTTTCTGTTTTATTGTATGTTTTATAGACGAAGGTCCTGATTTGCATGCTTTTAGACCAGCTTGGCGTTCGAGCAGGTCTCGATGATGTATAAGTTTTGTGAGCACGTGTAGTATAGGTACTCAATGCTAAGTGCGTGTAGTGTTGCATTTTATATATCAGTTTCTGTGGAATATATGTTAAAACGGTATGATTAAAATGATGTGTTTTCATTTTCATTTCTTTTTCTTAAATCGCGTCCTCGGGTTTCTGTGAATTCGGGACGTGACGGCGTGGTATCAGAGCGAACCCGGTTAACAGTTTTAGTGCCCTTGAGTTTAGGTAGATGCGCACTAGCAGACGCTTGTTTGGGTAACGGGGTCGTAGTGTTATTTAATATTATTTGATTTTTTTTTTTTTGTATTTTTTTCCCTAACTTGTAGAGTTGTGCCAGACGAGGTGTCGGTAGGCGTTTCGTGGGAGAGCTGGGTGTGTGTATGCTCTAGGAGGGGCACTGAATGTGCATGCTTTGCGTACTTTGTATGTTTCATTTTTATTTAATATACATGGTGTGGTGTAGTGTGGGTGATTTGCTTTTAAAGTTTATGATTATTTATTTGTTTGGTGTGTTTAAACTTGTTAATGTCGCATCTTCGTCCTTTGTCAATGCTTTTTAATGCGTTATATCATGGATGTATATTGTGTACTCTTTGGATTATGCTCGTACTCGTCATAGCAACGGTGTTGGGCTTGCCATTGATACTGTCTGCGGAAGAATGATTGTCACATATGGTGAGACTGTGATGTAAAAGAGCTAATGAGTACTGTCTGCGGAAGAATGATTCTCATTCGACGCATTTTCTCAAATCCTGAAGGACGAGGGTGCGAAGTCACTCTTTAAGGGTGCTGGTGTTGGTGTGCTTGTTGTCTATGACAAGCTCCAGGTTCTCGTTTCCGGAAAGAAGTATGGCCCATGTTGAGCTTAAATGATCAAAACAATTCATCTCATGTTGTCTCTTATTTATTTATTTATTTTTCTAAAAAAAAAAACCGTAGATGGTGATGAAAATCATTTTGCAGTCATATGTGTTTTAAGAATTGCATACCAGGAGAGTTTTTACTCTGAATAATTTGCTTTTAGAGGGATTTTAATCACTTATCACCCTTAAGCAATTGATTTTGCGGAGAATCTTTTTGACTCCTATAAAATTCACTAATTGATTTACAACTGCAGTTACATGATATGGTTCACCTTTGAGAAGTGTATGTTCTATATAATTTTATGATTTTGAGGAAGTTTTGTTATAGTGAATATCTAAATTGATAACTCACTAGTACTATCCCGACTTATCTATTCAACATATGAACTCATATGGAAGTATAATAATTTTATATTCAATTTGCTTTACGATACTGTTTCACACAAATTTTCACTAAGTGCCGAAGAGAGCAAAAATGAATACGAAACAAAGTAAATTTTATTTATCAATTAATTTGCGGGTACAATCTCTGATAATTTCTAAGAAAAAATATAGAAATGAAAGTCTTTTGATTCTTCTCTTCGAACAATTTGTGATGGATCGAAATGCTGTTGTAGACTCTTTGTGAATTTTGTTGAGTTTGCTGAACTTGAGTATAATTCTTCGGATTTGATGAAGAACTTTGTAATTTTGTTGATTTCGTTGATGATTTGATGCTCTTCAGATTTGGTGAAAAACTTGGAGATTTTGATTTAAAAAAAACGTGTTTTTACCTTTGTGTAGTCGTTCCTGAAGATCGAATGTCGGTTTGTTGTAGATTTTTTGGGTGGAGTTCTTCAGATTTGGTGAACAACTTTGAAAGCTTTGATTTGCAGAAACGTCTTGCTTATTTCTTGTAGTCGTTCCTGAATATCGAAGTCAGATTTGTTTAAGAAGTTTTTCAGATTTGGTGAATAACTTGAAGATTTTGATCCGTTGAAACGTCTTGTTTGCTGTTTTTAGACGTTCTTGAAGATCGAATGCCAAGTGTATTGCAGATTTGTTGCAGACTTTGAAGATATTCGTTGAGGCCGGAGTGTGCAGATGTTCTCCCTAGGAGTTGATCTCCTTATGTTTATGGAGTAGCAAAGTTGATTTCCTAACGGCTGTGGAAGAGCGGAGCTGATTTCCTGGCGGCCGTGGATGAGCTTCTCTCTCTAGTCTTCAAGATTTTTTTTATTGTGAAAATAATGGTACCCCCACCCCTCTATTTATAGCTTTTGGGGTGAACTTTTATTTGGAAAGTCACCTCCTTAAGTTTGGTCCCATTATCTTAAAGATCTCATGACTTATATAAATGAATCAAACTTGTATTTATGTTTGAAAATATCACTAATAGTACTATAATTTTAGTAACTCATTGTTTGTACCACATTTAATGGTTTTTAGAAAAAAAAAATATATTTATTTTATATAAATTATCATCATACATTTTATGAGATGATAAAATATTATTTCTTTTTCGATTTTGAATTATTAATAACAAGTCTATTCTCATACCGAGAAATTAGTAATTAATTGATATTTAGTTTGAATGACACATGTCACATTTTTAGTGCACGTAAAATTTGCGTGTAGCAATTGAAATTCTCATCGCTTTCAACGGAATGGTATTTGTTACCATGGATTACATTCTCTACGTGATTACAAAATGGACAGGGGTTCTATTTATATTCTATGCATTTAGAATGAGAATTGAATCTATTATTTTTCTGGAAAAAGGTGTCGTTTCGAAATTTTTCAATTGGAATTTATTTTTGTTTTGCTTTTAATATTGACATACCTCCGAGGCATCGACTGACCACCGATGTTTTGAGCGAGTTAATATATAAAGGAAAGGAAAGACATGAAACTATTTTTATCAAAGATACTTCTTGTTAGTATTGTTTTTGGATAATGTTTAGTTTCGAGATTGGTGTCCTGTTGTGTTGATGATCTCTCTTATAAAATATACCATGTGATGGTTTTGCTAAATTTAGATGTTGGGTAAATATATGAATTGCAGAAATATTGTTTTTATGTATACTTAGAAATTTTAAGTTTATTGTACTTGATTCGATCTAATGCAATAACCTCATTGTAGGAAAAACATGAAAAGCATGGGGAAAAAAAATACAGTTGAGCTAAAATTGATTATGAGTATGTTTGCATTGGTGATCAGTTTGAGTATATAAGGGGTGTTAAAGAACCCTAACTATTTTGTGTAGATACTATTAGGAAATGAGTTTATCATAGATAAAATAAATAACACGTATGTTAGTTTTATTATCCCAGGTGCCTTTGGATTATTTATATGCATATGATGTCGGTTCAGTAGTGTAATGGCGTGTTATCATTTCTATAAATTTCAATTCATATTCATGGTGTTACCGATATAAAGTTTGTCATATATATGCGATTTTTTTTATATAATGTGAAAGTACTACACCCAGTAAATATAGGTCAATGTGACTCTTTCAAGCAAGTGCTGAGAGTCTTGTGGAAGTATCGAGGAACAGAGGAGACGATGTAGAAACAAGGGCCGGAGTTAGTCAGCAGTGCGTGTGCAAAATTTCGAGGACAAAAATTTCTAAGCAGGGAAGGGTGTAGTATCCCAAATTTCTAAGCAGACTTTTAGACCAATTTGGCGTCCGAGTAGGTCTCGAGGCGGTATTAGTTTTGTGAGCACGTGTAGTATATGTACTCAAGGCTAAGTGCGTGTAGTGTTGCGTGCTTTATAGCATTTTGTGTGATATATTTATAAAACTAAGTTGATTTGAAATGCGTGCTATTCAGTAATGGTTTTTCTTTATTTATTTTTAATCGCTTCCCCGAGTTTCTGTAAATTCGGGGTGTGACGCATTAGTTACATGTATATCGTGATTTTGAACAGTGACCGATGTTATGATTTAACTAGTGGAAGAGTTTCTATTTACAAAAACCTATCATTATCATTATTTTCGATTACTCTATGCATCCTTTGCTATGCTAACTTCATGGAACTTAATTCGAGGCATCTTAGTCTTCTTTCAATGGAAAAAAAATGTTCAATGCATCCCCGACCACGGCTATCAAGAAAACTATACATTTCTAAGAATAAGAAGCTTAAATTCCATGCACCTTTAATTGGTCATTTTCTGAGTAGATATGTCTCGACAGTTAGCCATCCACTTGAATAAGTGCTATCCTTAAACTTGTGAGTATTCAAAAATTGCATTTGTTTCCCATTATTCCCTATTTAGTAATGCCTGTTACTATTATTTTTCATTACTAACAATAGGTCATGCGCTATGTAAGTTTCAAAGAACTTAAGCTTATGCATCTTTTCCTTGTTTCAAAATTTAAGGACAGTTATATAAGATTATATGTTGAATATACATAACTCCTAATCATGGTTTACGATACATTTGGGAGAATAGAATAGCTCGATTTCGTGCACCTTAATTTAATTATTAATCATCTTCTGCATAGAACTGTCCTGTGAGATTATACATAACAGCTAACTGCATGTTTTCCGAGGCTTCCGATGTCGCTTCCTTTGATTTATAAATCAGTTGTTAATCTGCTTCTGATCTAGCCCCATAGTTTGAGCTAGTAATATTTGTTGGAATAATGTTTATATAGCTGGTTTATTGTGTTCTTGAAAATTGTGACTAATTATTATGATGTGAATGCAATCGGTCACAAAGCAAACTTATAGTTATTTACAAAATTAGTTGTAAGGAGTTCTCATTATTCTTTTAAGAATAGTTGAATGGTTTTATTGGATTTTATCTACTTAAATAACTTTATTTATATTAGATAAATTCCTATATGGACAGACTATAACTTGGGCGGTAGATTCCTTGTGATTATTACTTCAAAACCAAGTCACAGTGGATAACACAATAGTTTGGCAATATGGTTAGGTTAGGATCGGGATCCGATCCGTAAACGTTCAACTCGTATTCCGACCCAATTGCTTTTGGAAGTGAAAAAAAAAATCCTGATCCCGACCCGACAAAAGTCGGTACCCGAATTTTCGGGATCTCGTAGGGTCGGAATAGGTTTATCCCGAATCTCTCGACATATTTTTTTTATTTTACGACGACGTCATTTTTTATTAACAATTTTTATTTGAAAAGTCTAAATATGTTATTAAAACGAAACATAATTCTAGTTTAAAAATAACATTCCTAATAAATAAAAAAAGAAATTAACATGTAATAGAAAAAAATAGCGTGAAACTACAAATAATAGAGTAGATAAAAAAATTAATACATTTTTTATCAGATTCTTTTAGTATTTAGTTTTATTCACACAAGTAACAATTATCATACTAAATGAGATACATTATCATTATAAGTTTTATAATCGGAAAATAATAATTATTTATCTTTCTTGAAAATAACAATATAATTTTTTAATTTAAGCATATTTTTTAGGTATAATATAACAATATAATTCTTAGGTTTAGTATGTACGTATATTATCAAAATAAATTCTATTTTACCGTATAAATTTAGATCATACTGAATAATAGAAGGAAACAGATTGCGGTTATGATGGAACAGATTCGCCTCAACTCTTCTACCTTATTCCTGAACTAGCACCTTGAAATGGACGTGCTATATGTAGACTAAGGTAGGGACTTGTAGCATGTTTAGGATAGAGCTCATTAAAAAAAATTCGTGCTATCACATCTCCTTAAAACCCGAGATATACACAATCAATTTAAATAATAATTTATTCCATTATAGATCACGACTGATCTCTCTACCATAATCCGAATATCTAATTCGTTTCAATTGTCAAACATGTCTATTATCTCTCCACGTAAAGATTAATCAGATACTTATTTATTAAATTAAATCACTGACTGATTTCTTATTTAATAAACGTATTATTCCTAAGTTTGTCCACTTAACTTATTTGTCGTGTCGGATTATAAAATCACCTGCAGGGTTTACACGCACAAAACTTAGAAGCTTCCTCAAGGGAGTATCATCAATCCCTTACGGGACGTGAATTTCTTTTATTACTAATAAACACTGATACGAATAATGCTGTCATCCAACTCATTAAGTTTATTGACTCGTGACGAATCTCACCATGTATGAATCAAAATGACAAACAAATCCATACATGTCTAAATAGCAAATAGGAATTAAGAGCATAAACAATAACCATGACCACGTGTTATAAATTATTTTGTCGAGTAAGTGACCAAATGATTATTTTGTAATAGTCCTGTTTAATACACACAAAGTGCACTAGTAAATGGAGTTGGAATTTATCCGTTCCCTGTAGTCAAGTCAGACCTACTAAAACCACGTACTACAACTCTAGAGATGGTGTGTGCATTTCCATCTAAAGTTGTAAACATATAACTTATATTCCATTAGAACCGACAGTCTAATCTTTCGTGTGTAAGTTATACTCTACACACTAGACCATCTACTAAATATAATAATAGACACTTATTTAGTTATTCAAACAATAATGATAAATAACAATTGCTTATATTATTCTCATTAAATAGATCAATTCAAAAACATTGTCAAATATAAATCTAAAAAAACAAGCATGTCTTTTATTATATTTCTAAAAGGAAAGACACGACATGCTCATACAAAAAAGTTTTATAAGAAAACTCAATTGCATTATTTACTCATATAGTCTTAATTAGAGAGAGAAAGTCTGTATCGTCAATGTCCGTTTGGGAGGTTTGATTGCACACTCTTTCCGACCGTATTGTGAGACCAACGCCCATAGATTCTTTGAACTTGTGGGGGGCGAAACTGTTCTTAAGGAGATATGGTGATACCATAGACTCGGTCAGTCTTTTAGGATTTTCAAGTACAAATGATAAAACCATTTCGCCAACAAATTCCGCCATCTTCGGTGTACGGTAAACAAATATTTAATTAATTGAACGTAATGATTACATGTTAACAAGAAATAGAATCGGTAACAATAATATTGCATGTTTATATTTGTTAATACGAAGTAAAACACTCAACAATATTTTATCACCTTCCTATAATAAGGAAAAAGAAAATGAGATCGGATGAAACAAGTGTCTTAACTCTTAATACTTGATAATTTGCAGTCTTTGAACTCATTGTTCCTATTTCTGGCTTGTAAACTGCATTACGTTTGATTTCTCGTATTGTAAGTTGCATATTTGTTGTAACCTTATCTATAAGAACTAGAAGTTTTAAGTTGGATGTAACCAACTTAGTTTTACTGGGGTATGTATGATCTAAAATTCCAAGTGTAAAGAAGAACATGATTGTCCTAAGATCATATTGTAATACCCCATTACAAGTTTCTAGTATAATTATTAGCTGAATTTCATGTATTGTTATCTTCACAACAGCAGCTAAATAATATCACCGATGAGCAAATCATTACTGGCTCGATTGTTTAAGCATAAGCTCACTTAACTAAAAAGTCCCTACACGACCAAACACCCGTTTGATAGCTTAACAATGTAGCTGTAACCCTGAACTTAAACACCTTAAATACGCAATGTATTTGAGCGTAAAAGCAAATGAAAAGTTATCAAGAAAAAAATTAATCTCCCTCCTTAACCTAATATACGTAAATATAGAGTTTTGTGAATAATTAGACTCAGAAAAGCCTCGAATGAGGGAGAACATGAAAGCGTCTTTAACTGGCGTTTCATTGAACAAAAGGCGTGCATAATTTATAGCATTTGGGATTAAAACCGAGCATTTAAGAAGAAGCTTTCCGGCTATTAAAAGGTCTGTGATTAGTCTTGTTTTGTAAGTAAATGCATGGATTTGGTTTATGGTTTTGAGAGTGTTACATTGGTTTATTAGAGAAATGCACAATTGTACTTTGTTGTTCATTCAATTTAAATTTAGTAAGAGAATCTCTAACATTCTATTGTGAAAAAGCTAATGATAAAAAGGAAAATCCTTTAGTTGATACTTTTGCTTATTGTACATGCTAAGAGTGTACTTTTTGAAAATGGAAAATTTTATATTTGTGTCCCCCATTATTTGCCACTTCAGCCCTCAAACTTATCTAAATTGACTCCTTTAGATGACATGACATTATATCTAAAAAATAACACATTAACTCATTACTCATTTATTATTGAATAGTTTCCATCAACAAATTAAACTTTTTTTTTTTGAGTTACATTGGTATATAACTTCATAGAATTTGAACATCTAGCTTTATTGGGACTTTACTGGAGGTAATCCATCTTCCTTATTTTTTAAAAACCTGAATAAGGATAAATTTGGGCTCATATGATTTCATGCCCTGCTATTAATGATCTAATGAAGTATTTTTATATGTTTAGCACTTAATTGTAATCTTTAATAAACTTCAGAACTATTATGTCTTGCTGTTTTTATTCTATCTTAGTACACATGGACTATTTTGTCATTATTTGTAAACTACTTGACTGATCCGATAGTCGGCAGAAGCTTGTATAAAGACCTTTGTAACTCAATTGCAGATGTCGTAACACATTCTCTTTACACTCATATTAATGAATAAAGATTTCGTCTGTTGTCTCTCTATATCTATATACATATATATGTGACTTAATATGTTATACAACATGTTATCGGCACTTTACTCGAGGAGATTTGAGTATTTACTTGGAGATTTTGGATAAACGCACGGATAGTAGGTAATAAAATTTCGATGAATGTTTATACGTTCGAATATTCGGTTATAAATATACGGCCAAACTTTGAAGTTTTTTTTATTCTGTCGGTGTTCCCCAAAATACCCGGAGTACGATACACAATTAATTAATTCACTTAACCCAATAGTTACACGTTTCATAAAATATATATTGTAGAGACATGTTGATATATATATATATATATCGTGATATGCTACTGGATGTTGAATTAATATGTTAACCTATATTGTATGCCTCCATGTGAACATGTATGTATGTAACCTGTTTACTTTAGGATTTTACATGTAGTTACGAACTCCAGATTTATTAAAGAACATGTAATTGGTATATACTAATCCTCTCGGTAATAATAATTCACAATGTTGACCTCATATTGAATTGTAATTCTAACCCGTACTGTACAACCACTCACGAATTGTTTGCTCCTGACATGATTATATATTTATGCATATTACACTGGAATTGCATGCTACAGTAATTATATATATGTGAATCTTGAAGAGAAAGCCCTTACATTACTTTGTTGATTTAGAACGACTTGTATTAGAATTGCATGATTAGAACAGAGTTGATATATAAACCTGCAAAACCATACATGTTAATTCAAAACACTATGGACTAAACTGGAACACACCTAAACTCTTAGGACTGGCACCGCAATTATATTAAAACTGATATAGTTTACTGGAAGTTGACTTTGGTAATAAATAGGATTGTATCCAACCATTTAATAATCCTGTAACATGCGTGTATATGCCTATTGTTGTTGAACTAGGTTTATTAATTCTATTTGCAATAGAACTCTAACTGATATTTGTATACTGCATGTTCTTAAATAACCAAATCATGATATAATTGTACATAGTTGAAAACAAAGTTATATTAAAACCCTAGTACAATTACTTAATTAGTTACCATCAGAATTATCCAACCACATATAATCTTATATAATACGTTACTACTATATTGTGATTACCGTGACTATTATATATTTTTGGTAAATTTTACGAAATCATATATTTTCACATTTAAGTTGGAAAAATTATGAGCCTTTCCCAACTAGCCTCAACTATTTGAATATAATATTTAGGAAAGATATAGACGGAAGTCAATATCCTAATGAAGTCGGATTTTAAGTGGCATTTGTGCACTCCACCCTCACCGTCTTTCTTGGTCGTGTTCAAGTAGAGCTACCGAAAGGAGTTGACTAAATAATAATTTCTCCGAGTGTGTTTATATAGTGATGTATGTTTTGCCGAATTGATGACTCAGTATCGACATGTCGTTCGATCAATGAGAACTCATTCACTTGAAAAGCAAAACTAGTGTTTTCAAAGATGTCGTTTTGAAATAAAGTTTGTACTTATGCAAACCATAAACATATAAATCAGTCGTTTTATATGATAACTAATCCAGAACTCGCAACATTGGTTAGATGCCATCTATGATGAGTAAAATTGCAAAGCATACTCGCGAATTGACTGTTTAAACGATGATGTAATTCCGTCACCACATGTTAGTCAACTTGATGTGTGAAAATGTGATGCCCAATTCTTTTTGGATACCATATTTGATGAGTAAAACACGAGTTTGTTGTTACTCACGAGATGAAAGGTAAGGTGTTGATGTTATTCCGCCGCCACATGTCAGACGTGATGACGTCTATAATGAACAAATGTCTGTAATCGACATATTTCAGTGATCCTTCACCAAAATACTAGCTTGGAAAGAGTATTCCATAAGCATTATCGTGAATTTTTATTCACCCTGTTCCTTCATCGCCCATCTGTTTGTGGATGGAAAAATTGCCCCGATGAGCAGTTTTAATCCTATTGGGTCAATGGCGAATTATTTGTCTCGAACTGTCATGAGTCCGACGCTCGCCTAGCCAAGCGAGGTTTAGACAATCGTCAAAACCGAAGACATGTGGCTCCAAGACAGTCCTTGAAATGAACAATAAGGCCCGTTCTCCTAAAGCAAGAGACAATGCTCATTGAGCCAATTTGCTACTATATAAATGACAAAGGTCATGCCCGACTAGTTCTTTCATAGTTCACAACTATTATAAGGGTGTAAAAGTTGTAGGTAATGTGGTTAAAGCTAACTGAAAGTAAACTCTTGAGACCCCCCGATTTTATGGCTCAAATGAGTTTGGTACCTTTCTATATTGATTTTACTAAATCATTGAGCCAGTTTGTCGCTCATCTGGATTATGTTTTTCCATTTTGATTATTATTTTCCCATTTGGACCATACTTTGAATTATGCTTTGCTTGTTTCTTGAAATTTTCTCGAATTAATTTAAAGTATTATTTGAGCAAATTCCTTTGACAAATGTGAGCAAACTTTAAATTATGAAACTTTATGCAATACTTGTGGTGTAGTTAGTTTTCTGGAAATAGTGGGCAACAGTGTACCACACAATTTCACCAACTACTTGCCTAAAAGAGTACTCAGTGACAACGATTCTCGACCTGTCATTCCAAATCGAAATCTTTGGTAAAACCAAATTAATTTGTCAAATATGAGGCCTTATACTCCTTTAGGTCATGTCGTACCTTATTGAGTAATAAGATATTCGATAAAACCAGTTTTATCTGGAAATAGCTCATGAAAGAATTGATATTTATTTACACAACCTCCACTCAATATAACCAAAAGCGTAGTCATGAGGAGTTGAGATGTCTTTCAGTGGTTGTTACCATGTGTTTAAGCATTTAAAAGTTAACTTATCATTCGACTGTCGTCGATTGATAAAAAGTCTTAGATGTTCAGACATGATTGTCTATATTGTCATTCGTCGGTCGTCGATTGATAAGAGCACTTTGATATTGTGGCATTGACCGGATGAGATATTCTCGAGTCAAAAGACGATGCTTGATTTATAATTGCATCGCGTTTGGATTCTTTTTGAGGAGATAATTTTGTGATTAATCTGAAATCCATGCCATTAATGCTCTATTTGAAAGACTAATATGTGTAAAGATTACGAAAATGGACTCGTAGAATTCTTGTAAAGAATTGGAGTTATTGTGGACTTATCCAACCATAAGACCGACCATAAATATAAATAGTTATGGTTGATGCATCGACAATAAGGTCATATTTTATTATTGTCCATGAAAATGCAACACTTCCCAAACTCTCAGCCTAATTATTAAGTTGATTGCTGATTATCCAGATTATCATGAAAAATCTAGTCGACTTGATAATGCCAAAGAGTTAAAATCGATTTTTTGATATGTATAACTTATGACTTTGGGAATTGAAATTGAATATCCAGAAGATTATGTTCAGACCCAAAATGGACTAACAGAAACTTTAAGCGATTACAAATTATTGCACGCATTATTTGGTGATGCGCACCTATATATATTTCTATGTGGGGTCACAAAATATTGCATATTGCTGCATTGGTCTGTCTAAGGTCCATAGTCGCTCAAACACTGAATGCGTACCAGGTGGTAACTGGTTATGAGCCAAAAGTGTCATATGAACGTGTGTTTGAGTGCTTAATTAACATTTTGATTGAGCCACTAAATCATTCAAAATATGGACCTCTAGAAATCGGGGACATACGTTGATTATGAATCCCCTGCCTATCATTTGATAGAGTAAACTTGACAAACGATCTCTTTACCGCATGATATACGAAAATGACATTGCTAAGACTGTACTCCCCATCGTTATGGGGAGATTTTGCATGTTAACATTGAAAAGGAATGACGTGAGGTAATGTGGCACTAACCCACTCAGTCTTAACTCGATCCCCAAACTACAAACAGTGATAAGTATGTGTAGAGACTTCCCCAAGTCTAGTCAAGTGCCAGTGGCATTTAATGACTATGAAATATCACGAGATCATTTATACCCCCTGCAAATATGCTTGCAAAGAAAGACGTCCCTGTCGGACGTCGTGTTCTTATTGTAACACATTGCTTTGGCCGAACCTGCCAAGCAAATGACGTTGTTGTCGGCTATCAAGTTTGTCGTCCTTCCCAAAATACAAAGAAGTTAATCGGTTCTTAATTCGTTCAGCCCCTGGAGAGGTGAACTGAAACTCGTTTGTCGCACGAGATTATAAAGGATCTAGGAGAAGTGTGATTCCTCCTTAACTTGAGAATATCGAAATATCTATCGATCATGATATCTTAGACGATATTGAAATGAAATGAGACTGTCATTGATTATTTGTTCATATATTCGGTGACGACTGATATTATGAGCAAATTATGATAGGGAACCATGTACCGTTACCTGAAGTCCACATAGAACATACTGGCCTAATGGAAACTTGCAATCCAAGTAGAGTTCCTTAGCAAAAGGAGTGTTCGGATCAGTAGCTCCAACACTGCCCAAAGTTAAACCGTTTTGTTTATTTGGGTATACGTAATGAAAAGTGATGAGAATAATGAGATTGTACAATGCTTGCTTTATATCGCAAGACTTCTCTCACACCTTGGAATTGATTACGAGATGGTTTATTTCTTCATAATGGGCGTTATAACGGTCCTCTACTTATTCAGTTTAGTAGTTTCTAAAAAACTGAGTATGCAGCAATGAACGGTCATGTTTTACCTCTTTGGGGATTTAAACAAAGAGATGTAGATGAATATCCCTATGTGACTTCAAGTGCTTAGATCAAGTAGTTACTGATCATGGAACACGTTCTCAATTAACTATATGGATTGATATAATCCGAGGGAAGGTGGTATTCCGTGTAAGTGAGTATTTAATCGGTTTGTGATACGTAGAGAAACGTTTTTATGCCCTTGCGTATTTATTGAGCAATCCACTTTTCAATTCGCCCTTCGAGATGAAGGATCTTGTGAAGACATGATAGTGACTCGTCCTGATGATCGAGTCCCGTATATATAGAAATTGAGCCCATGATTCACTACACCCAGAAGGTGTTATGACGCTTTAGTAAGTCGTCACATTCTCCCATGATCGTTTGATCACTAGGCATATTTGTACTTGGTCTAATGTGCTAGGACGAGCATCTCGTATGCTGTGAATGATATAGCTCGACAGAGCATCACGCTAACACGCTGCCACATGAATGGCATTAAAGACATACTTTGTTACCTTAAGGTAATTTTGGAAATGGGCTTGTTTATCCGGTTTTGTGCTGTTAAGTGTACCTACCCTTTTGGTAATTTTGGAAATGGGCTTGTTTAACGCCATATTTTTTTTGGTTATACCGATGCCGGTTACTTATAAGACCTGCATAAAGGATATTCCTAGGTTGGTTATGTCTTTACCATTGGGAATAGGCTATATCTTGGAGGTCTTGTAAAGACTTCAAACGAATCACTCTGATCTACTCATGCTCTATGAGATGACTAAAGAGTGTATATGGTTTCGAGCTGGTATTAGCTATATATGAAGTACATATGTACTATCTCACGATCTAGATGAAGCACTTGTCACATTTGAGGACACGTTGCTAGTATCGATCAAGCGAGACGTGACTAGATTATCCATTTGAGTATATCTCGCCAAAATAAAGCCACATATGAAGTATAAGAGCATCATGTCGAATGCTTGTTCTATTCCATGAGAGTTTTTCTTGCATCTAGTCGTGTGTAAGTAAATGAAGTTTGCATCTGAATGCTCGTACTATTTCCTGGAATATGAAACCGTTGCACCCAGTTGTGTGCAAGTTAGGGGGAGCATCCAAAAGAATGCTTATGATTACTTAGCCGAAATAATTGCATCCAGACGTATGCAAGTGAGCTAAAATATCCTGATAAATGGTCGTGTTGATTAACACTTGTGAGTGTACTTTTTTGTCCTTAAACCAAGGGTTGGTTCCACTGAGTTTACCTTGGCCAGGTTTTAATGAGACATAATCAATCACAACTATCATAGTTTGTCTAAGTTATCTTGAGACATTTTATATTGAAGATGAATCCTTGCATCCTGTTGAATGCAAGTGAGGGGGAACATCCCGTTGTATATTTGTGTACTCTTTTTGTCCTTAGTTTAAGATTTTTTTTCCACTGAGTTTTCCTTGGCAAAGTTTTTAGCGTGACACGTCCCCATCATATCTCACTTAATATTGCCAAAATTAGGGGGAGTATCATGTTGTATACTTCTTACGACTATATACTCTTTTGCCATTCGACCGGAGGTTTTCCCACTGAATTTACTCTGGCAAGGTCTTGACGAGACACCTATTTTGTGGTTGATCCCCTACTACTACCACTGTTGCATTTTTTTTTTCTTCAATCAGAGATTTTCCCATTGGGTTTCCTCTAGTAAGGTTTTGATGAGGCACATTGTATTTGTGGTTAGTGATTTACATGGTATTTCGGCGTATTTCATTCGGCTACACAATTTCTCCTAGGTACCGGTTTTGTCCCACACTGGGTTTTCCAGCCCTAAGGTTTTATGTGTTTAGCAATGCGAATGAACTCGACTCATATTGACTGCATAAAGACGAAGAATTCAAGACATTCAAGGGAGAGTGTTATAAAACATTCTAGATGTACTTCTCATTAGTTCTAGTGATCCTGCTTGGACCCTAAGTTGGGCTTGTAACCCTATCCTATATTATATAAAGAGGGTTATGTGGTCTCTTATATGTATCTCTCTACACTCATATTAATGAGTAAAAAATTTGTCTGTTGTCTCTTTATATTCTCTCTCTATATCTATATACACATATATGTGAGCTAATATGTCACACAATACCATAAACATAATAATAATAATACAAAATACTTTTTGGGCGAATTAACAAAAAACATACCATACATCTATTATATTAACAAAAACATACCTTCAAAAGTTAAAATATAAAAAACATACCTTTAATTACCAACATAAATTAATTAATAAAAAAGGGAATGAAGTCGAAAATGAGGGTGTGAAATCGGGAAAAAAAGAGGGTATGAAATCGAAAAAAAGAGGGTATGAAATCGAAAAAAAGAGGGTATGAAATAAAAAAAAATGATATGAAAAAAAGGGTATGAAATCGAAAAAAATGGTATGAACTCGAAAAAAAATATGGTATCAAATCGTAAAAAAAATGGGTATGAAATCGGAAAAAAAAAGAGGGCATGAAATAAAAAAAAAGGGTATGAAATCTAAAAACAATAATGTATGAAATCGGAAAAAAAAAGGTATGAAATCGAGAAAAAAAAAAAGGTATGAAATCGAAAAAAATGGTATGAAATCGAAAAAAATGAGGGTATGAAATCGAAAAAAATGGTATGAACTTGAAAAAAGTGCATGAACTCGAAAAAACGGGGTATGACTTTAAAAATTTGGATATGACTTTAAAAATTGGGATATCAACTTTAAAAGTTGGGGTATCAACTTTAAAAATTAGGGTATAAACTTTAAAATCTAGGGTATCAACTTTAAAAATAAGGGTATAAAATTTAAAAATTGGGATATGAAATTTAAAAATAATGGTATGAATTTTAACAATTGGGGTATGAATTCAAAAAAAAAAAGGTATGAAATCGAAAAAACAGGATATTAACTCGTAAAAATACATGAACTCGGGAAAAAAGTATAAATTCGAAAAAACGGGATATAAAATCAAAAAAAAAACGGTGTATGAAATCGAAAAAAATAATATGAACAAAATTTAAAGCACATAATTAGTGTCTTAAAACACGGAATACGTACCATTATATACGTAGAAGCAAAAATAAACGTGCTTCATTTAAGTTGAGAAAAAGAGATAGTTCATTCTTACTATTAATTTACTTTTTTCCCAGACCAAACAATAACAAAAAAAAACTTCATTTAGCCGAAGTAGAACTTAACATATACACACATAAATATCAACAAATTCAACTTAATTACCCTCAATCACACAACACATGTGTTCTTAATATGTGTTTTTAAGTTCAGTCTCTTTTATGCATATATTTTAATCCGTTTTTCTAAGCTTAAAAAACAGCTTTTAAGCTTGCAACCAAACAAGTATTAAAAGCTATCAACCAAACATTCCTTAAAAACCTTGCTATAAAACAGGCCTTAAAAAATATTGTAACCATACATGCCTTAAAACTTGCAACCAAACAGGCTTTAAAACAGATGTTAGTTTCGTTGAATAATGATGTTTGTGTTTTTTATTCTCAAAAAGTTTTGATTCTTAGTTTTTGGCAATTTTCCCTATTTTAAAAGCTATTGTTAGTTCAATCAAAGATGTAACATTTCCTTGAATAATGATGTTTGTGTTTTTTTATTCCCAAAAACTACAAACCAAAACTTTTATTACCAAAACATACAACTCTAATAAATATATGTAATTGTATGTTTGTATATTTTGGAAAGAAAGTTTTAGGTGTTGTATGTTTCGGTAATATATTTTGCTTGATTGTATATTTTGGGCATTGGCCCTTACCTTTTTTGTTTTTATGCTAAGCATCATAGGCTGTCTTTTCCTTTAAGTACTTCTCATAGCAAGCATGTTTTTCATATAATTCACTGTGATTTAGGGGATCTTTTTATACTCACACAAGTGATGGATGTCATTATTTTCTCACTATAGTTTATTATTTTACTAGGCGTACTTGGATTTTTCTGTTAAAAAATAAATCTGAAACTTCTATCATAATACCTTATTTTTATAACTCAGTTTAATACTAAAGTTAAAATTCTTAGGAGTGATAATGGTACAATAATTAATCTCAAGAATTTTAATTTAGAGAATGGCATTATTCACCAAACCAGATGTGTAGATACACCTCAACAAAATGGTAACGTAGAAAGAAAACACCAACACTTCTTAAATCTTACAAACCTCCTCATGAACTTTTATATGGTGTTAAACCTCAATATTTTTATCTGAGAGTGTTTGGTTGTTTGTGTTTTGCAAGTACACTTAAGAGAAACATGATAAAATTGGATAACAGGGGTAGAAAATGTGTTTTTAGAGGGTATGCCACTAGTAGAAAATGTTATAAATCATATGACATTGCTACTAATGAGGTGTTTTTATCTAGGGATGTTGTTTTTTATGAGAATGTCTTTCCTTTTAAGAGTAGCACGGAAATGAATTTTATTTCCACGGATAATAATGATGCTGAAAATACTAATACTTACACTAATACCCCTAATACTACTAATAAAAATACTGTAGATATTACTGATCATAATGATGTTAATAATGATGTTTCCATAAATGTTATTGTTGTTAATTCTGATAAAATAGATATAATAATCAATTGATATGGAAATATTATAAAAACACTAGGGTCTGCTTATTTAAAAGATTTTCATTGTCTAATGTGAATGTTACGAGTACTGATGATTGTTCTTATCATTTGTCATCATATATTTGTTATTTTCTTATAATCATATCTCTTTTGCATAAAAAAATTTGCATGTCCATTTCTTCTCTGGTTGAACCAAAAAGTTATAAGCAAACTCACGTAGATCCTCTTTGGCAAGTTGCTGAGAAAGCTGGGATATATTCTTTAGAAGCTAATAGATCATGTACTTTTAGTTAATTTACCACAAGGTAAACAACTTATTCGTGTAAATGGGTATATAAGATTAAATATAAATCAGATGGTAGTTTAGAAAGTTATAAATCTAGGTTAGTTGGCAAGGGTTATACTCAACTTGAAGACATTGATTGTGAGGCTACTTTGTTCATTTATAATCAAAATGATAACTTTTTAGCTCTACTTGTATATGTTGATGGTATTATAATAGGTATCTCTAATTCTGACTTAAGTACAAGTAACAAATTTTCTAAGTGATAGTTTTAAAATAAATGATTTAGGTAATCTTAAATATTTCTTAGGTTTAGAGGTAATCACAAGTTAAACTGGTATTCACATTTGTCAGAGAAAATATGCATTAGAACTTTTAACTGATTTCCAATGGATACTAAATCCAGATTTAGTTATACTAATAGTGAACTCATAAGAAGATATAACAGGTTATAGAAGACTTATTGGGAGATTTTTATATTTAACAATAACTAGACCTGATATTTCTTATTCAGTTCATGTTTTGAGCCAATTCTTATCAGCACCTACGAAAGATCATTATGCAGCAGGTATAAGGATTTTGAAAAAAAAAAAATGCACCAGCTCAAGGTATATTTTTCCCTTCAATTCTTCTTCTTTAAATCTCAAACCTTTTAGTGATTCAGATTGGACGGCTTGTATTAATACCAGAAAATCAGTTACTGGTTTTTATATTTTTTTGGAAGATTCTTTAATTTTATGGAAAAGTAAAAAAGCAAAATGTAGTAAGTATGAGTTCATCAAAAGGTGAATATAGAGCTTTGACTAATACAACTTGTGAAATTATTTGGCTCAAACAGTTACCGTTAGATTTTGGTGTTATTCATGAAAAACCTCTTTTTTTATACACCGATAGCAAGTCAGCAATGGCATTAGCACTAAATCGAGTTAATCATTAAAGAACTAAGCATATAGAAATTGATTGTCATTTTATTAGGAAAAAATTAGTACTAATGTTGTTCATCTTATGCATGTGTATTCAGCTAATAATCTTATAGATTTGTTCACTAAAGCCCTTGGAAATGGGTTATTCAACAGCTTATTGCCCAAGATGGGCATTCTTTCCATTCATTCTCCATCTTCAGAGGGGTATAATGAAGTATTTTTATGTGTTTAGGACTTAATTGTAATCTTTAATAAACTTCAGAACTATTTTGTCATGCTGTTTTTGTTCTGTCTCAGAACACATGGACTATTTTGTCATGCTGTTTTTGTTCTGTCTCAGAAGACATAGACTATTTTGTCATTATTTGTAAATTACTGGACTGATCTGATAGTTGGCTGAAACTTGTATAAATACCTTTGTAACTTAACATAATAATAATACCAAATATCTTTTATTTTTCTGCGATCACTTCTCTCTATATTTACTGTTCTTTATCGCAAAATCATCTCACCAGAATGTGAGATTGATCCTATCTACATGATCCATTGACTAATTGTATTAAAATCATTACGAGAATATAGTGTAGAATGGTCACTGGATAATAGGTTTGCCTGAGAGGCCTCAGATACATTAAGGTAAGTAGAACTTGTTCCCTGATGTAAGTAGAACTTGTTCCCTCATTTGGTTCTGTATATGCCGCATGTACTCTTGTTATCGGTCCTTGAGAGTTTGTGTTGCTTTGATGGCCATGCAACCATTCCAGATACCTGGCGAGTTTAAAACAGCATGTTTTATTACGTCTATTTCGATGACAATGTATACCGTAGACATTAGATTCTTTGCCGTTTCTAGAGAAATTATTTTGGCTCTGATTACACGTCAAAACATTGCTAAGTCTGTTGAAAATAATCTTGCATGTAATTTGGAACATGTCTATTGCTTTCAGGTTGGGCCACCTTTAGGATGGAGTGAGTAATAAGCTGTTGGAATGGAAAACTATATATAGGCAAGTTCATATTTTTGTAGCTAGACCTGAGTTTCACAGAGTTTTTGGTAAGTTGATTTTTGAATGCGACAAGTGTAATGTTGTTATCCGCCGCCACATGGTGAATGTTATTATGTTTTTCTTCTGAATGTATCTATGAGCACAACCACTAGGCAGCGATAGCATGTTGTTCATAATGAATATTTACGTTCATATCACTTGAAATTCGTTTTTTACTCCCATTAAAAATTGGTATATCCTTTTGTGGTTGAGACGATCATTCCATGCCTTTCACGTACCACATGTGCATGGTGGGAGAAGGTTGATAGCCTCGAGGTAAGTCCAATTGCTAATGAGTGTATTGTATAATTCAGTTATGTTCAGTCCTTCTTGTCGAAAATTGGCCATCTCCTTTGCAGTTGGAATGCTGAAACATTGTTTCCTTAATTAAATCTCAATTCGAGCTCTACCTTTAGTTGTGTAGGAGTTCGACAACCTGTCATAATTGGTACTAGTGTGTTTGAGATGATATTTAATAGCAATGATAACATCATTATTGAGACTCTCTTCCATAATAGTTCTACGTCCAGATCTTCGGGTATTGGTAAGGACCCGTCAATAAAACCCAATTTATTTTCTGCAAATAATACCGTTTTCACGGAATGTTTCCACGAGAAATAATTCTCCCTGGAAAGAGAAACTTCAATGAGGGATGTTCGTTTGATGGTTGACATAGTGTATAAAATATGGTCAACACACATTGGAGATCAATCTTTGGATTTTTTGTTGTGGTGTTTCTATTTTGTTGGTGTTTTCAGAAGTTCACACAAAATTTGTGACGTTCTGTGCCATTGTTGGTGATGCTATTTATTTAGTCTTACATGAAAGGCTTTGATACCATCGTAATAAGAGTCAAAGAGTAGGGGAAAAAATTAATGTAACTAAGAAGAAAAGAAAGTGTTTTCTTGTATTATATTTAATGTCATTATCTATACTATCTATACTATTAATATATGCAAAGTGAACAAGTTGGTTTTCACCACCAGAGTTCGATCTTTGACTCCTGCAAAGCAGTTTATCTTCAAAAAGAGAGTTATGCAAAGTAAAAGGTTACATATGCCAACACCTCATTTAATTTAGAAAGATTGCCATAAAAAACTAGATATGAAAGGGAAGCAGAGTACATGACTCTGAGTCAGGTTTACTCTGCTTTCCACAGCCATTGGATCTGCTACAATATTAATAAAATAACAGATCTAATGGCTGTGGAAAGCAGAGTAATTCTGACTCAAAGTCAGGTACTCTTCTTCCGTATAGGAGCCTTTCCCAAAACTAGGTTTGTCATTATCTATACTACAATTAAAATTAAAAAAAAAATGCCATAAAAAACTACCCTCCACCCACTATTTTAAAACTTCTCATTCTGTTGATATATTTAACCTCTTTCTCTCCTCTGCCGTCTATTCCCTCTATTCCTATTTAATTATCCACTATGAAACTATATGTAATTTTGACTGGTCAAGAGTTTGTATCAAAATTATCGAATGAAAATTTTCAAAAGTTGACTATATAGTTCAAATGTTCAATTTTATGATTAGATTTTTAAAAAATTAATTTCGACAATATTGATACCAGTTATAAACCGGTCAAAATTACACGTCGTTTCATAGTGAACAATTAAATGAGAACGGATGAGTATTAAATTTATGAAAAGTGAATTCTTCTACACACAACCATATTATGATTTGGTTTGTTAATACTCCCTCCGTTCCTAAATAAGTGTCAACCATTTCTTATTGGTTTGTTCTTAAATAAGTATACGTTTTATCAATTTGGTAATTATAAAGTAACAAATATACTCTCTTATCTTTTATATAATCTTAAAAAAAAGAACATTTAAGGAAATAAATATAAAAATTTGGTATACTTACCATTCATGGCTATAACAAGAACAATTTTAGGAAAGAATTTAGCCGCATTAATTTTAATTATACTATTTATAAGGGCATTATTGGTATTTTATGTCTTAAAATTTAGTACTCTTAAAAAGTAGAAAATTATAAGGGAGCACTTAAAAAGGAACGAATAGAGTAATAATTAGTTTAATTTTACGGTTTTGATTTCAGATCATGTTGTACTAATTACACAGGAATCGCACGAGCGGATTTCGCTAGTAGCGATATATATACATAATGAATGAATGAAAGATGTGAATTAATTGTTTTTATCACATAATATGTAAAGATTTTGTAAGGGGAACGCTTGTATACTTCGGTATTTGTATTTATATACGTATGTATAAGCGTATAAATGTGATTTTAAGAATATTTCCCAAATTCGAGAGAGGGAAAAAAACTCTCCAAGCTTAATGAATTTTTATTTATTTTCAGAATCCCCCCTTTACAAATAGCAACGAGGGTATTTATACAAGGAGGAAGATAGATACACATTTTGTATCTATTCTTTGTAACAAACGGACTGAATTATTCGAAATCATCGTTACAACAACTTATCACGTACTACATATTCCAGCAATGGGCCCAAGGAGAAATAAGCCCAATGATAATAATAGTAGCATTTAAGGCCCGCTAGCCTAATACAATACTGTCACCAATCTCATTCTCTATCTCCAGCAAAGCTCCCATGGTGTTACAGATTTCTCATAATACTAAATATGTTGACATGACGCATAATTCCCTAGTAGGGAGGAAATGGAGCGAGCATCCAAAGAGAGGACATGGTTGGAAGCCGCCAATGAATGAATTAATGTATTAAATTTATTGTTAGCGGTTCTTTAGGCCAATAAACTGGTCCTCATTATAAGCTGCTTTAATCTCGGATAACAAAGTGGAGTAAGTACTGGCTAACGGGACTGTATACACATATTACAGCTCATAGTGTCGTTCTCCTCATTTTTTCTCGATAAAGCATCAGCCACTTTATTTTCAACCCCTTTTTTGTAAGTGATAGTAAAATTGTACCCCAGCAACTTCGACACCCATTTTTGTTGTGCCGTGGTTCCCACTTTTTGCTCCAAAAGAAATTTAAGACTATGGTGATCCGTTTTCACTTCAAATTCTTGACCTAACAAGTAAGGCCGCCATTTTTGCACCGATAATGCCAAGGCTAATAACTCTTTTTCATATGTCGATAGCAGAAGATTTTTTCCTTTAAGACCTTGGCTAAAATAGGCTATAGGCTGATTTTTTTTGCATTAACACAGCACCCACTCCACTACCAGAAGCATCGCATTCCACCACGAATTTTTCATTAAAATCTGGTAGTGCTAGAACCGGGGGAGAAGTTACGGCTCTCTTCAATTTTTCAAAAGCTTGCGTAGTTAATTCAGTCCAAAGAAACGAGTTTTTCTTTAGTAACTCAGTAAGGGGTCTTGCAATTACTCCATAGTTTCTAATAAATCTCCGATAATAACCAGTTAGCCCCAGAAATCCCCTTAGCCCTTTAATATTTTTAGGAATTGGCCACTCAACCATAGCTTGGATCTTCTTTGGGTCTGCTTTGGGTCTGCTTTGACTCCTTCACTGGTAATAATATGCCCAAGATAGTCTACCTCACTAGTACAGAAACTGCATTTCGTCATTTTTGCATATAGTTGGTGTTTAACAAGTACATCCAAAGCTAACTGCAGATGCTCTTTATGTTTTTTGACCGTGTTGCTATAAATGAGTATATCATCGAAGAATACTAGTATGAATTTTCTTAAGTATGGTCTGAATATTTCATTCATAAGTGACTGAAAAGTGGCAGGTGCGTTTGTAAGCCCGAAAGGCATGACCAAGAACTCGTAATGACCATTATGAGTTCTAAAAGCCATCTTATCAATGTCAGAATGTCTCATTCTGATCTGGTGGTAACCGGACCTCAAATCTAACTTTGAGAACACTTTTGCTCCAAAAAGCTCATCTAGCAACTCATCAACCATGGGCATAGGGTATTTATCTTTGACGGTGGCCTTGTTAATAGCTCTATAATCCACACACATCCTCCAACTCCCATCACTTTTTCTGACCAATAACACGGGAGGAATAAGCAGTGCCCTTACAAAACCGTTTTTAAGTAATTCTTCTACTATTTTCTCAATTTCTTCTTTTTGGAAATGTGGATATCTGTACGGCCCACAGAAATTGGCCCTGTACCTGGTAATAGCTCCAGATGATGTTCATGTTTTCTAATAGGAGGCAACTCTTTTGGTTCTTCAAAAACCTTTTCGTATCTCAGCAAAATCGAATTTATCATGGGATTACTAGGTGAAGTTTCAGCATCTTTTTCTACCTTCAAATGCATTAACAAACCCCTCGCATTGTACAAATCAACTTTCTGCAGGATAGAGGGTGCAATTAACTGCTCACTCTTTTTAGTCCCCACAGTATCACCTCTTTGTCAGCTTTTATAAATGCCATACTGAGCTCTTTAAAATTACATTTCAAAGTCCCCAAAGTTAGTAACCATTGCACCCCTAGTGCAATATCATAACCAGCAACCGGCAGTACAACAAAGTCAATATTGAAATTTTCTTCTTGTATGGTTACAGACACTTTGTGAGCAGATTCCATGAATTTCCAAGGTGGCGCCATTAGCTATTTTCACCTTTAGATGTCCCCCCTTTTCAATGGTAACACCGGCTCTTTTTAGTACTCTTTTGTCAACAAAATTATGAGTACTCCCACTATCAACCAATATATTAACGTTATTTTTCTTCAGGTACCCCTCAAATCTTAAGGTATGGGGCATTGGCGTACCAGATATAGCATAAAAAGTAACACCAAGTATATATTCTTCTCCTTCTTCTCTACTACTTTCGTTATTTTCGAACTCTATGTTACTGTTATTTCCTTCAGTTGCATTAGCCAAATAGTCATCATACATCTCTAAGACCTCCATACAAAATAGTTTAGGATTTTTCCAAACATGGTCTCTATACCACTTTTGATAACAATTGAAGCCTAGACCCTTAGCTTGTTTAGCAGCCTTCCCGGAAGAAAATAACTCTCTTATAGGGACCGAGGTTCCACCAATCATTTTAAAACCCTCTTTTTCCGACTGAGAAACATTTTTGCTTTGAAAAATTCTGCTACTTATATGGCTGTAACTTGTGGTATTTTTTGCGAAAATTGCATTACTTGCATATCCACTATTACTAACAGAGCCTTTCCAAACAGCGACATGTTTTTCATGCAAACGAGCTTGACCAAAAGCCACCATAACAGAATTAGGGTACAAAGCTCTAACTGAATATTGAATTTCCTCTTTTAATCCTCCTAAAAAAAGGCTCAAACGATGATCCTCGGACCAAATTAGGCACAGCATTACTTAATTCTTCAAATTTGGCCTTATAATCATCCACTGATCCCACTTGTCTCAGTTTAACCAATTCAAAAAATGCATCCTCATACACAGTAGGGCTAAATCTCACTTTTAATATTTGCAAAAAATCATCCCAGGTAATGTTAATTGCATTTCTAGTGAGCTCCTGGAACTATGGATGGCAATTGGGTCGGGTTTCTCGAAACCCGACCCGACCCAACCCGCACATCAATCCGCACATAACCCGACCCGACCCGTTTATACCCGACCCGACCCGACCCGTTTATACCCGACCCGACCCGTTTGACCCGGATTTTTTTTGATAAGCTAAATAAGTGCAACCCATTATTAAGCATCTAACAATAACCACTTAACTAGATTAAAAAAACCTAAAAATCTTATTTTTTCCAAATTTTTCATATTTACCTGGTAAAAATTTATAATAATCTAAATTATTCTTTACAACAATACCCAAAAAAATGAAAGAAAAAAACTGACAAAAAAATGAAAATAAGAAGCTAAAATAAAATAAGGATATATATATAGAGAGAGAGAAAGAAAGAGAAAGCTGGTACGCAAGAGAAATTGGCTAATTAATTTGGTGAATGAGTCTCTTTTAATATTTTATCGTTGATAATTAGATTTCTCGCATGTGTATGTATGTATGTATCGATATATGTATATGTGTATGTTAGAGAGAGAGCATGTGTGTGTTGTGTTTTATTATTCACTGTATTTCTAACTTACACAAAAGTTGCATAAAAGTGCAAAGTAACCCAATCCAACCCGGCCCAAATAAACCTGCACTTTTATCCAAACCGCACCGGGTCGGACCAAAATCCGGAGTTCTGCCATCCCTACCTGGAACCAAGCAAGTGCTCTATCCTCCATATGGAAAGAGGCTATTTTAATTTTCATCTCATCATTAAAGTTGTGCATCGAGAAATACTGTTTGGCCTTAAACACCCATTCATTACTATTATCGCCAGAAAAAATGGGAAATTACAACCTAATTTGTTGCATGTGTATCCCACTGCGATTTTCATCATTTTGCACATTATCGGTAGCAATATTTCTTCCATTTCCATGATTATTAGCTCTTGTACCAGGTATATGATTGGGATGAGCAGAACTTACAGAATTATCAGCAGTTTGTGACTATCTCTGAATTGATGTCATAAGTAAATCCAATCGACTATTTATGCCCCCGATTTCACACCGAACTTCACCCAAAGATTTACTTAGCCCATTTATTCTCTGTTCGTCTTCCTCGTGTCTTCTTTTAAGGATTGCCACGTCATCTTCAGAAGTTTTATCCCGAGCGTTCACCATTGTTGAAGTGAAGAAAACCTTGCTCTGGTACCAATTGTAAGGGGAACGCTTGTATAATTCGGTATTTGTATTTTTATATGTATGTATGAGTGTATAAATATGATTCTGAGAATATTTCCCAAATTCGAGAGAGAAAAAACTCTCCCAGCTCAATGAACTTTTATTTATTTTCAGAATCCCCCCTTTACAAATAGCAACGAGGGTATTTATACAAGGAGGAAGATACAAAACATCTATTCTTTGTAACAAACTGACTGGATTATTGTTACAACAACTTATCACGTACTACATATTCCAGCAATGGGCGCAAAGAAAAATAAGCCCAATGATAATAATAGTAGTATTTAAGGCCCGCTAGCCTAATACAATACTGTCACCAATCTCATCCTCTATCTCCAGCAAAGCTCCCATGGTGTTACAGATTTCTCATAATACTAAATATGTTGACATGACGCATAATTCCCTAGTACGGAAGAAATTGAGCGAGCATCCAAAGAGAGGACATGGTTGGATGTCGCCAATGAATGAATTAATGTATTAAATTTATTGCTGGTGGTTCTTTATGTGATGTCTAAGTTTATTAAGGTGCACGGTGTTTGCGTGAGACTGATGATTGTTGGGTCGGATGTTTTCATGCTACTATTGGTAGAGATTCGGTTATCGCGGGCAAACTACGAGCAATCTTTCATGGGCTGAAATTTGCATGGCAAAAGGAAGGGTGTGACATTACAATTAAGTCTGATTCGAAAAACCCATGTGAGTCTGTTCATAACTCGTGTGTTGAACACCTTGAGTATAATCTAATTATGAATATCAACAGCTTTCGAGACCGTAATTCGAAGTGTCAAATCGTTTGGGGGTGGATACAACTAAGGGTATGGGGGGAAACGTGCCCCGCCTAAGTTTTGGCTTTGTGAAATTACTAAAATGCCATTGGGATGTTTTATTAGTTACTTATTTATTATTTTTAGATATAAATTTAAAAGGAAAAAAAAAACTAAATATACTCTCTCTAGCTAAGTAACACGGACACGGTTTCGTGTGTCCGACACGAAATGACACGCACATGGAATAATAACATTTTTTTAAATTTAGGATATGACACGACTATAACACGTCAATCAAATTATATATATATACATATATGAGTTATATACATATAGTTTATAAAATCAAGAAAATTACAATTACAGTAATTGCAACACGCAAATGTTAATAATAATTACACTATTCGTTTAAATGTTTGTTAATTTTTGAGATAAAATTGAAAATTTTGAAAGTTTAAATTTTTTTTGTTGTATAATTTGTATTTCCCGTGTTCTTAAAATGTTCACGTCGTTTTAAAAAGTGTACAAGATGTGTGTGGGGAAATGTCGGCGTAACCACCATGCCAATAAGTCAAGAACACGGAAGTTGAAGCGTAGAACACGTGAAATAGAGTATCGCAGGATAGTTCTCTAATATACGTATAAATGAGTTGCAAAAAATACAAAAGCCAGAACTAATAGATCGTGATACCCTATCTTTCGGCTATTCTATGAAATTGTCCCCCCCTCCCCAAAAAAAAAATTATAGATCGATCTTCCCCTTGATTAATCCTATAGGCATGTAAAGAAGAGAACGCCTATGCCGATAAAGTTTTGAAACTTGGGACTGCGGGTGCAAGTGATAGACTTGAGTTTGACTGACCTCATTTGGAGATACTCTCGATTTTGGCAGCAAATTGTTCTCACCGGAAACATTTTTAGCTACTTGTTCCCTTGTAGTACGCTTCTTGGTTTATACTTGTTTTCTTTTCTTTGGCCTCCTCCGATATATCAAAAAAAGAGATGATGTTATCAAAACATGATTGTCCATGTGTTGTTTAGCTTTTCAACGTGTTATGGACATAATGGTTCCAAACTTTACAAAAATGCACAAATAATTGATAATCGTTCTACAATATAAGTTTAGAACTTCATATCGGTTAACTATACTAATTTTTAATGTCAGGTTAAATTTCCCTTCATTTATGTAATCTCAATGTGACTACCAAAGTATATTTTTAAATAGAACCGACACGGTTTGTTGAGCTTTTTATACTAGTGCAGAAATTTATGAAAATAAATGTATTGATCGCGGGTTCGACTGATTACGTGTTTATGAAGTTATGATTTACTATATAAAGAAAATTACCGGTGTAGTTTGTGGCCTGTTTATGTCAAAATTATGTGTAATAATTTTATTGCATTCAATTTAAATAAAAATTCCACCTTCAATAGAAATTACATTACTCATGAAACAAAATCTATCATTGTTTGCATAATTAGAAAGACTAAATAATTCAAAAAATGCTAAAATAGTACACAACGTAGAGATTTGATATCCAACCTAACACACTTTCTAATTTGTTACTTAACCTATATATTTTCACTCCATTTAATGGACGAAGCCCACCTCCGATTATTTCAACCTTATTAACTCAAACATATTAAATTGTGGTTTCACTCTAAATTTTTTGATACAAGATTAGCAACTTTTGCATAGATTATTTAATAGTAAAGTAGACTTACTATAAGTTGAAAACCGGTAAACAGAGGTGTATTGAGTCATTTAATTGGAGTGAAAACGTATAAGCGCGGTACCAAAATAGAAAATGTGATAGATTGGGTACCAAATATGAGTGAAAACTTATAGGTCGGATACCAAATTAAAAATAATGCTAGGTTGATACCAAACTACTAAAACCTGATAGATTATGTATCATTTTAGCAATTCTTCCCCTCTCAGAGCATCCACATCAATATATCTATCAAACTATTCAAATATGTGGATAAAGTACACTTTTTAGATTTTAATGATTCGTTTATATTTTGTGTGAAATTTCAAACTCTTTTATAATCTCTCTATAACGATTATTATATTATTAATAGAGTTAAAATTTAAAGTAACAATGTAAATAAATGAAGCAGACAAAAGGTTATAATAAAATATTATTAATTTATTTTGGTGAGCATGAGTGATACTTTCTCAATATAAAAAGTTCAAATTAATTTCTCTATTTAAAAATAATGAGTTGTAAGATTGATGTGAGATCATTTTTTATTCAATTCTCTCTATTAAAAGAGATCTATCATATTTTGGTGTGTGTGATGTAATTGATCTTACTGTTTAACTAGAACTACGTGAACAATACAGAACATTGTCACCCTTTAAAATGTGTGTTGCTTTCTCTCTCTCTTTATGTGCACATATATATTATATTGGGGTAATTAACATAAACATATCCTAAAACTATTATATTAACAAAAACATATCATTAAAAGTTAAATTATCAAAAACATACATTCAATTAATAAAAAATAAAAAATAAAAAATCTCATTCATACCTACTAGGATAAATTAACAAAACATACTACTTTTTAAACTAAATTAACAAAAACATACCCAAAAACTTTTCATTATCAAAAACATATCAAACAAGTTTAATTCTGTTTATTCTCTTCTTTCTCTCTCTCATCTTTCTCTCTCTTTCCTTCATTCTTCTTTCTCTCTCCAATTCTTCTCTGTATCTCTCTCTCTGATCTTATTCTCTCTCTACTTCATTCTTCTATGTATATTTCTTTCATATCCCACTATATCTCTCTCCTCCTCCACCACGAAAATCCGCCACTGACTATCAAACACCGTCTAGATTATATAGACATTCATATACATATAAATATAGATATATACATACGTAATACACAAATATTACACTGGTTGATACCCCGTAATATATAAAAAATATATGAAATTGATGAGATTATTTTCTATTTATTGAGCTTTGATACTATTGTAAACTTTGTGGCTTTCAAGTTGAAAAAGAAGAATCCATATGTACAGTATTAAGAGAAATTCATACGTAGGGTATGAACTTTTAAAATTAGGGTATGAAGTTTTGAAATTTGGGTATGGAGTTTTAAAATTAGGGTATGAAGTTTTGAAATTAGGGAATGAAATTTGAAAATTTGGGTATATTTTGAAATTATGTTATAAAATTTTAAAATTTGGGTATGAACTCTTTTTTAGATATTTGATTGTGATTCAGAACATTTAGGATATGAAATTTTAAAATTAGGGTATTACGTTTTATAATTAGCATATGAATATTTTGTGAGTTTTTAGTTATTTTTAAAGAGAGATGAGTGATTAGCATGTGTTAGAAATAGATGCGATTATCGTGTGTTAGAAAGAGAGATATGCGGTTAGAGAGAGAGAGTTGCGGTTAGAGAGAGAGAGGTTAGATTAGAGAGATGTTAGATTATGGTCTGATTATAATTAGAAAAATAATAAGTATATATAGATATGTTTTTGTTAATATAATAGGGGTAGAGTATATTATTGTTAATTACCCATTAATAATATCTCTTTCATCTCTCTCATCCTCTCACTCTCTTTCCTCTCTTTCTCGTACTCTCACTCTATCTCCGATCTCTCTCTCTTCATCCTCCTCTATCTCTTCGATCTCTCATCCTTTCTCTATTTTTCTGATCTCTCTCTCCTTATGATTTTTTTTTTATCTTTCTCTCATCCTCTATCTTTTTCTCTGATCTCTCTCTTCAGTGGATATTGAAACAGATGCATCCATCGGAGTGGGCTGCGAGGGTGTAGAGCGAGATCGAAAACTCGAGATTGATGCCGACGGAGATGCGGTCGTCGAATGAGAGGTCCATAAGGGCGACGTGAAAGTTCAAGATCGGATGACGGGTAATGGTTGAATTTGTTAACTAGTGTATAATTTTAAAAAGTAAGTGTATGAATTTCGTGAATTAAGGGTATGGAGTTGAAAATTATGAATATGAATTATGTAAATAATTATATGAATTCTATAAATTGGGATATCAAATTTACGAATTAGGGTCTGTACTTTTAAAATAAGCATATAAAATTTTAGAATAAGAGTATGAAAATATATAAATTAGGGTATGAACTTTTGAAATAAAATGTATGAGATTTTGAAATAAGAGTATGAAATATAAAAATTAGGATATGAATTTTTTGATATATTTTTGTTAATTAAAATATTTTTGTTATGTTTTTTTTAATTTAGTTTTAAAAGTAGTATGTTTTGTTAATTTTATCCTTAGAGAGAAATAAGCTATCCCGTGGCGTAATGTTCTCCATATGGACAGTTCAGATTAAATCAGGTCAATCTGCTACGACTTCAAGCATACAAGAGTGACACCTATATTGCTAACACATAAATATTGTACACACTAAGATCTAAATACTCAAATCATCAATCAAAAAGTATATTGTCCTGACTACTGTTTATAAGTGGTTTTTAGTAGACTCCGGATCATTTAAAGGGTAGTCACTTGGTTTCTAATAAAAATCATTTAGACTAATATTATGTTCAAATATTATGATTTTCTTTTGGTTTATAATAGTAGGAAACAAATAGTAAAAAATTCAAAGTTTGAGCAAAAATAACCACCGGGGCAGTTATAATATCTGACCTCACAAACTTTAAAAGCTTAAACTCATGTATAAACAAATGAGAATTCAGCTAATTCGTTTACCAATTAAGTCCTCGTTAAGTCAATAGCTGAAAGGTAGTTTCTTCCTTGCCACCTTTTCTTGACCCAATATATATACTAATTTAACAAATTAATCTATAATTGACATTGACATTGACATTTATTCCCCATTGCTAATCTGATAAGTAAATATTTGGAAATGGAGCACAAGTGGTCGCCCAAGTTTCAACGATATCGTTTTAAATATTTGGAAATACAGCACATGTGGTCCCCAAGTTTCAATGTATTACATTAAAACCTCTATATATACGGTCATATCATTCAAACCATAAAAAAAATATTAATGTAAAGAGATTATAACTAAATAGAGGTTACATATAAAAAATTAATAAAATTTAGGAATTAGAATTACATATTACATATTACATTACATAATATAAGATATATGTATATACGAATGTGCAAAGTCATGTGTAGCTTGTTTTTCATTGACATCGGACTACCGATGGATGAAATACAAGGTACACATGAAAAGAAATGGAGGAAGAAAATCAAATAGTAGTTACACAAATGAGTAATACAAGTTCACTATAATAACAAAATGGATATGAATGTTTTTTCCAATCATTCAAATTTGGTGGAAGAATATTTTCCTTTTTTGCAATAAAATATTATCTATTACGTAATATTATAACTAACGGGACAATAAAAAAATTATAATATATGACAATAGACAGTTTATTCTTATTTATAACTGTTCCGAGTTGAAACCGATAATTTTTATGACTATAGAGAGTTTATTCCTATGTAAAGTATTTATACAGAGAGATTTTACTGTAATTCGGTTTCCATAATTCCATTTCAACAGTTACTTCCCATGTTCATTAAACGTGACAAATTTGGTGTATAATGTTAAGAAAAATATCATATTCCTTCTCTAATTTTCTTATTTGAAATCCACCAAGTAACAAAATTCCACGGCTGAGATCATTATAATTGTATAAACTAATAAACAGTAATAAAAGAGGCTGAGATATTCCTAATACATAAATCACATGATGATCCTTACGAACGGTCATTTGTTCATGAATAAGGACCAATGTAGAATTTTCATTAATACAACTATGCACAAAGCTTAAATTTATCCTGGATAATATTTGCATTGTAATATTGTATACAGTAAAGAAATGGTAAATTCACATAAAAAGAAAAGAAACAAACATTGATGCATAGAAAGTTGGAACTGGGAATAAAAGAGAAATTATTTTGTCTTGGATGACTCCTCCAACAAGTTTTATAACTACACATTTAATATATTTTATTTTATAAGCATGTGGGACTTACTGAATGTGTCTTACTAAGGCTATGGGAATAAAGATTAGAATCACTTGAATATATAGTAAATTAAAGAAGTTTATAGGAAACGAGTCCTACTAATGATGAGGAATTTAAAATCTTACTTTTAAGGTCAGCTGAAAAATATATACAGATTGCACTGTAATAACTTTTTTTTATCACTCACATCCAAAATATTTCATCTGTTATAACTACATGTCTATTTGGGTTTCTAACAAATCAAAAAATTAAATTAAATTTGTATTTTAAACCAACTAATAGGCCTATTAGAGCATCATGCTAATAACGCGAAGGTCGCAGGTTCGAGACCTGCATGGGCCAACTTTTTTCCCTAACTTTTTTTTATTTATTTTTTTTACCAGTCATTGATATATTTTATCACTCACATTCAAGGCATTCGTAGTATACTGTAAAAAATGAGCAGGATGAAAGAGAGAATAAGAGGGAGAGATCGAAGAGATAAAGAAGGATGAGAATAGAGAGATTGGAGAGAGAGGAAAGAGAGTGAGAGGATAAGAGAGAGATGAAAGAGATATGACTAATGAATGATATATATTTTTTTTATTAATTATTAATTATTAATTGAAAATATGTTTTTTATAATTTAACTTTTAATAATATGTTTTTATTAATATAATAAGTGTATGTTATGTTTATGTCAATGCTGCTGTGATTAAAGAAAGTAAGCCAGCTTGGTATGCAGAGTTGGTGACAGAAAAATTAGCGAAGAAGTAGTTTTAATTAAAGAAAAAATTATACTATACTCCTTGTAATTTTTATTGAAACTATATTTGGATCTTAAAGTTTCTACTTGAACACTTGTCCACAGTATTTGACAATTGGATATATTTCCTAAACTTCAGAAATTAAGTTGTATATCTTGTGTCTGTCTTTTCTACTATTGAATCCTTAGCTTTGTCATAGTAGACGATGATAGCAACATCGATGATTAATTATATTTATTAAAACTTGCTCTAGTTATAAAAACACAACTCATCAAATGATTTCATTATCTAGGATGATTTTCCATCTATACAAACTAGTTCTATATTGTATTTCCCCAGGATAATCAGAGTTGCAATCAAAGTATGAGAACAAAAAAGGGCTTTTGTCAACATTGTGGGGGAGAAATTAACCTGTTATATCCATATGGTGTTGATTAGCATTAGTGCAAACTTACCTGGATATGTTATTATTCTGTGATTTGGCTTTGGAACAAAGCTAAAAACCTTTCTCAACAAATTTTCTCAAGTTGTGCAAGAAATTTACATGAACAAGTTGTAAACTTATTAGTCTTTTCACACTTTGACTAGGGTCTAGGAAGTTATAAATATGAAAAAGGATTAAAGGTTTTTAGGGTTTCATGAATCATGCCAATGCTTAATTCTACCTAGCCAGAAGTGACAGGGGGGGTAGGATTTCTGCTTCAACAAGGCATTGTTTGGATGTAACTTCTAAGCAAAAGAATGAGCCTTTTGAGTTTGACAAATTTGTTTGTTCATCCAGCTCAGGCTTAGATGTTTTTATGTATCACCTGTTTTCTTTTGGAAAAGCTTCATTATGAAATCGATCAACCAAAGGTCAGTCCAAATTTCTAGCAACAAAGCAAAAAACCTTATACTCTTGCCTTAATGCAATCTCTGTAATAATAGAGGGAAGAACATTACTTTCTGCATTTGTTTCTCATTTTCTACAAATGCCTTAACACACACTATTGCTTTTAATTTTTAGCAGAATAAGTATCAACTGATAAAAAAATGAAAAAAATCACTGAAATTCCGACTTCGCTGTTCCGGTTGTTGTTACGCTGTTCAGTTAGAAATGTGGTTATAACTGCAGTTGCAACCACGGTTCTAACCGAACTTTAAAGATAGATATAACTCAGAATAAAAACGTACTTGAAAGTAACTTCATACGCACGTTTTTAAACAGAGTTCACCCAGAACTTTGGGCTACGTCTCTGGAGCACTCACTCAGTTTATAGTATTATTTCAAGCGTACAAAATAGGACATAAGACTTATGAAAAACTCTCACACTCTCTCTAGATTTTTCTATCAATCACTATTTTGCTATTACCAAATAACTTCTACTTATAAATAATATCTCGTTATTGTTACTCTCGTATTTTTTAGCCCACGTGTATTCTGTCTAAAATAAGTTCTTTATAAGTTTAGAACGCACAATCTTTTACAAGCAAGTATGAGACTATTTATAAGAATAAAAATATTTCAAATCTTCGCATTCCTTTTATCTTCAAGAATCTCACTGCCCATTGAATGAGGATTTGATCGCCATCTTTGTAAGATCTTACATGCCTATTTTAGCTCCAAATCTTTTTAGGAAATTCGGCTGACTTTGCTTGTTAACAAGGAGATTTAGTTGGCTCCTTTTTAGGAGATAGACTCATTCCAATATTCAAAATATCTTGTTTATAATTCACATAATGTCAGCACAAACAAATCTAATCAAATCTGTTAGTACAAGTTAGTATATGTCTTGAAATAAGATATATACTAAACTATGTTTTTTTAACGATTTGGGTATCCACATTTCAAATTTTCCAATTTAGATACCACACTATAATAACTTTCCAATTTAGGTACCAAACTATAATAACTTTCCAATTTAAGTACCACCGTCTAAATAAATCACGGAATCATGTCACGTGACATTTGACAAATATTAATTTGAGAGCCTAATTTGATAATTTTGCATAAAAATATGTCATCATATAAAAACGTTTCTCACAATTTCACACATAACAAAAATTTGGATTATATGCAAAAAAAAATTATGTGTGAAATTGGGGGGAATTTTTTTATAATATGACATATTTTTGTGCAAAATTGTCAAATTAGCCTCTCAAATTAATGTTTGTCAAATGTTACGTGACATGATTCCGTAATTTATTTAGACGGTGGTACATAAATTGGAAAGTTATTATAGTGTGGTACCCAAATTGAAAAATTTAAAAGATAGGTACTCAAATCGTTAACAGCACTATAGTTTGGTGTAATAAATGTATTTTTTCCCATATCTTTATTCAAAAAGATTCACACGAGACAATATTTTAGATATATTTATATATTAAACAATATATCTCCTAACATGATTCAAAGTTGTACTCAACAAATCAATAACTAATCATTCGTATAAGATAGAATAAGAAAAGATTTTATTTAGCAAAATTTAAAAAATAGAACAAATATTTTCAAAAGGTAATATCTTTTTAAAAGTAAACCACTCATAGTTTGGAAATATAATACCTTTTTTTAATACTCAAATATTCTCAAAATATATATCATATCTATATAAAAACGTGAGAATATAATCAACATTGATAAAATATTCTGCCAATAAAATAAATGCAAAAAATACAGATTTTGCAGGAATCTGCATAACAGCAGGTTGCAACTGTGATTGTAACTCTGCATAACAGCAGGTTACAACCGTGGTTGTAACTGCCAGTTGTAATCAGGAGTACCATTAACTTTTACAGCAAGAATAACACAAGTATTTTGACATAATGCAATACGACAACAAATTAAGTAACAAGTCACCTTTAACTTCTAACGATCACTCCACTGTACATTATCTGTTTCCTCACAATTATTATTTTTGCGTCCCACAAATCTCTTGGAGACCCGAGAGCTGAAATCATTCAAGTCATGTGCGGGAACCAAAGAGAGGAAAACGAGTCCTTACATGTATCTAATTTCGTCACGACAATGGAAAAAATAAGCACGCAAATGCGAACCTCAGGTTTTGGCTTAGCCATAACAGGCACCGGTATCGACACTAGCTATGGCCTCTCCCAGTGTTACGGTGACCTGTCACTAGTCGATTGTACCCTATGTTACGCCGAGGCACGGACAATCCTACCCAAATGTTACCCTCATAATGGGGGCCGAATTTACTTCAATGGGTGTTTTATGAGAGGCGACAATTTCACGTTTTTCGAGGAATACGAGGGGTTACAAGATAAGGTGTAATGTGGGGCTAATACGATTCATATAAATTCGACATTTGAAAATTCCGCTAGACAAGCGCTTAATAAAACGGTTGAGGGTGCAATACTTGGAAAAGGATACGCTAGAGCTGAGGTGGCGGCTTATAATGCGCTGGCTTATGTTTTAGCGGATTGTTGGAAATGGTGAGTTCTAGTGGGTGCAGAGTGTGTTTAGAAAAAGCGCCTGAGTCGTTGTTGGGGTGTTTTCCTTCATCGGAAGAGAGGGCGTTATATACAGGATGTTTTATGAAATATTCGGATATGAATTTTCTGAATCTCGTGCCAGTGAAGAAAAAATCTGAAGGTAAACAATTTTTTATTTTTGAATAGTACAAAACTTCATGTTAGGAAACTTTCTATACTAACTTTTTTGTTGCATATTGATATTGTGATTTTGTTTAGTATTATTTAGGCCTTGTTTGATTGAACAAATTAAAATCAGGTTTTATTCCTCATTTGCTTTATGGTGGATGTATACAATGTCACTGTTGTTGAATTCAATTGAACTTTTATGACTTTTTCACAGAGAACACTATTGTGACAGTGGTGGCAGTGATCAGTTCTGTTATTGTTTTGGTAGTTATTGGATTGATTGGAGTTTACCTTTGGAAGCACAGAGTAATCCAGAGGAAAAGAAAAGGTACGGGACTCTTATCATAAAAATACATTCGTTCTAGAAAATGTGACCTCACACTTATTGAACCCTTAGGTTAATGCGATTAGCAAATTTCTATCACTATAATGTGAATAACACATCTCGAAATTCCTCGCTATGATGTTGTTATTTCATTTCACCAGGATCGGATGACGCAGAAAAAATGGTCAATATCTTGCATGATAGTACCTTAAATTTCAAATACTCCACACCTAATGACGCAAGTAAGCTCGGTCAAGGAGGATTTTGAATTGTTTACAAGGTTTTGCCTTAAATTGGGAAACCGTTAACTTACTTATGTCTCGTGTATTCAAGTTTAGTTTCTGCTGATTGCGCTTAATAACAAATTTGTTGCATTTCCAGGGAGTTTTATCTGATGGTAGATAGAGAGCTATCAAGAGGTTATTCTTAAACAACAGGCATAAAGCAGCTGATTTCTATATTGAAGTTAATACAATAAGCAGTTCCGAACATAAAAATTTGGTCAGATTATTGGGATACAGTTGTTCAGGACCAGAAAGTCTACTCGTATATGAGTTTCTACCAAACTTATGTTGGTTTCCGTGTACGAAATAACAATTAAACAATAATAAAGGACTAAACAAGAATTAAACAAAACCAGTGTAATCTTTATTAATTTCCAATTGTAATAGAAATTACTGATTACAACATGTAGGTACTGAAAAGTAATTAAAGCAAACGTTATCAGATTATTATTAATTAATAATCTGATGTATTGAATTGCAACAAATAGAAACTGCCGGACTGTAAAGTATAAACTTAACAGCCGGACTGTTCTGTTTGAAATTGAAATTACAGGACTGAATTGAAACTATTCTAATTACTGAATTAAATTACAGAATAGTAATTACAGCAAAAAACAGAACTTTAAAGAAATTACAGAAAGGTACAAACAGAATAAAAAAGCTACAGCTAAGTACAGCAAATTAAAATACTGAATTAAAATACAGAATTGAAAGGACAGAATGTAAATAACTGAATTTAAATGCGAAAATTAAAATGGACAGAATGTAAATAAAATTAGACGAGGCTACTGTTAACAATATACCCTTAACCGATATTCGCCCAACCACCTTGATGTTTCTGGTTGCGTTGGCGCTTCGATCCCAATGTACAACGTCTCGGATGACTCCCCGGAAACTGGCGACGAGTCAAGGTCGAGCTGTTGCTGGGTGGCTCTCTCTCTGACTAAAAATGTAATGCTTATTTTTGAGAGATGATATATGCTGCTGTGTTTGATTTCAGAATGTTATATCTTTGACATGTGTGTGTGTGGGGGGGGGGGGGGGGGGGGGGGGGTGTCTGCCTATTTATAGGCTTGCTGAGTATCTCAGCCATTAAAGTCACTTTACTACTGTCAGTTTTCGAAATTCGAAACTGCAGTATTAACTTTGCAATGAATTCATATTTATTGCAACAGTTACAGCTTTGCTGGAAGCTTTTCCCGAACAGGAACAGTTTTTCCCGAACAGGCGCGCTTTTCCCGAACAGGCACACTTTTCCCGAACAGGAACAGCTTTTCCCGAACAGGCGCGCTTTTCCCGAACAGGCGCACTTTTCCCGAGCAGGAACAGACGCATTTTTTCCGACGAGCATGCGCATGTGTGATACACAATACACACGTGTATGTGGACACACTACTTAATATCCACATGGGATACCTTAGTATATATATTGTAAAAATGACACTTCATTTTCCAATGTGGGACAAATCTCAATGAGTTATCCTCATTAAACCCATTTTACAGCATTAAGAGTTTTCCTCTTTCTCAACCCCAATATTTGACGCCAATTTCCATTCACTCCAATTCTCCGAATAGGTCATGCGACATACCGTTACGAACCTTGTCATACCATCTACTCAACCGTCTTGAGTATGGTGTCAAACGACAACGGCTGTCACTCAGAATCTTGACTCAAAGATGCTCTCGTGACCACTCGGAAACTACCATGTTAAACATGATTTTTTTTTTCCAACAATCCCCCACATGAATGCAATTGGCTTAAAAGCCCATGTCCTAAAATGCAAACAAGAAAACCGCAAAAGTTCACTGTCTAAGGTCAGGTAGCGCGCGCCTTGAACCTGCCGTAGCGAAGTACCACCCAGAATACTGCTATTAGGTAGTTGTAAAGCCTTGAACCATTAAGCTTTGTGTATCCCAGAATGGCACCCGCACAGTGTCCTCTCTACCCACGTACTAAGCCCTTTAGTTGTTGTCCATATTTGGCCTGGACTGCCTTGGCACGTTCAACTGAGTGCTCTAGTGATTTAGCCCACGCTCATCACATGGTACCGGCCTTACACACTCGTTATAGGTGTTCCAAGTCGAAAGTGTCCTGACTCACTTTACTCGACCGTCGAGTTACTTGGATCATTAAGAGCCTCAAGCTCACCCTTACAATGGTCCAGGTCTATCACTCTGTCATCGCGGAAATGGGCTGGGAACTCCAGGTTCCCGAGTGCTTTGTTCGGTTGCCCTCACAGTTTAGTTTCCCTTTGAACCTATCAGGAAATATTCCGTTTAGGTTGGGTTGCCTATGGGGTGGGTGGGGGGGGGGGGGGGGGGGGGCACCAATTTAATGGGCTTTAATTCCATTCCGTTCGATGACGTCTCGACTCCTACTTGAGTCAAGCCTTTTGTTAATGGATCCGCTATGTTTTCCTTTGATCTTACAAAATCTAAGGACACCACACCATTGGATAACAATTCCCTTACGGATTTATGTCTCCGACGTATATGTCGAGACTTTCCATTATACATATGATCCTGAACCCGCGCAATAGCTGATTGACTATCACAATGCATGCTTATTGCGGGAACAGGTTTTGGCCACATTGGAATTCCTTCCAAAAGACTTCTCAACCAGTCTGCCTCTTCGGTTGCTAAGTCTAACGCTATGAATTCAAATTCCATAGTTGACCTTGCAATACACATCTGTTTGGAGGATCTCCAAGACACAGCAGCTCATCCCATTAGAAACACATATCCACTCGTGGACCTTGTGCTATTGGAGTCTGATATCCAGTTGGCATCTGAATACTCTTCCAGTACCGCTGGATATCTGGTATAGTGCAGCCCGTAATCGGCTGAAAACCTCATATATCTGAGAAGTTTCATTATGGCCTTCCAGTGTTCCTCATTGGGATTACTGGTGTACCTGCTCAGTCTACTCACTGAGTTTGCTATGTTTGATCTAGTGCAATTCATTATATACATGAGACTGCCTATGACTCGAGAGAACTCCAATTGATTCACACTCTTACCAAAATTCCTTTTCAGGTTACAGTTGAACTCAATTGGGGTTCTAGACATCGCTTTACTGCCCTTGTCAAACTTGTCTAATACTTGTTTAACATAGTGACTTTGTGACAAGGCATACCCCTCTGATGTTTTGGTAATCTTCATACCAAGTATTACATCAGCTATACCCAGATCCTTCATATCGAAGTGTTGTGATAACATTTTCTTTGTGGAGCTGATTCTATCATTACTCCCAATTATGATCATGTCATCCACATAGAGACAGACTACAACACTGTCTCTTCCACTTCCTTTAGAGTAGACACATTTATCGCACTCATTAATGCAAAAACCGTTTGATAGCATAATTCTATCAAAACTTCTTGTGCCATTACTTTGGCGCTTGTTTGAGTCCATATACAGACTTTACAAGTTTGCACACTTGGTGCTCTTTATCAGGAACTACAAACCCTTCCGGTTGTTCCATGTAAATTTCTTCTTCCAGTTCTCCATTCAGAAACGCCGTCTTTACATCCATTTGATGTATTTCCATATCAAACAAAGCTGCAAGAGCAATGACGATTCGAATTGACGTTTTCCTGGAGACAGGAGCATACGTGTCAAAATAATCGACACCTTCCATTTGTCTGAAGCCTTTTACTACAAGTCTCGCCTTGTATTTCTCAATCTTGCCGTCAACCCTTAACTTCCTCTTGAAGATCCACTTGTGACCTAGGGGCTTACATCCTTTCGGAAGATCCACTAGTTCCCAAGTGTGGTTTTGCATGATTGATTCAATCTCATTTTGAATAGCTTCTTCCCAATATTGGGAATCCGGTGTTGACATAGCTTGTTTATATGTCACCGGTTCGCCTTCAACCATGAAGGTTAGGAAATCAGGTCCAAAGGAAGTTTCATTCCTTGCCCTTTTGCTGCGTCGAGACTCTTCCTCTTCCTCTTCCTCTTCCTCTGTCGGTTCACTTGCCCCCACATTTCCTTCACTGTTCAACTCTTGAGTTGGTACAGATGTAGGTAATTTACGGGAAAAGATATCCTCAAAGAAAGAGGCCTCTCGGCTTTCCATATACGTATCTACATGCACATCGGGATTGTCCGACTTGTGTACGAGAAACCGATATGCACTACTATTATGTACATATCCGATGAACACACAGTCCACCATTTTAGGACCAATTCTCATCCTCTTAGAAGTGAGAACTAGGACCTTCGCGAGACAATCCCAAACCCGCAGGTTCTTATAACTGGGTTGATGACCTTTCCATAATTCATATGGAGTCTCTTCTCGCTTCTTATGTGGTAACTTGTTTAAAACATAGTTTGCGGAAAGTATCGCTTTCCCCCACATGCTCTGGGGTAACCCAGAACTGATTAGCATAGCATTCATCATTTCCTTTAGCGTTCTATTTTTACGCTCAGCAACCCCATTTTGCTCGGGAGTGTATGGGGCTGTGGTTTGATGTATAATGCCGCTTCCAGCGCATATCTGCTCAAACGGTGATTCATATTCACCGCCTCTATCACTTCTCAATGTTTTAATTTTTCTATTGAGTTGATTTTCAACTTCGATCTTATAAAGAGCGAATTTCTCTACTGCTTCGTCTTTACTTCTCATTAAGTAAACATAACAGTATCTAGTACAATCATCTATAAAGGTGATAAAGTACTTTTTCCCTCCTCGCGTTTGTATAAACTTTAAGTCGCATACATCCGTGTGTATTAGACCGAGAGGTTCACTTTCTCGTTCAACGTGTTGAAACGATGATTTCGTTAATTTTATCTTTACACAAATCTCACATTTGTGTTGCTTATTAAAAACGAAATTTGGTATTAGTTTTAGTGATATTAATTTCTTTAAAGAATTATAATTCACGTGACCTAATCTACCATGCCACAAATGAAATGACTCAAATAAATACTCAAAATTAGAATTTTTATTGGCCTCTTGGGCAACAGTCATTACAGCACTAGTGCTAGCCTCAGTTTTAGCACCTTTATTGGGAGCAGGTGTCCCTACGTTTAACTTAAACATGCCGTTGGTCATATAGCCACGGCCTACATAGACACCATTTTTGGTGATTACAATTTTATCGGATTCTAAAACTAACTTGAACCCGTTCTTCACCATCACCGATCCGGATACCAGATTCTTACGGATATCCGGAACATGGAGCACATTTGTCAACCTCAGCTCTTTTCCAGAGGTCATCTTCATCACCACCATTCCTTTTCCTTCCACCTTGGAAGTAGTAGAATTTCCCATGAAACAGCTTTCTCCCTCTACTGCATCGTAGGTTTTAAACATCCACCGTGTTGAGCAGATGTGGCTCGTGGCGCCGGTATCTAGCCATCACTCTTTGGGGTTTCTCCCCACAAGATTCACTTCAGAGACCACAGCAGTAAAATGGTCATCATCTCGTCCTCCCTCGGCCAGATGTGCCTGAGCTGGAGCTTTCCTCTTTCCCTTGCCCTTGAAGTTCCTCGGGGGGGGGGGGGGGGGGGGCTTGGGCTTAACAGCACTTTTATTGTCATAACAGTTCGAGGCACGATGGCCGGTCCTGTTACACACAAAGCAGGTTCCCGCAAATTTCTTTACGACAACAGCACTGCCTCCGTTGTCAAAACGTTTTCGTTTGACGTTGGAGCTTTCGACCACATTGGCCTTTGCCATCGAGATGTTAGCACCACCGACTCTCCTCACGGAGTAACGGTTGCTCACCTCGATATTGAGCTTCTCAATGAGCCCCTCAAGCTTCATTTCCTTTCGCTTGTGCTTCATGTAGTTTTGAAAGTCTTTCGAAGACGGTGGCAATTTCTCAATCATGAGTGCCACCTGGAAAGGCTCATTAATCACTAGCCCCTCAGCCTCAAGGCCATGGTAAATGAGTTGGAACTCCTCAACTTGCTCCATGACACCCCTGCTGTCAGTCATACGGTACTCATGAAAGTCCGTGACAACAAATCTCTTTGTGCCAGCGTTATTCACTTTGTACTTATTTTCGAGAGTTTCCCATAGCTCCTTTGCAGTAACTTTGGGACCGCAGAGAACGACTGCTCGTCCAGATCGTCCTCGCTTAGGACGGGAGCAGTCTCTTTAAGAAACCTGGTCAGATTCAGGGTCGTGAGATAAAACAGCATCTTTTGCTGCCAACGTTTAAAGTTGTCTCCCCTGAATTTTTCCGGTTTCTCCAGATGAGAAGTCGGCAAAGTAGGCACAGCCGAATACATTGGTGCCTTTCCCTTGGCCGCAGCCTTGGCCCTTGCCGCAATCTTAGCTGCGGCCTTGGCCGTGGCCGCTGCTTCGGTCGCAGCCTCAGCTTTGGCCATAGCATCTGCCATGGCCGCAGCCGCGGCTGCCTCAGCCGCTGCAGTTACGTCATCGGCGGTAGCCCCCACAATCGCATCGCCCCCAGTGTTATGGACATCTCCACCAACCACTGGGTCATGCTCACTTCCGATAGGCAACTGAATAGGTAACGTGTTTGTCATCTGAAACGACAACACAAAAAGGTATGAGATACGTGTACAATAAATTCTATAAACAAAACATCAAAACTGATATTTGGGTTTGTAAAAGAATTATTAAACAAACAATAAAATTAAACTTTTTTTCCTTTTGAATACCAATACGGTTGATATCAAAAAGGATTGAAATTGATTCTTATTGAATACCAATACGGTTGGTATCAACAAGATTCTAAAACAAAATTAAAACTGTTTGGAATTTTTTTTTGTAATTCAATTTCTAATATGATTTAGAATTGAAAACAAAAAAGCATTATTCCTTTTATAAAAATAAATAATTGTATTAATTAATACACAAAAGAAACAACAGAATATCGGTTAAGATTATTGGTTTCCGTGTACGAAATAACAATTAAACAATAATAAAGGACTAAACAAGAATTAAACAAAACCAGTGTAATTTTTATTAATTTCCAATTAGAATAGAAATTACTGATTACAACATGTAGGTACTGAAAAGTAATTAAAGCAAACGTTATCATATTATTATTAATAATAATAATCTGATGTATTGAATTGCAATAAATAGAAACTGCCGGACTGGAAAGTATAAACTTAACAGCCGGACTGTTCTGTTTGAAATTGAAATTACAGGACTGAATTGAAACTATTCTAATTACTTAATTAAATTACAGAATAGTAATTACAGCAAAAAACAGAACTTTAAAGAAATTACATAAAGGTACAAACAGAATAAAAAAGCTACAGCTAAGTACAGCAAATTAAAATACTGAATTGAAAGGACAGAATGTAAATAACTGAATTTAAATGCGAAAATTAAAATGGACAGAATGTAAATAAAATTAGACGATGCTACTGTTAACAGTATGCCCTTAACCGATATTCGCCCAACCACCTTGATGTTTCTGGTTGCGTTGGCGTTTCGATCCCAAGGTACAACGTCTCGGATGACTCGTCGAAAAATGGCGACGAGTCAAGGTCGAACTGTTGATGGGTGGCTCTCTGACTAAAAATGTAATGCTTATTTTTTAGAGATAATATATGCTGCTGTGTTTGATTTCAGAATGTTATATCTTTGACATGGGGAGGGGTCCGCCTATTTATAGACTTGCTGAGTATCTCAGCCATTAAAGTCACTTTACTACTGTCAGTTTTCGAAATTCGAAACTGCAGTATTAACTTTGCAATGAATTCATATTTATTGCAACAGTTACAGCTTTGCTGGAAGCTTTTCCCGAACAGGAAAAGTTTCTCCCGAACAAGCGCTTTTCCCGAACAAGCGCACTTTTCCCAAACAAGCACACTTTTCCCGAACAGGAACAGTTTTTCCCCAACAGCCGCACTTTTTCCGAACAAGAACAGGCGCATTTTTTCCGACGAGCATGCGTGCCCGACGAGAGTGTGTGGTACACAATACACACGTGTATGTGGACACACTACTTAATATCCACATGGGATACCTTAGTATATATATATTGTGAAAATGACACTTAATTTTCCAATGTGGGACAAATCTCAATGAGTTATCTTCATTAAACCCATTTTTCAGCATTAATAGTTTTCCTCTTTCTCAACCCCAATTTTTGACGCCAATTTCCATTCACTACCATTCTCCGAATAGGTCATGCGACATACCGTTACGAACCTTGTCATACCATCTACTCAACCGTCTTGAGTATGGTGTCAAACGACAACGGCTGTCACTCGGAATCTTGACTCAAAGATGCTCTCGTGACCATTCGGAAACTAACATGTTAAACATGATTTTTTTTCCAACAACTTATCCCTCTGATCGTCACATCTTCTGTAAGTAAAATGAGTAATAATGAAAGTTTTTTCAAAGGACTACTTTTATGTAAATTGAAATAAATGTGACAGGTTCTGATAAAGATAATGTTAGAGATTTAGGGTATGATAATCCTGGATAACTTCGAAGAATCGTGTTCGTACACTTTCCGAACAAAGTATTTCGACCCTATTATTGCCTGGGTTCACGAAATCTTTGTGGGGATAATTCTTGAAGAACAATCTGTTTCTGGCAAGGAGAATAGATTAGGAAATGTAGAGAGAATTTTCTTATATATTTCTGTATCCAAAATCGAGGCCAAATGACTTCTTATATAGGAGATCAATAACCGAAACTGAAAGCAAGCAACTGTTCCGGAAAGAAAGCAACTGTTCCGGAAAGGAAGCAACTGTTGGGAAAGGGTCCAACTATTCAAAATTTTCCGGAAAGGAAGCAACTGTTCGGAAAATTTTTCGCTCGGGGCGCTGCCCCGCACCCCGCCCGCTGTCCTGGCAGCGGGACCCCAGCCAGGGGCTCTCGCACCTAGGACCCCGCCAGGGGCTCTGCCCCTTGGAACACCGTTTCAATTATTCATATTCAATTATACGTTGGCTCGACGAGCGTGCACTCCGCACTTTCCTAACTCGTTTCCGAGTTTAACGCATTATTGCATCGGCCTATAATAAATCACATTACTACTAAAATACATTGATGATACTAAAATCACCAACAAATCCCCCCCATTTTAGTGTAATCCTTGATTTACTCAGTATATACAATAATATATACAAGGGTATAACACACAGGTATAACAATCAAACAAATGCATAGATGAAAATGTCTTACGATTGAATTTTCATCTTAGTACAAATACACATTCCAAATACTCGAAAATCTGGGTGTCATAACGATTGAACCCGTCAATCCATTTGAATATCTGAAGATATAGTACACATATGTTTCTTACAATACTCTACTATTCATACTTGACACTTTACAAGCCATGTGTCCTTATCCATTAATAAGCATATAGGAAGCCAAGTCCAAGCTTCTTGAAGCGGCAAAACTTCATGCTCACATAGGTGATCCTTTTAATCTTGCACCTGCATTTGCAATTTTTCAAAAGAACCATTAAGAAGATATACTTCAACCTAGCCATCACTTGCAGGTCTGAGCACATACCTTGGGAAGATAAACACAATTGCTCCAATCTCTAACTATGATCTTTCCACATTGAATTCTGCTTCTAACGTTGTATTCGAAGGGAATTGGGTATACCACAGCTAATAGATTTAAATGGACTTTAATCCCATCCCAATTACCGACTTATTCACTAAGTCTCTAGCTAACCCCTTCGTCAAGTGGTCAGCTAAGTTTTGTTGCGACCGAACAAAATCAATAGATATCACCCCATTCATGATTAATTCCCTAATCATACTATGTCTAACACCCAAATGTCTAGACTTTCCATTGTATATTTGACTATAAGCTTTAGCCAGTGTGGCAGTACTATCACAACGGATAGAAATTGGTGATATCGGTTTAGGCCATATCGGAATCTCATATACCAAGTTCCTGAGCCATTCCGCTTCTTTACCAGCAGCTGCTAATGCTACAAACTCAGATTCCATTGTGGAACCAGTTATACATGTTTGCTTCTTGGAAGCCCATGAGATGGCACCTCCCCCAAGCAAGAACACCCATCCACTTGTAGAGGATGAGTCTTCAGCATTATTTATCCAACTAGCATCCGAATAACCCTCTAACACCAAAGGAAATCCCATATATGCCAATCCATAATTCATAGTACCCTTCAAGTACTTGAATACCCTAGTTATCGCATGCCAATGATGTCTACTAGGATTACTAGTAAATCTGCTCAACTTTCCAACCGCATAAGCAATATCCGGTCTAGTGCTAATCATAGCATACATCAAAGAGCCTATAGCTCTTGAGTATTCAAGTTGATCCACAGGTTTACCTGTATTTGGCATAAGCTTTTCTCCCGGATCCATGGGAGTACTTACTGGAGAACAACTTTCATAATTGAACTTCTTGAGTATTTTCTCAATGTAATGAGATTGCGTAATTACAATCCCCTTATTCTCCCGTTTAATCTTAATACCAAGAATAACGTCCGCTTCTCCCATATCTTTCATGGAGAACTTTGATGACAAGAAATTCTTCGTTTTATCAACTTGATTTTGGTCGGTGCCAAAGATCAACATGTCATCAACATATAGACAAATGAAAACTCCTTTACCGGATGTATTAAATTTGCTATATACACATTTGTCTGCTTGGTTTAGAATGAAACCATTAGACAAAACAACTTCATCAAACTTTTGATGCCACTGCTTCGGAGCTTGTTTCAGCCCATACAGCGACTTAACTAGCTTACACACTTTATGCTCATTACCAGGCATTACAAATCCTTCAGGTTGCTTCATATACACTTCTTCTTCCAAATCACCATTCAGAAATGCTGTTTTGACATACATTTGATGAATCACTAGATTATGAATAGCCGCCAAGGCAATCAACAATCTAATAGTAGTGATACGGGCAACTGGAGCATAGGTATCGAAATAATCAATCCCTTCCTTTTGTCTGAAGCCTTGGATTACTAATCTAGCTTTAAACTTGTCAATTGTACCATCGACTTTCATCTTCTTTTTGAAGATCCATTTGCAACCCAATGGTTTGCAACCTGGTGGTAAATCAGATAATACCCAAGTATTATTTTCCATGATAGAACCAATCTCTTCATCAATTGCTTCTTTCCAAAAAACAGAATCTCGAGATTTCACAGCTTCATCATACGTTCTTGGATCCTCCTCTATACTATAACAATAATAGTATTGAGTACCAATCTGATCTATTGATCCCTCAACTAAATATAGTTGAAAATCATATCCATAAGATCTAGATTTTCTAGCTCTTTTGCTCCTACGGGGTTCAAGTGTCTCACTTGGCACATCAATTGAATGATCATCCCTTAGAGATTCATCTGAATTAGGTATAGAGTCCTTTGGTCTAGGTATAAAAGAGAAACAATTCTCATCAAATATGGCATCTCTCGATTCTATAATCGTGTTAATAGAAATCGAGTCATTAGGTTCTATAACATAAAACCTATAGGCCTTGGAGTGCTCAGCATATCCAACAAAGATGCAAGCTATACCCTTTTCACCCAAAGTTTTCCTTTTTGGGTCCGGGAGTCTAACCACGGCCCTACAACCCCAAACACGTAAAAATGTTAAGTTTGGTCGTTTCTTATACCAAAGTTCATATGGGGTAGTCTTGTTCCTTTTATTAGGAACCCTATTTAATAAATAGCAAGCCGTTAACATAGCTTCTCCCCAAAACCCTTCACTTAAACCATAGTAAGATAACATGGCATTCACCATTTCTTTAAGAACTCTATTTTTCCTTTCAGCCACACCATTTTGTTGAGGTGTATAAGGTGCCGTAGTCTCATGTATGATTCCTACGGATTGGAAAAATACAGGATCATAATATTCACCACCTCTATCTGTACGCAATGTTTTAATCAACACATTCTGTTGCACTTCAACTTCAGTTTTATAAATTTTGAATTTATCTAAGGCTTCGTCCTTAGCGTGCAACAAATAGACATAGCAGAATCTAGATGCATCATCTATGAAAGTGATAAAATATTTTTTATGCCCTAATGATGGAGTAGCATGCAAATCACATAAATCACTATGTATTAATTCAAGAATGACAGATTTCCTTGTTATACTTTTAAAAGGTTGCCTAGTGATCTTTGTTAACATGCAAGTTTTACATATTTCTACATTTTCATTAAAAACAGGAATTAAATCATCTTTAGACATTTCATGCATTCTTTTATAGTGTACATGTCCTAGACGAGCATGCCATAACGAGAAATTGATAACATTCGAAGAAGACATAAATACAGAACCAGAATCATTAGGAACTCCATTCAAATTCATCATAAACATACCATTATTATAATATCCAAATCCTACAAACACACCAGACTTCGATAAAACATATTTATCGGATTCACACACTTGCTTGTATCCAACCTTATTTAATACAGGACCAGAAATTAAATTCTTACGTAATTTAGGAACATACAAAACATTAAACAAAGTAATAGTCTTTCCTTTGTTTTTGTTTTTATCGTTCTTACCACCCTCTTCAACCATATTAACCGAGGGTCCAGCAATTTGTTTGCCCTTTCCTTTGTCATCCTCCTGCGCTCTTAGAGATTCTTCTATGCGCAAGTGACTTCCAAGTTGGATCAAAGACAGTTCGTCTTTTCCATGTTTCAGATTGTGTTTGAAATCCTTCCACGAAGGAGGCAACTTGTCTATGATGCTTGAGACAGATATTGTTTCATCCATCTTCAATCCGTGTTGTGTGAATTGTCCAAGGATTCGGAGGAGTTCATTGAATTGTTCCATGACAGACCTCGATTCAACCATTTTGTAATTGTTGAAATCGGTTACCAGAAACTTTTTACTGGATGAGTCCTCTGCCATGTACTTGGATTCGAGACAATCCCACAATTCCTTTGCAGATTCCACGTTTTGGTAAATATCAAATAAGGGATCAGACATACCGTTAAGAATGTGCCCTCTGCAAATGTAGTCGTCGTTCTCCCACTTTGATCTGCGTCTTAGATTTTCAACCGTGTCATCCTCTACAAATTCTGGAATCGATGTAGACAGGACGTGCACCACCTTTAACGTTGTCAACATGAAATGCATCTTCTTCTGCCAACGCCTGAAGTCTTGTCCTTGAAACTTGTCCAATTTTCCGAAATTTGTAGTCATCTCCTTGACGGTGCTTCCTCCAGCCATGATTATCAGAAATTACTTTGTTCGTTTGTTAGAGATTTAGGGTATGATAATCCTGGATAACTTCGAAGAATCGTGTTCGTACACTTTCCGAACAAAGTATTTCGACCCTATTATTGCCTGGGTTCACGAAATCTTTGTGGGGATAATTCTTGAAGAACAATCTGTTTCTGGCAAGGAGAATAGATTAGGAAATGTAGAGAGAATTTTCTTATATATTTCTGTATCCAAAATCGAGGCCAAATGACTTCTTATATAGGAGATCAATAACCGAAACTGAAAGCAAGCAACTGTTCCGGAAAGGAAGCAACTGTTCCGGAAAGGAAGCAACTGTTGGGAAAGGGTCCAACTATTCAAAATTTTCCGGAAAGGAAGCAACTGTTCGGAAAAATTTTCGCTCGGGGCGCTGCCCCGCACCCCGCCCGCTGTCCTGGCAGCGGGACCCCAGCCAGGGGCTCTCGCACCTAGGACCCCGCCAGGGGCTCTGCCCCTTGGAACACCGTTTCAATTATTCATATTCAATTATACGTTGGCTCGACGAGCGTGCACTCCGCACTTTCCTAACTCGTTTCCGAGTTTAACGCATTATTGCATCGGCCTATAATAAATCACATTACTACTAAAATACATTGATGATACTAAAATCACCAACAGATAAGTCACTCAATTGGGAGAAGAGAGATGAAATAATTATAGGAACGGCTGAAGGTCTTGTTTACCTTCATGACAACACCAAAACCCGGATTATTCACAGAGATATAAAAGCAAGCAATATATTGCTTGACTCGAGATTCAGACCTAAAATTACTGATTTTGGCTTGGCTAGGTCTTTTCAGGATGACAAAAACCATGTCAGCACTGCAGTCGCAGGCACATTGTACATATTATCTTTGTCTAAGGGTTTGTTTGGCTGAAGCTATTCAGCTCAATTTATTTGTTATTCTATTTCTGAACTACACTTGGCATTTATCTGTCCAGCTTAAGAGCTGGTTTGTTATGGTTTTACCGACAGAGAAACTAGAAGCATTATAAGCTTGACGATCGTAGTCTCTCTCCCAGTGTCAGAAGCCAACTTATTAGCTTTTAAGCTGAAGAAAAAAACCTCAAATTTTTAGTATCTCACTCGCATAAAGACCAAGTATTTTGTTTCTCCAAAATATTATGACCAGTTTTAAAAGATATATTTATTAAATATTGGCTTTTACTAAATTATGACCTATGAACAGGGAATATATGGCTCCAGAGTATTTAGCACATGGACAACTATCAGAGAAAGTCGATGTATACAGTTTCGGAGTTCTTTTGTTGGAGATAGTAACAGGAAAACAAAACAACATGAGCCAAAATTCAGAATTCTCTCACAGCCTAGTTGCCATCGTAAGTCTTTCGGTTTTCAGAAACACAAAATATTACCATTGACGCACAAAAAAATAATAATAGGATCTTTTAAACATCAAGTACACCCTAGTATTCATGAAAGAAAATTCAGAGTTGCGACCCAGCATAATTGTTTTATATGGTTTGAAATAGCCTACCCCAAATTCTTGGGATTTAACCGTAGCTTGATGATGAATGCTACACCTTACATTACTTGGTTTGAATATTTTACACGGAGCTATGTAAATAACAACATTATACAACCAACTAATACAGTGTCTTCATTTTGTACATTAGACGAATGAAAATGATACTGAAAAATAACATAAATAACCCTGATTCTATGGATATGGCACATGACAAAAACATTTCTGTGAATTTTTTTAATGTCAATTACAAATTGAAATATTCCAATAAGTTCCTTGCAGAAAAGCACAATTTGGTTAGTCAGTGTATAAAACTAAAGAGCCATGCAAGTTAGGGTAAGAGGTTTGATTAACCCTGAAATAACATTTGCTTGCATCTTTTATTTCTTTCTAATTACCAGGTGTGGAAGCATTTCGAACTAGGGAAAGTAGAGGCATTTTTCGATCCAAACTTAAGGTTACATAACTATTATAACGACAGCAACACACACAACGACATAGTAAGAGTTTTACATATAGGTTTATTATGTACGCAAGAGGTTCCTTCTTTACGACCATTAATGTCTAAGGCATTACAAATGCTAGCTAAGCCTGAAGAATATCTACCAACGCCTAGTAACCCACCGTTTATAAATGAAAACACAATGGAACTGACAGATACGTGTGGAAATCCGTTTGAGTTCCTCAACTCTGGTAACTTAGACTCGGTCGCGACATTTGATAAAAGCACTTCTTACCCAAGCACCTTAAGGTGATACGTACACTGCTATAGTTAATCTGAAGTCGAGCACATGTATATATCAAGACCAATATACACGTTTTTTTTCCCCTTGTCATGGAAGATGGGCATTGTAGCACATTAGTTCTATGTATATTGTGATTTTGAACAGTGACCGATGTTATGATTTAACTACTGGAAAAGTTTCTATGCGTCCTTTGTTATGTTAACTTCATGTATGGAACAGGCATCTTAATCTTATTTCAATAAAAAAAAAATTGCATGTTGAATACATCTCCGATCACGGCTATCACAAAAACTATACATTTCTAAGGATAACAAGCTTAAATTTCATACTTATTTGGTCATTTTCCGAGTAGATCTGTCTCGAGAGTTATCCATTCACCTGAATTAATGTTATCTTTTAACTTGCGAGTATTCAAAATTTTCATTTAGTTCTCGTTAGTCTCTATTTACTAATACATGTAATAATATTTCATTACTAACAATAGGTCCTGCGTTGTGTAAGCTTCGAGAACTTTAGCTTGGGCATCTTTTCCTTATTTCAAAATTGAAGGACAGTTAATATAAGATTACATATTGAATATACATAACTCCTAATCATGGTTTACGATACATTTGGGAGAATAAAATAGCTGGATTACGTGCACCTTAATTTAGTTTTAATCATCTTCTGCATAGAACTGTCCCGTGAGATTATCCATAACAGCTAACTGCATGTTTTCTGAGGGCTTCCAATGTCGCTTCCTTTGATTTATAAACCAGTTGTTAATCTGCTTCTGATCTAGTCCAGTAGTTTCAGCTAGTGATATTTTATCACCTTCCTATAATAAGGAAAAAGAAAACGAGATCAGTTGAAACAAGTGTCTTAATAGCTTGCAGCCTTTGAATTCATTGTTTCTATTTCTGGCTTATAAACTGCATTACATTTGATTTCTCAAATTATAAGTTGCATATTTGTTAATCTTCAAAGAAAAGTTGCATATTTGTTGTAACCTGATCTATAAAAACAAGAATTTTTAAGTTGGATGAATCCAACTTAGTTTTACTGGGGTATAATCTAAAATTCCAAGTGTAAGAAAGAACAAGATTGTTGTTAGAATTAGGATCCTATTATAGCCCATTGTTGATTGCAAGTTTCTAGTTTAATCATTAGCTGAATTTCATGTATTGTTATTTTCACAACAGCAGCTAAATAATAACACCGATGAGCAAATCATTACTGGCTCGATTGTTAAATCATTATCTGACTTTATTAAAAGGTCCCTATATGACCAAACACCCGTTCAAAAGTCCACCTCCTCAAACCATAAATTTCATCATCATCACATTGTTACAATCCTTGCAAATTCTCCAGTTGTTCACTATCCTTATACATGATTTTATCGACTTTAATCATACTACAACCCGGATCTTTCTTTATCCTTCGTTCAATCATAGACCTTCTTATAGTAGCAACATCTTTCCATTTCCCTGAAACCGCATATATATTCGACAATAAAACAGAATCACCCGAATTATCAGGATCGAGTTCGCAAAGCCTTTCCTTTACTTTCTCGGCCAATTCAATGTTATTATGGATTGTGCAAGCCCCTAATAATGTACGCCAAATTACCGCGTTAGGTGGCGTATGCATTTCACAAACCAACTCGTACGCTTTTTGTAGTTGCCCATTTCGACCATATAAATCAACCATACATCCATAATGCTCAATTGATGGTTCTATACCGTAAATTTTCATCATTCTAGTAAAATACTCGTGTCCTTTATGGATTAAACCTGCGTGGTTACAAGCATATAGGATCCAAAAAAAGGTGATCCCATCATAATCAACACCAGAACTCTCCATCTCATTGAAAAGCTCTATTGCTTGTTCAGCATATCCTTGCATCGCTAGTCCAGCTATCATCGACGTCCAAGAAACAACGTTCTTCTCTTTTATACCATTAAAAACTAATCGAGCCATTCCAACGTTCCCACATTTCGCATACGTATCTAATAGTACATTATTAACCGAATTTATCCAAACCAACCCAGATTTCTCAATATACCCATGAATAACTTTCCCAAGTTCAAACGACCCGGATTGAGCACAAGCGGATAAAACTCCACTCAAGCTCACCTCATTGGGTCTAACACCGGACCTCAACAAATCCGAAAAGTACCCAAACGCCTAGTGAAAAAACCCATCTTGAGCACACCCAACAATCATACTACTCCAAGACACATCATCTTTCAACGGAATATCCGAAAAGAAATTCCTCCCAAGCTTGACGTCACCCATTTTCGTATACCCCGCAAGGACTATATTATACGAAGTCATATCCTTAAACGGCATAATACTAAAAAAACTCTCTCCGAGCCTCACATCCCCACACCTAAAACAAGCGGTCAAGACCGCGTTCCACGCAACCACATTTCTCTCGGGCATCTCATCAAACACCTTACGAGCGTAGCCTAAAGACAAACACTCCGCATATGCACTTATCAACGTCGTCCCAACAAAAACATGGGTATTAAGTCCGTGTTTAATTGCTTCACAATGAATTTGTAACCCCGAACTCAAACACCTTAAATACGCAATAGATTTAAGCGTAAAAGCAAAGCTATCGGGGGAGAAACTAATCTCCCTCCTTAGCCGAATATACGTAAAGAACGAGTCTTGTGAACAATTAGATTCGGCAAAGCCTCGAATGAGGGTATTAAACATGAAAACATCTTTAACGGGCGTTTCGTCGAACAAAACGTGCACGTAGTTTACAGCATTTGGGATTGAAACTGCATAATTAAGGAGAAGCTTTCCGGTTATTAAAGGGTTTGTTAATAGTCCTGTTTTGTAAACATATGCATGGATTTGGTTTATGGTTTTTAGGGTGTTGCATTGGTTTATTAGAGAAATGCACAATTGTACTTTGTTGTTCATTCAATTTGAATTTAGTGAGAGAATCTCTCATTCTACTATTGTGAAAAAGCTAATGACAAAAAAGAAAATCCTTGGTTGATACTTTTGTTTGCTTGTTGCAGGGGATACATTTTTGCTGCTCTTACTAACTTTTTATAGAGCATATCCTAGCTCATTTGAAAAAATACAATATCAACGACGACTATAAAAAAAAATATGTTAAAATAAAAAAGGTTTACATTCCATACTTTTTCTTTTTCGGTACGTTTGATAAATTTGATTTTTATTTTTTACGTAACATACTTGAAATACATCGATCCGATACTTTTTCGGTACAGTTAATAAATTTAATTTTTATTTTTTCTTATTACACTATAATTTAGCGTGTGTCAACCAATAGAATATTTTAGTTTTAATTTTAAATTAATTTTAAGACGATAGTTATTTTAGTTTCATTAATAGTGTTAATTTTTAGTTGGTGAAACATTTACCGGGTGTTATTCAAAAATAATGTAATGTAATGAAACTGAGAATTTAATTTTTTTTTTTAACTATTCGTGTTAGTGTTAAATAGTAATATTTTCATATTTATTGTTAATCCAATGTCACAACAAAAATTAAGATAGGCTACGAATTAAAAAATATATATACATATATATGGCAACAAAAATAAATCCATGCTAAGAGTGTACTTTTTGAAAATGAATAACATTTACCGGGGATATTCGCGATATTGGTTTAGGTTAGTTATTTTCCGGTTTCAGAAATATAAATCGAAACCAAACCTTACATCTACATCGGCCTGGGTTTCGGGTTGAAGATTTTGTTCAAATAATAACCCGTTTTCGGTTTTGTTCGTAGTTCAGTTTGGTTTTTCAAGAAAAATGTTTAGCGCCCTACGAAGCCATAAGTTGAATGAACATATATGATTGTTTTTAACTTTCAAGAGTTCGTTTTTTAATAAAATGTTGTAGAATTTTTTTAAAAAAAAGAAATACTTCTGTTTTCAAAATCTCAAAGAGTCCAAATTAATGCATTACCTCTAACGTGCTAAAAAAGAAAACTCAATAATTCTGTAAAATTAATTATACTTATTTCAAACATTAAAAAAAAATCACCTAAATTCTAAAAATACTTACGGTTGGGTAAGGCCACTTATAGTGCAGATTCCACCATTCGAGCAACGTTTGCCTCGCCTCTTTAGGAAGTTTCCCCTTTTTCTTCTTCTTTGAGAATTCGAGCTTAAGATTACTTATATGACTACCAAACTTACGTAAGAGTCTATCTTTAAGATCCTTCTCTTCACTTTGTGTTCGATTGTCTAATCCTTCGACCTCTCCTCTGCCTAAATCGTCATCGGATGAGACTGGACCTTCATCTAAAGGATGTAAAAATAAATTAATATCTATAGAAATAAGTCATACTCCTATATGTCTAGCAACAGTTTTGTTAAGCATTGCATCTCAGTGCTAACTACATACATACAAGGTTATTATGCACATTCAAAATTTAAAGAGTTAGCGTATAGAGTAGCAACTGCAAGTGCTAAAGTCGGCTATAAAGAAAATAAACACATTACAGAGTCGTAAATCCGTACTATGATTTTATATCAACTCGAGAATTACAAACAAATTGTTCAACGTACGGGTTGCAATCTTGTACAATCTACATGATTTGTGTCAATAAAGATATACACGAATCACGACCCCCTCGTCATAAATTTATATCTACAAAAGTTATGGTTAAAATCGTGACTTTAGCATAGAGCAATCAAATGCTGTAGCACCAAAACTTGTTTTCAAGTTTTGAGTAAAAAAAGAATATTATTTCGCCATTAAAAGTATCGTTATGTTTGTGAAGTTGCACAAATGGGGGCAGCTGTCGAATGGCCACTTCACTCTTTAGTGTTGTAAAAGAGTGAATACTTGCATTATGTATTTTCCCCCTTTTTTTTTTTTCTTTCTATCAATTTCTTACATCAACTATTAAGTTACGACAAATAAAACTATATAGCTGAAAACTCTGTAACAAGACCTCGAAGTAGTTACAAGAGCTAACTATCACACTAAAAAAACAAAAAGAGGTCAGTAATACAATCCTTGATTATTTTTTTGATGAGAGTCGATTTGTGGAAACAGAGTACCTGAGTCTGAGTCATATTTACTCTGTTTCCACAGCCATTGAATCTATTATTAAATTTAAACTGTAACAGATCTAATGGCTGTGAGAACCAGATTAACCCTAATTCAGAGTCAGGTACACTGTTGAGGGTTACTCTGCTTCCCGATTTGTAACAGTTTTCTAATGGGTTTTGTAGTGTCATTTTCACATTTGAAGAAGAAACATATATTATGAGTTTATTAATGGGTCCCTCCTTTGAGTACTGGGGTATATGTGGCAGCGAAAACAACGGGAGTCCATGTGAAAATTCTGACCACCCCACCTATCTCTAAGATTGTACTTTTGACAAATATAAAAGGTGTAGAATATATTTGTGTCCCACACTGTGTACGTAATTCTATGTGTAATCCCCTATCCACACCTTTTTCCCTTATCTATCGCTAAATAATACATGTATTGGGTCCTAGACCACAAAATTATAATCAAATTTCCGCTTTATTGTTTTAAAATACCATGTATTGCACATAATTGGATAGAGGTGGGTTAGTATGGGAACCCGTCCCGTAAACGTTTAATTCGTATCCTGATTCGATTACTTTTTGAAAATGAAAAAAAAAATCCCGATCCCGATCCGACAAAAGTAGGGATCCGACTTTTTCGGGACCCAAATTTTCGGGATCCCGTAGGGTCGGGTTATGTTTATCCCGAATCTCCCGACATATTTTTTTATTTTACGACGATGTCATTTTTTATTAACAATTTTCATTTGATAAGTCTAAACATGTTATTAACATGAAACATAATCATAGTTTAAAAATAACATTTCTAATAAATGAAAAAATAAATTAACATATAATAGAAAAAATAGTGTGAAAATACAAATAATGAAATAGATAAAAAAATTGATATATTTTTTATCAGATTCTTTTAGTATTTAGTTTTATTCACAGAAGCAACAATTATCATACTAAATGAGATACATTATCATTATAATTTTTATAATCAGAAAATAATAATCATTTATTTTTCTTGAAAATAACAATATAATTTTTTAATTTAAGTATATTTTTTATTTTAATAGTTTAATATATTAAAAACTACAAATGTATATTATACTTATATAATTATAACGAATTTGTAAAACATAAAAGATTGTAGCTCATGGTAGAATGGTTACATTGTATGCTAGAGATACAATGTTCGATTATTATCACTTACATTTGATATAAATTAATTTATATTTTTATATAAAATATAAATTAATTAAAAAATCGGGTCGGATCGGGTCGGGACACCCGACGAAATTAAAATTGTCACCCGATCCCGAAGTTTGTCAGGTCGGGACAAAACCCGACATTTTCGGATCGGGACTATTCTCGGGTCGGAAAATTTCGGGTCGGGTTGGGATTTCAGGAGTTTTTTTCCAGCCCTATAATTGGATACATTACCCAAGTCGAAGCCAAAGTTTTAGAGGCCACCGGCCTTTTTCGAAACGAAACCTTTTTTATTTTATTTCATTTAATAATAATAATAATAAATGTTATTTACAATGATTGAACCTAGTTGTCAGGATAGAAAACGAACAAAAGAAATGAAATGGCAAACGGAAACGTGATACGTGAAAAATAATGAGGAACAAAATCTAAATTTACACATAAATATTAGAAAGAAGCGGGTAACGTATAACGGGATTTCTAAAAAAAAAATGAATTTTACAGTAAATATATATAAACCTACGTTCTACAAGAATGTTGGCAATATACAAAAAATATTCATGATTCTAATGATGGTTCATATATATTTATATGATTTATAAGACTGATAAAACATGATTTTTTCGGAAAAACAAAAGCCTCTAAAATTTGAGATCTTTTAAAGGCCATGTGCATATGCCCCTCCGGCCTATCCCTAAATTGGACCCTGGCAGGTACTGGCTATAACTAAAAAATATTAAGTATGCAAATACAATTAAAACTCAACCATGAAATGGATATTTTTTATTGGGGTATGCCTGCGTATGTATCTTCTCTTTGTATTTTCTCATAAAAAAAATGATATCAATGTCCGGCGAAGGGTCGTAAACGGTTCGGATCGCTGAATTATTCTAAATTCGCAAATTGTAACGGAGTCAAAAGTTTGGCACCAAATCAAATTGTTAAATTTTCAATCCAAATCACCATCGTTGTCTATGCCTCAGTGCTTATGCAACAACACTGCCAAAACTTGTCTCTTATCCGTGAAAATTAAATCCCCAACGAGGCTTCTGGTGAATCTCTTTCTCCCTCTCTCGCCTCACCTCTATATTTCAGTTCAGACGAGATGTTTTGTATAGATTTGTACTTAAGCGAGTAAAATCTGAACTAAACTCCACTGTCCGACTTCTCTAACAAGTTTTAAATTTTCTTTCAATAACTTTTTTTCGTTGACAAGTTACCCCTGATCGTGCAGCCAACCGCACTTGGCCGAATCAATGTTGAATTGTAGGTCCTTAGTATTTATTGTATTTTGAAATGTAAAAGCTCGTAATATAGACCTATGGCCGTGGACCTTTAGCATAATAAGTTTTGTAAATAAGAACTAGTCTAGTTAATTAGCACTTTCTTTAGAAAAATATTTAGAGTTCAACTAATAAAAAAAACAATAAGGTAGGTCTATGTAGGGCAACTGTTCTCAATCTCAGGGGTCTATATAAAGGGGACCGAGTTGCTAAAGTTCGCCACAAACTTGAGCTGTTGACAGTGGTGGAGACAGGATAACTAGATAGCGGGACTAGATTTTGAAAATTCAATATGGGGTAAGTTAAATCGTTATTTTCGTTAAAAAAAAAAACTGCACTGTAAAAACTTGTTTTTCAAAAATATGGTGGGGGTATAACACCGCCAACCCCCACCTGGCTCCTCCCCTGACTGTTCAGATTCGTTTCCGACTGTTAGATTAAAATTCAGCGGTAGCTATGAAGCGGATTAATTTTTATAAAATTCACATATCTCACATCTCAATAATTGGACTTTAATGATCAAACTTTAGATGGTGAAGTTAATCCTAGCAATAATGTTTCTCTACACTCTTTCCCTTTATATTTAATTATTTATTATGAAACTACGTGTAATTTTAAGCGGTTTATAACTTGTATCAAAATTGTCGAAATTAATTTTTTTAAATCTAATAGTAAAATTTAACATTTAAGCTATATAATCAACTTTTAAAAATTTTCATTCCGTTAATTTGAATATAAATTCTTAACCGATAAAAATTAAATATAATTTTAAAAGAGATGCAGAACGAAGACTTGAACCCTAATGAACACTATTGTCAATGCATATATTTTGGAGGTACCCCACTCGTCACAACTTTCTGGTATTTAGTGCCGTCTAATCCAATCACTTATCTTCTCAGACCAAAAGACCCTACATTTTATCGGTTTAAGGCTTTAAGACCATCTTCAACGCAGAGCACTAAATCACTATCATATCAAATTTGGTGTAATTTTTATACAAAACGATACTCCAACGTAGTATTAAAATAGGGTAGTTTCAATAATTTTTTAGTGCAAATGAACAGAGTTACATTATATATATTTAGCGTAATACTATTTATCTGCACTTAACATTATTCACTTATATAATAATGTTTTAATACATTTATACGTATAATATTATTCATTAGCATAAAAAGCTATTTACTTTACATAAAAGAAAATATTTTCAAATATTCTAATGATTGACAACAGTATATTAACAAATTTCTTTAAAAATGAATCTTTTATAATATTATTTAATAAAGTATTATTGACTTTTAAAAATATTGGCAAGTAAAAATTAAAATATAAGTATTAGTGTAGAAATACTAATATAAGTATAAAAAAAAGATCGGATGTAATTTATAAAAATTATTGTTATATTAAGTAGAAAAATATTATAAAGAATATATTTTTAGTGTGATATATGGTGTAGATGGATTGAAAATGAAATAATATATAGTATGAAAATTACATTATTTCAGTAAAGTTACATCATGAAACTATTTGCAACTTTGCTCGTAACTATTTGCAAGTTATAATATATATCACATTTGTTACTCTTCATGTAGATATATCAGAAAAGACCAAAAGGGAATCCAAAGAAAAAAGAAAAAAACTTCCAAGACCAAAATATGTGTGCATAACTGCATATAAATATATTATATATAGACGTATGCGCACACAAGTTTTATTGACCAACTAGAATAGAAGAAACTAGGAGTATTTTATATTTCAAGATCATTTCGAGAATTAGGCACATAATACTATGACATGACTCATGAGTTCTCATGCAAAACTTGTACGGTATTTCATTTCCTTAGAATATTTTACTCATTATCTCTCACAAAATCAGATTTCCTAATTTCCAAAATGTTCGTTGATTACGAAATTACATACAATTTTGATCGATAAAAAACTCATATCTAAATTATCGAAACGGAAATTTTCAAAAGTCAATTATAAAGTTTAAATGTAAAACTATGTGATTAACTTTTAAACTTTTTTATTTAGACAATTTTTATATTAGTTTTTTAACGATCAAAGTTGCAAATAGTTTCATGATGGACAAACATTTTGAAACAGATTGATTATTATTAAGAGTAAATTAATTTAATACACTTTATGTAGTCATGACTCATGACCATATGCATGCCTCGTTAGTTCATGAAAGTCCACTTATCAAGAAGTTTAAACATAATTATACATAAGGGCGGAACCAGAATTTCGGTTAAACAGAAAAACAATATAATTGATATATATCTTATATTTTAAATATGATAAGCGTTTTGCAAATGATATTTTTAATTCTCTAATATTCTTCACTGATCGGTTAAATTGAACGATGACAATAAAAAATCAATTGTATTTTAATAAATTCATACCATGTAGTTTATTTATATTTAGTACAACTACATCTTAGATGTACACTAGATTTTAAATTTTAATATGTTTGAAGATTTTGAGAATGTATACAATGTTTTTAGATTATTTTTTTTTGTAAAAATTAAACATAAATTTTTTTTTTTATCACAACATATAATACAAAGATAATAGTACCAACGTAATATTTTTACCAGAAAGCCAAAATATGATAATTTCTCATGTGGAGATTCGAACCAACAATCAACCATCACATCAAAGGTTCTGCTTTTAACATTGAACCATTATATGCTACACCCGACTTTGATTAACAATTAGATATAAAATAATAGTTTTTCAAGTTATAACGGCATTACAGCCTTCACTATGTATACATTGGTTTCGTGCATGATTATACACATGTGTATGAGTGTATATATCTATAAATACTAAAGAATCAGGTTTATAGAACTTAACATTCAAGGTAAATTTCAATAGATTATAAAAGTGGTGAGTTCATGATTGTAGGGGTGGGCAAAAATCCGTAAACTCAACATGTAACCCAATCTATACGGATTGAGGTGGGTTGACGCAGTTGAGTGTCCAAAAAAAATAAAATCCATCCCGCTCCAATCCGCTATATATTTTGCGGGTTTGGTTATGGTTAAGGTTTTCAAACCGCAGTTTAATCCGTCCCAACCCGTTTCAATCCGTAATATATATATAATTATAATTATATAAATTTATATATAAATTGTGTGTATTTCAAGATAGCAATTTTCCATTCTTGTTATATTTTAGTTTTGTTATTTGTTCACGAATGTTCTAAACATATTTTTATTTGTTTTAATTTATATTTGTCTTTGAAAAATTCAATTTATTTTAAAATTTAGGTTAATTATGGCAACTATGAAAAATAAATAATCAAAATGAAAATTTAAGAATCAATCCCAACCCAACCCAACCTGTCCGAACCCGCAATTTATTTTGCGGGTTGGGTTGGATTAGGTTGGAGTTTTAATTGTAACGGATTGGGTTGAGTTATTGACATATAAATTTTATCAACCCGCCTCGATCCGCTCCGCCATTTATTTTGCAGGTTAGATTAGAATTGAGCTCAATCTGCCCCGTGTTCATCCGTGGATGATTTATTCATTTAGTAATTCGGAGATGTTAACGGTTCCGGATCACAGAGAGCGGATAAGGTTAATTAATTAATGTCATTTATGGGTGGTAATGAAGATAGATAAGCGAATTATTAACTTCTCATGCGTATTATCAATTCATTAGTATAACATAGATCAAACTATAATAAAATTAGGAGTTAGAGACAGTCAAAATTTGTCTTTAAATAATATTTTTTAAGGACAAACATAATTTTTAGGCACAATTTTATTTTATTTTATCTTAGGGACCAAAAAATTGTTGCCAAATACATTCCTAATATAAGAGGACAACTAAATTTTGTGTAAAGATAGATTTGGAGACAATTTGGTATGAGATTGTGTCCCGACAAATTTGATTTTAATATAAGCTCTAAATTGTAATTTTCTTGTAGAGTCAATAACTCGTACTAATTATTAGCATCTAACAAAATCATTAATTCACATTATATATTAAATGATTGTAATTAACAAATTGGAAAAAAGTTACACATTGATCTGATGAGTGTGATCCAATCGGTCTATGAATTAAAATCAGTTTATGATACATGCGACACAATTTATATCAAAATTTTAATTTCATTCGGAATGAAACAACGTTTGACAAAAACTCATTTTGTATAAACAAAATTTCAAAACCGCTCACATAGAAGCTGAAATAGTCTGAAGAAAAGACGAGAAATCCTAAGCAACACTAATATGAGACCATTGGTAACACAGCTTGATCCATATTTCTTACTTACCACATTTTAATAATTTCATTGTAAAGTAAACCCTAGTTTAGGACTCATGGGATATTGGTAAGCGTGAGTCGTGACTAGACAAATTAAAAATTAATCTTTCCAAGTAATAGTAATTAGTGAGCATATAAAAGTCCACCGCTTACAAGAACCTAAAGCGACCAAGTTGGGGATATAAAACCAGATAACATGTTACTCCATCCCTTCCCACATTTAATATTACGAAACCGCGTTCAATTTTGATTGGTCAATAACTTGTATCAAAATTGTCGGAATGAATTTTTTTAAAAATTGATCATATAGTTCAAATGTTAAATTTTATGATTAGATTTTAAAAAATATTATTTCGACAATTTTGATATAAGTTATAATCCAGTCAAAATTGTATGTAGTTTCGTAATGGATAATTAAATGAGAACGGAGGTAATACTAAATTTAGCATTACACAAAAGTACCAAAACAGCCTTACAGAGTGAATGATATTGTAAGCATAATTATGTACTACCTTGACATTAATTCACGTGAATATATGCCCATTGTTATGACCAGATGGAAATCTGGATCTTTGTCTACAAAAATCTTAGTTTCCAAAAGCAGAGGATTAATTAAGTGCTTAACTAAGCACATGCAAGACAAGAAGCATTAATCAAAAAAGTTAATGTGTACTTCCACTGAAAAAAATACTGCTAATAGTTGTACTTTCATTAACTTCTTAATTGCGATTAACAGCCTTTTCCAAATCACATCTCATTACAATAACCACAATAATTAGATATACCATATTTAGTATAAGCCTCTCATCAAGATGAACATCCACCAGCTTTTCCTTAACTGGTGATACTTTCTAAAGGAATAGCTTTACACCCAGATAATTTTCTTAGACTGAATATTTGTTGAATAAATTGTAAAAATGATTTGAAGAATTAGTTTGGATAGGGCGAGAAAAATGTTAAATTCACCCGGTTTAACTTCAGACTTCTCTTTTCTCCAAAATAAAAAAAGATTGGGTTTTATGCTAGACAGACAAACGTGATGTAACTTATAAATAAAAAAGACGCGTAACGAGTGGCGGAGCCAGACCTTTTATCCAGCAGGGTCACATTTTCGATTCAAAAGTAACAAAGGCGACTCGAACGAAAAGTTTTTATCAAAATTTTGTATGCCAATTTTCAAAAAAATTAAAAAATTATTCCCCAACTCTGAAATTTTTATGCTTTAGAATTGAATAGAAACTATATAAAAAAAATTGGAAATGAAGAAAAAATATCATGTTACGAGAAATAAAATTGTTGAAGTCTTATAGATCAATCATGTTAATTTATTGTGGTATGCGGCTATTGGTCTTGCAAAAAGAATTGTAGGGACTGTGTATAACTTTTTTTGGGTTTGAGTAAGAGACCAATTAGAATAAAGTAAGATTAGAAGAAAAAATTTGTAATTATATTTAATAAATCTATTTGGCTGACCGCAAAATAGCGAAGAGAAAATGATACTAGCAGGTAATACTATTATTCTTTCAATTTTTCTCCTTTACTTTGTCAATAACACAAGCGGTCATGGATTTTATTGCATTTGTACAGGGGTATAAATGTAACATAACTATTATAATCTGAGGGGGGTCATGTGACCCTTCTGAGCCAGTGTAGCTCCGCCCCTGCGTGCAACCGAAAAAGCACCAATAATATTTGTTTAGAAATTTTTATTTCATACAAAAAAAATCTAAAGATGCTCTATACTATCATCGCAATATTCATCTAAATGTTGTAAAAAACTCTTTTATCCAATGTACTAATGTAAACTATTGTAGAACATCAGGTCGTACTAAATTAAGACCTCAACAATCAGGTGTTACATGCCTACAAATGAATCAAGGAATTTGATCAAAAGAAACACGTATCTTAATATGCCTAATTAAATGGGATAATTACAGTTTTGTTCATTAACATTTCAATATTTCATTAAGTTTAATACGGTGTACATCAATTTACAAAAAATGGCGGTTAATTAGTACTGCGATATTATATTTCTTGCTGACTTTAGCAATTATGACATGCACTATAATAAAATGTATAACAATGAACAATTTTTTGAAAACGCTTGTTAAAGTAGGTGTCGATAAATTTTAGTAGCATAATTAGTTGCTATTCTGTAACTAAAATTTAGCGACACTCAATTTAACAATAGTTAAAAAAAAAATATATGTTACTATCCAGAATTTCTTATAATGTGAGTGAAATAAATGCATTAAAAGATTCCACATTTCAAAACAAAACCTCTTACAATGATATGTATGACATCTATGATGCACGAACACTCACAAAAAAACATAAATGTCATGTTGGACACGTGAACGTGTCAGACACCAGTCCGACACTACATTTCACGAAGACGCTTCAACTATCGTGTAATTGACGTTTGGCATATTGACATGTTTATCATGCGGAGACGCCTTGTACACTTTTTTAAAACATCGTTGACTCTTTAAGGACACGAGAAAAAAATTCTTAATCTTTCAAGTTTTATAATTTTTTCAATAACTAACAAATATTCAGATAAAAATATGTAATTATTACTAGGATTTATCTGTTGCAATTTATATATATATATATATATATATAATATTTTATTATTTTTTAATTGTTATGTCCTATCCGGATCGTGTCCTAAATTTAAAAAATTTATAGTTTTGCGGTGTCTGGTTCGTATCGTTTTGGACCGACCCACAAATCTCTCTATGCTACATAGCCTCACATATGTTTGAAAAGGTCAAATTTTAGTTCTATGCGGCACACCATTTTACCAAAGTTTATTTTTATACACAAATCTGCAAAAGTTGGTTGCAGCATGGTGTTCAAACGTTATATATCACAGTGACAAATTAAGTGCTACCTCGGTTTACAGTTAAATGTCCCGGCTTATTTAATTGTCTTCAACAAAATTCTCCGCAATGTTAATAGGTTAAGAACTTATATCAAATAAAAAAACTCAAATTTAATCATAGAGTACAGTAATTAAGTGTATAATTATGTTTTGAAAATTTGCATTCCAATTTTTTTGAAACATGCAAGTTCTTGTCACGTCAAGACGTACTTTCCTAGAATGCAATTCTACGGGAACGACAACTGTGGGTTACAAAATTAATCAGTTGAAAAATAAAACATTTATCTTGTATCCTTAAGATGCGTGATAGGCTGATAAGTGATAGCACACCAATCAGCCATAAGATACTAAAACCAAATACCAATGGTCCAGTCCAATGCATTAATGCATGTTATATAATCTTTCAGTTTGTTATAAACGCATGAAATTGTAGGATGAGTTTTGAAAAATTGTAACTCGAAAAAAGGACATGACCATGAACACCATACTGTTCATGCACATGTTCATGTCCAGGTACATGGGCGAAAGGGAAAAATCAAGCACAAACCAGCCATAAAGTAAGGCACATTTATTTCAAAGTCTTTCTCATTGGAAATTTTTGATCACACAAGTGTTTTTATTAGCTAGTAGTAAGTTCACACACAAACATACTCAATAGTACGTGCACATTGGTCTGCTCATAAGCAATATCTAGTATACCAATTATCAAGAATTCTTGTAGTGGTCACCATTTTAATTAATAAAGTCATGAAAGCTTATTCTGGTTGGTGTTTTAGGATGAATGTTCAGAGTGCGGCCAACATATTCCTCAGGGTCATAGGTCATATAGTACACACACACAGACACACACATATACAGTATACTCACACGCGAGATATATATACTTACGATTTCATAACTTTAGTAACTTTAAGAAGTCGGAATTGCCTATTGGGAATTTTACCCTTTGGACGGATCCGGCTTCATTAGCTTGTTTAGGCCTGTAAGAATAAGTTTTTTTTTTTTTTTGTGTTCTTTGGTTTAATGCATGACATGCTTACTTTCCAAAAAACAAAAGAATTTGTAAAGCTTAAGCATGGTAAATAAAGTATGTTCTTACATATTTATGCATTTCTAAATATTGAGAAGTAGGGCCGGAAAAAAATCCCGACTCGACCCGAAATTTCCCGACTCGAGAATAGTCCCGACCCGAAAATGTCGGGTTTTGTCCCGACTCGACAAACTTCGGGATCGGATGACAATTTTAATTTTGTCGGGTGTCCCGACCCGACCCGGCCCGGTTTTTTAATTAATTTATATTTTATATAAAAATATAAATTATAAGAATCAAACCTTATACCTCTAACATACAATGTAATCACCCTACCATATGAGCTACAATCCTTTATGATTTACATATTCGTTATAATTATATAAGTATAATATACATTTGTAATTTTTAATATATGAAACTATTAAAATAAAAAATATACTTAAATTAAAAAATTATATTGTTATTTTCAAGAAAGATAAATGTGTTGTAAGATATTATTGGACTCTTGGGCTTGTACTTTATGGGGCCAAGTGAGTTTGTAACCCTACCCTCTATCTATATAAAGAGGGTTAGGGGTCTTGTATTTCATATCCATTCATACACATTCTGATTAATAAAGACACTGTTATTGTCTCTCTCTATATTCTCTTTCTATATCTATATACATATATACGAAAACAGTACATATGATTGATAAAATATCAATATTCGGTCTAAATATTCACCCACATGCATTTATATATTTATTAAAAAGGCGAGTGAATAAAAATTGCATGTTAATTGAATAAATTGATATATTTCCATGTATATTTAACCACTTTGCATGTTAAAAATTATCATATATAGAATTAATTGGTAATTAAAAATATATTGCTTGCTTGCATGTTAAAACTAACATGTATAGAATTACTTATATGGTAATAAACCGTAGATAATTGATTGATATCTTGTTAGTATAATCAACATATCTTTTGATATTACCATAAATATAAATATCCCATATGACAGTTAATTGTTTGATTTAATCTAATTGATTTGATTTGATTTGGTATGATATAATTTGTGTGATTGATAATCCTGAATTGATTTAGTTTTTCACCAAATCTACTGCATGATTAGATATATATCATGAATATATTTTATACTGCCTTGTATATATATGTGGCTATCTAGAATAGATATATATGTTATTTATTGTCATGAATGGTAGAATTGCGAAATCATATATATTCACATTTAAGTTGAAAAAGTTATGAATCTTTCCTAAATAGGCTCACCTATTTGGATACGATGTCTAGGAAAGATATAGGCGGAAGTCGATATCTTAATGAGGTCGGGTTTTAAGTGGCATTCGTGCCCTCCACCCTCACCGTCTTTCCTGGTCGTGTTCAATTAGAGCTACCGACAGGGGTTGACTAAATAATAATTTCCCCGAATGTGTTTATATAGTGATGTATGTTTCGCCGAATTGGTGTTTCAGTATCGACCCGTCGTTCGATCAATGAGAACCGATTCACATGAGAAGCAAAACTAATGTTTTCGAACCTGTCGTTTCGAAAAAATGTTTGTGCTTATGCAAACCATAAATATATAAACCAATCGTTTTATATGATAAATAATCCAGAACTCCCAACACATGTTGGATGCTATCTATGATGAGAAAAATCGTAAAACATACTTGCGAAATGACTGTTTAAACGTTGATTTTAATCCGTCACCACATGTTACTCACCCTGATGTCTGAAAATGTGATGCCCAAAATTTTTTTGGATGCCGTCTTTGATGAGTAAAACATGAGTTTGTTGTTATCATCAGAATGAATGCTAAGGTGTTGATTTTATTCCGCCGTCATATTTGAGACGTGATGACGTCTATGGTGAAAAAAAAAAGTCAGAAATTGACATATTGGAGCAATCATTCACCAAAAATACTAGCTTGCAAATTGTATTCCATAAGCAGTATTGTGAATTTATATTCACCATGTTCCTTTATCGACCATCTGTTATTGGATAAGAAAATTACCCCGGTGAGTAGTTTTAATCCTATTGGGTCAATGGCGAATTGTCTGCCTGATATTAATGTTCTTCGTGTATATTTTTTTTCCACGAATCGAGAACCGAGACAAGTGTTATTTGTCTCGAACTGTCGCGATCCCGATGAATCGCCTAGTCGAGCGAGATTTTAGACAATCGTCAAAATCAAAAACCTGTGGCTCCAAAACAGTAATTGAAAGGAACAATATGGCTCGCTGTCACAAAGTAGAGATAATGCTCAAGGAGGCAACTCTATGCTATAAAGACAAAGGTCATGCACGGTTACTCCTTAAATAGTTCAAAACTATTATAAATGTGAAAAAACCGATGCTAATGTGGTTAAAGATAACTGAAAGGAAACTCTTGAGACCCCCGGTTTTGTGGCTCAAATGAGTTTGAAACCTTTCTTTATTGATTTTGATAAATCATTGAGCCATTTTTTCGCTCATCTAGATTATGTTTTCCATTTGGATTATTATTTTCCATTTGGACCATACTTTTGAATTGTGGTTTGGCTGTTTACGAAATTTCTCGAAATAATTTAAAGTGCTTTGAGCAAATTCCTTTGACAAATGTGACCAAACTTTAAATTATGAAATTTTAGGCAATACTTGTGGTGTAGTTGGTTTTCTGGAAATAGTGGGTAACAGTGTACCACATAATTTCACCAATTACTTGCCTAAAAGAATCCTTTGTGACAATGATTATGGACATGTCGTTCCAAAATCCAAATCTTTGGTAAAACCAAATTGATTTGTCAAATATGAGGTCTTATACTCATGTAGGTACTGTCGTACCTTGTTGAGTTATAAAATATTCGAGAAAACCAGTGTTATATGGTAATAGCTCATGAAAGAATTAAAATTTCTTTACATAGCCTCCACTCAAAAACGTATTTTAGAGGAGTTGAAATGTCTTTTAAGTGGTTACTATCATGAGCTAAGACATGATTGTCTATACTATCATTCGCCTGTCGTCGATTGATCAAAGCATTTTGATATTGTGGCATTGACCGGATGAGATATTCCCGGGTCAAAAGACGATGCTTGATTTATAATCGCATCGTATTTGGATTCTCTTTGAGGATATATTTCGTGATTAATCCGAAATTAATGCCACTAATGCTCACTTTGAAAGACTAGTATGTGTAAAGATCACGAAATGAACTCGTAGAATTATTGTAAAGAATTGAAGGAGTTATTGTGGACTTATCCAACCATAAGACGGACCATAAATATAAATGGTTATGGTTGATGCATCGACAATAACGTCACATGATTATTGTTGTCCACGGAAATACAGTATTTCCTAAACTTTTAGTCCTATCATTAAGTTGATGGCTTATGATCCGGATTATCCTGAAAAGTCTAGTCGACTTGATAATACCGAAGAGTAAGAATCGAAATTTCGATTTGAATTACTTGAGTTTGGAAATTGAACATCCTGTCGATTATGTTCAGACCCAAATGGACTCACGGAAAGTTTGATGATGCGACTGCAAATGATTGCATGCACTTCTTGGTCTTGCGCACCAAGATTTATATTTCCGTGTGGGGTTATGCTATTTTGCTGCATTGGTCCGTTATGAGGCCCATAGACACTCAGACACCATATGCGTACCAGGTGGTTACTGGTTATGAGTCAGAAGTCTCATATTAACGCGTGTTTGGAGTGCTTAATTAATATTTTCATTGGGTCGCTATAGCGTTCAAAATATGGACATCTGAGGGGGAAATAAGTCGATTATGAATCCCCTGCCTATCATTTGATAGAATAACCTTGACAAGCGATCTCTTTACCGTATGATATGCGAAAGTGACATCGCTAAGACTGTTCTCCCCGTCGTTAGGGGGAGATTTGCACGTTACCGTTGATAAGAAACGACGTGAAGTAATGTGGCATAACCCACTCAGTCTTAGCTTGATCCCCAAAACTGCACTTAGTGATAAGTAAGTGCATAGACTCCCTCAAGTCTAACTAAATGCCAGACGTATTTAATGACTTTATGAGATGTCACGAGATCATTTATACCTGCTGCAAAATTCTTGCAAGGATAGACGTCCCTGTCGGACGCCGTGTTCCTGTCGTAACACGTTACTTTGGCCGAACCCGCCAAGCAAAGGACGCTGCCGTTGGCCGTCAGTCTGTCGTCCTTCCCAAGATACGAGGAAGTTGACCGGTTCCAAATTCGTTCAGCTCCAGAGGTGGTGAACTGAAACTCGTTTGTCGCACGAGATTATAAAGAAGCAAGGAGATGTGTGATTTCTTTCTCATCCTAAGAATCTTGAAATATCTGTCGATCATGATATCTTAGACGATATTGAAGCGAAACGAGATTGTCATTGATTACTTATTCATATATTCGGTGACGACTGATAATATGAACAAATTATGATAGGGAACCATGTACCGTTGCCTGAAGTCAACGGAGAATAGACTGGACTAATGGAAACTTGTAATTCAAGTAGACTCCTTAGCGAAAGTGTGTTCGGACTTGTAGCTCCAACATCACCAATGTTAAACGAGTTCGTTTATTTGGTTATTCGTAAGGAAGAGTGATGAGAATAATGAGATTGTAGAATGCTCGCCTAGTAGCGCAAGGCTTCTTTCACACCTTGGAATTGATTACTAGATGGTTGATTTCTTCGTAATGGACATTATAACAGTCCCCTACTTTACCCGTTTAATAGTTTCCTAAAAACTGAGTATGCAGCCATGAATGTGGTAACGATTTTATCTCTGTGGGGATTTAGACTAGAGATGTGGATGAAGGTCCATGTGTGACTTCATATGCTTTAATCAAGTAGTTTCTGACCACGGAACACGATCTCAATTAAATGAGACGTTCACTATGTGGATTAATATAATCCGAGCGGATGTGGTATACCCGCCTAAGTGAGTACTTGTTTAGCTTGGGATACTTGAACAAGTATTATGCCCTTGAGTGTTTTATTACGCGATCCATTTTTGGATTTGCCTTCGAGATGAAGGATCTTGGGAAGACACGGTAGTGACTCGGCCCGATGATCGAGTCCCGTAAAGATTGAATCTAAGTCCATGATTCAGACTACACCCAGAAGGTGTTATGGCATTTTAGTCATCATGACGCAAAGTCGTCAGATTCTCCCATGATCGTTCGATCACTAGACATTGATATAGACTCAATCCGTCTCTGATGAGACGATGAAGAGATATTGAACCATCATGTTCATATCTAAGTACAATAAGCGCATCATTGTACTTGGTCTAATGTGCTAGGACGAACATCTCGTATGTTGTGAATGGTATAGCTCGACACAACATTGCGCTAACACGCTGTCATCGAAATGGCACTAAAGACAGATTCTCTTACCTTATGGTAATTTTGGAAGTGGGCTAGTTTATCCCATTTACGTCATCGAGTGTACCTACCCCCTTCGGTACTCGAATTAACGCAACCCTTTTTCTGTTATACCGATGCCGGTTATTTATCAGACCCGCATAAGGGATATTCCTAACATGGTCTGTCTTTACCATTAGGAATAAGCCGATATCTTGGAGGTTTTAGAATGACTCCAAACGAATCACTCTGATCTATTCGTGCTCTATGAGTCGATTAGAGAGTGTATATGTCTTCGAGCTGGTATTAGCCATATTTGATTTACTTATGCTCTATCTCATGATCCAGATAAAACACTTGTCATAGAAGACAACTTGTTGTTATCTATCAAGAGAGACATGACTACATTATGCTATTTAGCATTTATCGTCTAAATAAATCTTCACATATGAAGTTTAAGAGTATCCCGTCGAATGCTTGTTTTATTCCACGTTATATTTTCTTGCATACAGTCGTGTGCAAATAAATGAAGCATCCAGTCGAATGCTCGTACTCTTTATTGAAATATAAAATCCTTGCACCCTGTCATGTGCAAGTGAGGGGGAGCATCCATGTGAATGCTTATTGCACTAATTACTACTTAGTCGAAATCCTCGCACCCTGTCGTGTGCAAGTGAGGGGGAGCATCCAGTCGCATGCTCGTGTACTCTTTTTGTCTTTAGACCAAAGTTTTTTCCCACTTGGTTTTCCTTGGCAAGCTTTTTAGCGAGACACGTTCCCATCATATCTCACTTAAGATTGCCCAAATTAGGGGGAGTATCCTGTTGTATACTTCTTACCACTGTGTACTTTTTTGTCATTCGACTAGAGGTTTTTCCCCACTAGGTTTACTCTAGCAAGGTTTTGATGAGGCACCTGTTTTGTGGCTGATCCCTACTACTGCCATTGTTGCACTCTTTTTTCCTTCGATCAGAGATTTTTCCATTGGGTTTGCTCTGGCAAGTTTTTGATGAGACACACTGTTTTGTGGTTAGTTAATTATATGGAATTTCGGTCTATATCATTCGGCTACACAGTTTCTCCTAGGTACCGGTTTTGTCCCACACTGGGTTTTTCGTCTATGATTTTTATGTGTTTAGCACTGCGAATGAACTCGACTCAGATCGACTGGACGAAGACGAAGAATTCAAGACGTCCAAAGGGGGAGTGTTGTAAGATATTATTGGACTCTTGGACTTGTACTTTATGGGTCCAAGTGGTCTTGTAACCCTACCATCTATCTATATAAAGAGGGTTAGAGGTCATGTATTTCATATCCATTCATACACATTCTGATTAATAAAGACCATGTTGTTGTCTCTCTCTATATTCTCTTTCTATATCTATATACATATATAACGAGCTAATATGTCACACAACAAAATGATTATTATTTTTCGATTATAAAATTATAATGATAATGTATCTCATTTAGTATGATAATTGTTAATTGTGTGAATAAAACTAAATACTAAAAGAATATGATAAAAAACGTATCAATTTTTTTATTTACTCCATTATTTGTATTTTCACGCTTTTTTTTTTCTTCTACATGTTAATTTATTTTTTCATTTATTAGGAATGTTATTTTTAAATTAGGATTATGTTTCGTGTTAATAACATGTTTAGACTTATCAAATAAAAATTGTTAATAAAAACTGACATCGTCGTAAAATAAAAAAATATGTCGGGAGATTCGGGATAAAATTCACCCGACCCTACGGGATCCCGAAAAAGTCGGATGCCAATTTTTATCGGGTCGGTATCGGGATTTTTTTGTCATTTCCAAAAGTAATCGGGTCGGAATACAGGTTAAACGTTTACGGGTCGGGTCCCAACCCTAACCCACCTATTGAGCCCTATTGAGAAGTATAATTGTTATGATTACTTCTTAATTGTTATGTTCATTAAACGTTACTAAATAATTTATCATACAAATCATGATAATTCATCCTCTTAACCGAATGGTATGTCACACCTCCGTATAAAAGGCAAGCGATAATTAACTCAAATTATATAGTGGCTTCCTAGTATTTTTTTTAATGTCCGGTGGTAGATTTAAGGCCGAAATTAATTTTTTTAGTACGAATATACCTACGCATTTAGGGACCAAAGAAAGAAAAATACGGTTCTAATTAAAGACAACTCTATACCACAGATATGAAACCCAAGTAATGCTGGTGGCGAAAAAGATTTGAGAGTTATATTTTGTTTCTCCTTTTCTGTTGATATATTAATGTCTTTGAGAATAACTTTTTTATTTTTCTGTCCTAAATACATAGTTACAAAGGTAAAGGATCGATATTTGGTGCATTAAACAATTGTATTCAGACTAATCCGGTTTTATCTAAACATAGTCTCTAATTCGTGTAGTTAGTTAGTTACAGTATATGTTAGTGTATAGCACTTTATCTTTCTGTTATTAATATTGAAGGTTTCGTTTTGCTGGGAAAAAAATATAGTGAAGGGTAAAGATTGTCACCAGAGTAAAGAACATCCAAATGGTACTTTCAATAAAAAGAAAAAAAAACATCCAAATAGGACTTACATACTAAGACTTTGACTAGGTTTCTGAACCATGTTCTGTGCATTTGTTGGATACTTCAATACAGAAAGAAGAAGAAAACACTGCCAAAAAGAAGTACAAAAACGTACGTGTGACCTAAACTCTGAGACGTCCAAATCTCCGAATATAAAATGTTTTTTGGTACGATTTCCTTTATATTTCCTCTCACAAAAAAAAAAAAAAAGATTCAAAGAAGTGAGCAAGAGAAATAACTTAAGTGAAATTATTGAAAACTAGATGCAAATTAACTAATCATGCAACTGTGAGTATCAACATTTCGATAGTAGGTGCAAGATTAATCCATATTCCATAAAATACGTTATATAACTGGATGACTACTGGTAGTAATTTAATTTCGGTTACGGGGAGCCAAAGAAAAGTGTAAAGGAAAAAAAATTATTATTAGTACTATTTTAGTATTTGCCAGAAATTGGAAAGGGTAAAGGAAAAGGTCTAGAACTGTTCATGAGGTCATACCTATGCAGGTACTTTTGTTTTTTTTAACAATTCACTGTTTTCTTGTACAAACGAAGAAGGGGGATCACATTGAACCACAACTATCTCTGGGTCCTTGTCCCCAAATTGTAGTTTAGCAAAAAGATATGAAAGTCACTTGACACCAGGCCTTATTTATTTTGTAGCTGAACTATTATTATTATTATTAATAATAACATCATTAAATAGGCCACAGGCATAAAATCATACGGAACAAACAGTGGTGCAGTCAATAAAACTCAATGTAAAAAAAGGTTACCACAAAATAACAGCCTTAAAAAGGTGAGACGAATATATTGTTTGACGAGTGACCTAAACTAAAATACCTCGTTTTCTGTATGCCTTGTATAATCAGCTTTTCTTTTTAGAAACGGCAAAATTAATGAAACTTCCATCATTCTAAGTATTTATTATTATATCAACGATTCTTTTTGCAACTTCCAGTATCAGTACTAGGCCTAATCACTAATCAGTACAAACTACAATCAAATATAACAACACTCTATGAAATATATTTTTTGCTTTCTGAAAACAAGATCTGGCACATATGTAGTCAATTGAAGTATACTAGAATCAATGTACTGTATAAATATCTAAATTGAAAATCAAATATTATCTTGGATGCTTTTGCAGTTAAGCTCCAGGGCCTGTGTTTTGGCTATGTTAGTATTTTTTTTTTGGTTTTGTTCTTGTGACGAACTTTACTTCTATTCTAGAGGTTTGAAATATTTGATCTAATTCAATATTGAAAATTGAGTTCCATTTTCTGCCGGGAAGAATAGTAAATAATGGAGTAAGTAACAAAAGCTACAAGTATTTCCACCAATAATATCTTTATTCCTGGCAAAGGTCCCTTCAATTTCCGATGGGTATTTGTAGTCCTTACTATACATTTCTGTAGTTATTGACTTGCTATAGATAGAGATGGCAATTTTTTGGTTTTAACCCGATCCAATCCGTCACTTGTCAGGTAAAAGTGTAACTTTATTTGGATAGAGTCGAGTCGGGTCAAATTTCGTAAAATTGTAACTTAAAAAGTGCAATTTTAAAAGTGCGACTTTACACAAATTAATACTCTATTCATTCCCCCTTTCTCATATACATTAATTTCTCTCTCTGTAATGATATAGTAATAAATATACATACATTTCGTTGGTTTGCTAAGTAAATCTTGTATACATTAATTAATAATATTTACGGTAAATGTTAATGTGATAATTAATGAATAATACATTATCGTCATTATTTTAAAATAATTTACAGAAAATAAATCATCATATCAATCATGTACATTTATATTATATTTTTACATATACTAATGTTTTAATTGACCAACTTAATGAGCCGAAATTAATTCAATAAACATGGAAATATCAAATAGAAGATTGCAAAATTTAAATCACTAAATTAATGTGAAATGATATTTAATGACACATTAGCATTTATATATTATTTTTCTAAATCAAATAATTTTTTACTTTACATATGAGTTTTTAACAAATTATTTTTAAAATGTTGACATTTATGAAGTTTATTTTTCAAAGAAGACAAAATGTTATAAAAAACGGGTCAAATGGATTGGATCGAGTCAAATAGATAAAAATATAATTTTATATATGAATCGGATCGGGTTTTGAATGAACAGACCAATTGACATCCCTAGGCATAGATTTCACCCATGGTTAGTTGTTTTGATTATTCTCATATACTCATTTTATCTGAGCTAAAATACAGAAACTGAATAAAGACAAGATCTGACAAATGACTCTAGGGCTTAGTACACACACCACTATAGCCTTATAACAATAGATCGTACGCCGGAACAGTGCTATTGATAAAGACAAATAGTTCATACAAATAAGTTAACTAACCTAAATTCCGAACTCAAAAAGAAAAGAAAGGGATTATAAAGAGGTTAACTGACCTTTGCAAAGATTGCCAAATTGTAGCTCAATCTTGTTCAAGAAGGTGGTTGCTTCCTCTAACGGCTTTGATAGATCAGATTTGTATTTCAGCAATATCTCACAGAATGTGTTCTAGAAATAAAGGATATATTCAGATGTAGTAGAATTTCTCTAATTTTAAAGCAAAGTAATACAAACATTAATAAGCAGAAAATGTCTTAAGAAAAGTACCATAAACTCGTCGAGCTCTGGATCCTCTCCTAAGCACGAGGAACCTGCTTTATGGTTTAAAACATCGTTTTCTCGCTGAATTTCTTCTAGTAAACACGATATTTCAGGTGGAGCTCCAACCTACAAAATAAAACAATTAGTATCATGAGTGATTTATTGATTTATTTTAAACGACACAGGTGCCCAAGAGTACTTTTTTTTTTCTCCGTAGGATAAGTTGTTGAAATGGTACACATATTAAATGGAAGTGGATGTAGTTAGCACCATCCATATCGCAGAAAAGATTCATTCAGAAAAAAAGTATTACATGAACAATGAACTGTCAGAAATTTAGGACACTAGCTATAATAAAATTAAAATGTAGAGACAATTAAAATTTGTCTGAAAATAGTAATATTTTTAAGGAACCAAAATAATTTATTTGTGAAAATCAAATATTGGACCAAAATATTTAAAAAATAACTAAATTGTGTGTCAATAAATTTGACGATTATGTTGGTATGTAATTGTATTTTTTGATAGTTTTTTTTCTAAAAATTGGTCCATATTGGGATAAAATAAACTTGTTAGTCTCTAAGTTTACCATTTATAGACAAATTTCCGTCTATCTCTAAAAAATTATTTATTTTGTCTCCAAATCATTGTTTCCGTTGTGATTTATTTCTATTCAATGGTTTCCGGAAGACTTTCAAAGTAATCAAGGTATTGACTTTTATTTGAACTAACATACATATAACATTCAAGACTTTGAAAAGATCTGAATATCGTCTCACTGTACTGAATAAATAATGGAAAATTAATAAACTTGAATGGACTAGCTATTTAGCCATCATCCAAAGAAAATAATATTGGCAAATTATTTTCAAAAATTTAACTCGGGCATAGGATTTCTAGACTGAAAGATAATCCAAGAATTTGAACTTTTGGATTCATACATCACAAACTAATCAAGTAGGGTTTTGATCAATATGAATATGAAACTAATTATGCATAAAAAGCTAAAAAAAAAATATCAACTGTAGAAATAAAACCTTCTTTTATGGCAAAAATGTCGCAAGTTTTTTTAATCATCCAATAATCTAATAATAATCATGTCTGAGATATTAACAATTTCAGTTTTATTTATTTTCACAAAAATATAAATCTGCCAGCAATACAAAACTAAATTAAGAAAATAATGTATAAAATGTCTAACATCAAAAAATTGCTTCCCCTATAAACCGAAATTCACTTAAAACATGTTTGTTAAATCATCAAGCAGGTACGTACATACATATGTATACTACTATAACCTTTTGGCAACCGATGTAAGCATCGAGCAGTTTAGGGTACCACGGGTGTGACGCAATTTTCCGTTTAAGGACGTCATCATCCTCGTGGATATTAGTGCTCCGTCTGATCAAAGCTTGATCTGATATTGAAATCAGCTCATCCGATCCATAAAATGGAAACCGACTCTGGTGATCACCTCCAGAGGCGACAGAGGCGGACGAGGAGGAGTATAAAGCCTGGTAGTCCACCGGCATCATCAAGTTGTCCGGTGACATGTACACTTGGCGGTATATATCATCCATACTCTGAATTATTTATCTTCTTGTAGAAGCTCAAAAAGTAATTACTGGGAACTAAAATCTATGCATTTATTAACATGATTGAAATCTGATGTTTTCCTGTAGAGAGAGAGAGAGATAAAAAGGGGAGTGAGAGGTGAGAATGTTGTGCTGAAACATATTGGAGATAAAAGATGCTCAAGTTGAGGCACAAAGTTTACGTAGCACTATGGTCCGCACTTATGTTTTGTAACATTTAATACAGTTTTATTAGTATCAAAAGAACTTATATATATATGTATGTTTAATTCATATCTAATACAAAATTCAAATACATTCGAATTAAATAAATATGATAAAAATCAAAGGGACAGTATGGAGCCGTTTTCGCGTAAAACTTTAAGTTAAAGAGGGTATGCTTTCTTTAAATATTCAATTTGTGGTGAATAAAGTTTTTGGAAAAGAACTTTGGAATTGATGTACTGTGTCTATAAATGATAAAGAAATGCAGAATAAATAGCAGTACTCTCCTCGATTGACAGTACGTAGTCACCTTTCAAAACTTGCATTTGTTTATTATTAGGGTAAAACATTGTCTTCGGAAAATAGACTAAAAAGAACGAGTTTATTGAATTTGTTTTCCATGCAAAATAACATGATTTTCACATATATTATGGATTTTAAAATAAAGTAAATGATGAACACCACATATTTGGCATTCTCGTCTTTATTATTTATTCGTCACTTTATTTATTTAAGTGACTTACTTGTTATTTTTATTATATTTTGAGGAATAAAATTGTGATTTATTTTGTTATTTATTTGAGTGATATGAAGAAATGGTTGAAACCCTAGTTATCTTTAATTTATCCCTTATTTCTCTAAATTTCTCCTCTATTTTGGTGTGAGATTTTTCTTTTTTCCTATCTTTATTCTCTGAAACATTCGGGTTTTATCATTGATATCAAAGCACGACTATTTTGACCTAGTTCTCCTTTTTCTTCCCAACTTTTTATGTTACTATTATCACACGGATCGGAACATTGATAGAACTATAAGGTATGTGTTAGTACTCTACAAGAAGGTGTTAGTAAAATAAAAATCAATTAGAATTGTTGTGTCGAGATAGGGTATTGTGGTGAATACACGGACTCCGCCTATGACCCGCAAAGAGGCGGGCCGACATGCCAGAATTGACGACAAGTTGTGCAGGAACTAACAACCCGTTCCCGAGGGCCTACCGTCGCAAGCAAAGGAATCACGGCTGCATGAGGCGATGAGGCTAGGGGGCTATGATGCGTTAGAGTTTTCGTCTCATAAACCCTAACAACCCAGTTTGGAGATGATAAAATATATGGGTTGTCCTTGACGTTACAGTAGACGATGTCGATTGGGATAGAGCTAATTTACTAGATATTTTGAAGTAATTGGTTAGCCAATTTGGGATGGATGTATAACATAGGGAGTTCGAAGTTAAAGAACTTATCACCGAATATATAGCTTAAGCGATGATAATGAGGAAGATGAAACATATCGATTTGAGTTTGGAATTTGAAAACGAATATGTGTTCATGGAGGAGCATTCCACGATTGACCTATCACTATCCATTGTGGTGACAAACGTTGATTGTAAGTTATATCTTGATTATTTATTTTGCGAGAAATATTTTAATCCCACTGCATATGCGGTGGGGTTGTACAATAAAATTTCTAGTATTAAAAGTAAATTTATGAAGTTTATTATTACAGATAAAGGGAAAGGAAAAATAAAGTCATTTTTGAATGATATTATTTTCTCTAATAATTTGTCAAGTATTTGGGTTGAAAAAGATAAAATCAGCTAAAAATTTTAAGATGCAGTTTCAAATTTTTTTCTTGTGCATACAAAATGATCGATAAAATGACCGCAAGGAATTTGGCGGGAGAAATATATTATTTTTGTTTGGGAAAATTTTCTGAAATTGAGTTGTTTGGTGTATGGATTGAATTAGTGGACTACTGTTAGCATGTTTGTGCTAGCGTTCGTTTGGTTAGCGGATTGACACTTCGAAGGAACGTTTGTGGGCACCGTTGGCTAATGATTGGCGTGTTGGATCGTCAAGGGCCGGGTTTGATATGGTTCAAACGACGGGCAGAATCAAGGAGAAACACCAAAGGCATTTGGTTGGTTTCGGTATGGTTTTGCGAAGCAGTTTGGCAATGGTTGCCAAGGGATTGGACAACGTATTTTGGTGCGTTCGTTGGGCTGTTCGATAAGGAGACTTTTGAGTATAAGTGGCTGGAATTTGGTCGAGTGTTGGACAGACAAAACAGTAGCAAAACACAGCAGCTGTTCAGAGTGCGTTTTGGCGGGAACGGTTACTTTTGGGACAGCATTTAGTGGGCTGACTGTTGAGGGTTTTTAGGGACACTTGGTACACCACTTTGGCAGCATAATACACTCAAATAACTGCCATGGGCAGTTGTCAAGCATGGGGCTTGGCAGTTTCTTTAAAAACAGTTTGTAAACTGCCCATGTATGTGTTATAAATACATGGCAGAATAGCATTTCGTTTATAGAGTGAATTTTGGGAGGGAAAAGTCTGTAAACGAGTCCTTGTAATTATTAACGGAAGTATAATGTAAAGGTTGGCCAGTTGGCTGTAATTTCGGTGTTCGTTTACTTACGTTTGCTTGTCTAGATTCCTGCGTTTTCTTGTCATAGAAACCAGCCATGTTTTGTGTCTGAAACGGGCTGCGTTTGAGAGCGATACACGAGTGTCGTGAGTAAAACACGAGTGTACGTGAGGGTTTGTTTGGCTGAGCGAGTCGGGCAGCGATTAAGCCCCGGTTCGTGCCATCACGAGGGTTGTTTTCTGGAGCGAAAAACAGACCCGTGACAACTACCATGTGGTCGTGATCAATTAAACACAACCAAAATTAAAATTTTGGTGTGTTTTTCTCATGACCGCGAGACACTTATCAATAAATTAACTCGCCTGTTTATTTGGTTTGGAGGCGAGAAGGTTAGTATTTGAGGGTCGTGATTTTAAAATTTTCCTTTTTACCGATGAAAGGTACTTGATGGGTCTTAAAATTAGGTACAAAGCAAGCGTAGATTCCGGTATTTGGAACCAATAGGGAAATTCCGTTGTAAGGTTTTTTCAGCTTCCTTCGTTGTTGCCACTAGTAACCTCCACACAAACCGTTAAGATCAAGGGAGACTTGGTGGTTTAGCCACCGTTCATCCTCCGTCGCTCGAATGAGTTGTGAAAAAACATATGCCCGAAGTTCCGAGTGCAGTTACGCATTTTCAGTTGCGACTACAGTTGTAACCACAGTTGCAACTGACGAATATAATGAATTTAATAAAAAAACATTGAACACGAGAGGTTTTTAAACGGAGTTCGACATGATCACCTTGTCTACATCTCCGGAGCCCTCACTCAGTATTTATTGATATTGAAAGGAACAATGATAATACTCAAGACTTACAATATCATGACTCACTCATTTATATGTATATCTTACTATCTCTATAACTCACAAGTATCAATCTCTAATGACATCCCGCCACGATCTTTTTAAGTATGTTTCTCTCTCATGTATAACGGGTGTTGTTGATCTATAATATCAGTATATCTACATTGTATTCAACACACCAAAATACTAAAGGCTAATAGGCTTTATATATAGTCTTTATAAAAGATCATAACTTGATCATTAAGGAAAATATTTCCTTTATCTTCTTTCCTTTCCCGACTTAGAGATCTTCAAATATATATCTTCTAATTAATTAGTCTTTATCTTCTAACAACTCAGATCTTCTTTAATTCAAAATTATACAAATCTTTAATTTAATTGTCTTCAAGATATCTTCAAAGAATCTTTCCTTTTTTTTCCGATGTTTCCTTACTTGATAACGAGTCTTCCTTTTAAATCTTCTATTCCAATAATAAAAGATCTTCAATATATTCTTTCTATCATTCAGAGATGGCTTCAAATCATGTAAATTTGTTCAACACATTTTGATTCTTCTAGAATATATTTGACCGAATATTACAGAATCTGTCCAGCATAGTCAGTTCCAACTGAATGCACAATTTTAATTTAATCGTTACACAATACATGTATGTATATTGAGAGTTTATTATGAATATATAAAACTATATTTTCCAATATGATGACACACAATATGTCAATAGAATTTCGGATCTAGGACCTAACAAGTTGTACAAATGGATGAACCTTTTAGGTGTGTTTAACGTAAGTAGGTTCTAGAGATACATATACTTAGTGTGTGTGTGTATAAAATCTGATGGACTGGAATCCTTTTCTTATTGGTTAATGAGCTCCTTATATAAGCGTATGATCATGGTAGATTTTATGATTGGTACAATGTTTCTAATCACATCTAGATCATATCACAATATATCTCTATTGTCATACTGAGATATATCGCATAAATCTCTTTCATATCTTTCCAAGTTGATCCACCGACTTATCTTGCTATTGGGGACATACAATGCTACCCTTTGTTATCAAGGAAGGGTGTCTCAAGGGCCACAATCCCTGCTATACATAAAATGGGTGTGAAGACCCCTTCCAGTTGATAACACCCTTCTTCGGGTCCATGAATATACTAATCCGAGGGGGTTATTATTAAGATCGTCGCATAGGAGGTGATTCTCGTACGAGATCTTGTTTCCTTATATAATAAGGAATGTATTGTTTTGGTTTGATCATATCTTTGTGATATATACATGTATAGATTTGGTGTCTTTTTTAATTATGATGATATTAATTTCTGATTATGGCTTATCAGTATCTATTCGCGCTTATCTGGAATTTTAGCTCCTCAGGGAGGGAGGGTGAAAACTCTAAATGCACCCCTTGCAAGGGTCATTAAATTTTAATCAATTTTTAGGTTAAATACTATGGGTGACTTCATACATCACGAACAATATGGAATTTCTACCCTATATTTTAAAATCAATCAATACCTTAATTACTTGGCTAAAATGTTCTATTGGTTAGTTTTTTTATGTTGGTATAATTATGACATTGTTTGGTAAAACAATTATTTGCTATTTTAAACTGTCTTATTCTTCAAAACTTTTTGGGTAGTCAATTTACCTCGACATTAATGAACACTTTGAGACTTGAATCGGTCCATTTGGACAAATGGGTAATTAATTTTAGGAAAAATACCCAATAAATCACACTTTTACAACTTAATCCCTAAAAAATCACATATAATATCACTCTCCCCAATTAGTCACACTTTCTAATTAATAAAAATACCCCATAAAATTCTAATTTTAATTTTCTCTCTTCAGATATTCAGCACATCTAGATACTCTCTCTCTCTATATATATATATATATCTATCTATATATCGCACACACTTTTCTCTTTTTCTTCTTTTTTTTTCTCTCTCTCTCTTATCTTTATTTAAGTCGGTTTAATGCAGAAGACTAGCTCATCCGTCGAGCTCCGATGGCGCTGCCAAGGGATAGGAGACCGGTGGCGGCATAATTGCGGCAAAGTGTTTAGGGCAAGTCGTCAGAGGATAATCAAAGATTGGTTTATGTGGCAGTTAATCGACGTGGTTGGACGCGTGGTTGAGACGAGGGTGTGTCAAAAGGATGACTTGGTTTATATATATATATATTGACTATGACATTTTTTTGGATATTTAGTATATTTTGTTTTTTATTTGTGAATGAGATTTGATGTGATCTTATTTTACTTGTTTGGCTACAATTACACAATTGTAGGTTAATTTACAATTGCACGGATTTGTGCCCGAAATGTGTTCGATGAAATGATTGAATCGTCATGGACTATTACCGTATATAGAACTAAATGAGTTACAATTAGTACTGCTAATATTTTGTTTGTGTGTGTTTGTTTTGTGAGATTTAGTTAATTTTTGCTAGTAAGGTGGCTTGATTGGATTTATGGTTATGCAACGCTATTTGGTTTGTCTCTTCTATTATATTTAGTTTAATTTTATGCATTTTTATTGATATATATGCATTTTTATGTACTTTCATCGACTCGTATGCACTTTGATTGACTTGTATGTAATTTTATGCAATTTTTATACATGTTTATACATATTTATGCAGTTTTATTTACTTTTTATGCACATATATGCATTTTTTATGAGCATTTATACACTTTAATGCAACGTTTATGCATTTTTTATGCACCCGTATGCACTTTTGTACATTTTTTATTGATCCGTATGCACTTTGATTGACTTTTATCCACATATTATTCACGTTTATGCACTTTTTATACATTTTATGCACTTGTTATTCAGTTTTATACATATTTGTACTATTTTATGCACTTTTATGCACATTTATGTACTTGTTATGCATCTTAATACACTTTTTATGCATTTTTTATTCATTTTTATGCACTTGCTATGCACATTTATGCACTTATTATGCAGCTTTATGCAATTTTTATGCACATGTTATACATCTTTATATACTTTTTATGCACATATATGCATTTTTATGTACTTTTTATGCACGTTTATACACTTGATATGCACTTTTTATGAAATTTTTATACACTTTTTATGCACTTTTATACACTTTTTATGCACTCTTTATACACTTTTATATACTTTTTATGCAAATTTATGCACTTATTATGTACTTTTTATTCACTTTTTATGCACGTTTATGCACTTATTATGAATTTTTATCGATTTGTAAGCACTTTTTATCGACATGTATAAACTTTTATTTTCTTTCTATGCAAGTTTTATGTACTCTATTATGCACTTTTATGAACGTTATGCACTTTACTATGCATTTTAGTCAATTTTATTCACTATTATACATTTTTGTGATTATATATATATATATATTTTTTTTTTCAATGTTTTGAGTTTTTTTTTGGATTTTTTGTTTTTTTTGAGTTTTTTTTCTTCAGTTTTTTGGATTTTTTTTGTTTTTTGTGGAAAAACTTTTCTATTTTTTTTTTTGTGAAAAAAGTAAATTTATTTTTATTTTCATGCATTTCTCCTAATTTTTGATATTTTTTTTTGTTATTTTGAAAATATTGTTAATTTTTTCATATGTATTTTTTTTAGATTTTTAGAGAGAGAAATTATAATTTTTAGGTTATGATGATGACATTTTTGTAAATTGGTTGAATTTTAAAAAAAATGTGACTTATTAGAGATGAAAACATTGACGTGTGACATTTTATGGATAAAATATCAAAAGTGTGACTACTGAGTAATTACCCCTTAATTATATGAGCTTTCAAAGTTAAAATTCTGGCCAGAATTTTCTATTTTGACAGCTCGACTGCTGTATAAAAAAGTAGTTGACTGGAATAGCAAACGGCTTTCAAATATATTGAAATTTTGTGAGTGGATAGAAGACTCGTATATGGTTGTCTGGGCGCAAAAATCGCCGCATTTAGATCAATGTGGACCAAGTTATGAATTTTTAAAGTTCATTGAATGCTGCTGACGTCCAACCTTGGCGTGGACAGATCTGAACAATCCGCGAAAAACTATATTTTCATTGCTTAAAAGTTATCCGAATTGTGTGAAACTTGGTCATATTACACACGAGGCAGTTACAACAATTGTTTCACCGGACTCGCTATTTTCTCATTAACGGTTTGTTAGTTATGATTTTCCGAAAATGATTTATTTTTTCAATTTACATGGTTACAATAATATTGTGACTGATTGACAATATTCATTTACGACAAAATAGCATTACTTTGAAGCAGCATTTGGTGCGGAAATCACACTAATTAGGTGCAACGGTGATTTAGGGTGAGGCGTTGGAGGTGGTCTAATAGTTGGTGCATCATAAAATTTGAGGTGGGGGTGATCTCGGTAACCCTTTTATTATGTTTAATTGGTTATCATTTTCATTTTGAATTTATTTCACTGCCCTTTCTCCTTTTGACACTTATTTTGCGGGTGAACCATTTTGTTTTTGAGTTCTGTTTGGTTAGACAAACCCAACATGGACTCGGACATTTGACTGATTGATTGATTTCTCCCCTTTGATATTGACATGTTAAAGCTAGAAAAAGAAAATGAGGTGAAAAAGTTTAACTAACTGTGTTTCTAATATCCACCGTCCGATTCTATCATATAGTCCCAAAGAGGAATCATAACCTTGTTCTATACAAATAAAGGTAAAAATAAATAAATATATAAATATAGGGGTAAAGAATAAAAATTAACATTGCACAGTTAGAGCGTTAAGATTTTAGGACTTAGACAAGTAATTTGGTAAACTGACACTAAATCAACTTTATTAGTGATAAAACAATAACTGATTTAGTTTATTAGTGATAAAACAATAACTTTGATTGGTTGGCGTTATACTTTTCAACGATAATATAGTAAATAAAAGACGGTAATTATTGAACACTTCGTTGATCTTTATTATTGCTCGACATTGTTCCTGTTCGGATTACAATTTCTTACTACACTTGTGCTCGACTCCTTAATTTAATCTTGATCTTGGTCTTGTTCTTCTCTTCGGTGTTCGGTCTTTAGTCTTGCTCGGTTTATTCTCTAGTGAGACAGGATCTGACTATTTTCTCTCTTTTCTCTCATTCTCTCTATATTTTTTCAAACAGATTTTAGATCCTCTTTCCAGTGAAGGTACTTGACTATTTATAGGCGATCATGCCTCATTGGATGTTGACAAGTGTCTCCATCTCATGCGTCTTCTCATAGGCTTTTTCACTGTGAGCCTTCTTCAATTGGACTATGATACTTATTGTATAATTGCCCATCCCTAGTGTGGAAAGTATTTTTATACCATGTGTTTTATTATTCAAGCATTAGATACCTTCTAATAAGTTTTGGGTTGATTCATACCCGAATAGAATATTCGGGTCTAATTTTTGGGTTCTATCAATTAGGTAAACTAAATACATTAAATTAAAATTTTAAAACCTAATTGCACTATAAATCGGACTTTTGTGTAAACACTTGTCACTAAATTGTATTTTCCCCTCTTTTGATAATAGATTCTTATTATAAGTTTTCTTACTTATCCTGTCGCTCTTGCTGTTTTTTCTGCATGTTTCGTTTTATTTAGACTAAAATCCACAATTAAGCTCCACCGTATACGACCAACTCATTTACGGGGATCATTTCTTCATTTTTTACGATGACATGCTCTCCAATCGTTGACATATTCCAATGTTGCTGCTGCTCACTATAAAAAAAATTAACTGCTCAGGTTAAATGTTATAAAAAAAAGAAAAAAAAGATATGAACGAAATGTTTTAGGAGTTAGGCGGTTGGTCAAAGGGATCAAAAACTAAGTTCACCATGCTTAATTGTAAAAATTCAAAAACAATTGACACATAATTATTGATTTTCAACAAAAATTGCATGCTTCATTGTTGGTATTTTCTTTTTTTCTTTGATAAGCAAAAGTGATGGTTTCTTCTTAAATTATATATTATCGTCTAATAATTTTTAGCTGATCGAGAACTTTGGGTTTCTAAGAAATTTTGATAAGTTTGGGTTTCTAAGAAATTTTGATAAGTTCATAGTAGTACATGTTAAAAAATAATTGTACACCTTGACCAAATTAAGTACGGGGAAAAGAAAAGTGACACTAATTTAACATAAAAACATAGGGGAGATTCCCTATAGATACTCCATACCAACTTATATTACTCATATGTACATGTATAAGTTTATATTTATTCTAGATACCACTTTTAATTATTCATTTTAATTATCAAAATGTCATTATCCAATTCAAAACATAATGTACATACTTTCTCTCTCCAAAACCGTGAAAAACTAGTTTTGAATTAGAATAAAATTCTACAAAAACGAAAAAAATCATAAAAATAAAAAATCACAAAAAAAAGTATTTTTATAAAAAAAATCATAAAAAATGTACTTTTCTAAAAAAAATCACAAAAAATCATAAAAATCACAAAAATCACAAAAAATGTATTTTTCTAAAAAAAATCATCAAAAATAATAAAAAATCACAAAAATCACAAAAAATTATTAAAAAATAACAAAAAAATTATAAAATTTATAAAAATCAGCTTTATGTCAATAGATGATTTTTTACACCGAAAAAGTTGTTTTTCATCAACAACTAGTTTTTTTCACTAAAAAGTGGTCTTTTCACCAAAAAATGGATTTCTCACCAAAAAATGGATTTTTCATTAAAAAGTATATATAGTTCAATAAAAATACATATAGTTTAGTAAAAATTGCATATAATTTGATATAAATAACATGTAGTTTGGTATAAAAGTGCATAAAATTCAAACAAAAGTGAATCTAGTTTGACACAAATTTCATATAGTTCAACACAAAGTGCATTTATTTCAATAAAAAGTGCATCTAGTTCAATACAAACTGCATACAGTTCAGTCAAAAGTGTATCTAGGTCAACAAAAAATGCAAATATATCAATCGAAAGTGCATACAGTTCAGTCAAAAGTGCATCTAGTTCAACACAAATCTCATCTAGTTCAACACAAAGTGCATGTAGTTCAATACAAAGTGCATCTAGTTCAACACAAACTGCATATAGTTCAGTCAAAAGTGTATCTATTCCAGTGAAAAATGCATCTAGTTCAACACAAACTGCATATAGTTCAACACAAACTGCATACAATTCAGTCAAAAGTGCATACAATTCAACACAAATTGCATATAATTTGTTGGCCCGTGTGCGGCTAACCTTAGAGGGGGGGGTGAATAAGGTTTTGGCGCTTTTCGCCTAATTAAAACTTAAGTGGCAACTAACAACCCAACTAATGCAATTTTAAGCTTAAGCGTATGAATAAAGTTAATGGAATGAAATAAATACTAAACGCAAGCAAGATAATAAGCAAAAGTATAAGTTGCGGAAAGTAAAAGTAAGGGAAGGAAAATGACACCGTGATTTATAGAGGTTCGGCAAACGGCCTACGTCCTCTCCTCGGTACTACCGAGTATTTCACTAAAAATAATCTTTCCGAATTTTACAATTCCTATCGAGCTCAATCAATCGATTGGCTCACCCTCTACCCGAGGTTCTTAACTCTTGATACAAGTGCAAGCGTACACGTCTAATGAGTCAACGACTCCCCCTCAATCTATGAGTACCCGAATGAAAAACCTAGAGCTTTTAAGCTTCACTTGCTTACAAAGCCTCTACCCGTTCACTCGCTCACAATTGAGTTTATAAAACACTCGATACAAATTTTGTTACAAAAATGTAACTACACTCACTATTCTAATTGCTTCTTAAAAAGCTAATTGGTGAGTTGTTGATGAAGATCGAGCTTGAATCTCTTTTTCTTTGATTTTCCTCTTTCTCGAATATATATACACCAAAATGGTGATATTAGGGTTTTAATTGAGAGAGGTTTTAAGGATGATGATGGTTGAGCTTGGTGAGTTTGGAGAGAGATTTTAGGTGGTTTATATAACAGCAAAGTCTGTTTTTCTGGGTTATGACCGTTGGAGGTAGTTGAGGCTGTTTTAAGCAATTTTCCAGAAAAAGCTGAAAAGCTGTTTTTGAATTCTGTAGAAAACGATCGGTCGTTTTCTACAGTCGATCGATCGTTTTCAGAAAACGATCGGTCGTTATCAGAGAAACGATCGGTCGAATTTTCGACCTGCTCACTGGAAGAATTCTGTACAAAAACGATCGGTCGTTTTTGTACAGTCGATCGGTCGACTGTTCTTCTGGCAGTTTTTCGGTCTTCTTCGAAAGCCCATAACTTCTTCGTTTTAGCTCCGAATTTGGTTCCGCTTGAACCTATGGCTTCGTTATCGAATGCTCTACCATTTAAAGACCTGAAATATACGTTTTCTACCTTTGGACAAGACAAGCATTATATCATTGAAATCGTAAAATCATTAAACACATAATCAACGTTATAATCAAAATCATTATTGAACTCTAAGTTCAACAATCTCCCCCATTTTGATTATGACAAACTAATGATGATTTTACAAGATACAAGAAAAATATCTCCTCCATTTTAACAAAACGCATTACACCAAATATATCATTTTTCTCCCCCTTTGGCATTATCAAAATGCAATCAATAATAAAAGATGGGGTTAAGTGAAGGGTTTTTAAAGAAAAAACCAAAACATGAAAAATGTAAATATGATGCATATACCCGACCCAACTAATCACATATATGTAGATATTATAGATTAGAGTATACCGCATATGTGATGTGGAGTCGAGTCCGCTTGCTAATGGCATTTGCATTGAGCGTTGCCGATTCCAAATAGGTGGTACCACTTGTTGGTATGCCTTCCACCTTTGTCGATTAATGGCACTTCATCCTTGATGGTGGAGTCGATCTTCTTGACTTCCACGGCTTTTGTCGGCGTTGCCAACCACTTGTTGATTTTCTCCTTTTGGATGGAGATACCTACAACACAAGTTTTGTCCTTTGGTACCCAATTTCTTTTGGGTCCAACATTGTTAGTGGCTCGGGTCTTTACTACCCATTTCAAATCGCTTCTACTAACATGGAAACGATAAGGGCATCTAGAAGAAATATGCTCATTCCTACTACAATGCACACAATGCTTAGACTTTTTAGTATAACGATAGTTATACGTAGTTTTGGAAAGGTTTTTCGGAGCATCCGATATGGTTTGAAAACCTACACCTTTCCTATCATTAAAAGATTTTTGAAAATTCTTGGAAGTGCTCCTTTTGGTAAAAACAACCTCTTGTTTAGGCGGAGTAGAAGTTTTAGAAATATTAGAGGCTTTGACGAAGCGGGTTTTGTTAGAAGTAGAACCAATGCAATCAAAACCTAAACCGCTCTTATCATTGACATCTTTTTGACAACTCAAAATGTTATCTAAAACGGTTTTTCCTTTAGAAAACTTTGAGATTGTTAAATTAAGTTTTTCAATGGAAATGACAAGATCGTTGTTTTTAGTTTTCAACGATTCATTCTCGGTTTCTAAAACCTTGACCTTGTCATTTAAGTTAAAAGCATGAGAACTTAAAACCTTGTTTTTGCTTTTAACTTTATCGAAAGCATCCTTTAACTCTTCAAAATTTTCTAATAATTCGCAATCTAAAGAAGATGGTTTTGAAAGAGTTTTAGTAATTCTAGAGACTTCATTTTTAAGAAAATTGATCTCGGTTTGTAAAGACTTATTATGAATGACGAGATCATTGTTTTTGTCTTTCAAGTCTTCCTTTTCGTCATCTATATCATGTAAAGAGAATGACGATGTTGGAATAGACTCATTTTCATTTTTATCTCCTTTCAAGGATCTTATTTCTTCATTGAGAGAAGAATTTATCCTTTTAAGAGATTTGACCTTCTCTACAAGCTTAGGAACTTTTTCGGAATAAATTCCACACATATGCATTAATTCATCATGAGATAAAGCTTTTACCTCATCGTTGTCACTTTCGCTTGAGTGGTCACTTTCGGTTGAAGACGATTGGTTAGGCTCATTGTTGTCTTCCATGGCCATATAGCAACCAAGGTGAGCGACTTCATCTTGGTCGGAGTTATCGCTAGAGCTTGAAGTGGATATTTTCTTCTTGCCTTTGCTCTTGCGATTCATGACGCAATCTCTCGCCATGTGTCCTTCCTTGCCACATGTATAGCAAACAAAATCGTTAGAATAAATTGAATTATTTGACGATTTACCTTTATGTTTGCGTTGGCCTTTAAGATTTAGTATTTCCTTGACGATTCGAATGATTTGCATTGAATTTTTGTCGTCATCGGATAGCTCATCGCTTTCGTCACAAGTTGTTCCTTTGAAAGCTATCTCCCTCCTTTTTGAGATTGGCTTGTGACTATTGAGGGTGATCTCGTGAGTAATGAGTGAACCCGTCAATGCATCAAGAGAGTATGTATTCATGTCGTGCGCCTCTTGAATTGCGGTGACCTTGGGTTCCCATTCCTTCGGTAAGCTTCGAATCACCTTCGAAACCATTTCCTTACAAGATAAATGCTTACCAAGAGATGTTAATCCGTTAGTAATAGTAGTAAATCTAGCAAGCATGTCGGAAATAGTTTCACCCTCGCTCATTTTAAAAAGTTCGTAGTCATGAACTAAAAGTTGGAGTTTGCAATCCTTAACTTGGTTAGTTCCCTCGTGCATAACTACTAACTTATCCCACATAGCCTTAGCGGTTTTACAAGCGGAAATTTTGTTGTACTCGTTAGGAGAAACGGCACAAACAATAGCATACATCGCTTTGGCGTTCGTAGAGTAGGCTTCTAGTTGAGCGTTATCTAGGTCCTCTACGGGGATTGGGTTCTCGCTATTTTCGGATGTAGGTGCGGAATATCCTACTTTAATGGTCATCCAAAGCCTAACATTAGAGCTTTGTAAAAACATGCTCATCCTATCCTTCCAATATGAAAAATTTATTCCATCAAAATATGGTGGTGTATTGGGTGATGAAGCCATGCCGGATGCGAAATTTAGTATGTTAGCCATCGGGATCTTAACTCTAGAATTGTTAGATTCCTATATGCAAGAGCCTCGGCTCTGATACCAATTGTTGGCCCGTGTGCGGCTAACCTTAGAGGGGGGGGTGAATAAGGTTTTGGCGCTTTTCGCCTAATTAAAACTTAAGTGGCAACTAACAACCCAACTAATGCAATTTTAAGCTTAAGCGTATGAATAAAGTTAATGGAATGAAATAAATACTAAACGCAAGCAAGATAATAAGCAAAAGTATAAGTTGCGGAAAGTAAAAGTAAGGGAAGGAAAATGACACCGTGATTTATAGAGGTTCGGCAAACGGCCTACGTGCTCTCCTCGGTACTACCGAGTATTTCACTAAAAATAATCTTTCCGAATTTTACAATTCCTATCGAGCTCAATCAATCGATTGGCTCACCCTCTACCCGAGGTTCTTAACTCTTGATACAAGTGCAAGCGTACACGTCTAATGAGTCAACGACTCCCCCTCAATCTATGAGTACCCGAATGAAAAACCTAGAGCTTTTAAGCTTCACTTGCTTACAAAGCCTCTACCCGTTCACTCGCTCACAATTGAGTTTATAAAACACTCGATACAAATTTTGTTACAAAAATGTAACTACACTCACTATTCTAATTGCTTCTTAAAAAGCTAATTGGTGAGTTGTTGATGAAGATCGAGCTTGAATCTCTTTTTCTTTGATTTTCCTCTTTCTCGAATATATATACACCAAAATGGTGATATTAGGGTTTTAATTGAGAGAGGTTTTAAGGATGATGATGGTTGAGCTTGGTGAGTTTGGAGAGAGATTTTAGGTGGTTTATATAACAGCAAAGTCTGTTTTTCTGGGTTATGACCGTTGGAGGTAGTTGAGGCTGTTTTAAGCAATTTTCCAGAAAAAGCTGAAAAGCTGTTTTTGAATTCTGTAGAAAACGATCGGTCGTTTTCTACAGTCGATCGATCGTTTTCAGAAAACGATCGGTCGTTATCAGAGAAACGATCGGTCGAATTTTCGACCTGCTCACTGGAAGAATTCTGTACAAAAACGATCGGTCGTTTTTGTACAGTCGATCGGTCGACTGTTCTTCTGGCAGTTTTTCGGTCTTCTTCGAAAGCCCATAACTTCTTCGTTTTAGCTCCGAATTTGGTTCCGCTTGAACCTATGGCTTCGTTATCGAATGCTCTACCATTTAAAGACCTGAAATATACGTTTTCTACCTTTGGACAAGACAAGCATTATATCATTGAAATCGTAAAATCATTAAACACATAATCAACGTTATAATCAAAATCATTATTGAACTCTAAGTTCAACATAATTCAATGTAAAGTGCATGCAGTTAAGTAAAAAAGTGCATATAATTTAGTCAAATTGCTAAATATCGTATAGTTCACTACAAAGTGCATATTCTTTACTTCAAATTAAAAAAAATAAAATAAAATATCCGGATGGATTCGAACCAGCAAACTCTTGAATCTCGGTGTTGGTGCAAGCGCTATTACCATTTTGAGCTTACGGATGTATATAGTCGCTAAACAAAATCATACAAACATGTATATCTAAAAAATCATTCCGTCTCCGTCTAAAAATTAAACAAATAGCCAAGTAACAAACCCTCCACCTAAATTAAAGTTAGTACTTTTTATTGGTGCAAGCGTTTTTTGCCATTTCAAGCTTACAAATCAATTTATCAACTTATAAACAAAAACATATTAACCTAATAGACAAAAACTAACCATATGAAAACCAACGCCGTGGTCGATAAAACATAACCAGTGCCTACAAAACCTCGTATATAAAACCTACAAAAATCAGTTCATACTATTTATATACATATACCAATTATTACTACTCCACTAGCAACTCAGATAAAATCCAAACAAATACATGTACACTTTTTTTCCAGCCCTAAACAAGCTTTGATTTAAATCCAAAAGGAGCTAAATCGGCTTTTCAGCCTGAAAATGGACACAATTTCAGATCCAAACAGATATTTAACAATGTAAAACTCCATAAAACAAACCTTTCAAAAATTACAAACTTGCACCTATTAATGACCAAATGAAGCAATCTTTCACAAAATGGATATTTTCACCCCCGAATCGATGTCTATTTCAGCCCAAAACAGAGCTTAATTTCAGCACCAAACATAGCTTAATTTTAGCACTAAACAGAGGTTAATTTTAGCCCCAAACGGAGCTTAATTTCAGCCCCAAACATAGCTTAATTTCAATGCCAAAACAGAGCTTAATCTCTGCCCCAAAACAGAGCTTAATTTCAGCCCCAAAATGGAGCTTAATTTCATGGCCAAACGGAGCTTAATTTCAGCCCTAAACGGAGCTTAATTTCAGTCCCAAACGGAGCTTAATTGTAGCCCCAAACGAAGCTTAATTTCTGCCCCGAACAGAGCTTAATTTCTTCCCCAAAATAGAGCTTAATTTTTGCCCCAAACAGAGCTTAATTTCAGCCCGAAACAGAACTTAATTTTAGTCTCAAACAGAGCTTAATTTCAATCCCAAATGAAGCTTAATTTCAGCCACAAACGGACTCCGTTTTCAGCCTCGAATCGAGGTCTATTTCAACCCGAAAATGAGCTTAATTCAGGCCCCAAACGGAGCTTAATTTCATCCTCAAACATGCCTTAATTTCACACACACACACACATATGCATATATATATATATGTATGTATATATGTGTGTGTGTATATATATGTATATATATGTATAAATAGACGGAGAGAAAGATATATAAAACCTCGATGATCTGTTAAAACTCGTCGAAGATCCGGCCCTAGATAGCTTCATCATCGTCGCCGGACTGAGCTCTATCACGATGACCCTCTTTCTCTCTCCTCCAGCTAGGGTTTTGATGCGACACCTTCGCTGTGCAGAGATTGTGCAGCGGCGGCGTAGCGACGTCAGATCGAATAAGTCTCATTCTGTTATGACGGGGGAGAAAGAGAGGCAGAAAGGAGTGATTTTGGAGGAGAGAGATAATCACCATTGATGGAGAGTCTTCGATCTTCTTGGATTATAGAGAGAGAGAGATAGACTTTGTGTGAAAAAAACAAATTTTTAATTGTTTATATATTACTAAAAATTGGTATCTAGAAGGAAATATATTATGTATCTAGTGGGAATTAAAATTCAAATGTGCGGAATTATTTGAAAAACATATATACAACCAAGATTTCGTATCTATAACATGAAGCTGACAGAGAAGCGTTTTACTTGCAAGTAAGGACTACTGCATTCCTGCCATGTTATGACTGCATATGGAAGTGAAATAAAATGGACAAAATAACAAACAGTAGTCTTGATAATAGTATCACCTGAAAACGCAAGACTGAGAAAGAAATGAAACGGCTCTGAGTGGCTTTTGTTACACGTAAACAAGAGAATAGTCACTTCAATTTTCGAACCCATTGTCACATTTGATATATTGTTTGTACCTATCCTCAATTCAATTTATAGTTGACGTAGAACAAGAGGGAGAACCTAACTATTTTAAATTCTATCTGATTTTTTCCAAAGTTAATAGTTACTTTTAAGAAAAAAATGGTTTTCATGTTTTTATAACTTTTTGGGTATGTTGGTGTTTATCTGGCATTGTTTGACATTTTAAAGAGACATAATTTAAAAAATATATACTTTTTTTTCAAGTTTTTTTGGTTTCAAGTTATAAATAAATAGACGAAGTGATTATTAAAAAAAAGTAGAAAAAAAGCAATGATTTACTAAAAAAAACAAGGTAATATTAACCTAACTATACAAAAAAATATAGTTTGACACACATTGTGTCCGATATAGAGAGATAGTGCGGAGCCATACCTCTTCCGAAGGGAAGGGGCACAATTTTATTAAACTAAAATCAATTCTTAAAAATTTTAAAAAGTAAAAGAGAGTACATAAATTGAAATTGTTAGTCATTGTTTCTTATTCTACATTTTACATATTCTATCAAAAATCCAGCGGAATTAAAGTTGCATATTAGTTTTTTTCTGCACAGCAAAAACAATCAAGTAATACATAGAAAACTTACTTTCCCTTAAGAAAAATATACCAGGGGGTGTTAGGCGCCGCTGACGTTTTTATATATCCAAAATCGATCATTTTCATAAAACGAGTTTTCTAAATATTGATTTTTTTAAAAAAAGAGAATATTTTTAGGAAAAAAAACAGTTTTCTTGGAGGAAAATAACATGTTTTCAAATAAAACCTTTTTCTTCATTTTATAACAACATTTTTAATAAAAATAACTTTTTTTCAAATACGGTTTTTTTAAAATGCTGGTATTTTTCATAAATATGCTATTTTCATGAAACAACTTTTTTGAAAAGATTATTTATCTAAAAATAGCAATGTTTTTGAAATTGAAATTTATTGGTTCTGATGTTTGAAAAGAAAAAAAATACAGCTAATCATTTTTTTTAAAGTCACACCCACATGTGTGTTTTTTTAAAAGTTACTAGTTTTATAATGATTTTAACAAGATGTTTGTCAAACAATAGAATGCGGCTTATTTTCTCGTAACAAAAATTCATCTTATTAGTTTCAAGTAACAGACAGGCTCATCTCCCTCCTCCGCAGTCACCACAGACATGTAACAACAATGTGACTGATCTGAAATTAGTTTACTACTAGAAAATAGGTAAATAAAGGCGGTTTAAAAGCGCCTTAAAAGATGATAAAGGCGCCTAAAAAAACTTTTGAGGTGGTTTTTGAGACGGTTTGATTACCGTCATTTCCGCAAGTGTTGGTAAAAGTTTTAAGGCGGTTCACAACCGTCTCAAAAAATAAAGGCGGTTTTCAATGAGCTTATAAGGCGATTGTAAACCGCCTTTAAAATGTTACTTTTTGCGGCGGATACAACAATTACCGCTGTTAATAGTTCAATTAAGGCGATAATAAACAACATTTTATAGTTTAATAGCGTTGTTAATTATTCGATCATTGTATAACTCTGGTACTGCTTTCAATGTTTTGTTCACATAATTTTAAACAGCTAATATATAGATATATAACGAAAAGAAAGATAAAAAACATATACAAACTTTAGATTCATAAAATTCATCAAAAAGACCAAACATCGTCTTAACCGAACTAATAATGCCAAATACATCTAATATTGCAATATATACAACTGCTTATATACATTTATTCTTGAAACCACGTAACATTTTAGTTAACAACTTCCACATAACTTGGTCCAGAAAGACAAAGGCACGCCTAATTTTCATTGACTTGCGAATAAGAAAAAAAACATAACAAATTCCAAACATCAATTAGGCAAATGCTTATCAAACATAAGGTAAAAAAATTTCAATAACATTAGCTTTTGGAAGAATTAATATCAATGAAACTTTTTTAACTTACCTTGATATCGGGAACACGTCAGAACTGGTTGTTCTTAGAAGCTTGTCCTAATTTGCAGATATCACCACGACCAGTTAGTAGTTTCTCGCAAGGTTTAACTTTTTCTTAGGGGTTATAGAAATTATTGTACCTTCAGCAACAATTTTTCTTGGTTTGACAAAATTGAGAAGATTAACAATCATTCTAACCCATATCAAGTACTAATAAAAAGTGATTGGTCCAAATGTTTGGTACCAGAGTATACCACACTTACCGCCAGGGTTCGAACCCTAGCACCTGCAAAGCAGGTTTACCTCCAAATGAGGGTTTCTAATTATTAAAGAAAAAGAAAAAAAAGGTACTAATAACACGTATATCTTACTTGATATTCACCGCGAAGTCCAATTTCGTTCTTCTTTATACATCAATTTACCTTTATTAGCAATATTCTTTTTAAGCATCCGAGACCTTCTACAAAATAAATAGAATATATATCATTTTTTTTATTTTATACTCCGTAAAAAAACTAAAGACAAACACGTTTGCAATATGACTAGAAAATATATCATTTTTTTATACTATAAAAAACTAAAGACAGTTCTCAGATTTTGCAAGTAAAACCAGTCAAAACTATAATAGAAAGACAAAACTACTAAGGATGTAAAAGGGACTATGTATGTGATATAATTTGTAGAGTTCGTTTTCGTTTTCGGGTATACAGTAACAGCAAATCAACATAGCCAGAAAGTAAAAACGTAAGCACATATAACTAATGAACATCCCAGCTCACAACAATCCTGTTTATGTCGAGCAACCATCAAGAATTCAAGACTACGCGAATACGATAAGAAAGTATTAACCTTCTTTATAACATTATGTAAGTTAGCACATATAGCACCATTTCCCTAACAAATGGATTCCACCTTTAATAAAATTTGGAAATCAGTTTAAATACGAACTTATAAAACCGAACAAATTAAACCGGTTTTTAAATTATTAATCTTATTTTTGATTTGGGCTCGGTTAGATCCATTTTTGCTCACCTCTGATTACACTACAAGAAAATGTCCATTTACTTGCATAAAACAGCAACAAACATGTTTATGTTGCTAAATTGTAACAGTATAGCAACATAACAACAACATTATTTAGCATAGGTCATTTAGCAACATAATTGCAACATTTCAGCAACATGTATTTAGCAACAACAAAAATATGTTGCTAAACAAGTTACTGTGTTTTCAGCGTAATATTAGCAACACATTGCCAACAAAATAGCAACATAATCAATCTTAAAAATAGGAACAAAAATATTTGATGCTCAAAAACTTGCAACCTAAAGTAGCAACAATTGAGAATCATAACTGTTTTTGTTGGTAATTTATTACTTTTTTTTATGACTAGGTCATTTTATTCTAATTTAAACAAATAAATCAGTATGTATATATAAAAGTAAATACTTTTTAATCTAAAATGTATTACTTTGTTTTTACAACTAAAAAAAAGAACACTGAATGAAGAAAGAATGCAATGCGGCATATTTTTGTCAATCAACTTTCAAATCGTATGTCGGAACAAGCCGTGACATTTCAAGATGACGAGACAATCATACATAGAGTTATTAGCACACACATTGATCATTGCTCACTACGGTTATTCTATAAGCCAAGTAAGCCGGTTAGATTAGGTGTCAGTTCCCTGATTGCACAAAACAAAGTTGTTTTTCCGTGATACAATACAAGAACCTATTTTATTTTGTAGTATATTTTTGTATAATGTAAACAAACAATATTTATCTTTTATTATGACATGGTTCTAATTTTTCCGTGTTGTTTTACACCATTTTTTCGAGCAAAGTGAAAAAAACGCCAAATTTTTGTACGGATTAAAAGTAAAAAATCACCCCAAAAGTTAAAGATCCCTGTTTCTTAAGAATATTGTCAAATTATGTGAATTTTACAAATATGTTCAATTTATGTTGTTGGTATATGCTCTATTTTATTTTTCTGCCTATATCTATATACATATATATGTGACCTAATATGTCACACAACACGTTATCGAACCTTTGCTCGCGAAGACTAAGATATACACTCGCGTATATTGGAGATTTTGGGTAAACGCACGGATATTGGGTATCTATAAATCTTGAGGTTTATCCGGATTTATTGAATTATTGCTATATCGACCTTTAACAACATATCGTGTGAAAGGTAGACGGTTTAATATTTTTTTATATATAGTGTCACATGTTATGCTATAACCGTGTTAAATTGATAACCTGCTGTATATACAAGAATCTTGTAATTGTCAACATGAAATAAATAAAGCATGAGATCAGTACCTAGTCAAAGAAGAAGAAAAAACGCATGTTTGGATGATTATTGAATCAGTAATTATTAGTTTAACACATGTACATGGTAATTGAACCTTTGCTGTTTAGTATGGAATTTATATTACCGAACCCAACTGTTAGATGATAGGTTTTATAATTATCTGATGGACTTAATCTGTAACAAGTAAAACATACAGGACGAAACTGGATCTCGTCAGAAACTTTAGGACTGACTCTGTAATAAGGCTAAAACTGAATTTAGTTTACAGTAATTACACCTGTGATCCCTGTTGTATGATACTTGTATGCAAAACAGTGTATATGTTTGAAAATAACCTATTTTCGGTCAATATAGATTCACCCTCATGCATGGAAATTGATTAAAAGGCAAGTGAATAAAAATTACATGTTAATTGAATAAATTGATATGTTTTCATGTAAATTTAACCCCTTTGCATGTAAAAAATTACCATATAGAATAATTTGGTAATAAAAAATATATTGCTTACTTGCATGTTAAAATTACCATGTATAGAATTATTCATATGGCAATAAACAGTAGATAATTGGTTGATATCTTGTTAGCATAATCATATCTTTTGATATTACCATAGATATAAATATAACATATGACAGTTAATTATTGGATTAGATCTAATTGATTTGATATGATTTGGTATGATATAATATATATGATTGATAATCCTGAATTGATTTGTTTATAACAGCAAATCTACTGTATGATCAGATAAATACTGAAAATATATTTACTGCCTGTTTATATATATGTGGTTAATCTAGATAGATATTGTCTATGTTGTTAATATTATTGCCATATATGAATTTGCGAAATCATATATATTCACATTTAAGTTGGAAAAATTATGAACCTTCCCCAAATAGGCTAACCTATTTGCATACGATGTCTAGGAAATATATAGGCGGCAGTCAATATACTAATGAGGTCGGGTTATAAGTGGCATTCGTGCCCTCCACCCTCACCGTCTTTCCTGGTCGTTTTCAAGTAGAGCTACCGAAAGGGGTTGACTAAATAATAATTTCCCCGAGTGTGTTAATATGTGATGTATGTTTTGCCGAATTGGTGTTTCAGTATCGACCCGTCGTTTGATCAATGAGAACCAATTCACATGAGAAGCAAAACTAATGTTTTCGAACCTATCGTTTCGAAAAAAAAAAAAGGTTGTGCTTGTGCAAACCATAAACATATAAACCACTCGTTTTGTATGATAAATAATCCAGAACTCTCAACACATGTTGGATGCCATCTATGATGAGAAAAATCGCAAAGCATACTTGCGAAATAACTATTTAAACGTTGATTTTATTCAGTCACCACATGTTAGTCACCCTGATGTGTGAAAATGTGATGTCCATATTTTTTTTTTTGGATGCCATCTTAGATGGGTAAAACACGAGTTTGTTGTTACCACCGAGATGAAGGCTAAGACGTTTATTTTATTCCGCCGCCACATTTGAGACGTGATGACGTCTATGGTGAATAAATTTATGAAATTGACATATTGGGGCCATCATTCACCAAAATACTAGTTTTGAAATTGTATTCCATAAGCAGTATTATGAATTTATATTCACTATGTTCCTTTAGCTCATCGCCCATCTGTTAATCTTATTGGGTCACTGGCAAATTGTTTGCCTGATGCTAATGCTCTTTGTGGACGTTGTCCCCGAATAGAGAACCAAGACAAATATTTTTTGTCTCAAACTGTCACGAGCATGATTCTCGCATAGCCAAGCGAGGTTTAGACAATCGTCAAAATTAAAGATCTGTGGCTCCAAAACAGTACTTGAAAGAAACAATATGACCCGTTCTCACAAAGCAAGAGATAATGCTCAATGAGCCAATTCTATGCTATAAAGAGAAATGTCATGCACGGTTACTCCTTAAATAGTTCAAAACTATTATAAAGGTGGAAAAGACTATGCTAATGCGGTTAAAGATAACTGAAAGGAAATTCTTAGGACCCCCAGTTTTGTGGCTCAAATGAGTTTGATACCTTTATTTATTTATTTTGATAAATCATTGAGCCGTTTTTTCGCTCATCTGGATTATGTTTTTCCATTTGGATTATGTTTTTTTTTTTCCATTTGGACATACTTTTGGATTATGGTTTGCCTGTTTACGAAATTTCTCGAAATAATTTAAAGTGTTTTGAGCAAATTCCTTTGACAAATGTGACCAAACTTTAAATTATGAAATTTTAGGCAATACTTGTAGAGTAGTTGATTTTCTGAAAATAGTGGGTAACAGTGTACCACATAATTTCACCAACTACTTGCCTAAAAGAGTCCTTTGTGACAATGGTTATGGGCCTATCGTTCCAAAATAAAAATCTTTGGTAAAACCAAATTGATTTGTCAAATATGAGGCCTTATACTCTTGTAGGTCCTGTCGTACCTTGTTGAGTTATAAAATATTCGAGAAAAACAGTGTTATCTAGTAATAGCTCATGAAAGAATTGAGATTTCTTTACACAACCTTCACTCAATACGACCAAAAGCGTAGTCATGAGTAGTTGAGATGTCTTTCGGTGGTTGTTACCACATTTTTATAGTATTTGAAAGTTACCTGATCATTCGTCAGTCATCGATTATAAGAGGTTTTAGATGCTAAGACATGATTGTTTGTACTATCATTCATATATCGTCGATTGATAAGAGCATTTGATATTGTGGCATTGACCGAATGAGATATTCAGAGGTCAAAAGACGATGCTTGATTTATAATCGCATCGCATTTGGATTCTTTTCTGAGAATATATTTCGTGATTAATCCGAAATTCATGTCACTAATGCTCTCTTTGAAAGACTAGCATGTGTAAAGATCTCGAAATAGACTCGAAGAATTCTTGTAAAGAATTGAAGGAGTTGTTGTGGACTTATCCAACCATACTACGGACCATAAATATATATGGTTATGGTTGATGCATCGGCAATATGATTACATTTTACTGTTGTGCAAATAAATGCAGCCCTTCCCAAACTCTTAGCCTTATCATTAAGTTGATGGCTTATGATCCGGATTATCCTGAAAAGTCTAGTCGACTTGATAATGCTGAAGAGTAAGCATCAAAATTTTAATTTGTATTACTTGACATTGGGAATTGCAATTGAACATAATGTTGATTATGTTCCGACCTAAAACGGACTCACAGAAACTTTAAGCGGTTGCAAATGATTGCACATGTTATTTGGTGTTACGCACCTATATATTTTTATGTGGGGTCACAATACATTGCATATTGCTGCATTGGTCCGTCTGAATCCCATAATCACTCAAATCACTAAATGTGTACCGGTTGGTTACTGATTATGAGCTAAACGTCTCATATGAATGCGTGTTTGAGTGCTTAATATTTTGATTGATGCGCTATAGCATTCAAAATATGGACCTATGAAGATTATGAATCCCCTGCCTATCATTTAATAGAGTCACCTTGGCAAGCGATCTTTTTTACCGCATGATATGCGAAAGTGACATCGCTAAGGCTGTTTTCCCCGTCGTTAGAGGGAGATTTTCACGTTACCGTTGATAAGGAACGACGTGAAGTAACGTGGCATAACCCACTAAGTCTTAGCTTGATCCCCAAAACTGCACTTAGTGATAAGTACGTGCATAGACTCTCTCAAGTCTAACTAAATGCCATACGCATTTAATGACTTTATGAGATTTCATGAGATCATTTATACCTGCTGCAAAATGCTTTTAAGGATAGACGTTCCTGTCGGACTCCAATGACAAAGGGGAAGATTGTTAGGACTAGATTCTATTGGTTGTCTATTAGTTTGAACTAAATAATTCTAATTGACTGTTAAGAATTGAGACAGGTTTAAGTTTATAAGTGAGGTTGCAACCTCAGTTGCAACCACAGTTCCATCCTGCTGTTTTGCAGGATTCTATCCAGTTCTGTATTTCTGCATTACTGTTCTTTAAATGTTTATTTGTTTTAAAGTATGCAGGATATATTCTCATATGTTCTTAAAGATTAAGTTTGTGTATATTGAGAAAATTAAAGTGAAAAGGAAATATGTTGCCTAAAGGATATAAGGAGATTAGTTTATAAAGATATGTTTCCTTTAATTAGGCAATCTAAATCTCTATTTTCATGCAAGTCTTTATCACTCAATTCAATCTATGTTTTCTATCAAAATCAGTATGATATATTTTAGATTGAATAAGATATGGAGTTAATGTTTCAAAATATATTCAGAAAGATTTTATCTCTAAAAAGATACTATCTTATATGTTTCTTATATTAGGAAAAGACTAACTCCTATTTCCATGCTAGTTATTAAATAGGTATTAACTTATGAACATTGATGTCAATCCTACACTGAAGTATCTCGTGCAATATGAAAAGATTGAGATCAATCAAAAGAGTCAAAAGCAATCATCTAGATCTTGAAGAAAAAAGATAGTTTTTACTCCTATTAATAGTTGATAAATTTTCTTGTAAAAAGCGTGTTCTAAATTATAAAGAATTCATTCTTGAGAGAATACACCGTGAGCTTTTAAATGGAAATCAACTGTGGGATGTCATTGATATTTTGAGTGATAGTTATAAGGTAGGAGCAATATAGAGATAGGCAGAAAAACCTAGAGTGAGTCTGAGAGTTTTTCATTAAGACTTAAATCCTATATTGTAAGCTTTTATAATATCATAATCTGGGTGAGTGCCCCGGAGACGTAGCCCAGTTGGGTGAACTCCGTTGTTAAATGTGCGTGTGATTTAATTCAAGTACATTTAACTTTACTATTCTGTCCATCATTATACTTAGGTTCCAACTGTGCTTGTAGATATGGTTACCTGGGAGTTCAAATATTATACCCATTTTCTATGTCAATGTGCAAATGAACCTAACTGCATAACACCAACTAGAACAACGGATAGGAATTTCAAAGAGAGACATGACTACATTATACTATTTAGCATTTATCGTCGAAATAAATCTTCACATATGAAGTTTAAGAGCATCCCGTTGAATGCTCGTTTTATTTCACGTTATATTTTCTTTCATCCAGTCGTGTGCAAGTAAATGAGGCATCCAGTCGAATGCTCATACTGTTTCTTGGAATATGAAATCCTTGCACCCAGTCCTGTACAAGTGAGGGAGAGCATCCAGGAGAATGCTTATTGCTCTAATTACTACTCAGTCGAAATCCTCGTACCATGTCGTGTGCAAGTGAGGAGCAGCATCCAGTCGCATGCTCGTGTACTCTTTTTGTCATTAGACCAAGGTTTCTTCCCACTGTGTTTTCCTTGGCAAGGTTTTAGCGAGACACGTTCCCATCATATCTCACTTAAGATTGCCGAAATTAGGGGGAGTATCCTGTTGTATATTTCTTACCACTGTGTACTCTTTTGTCCTTCTACTAGAGGTTTTTTCCACTGGGTTTACTCTGGCAAGGTTTTGATGAGATAACTGTTTTGTGGTTATCCCCTACTAATATCATTGTTGCTCTCTTTTTCCTTCAATGAGAGATTTTTCCATTGGCTTTGCTCTGGAAAGATTTTGATGAGACACACTGTTTTATGGTTAGTTATTTACATGGAATTTCGGCCTGTATCATTCTGCTACATAGTTTGTCCTAGCTACCGGATTTGTCCCACACTGTATTTTCCGGCCCTAAGGTTTTATGTGTTTAGCACTGCGAATGAACTCGACTTAGATGACAGCATGAACACGAAGAAATCAACACGTCCAAAGGGGGAGTGTTGTAGGATATTATTGGTCATCTTGGGCCTTAGTCTATTGGGCCTATCTTGGGCTTTTCTAGCATATTTAACCCTACTATCTATTATATAAAAAGGGTTAGAGGTGTGTTGATGTATCTCTCTATCACTCGTATTAATAAATAAACACTTCGTCTTGTTTTCTCTCTCTATATTCTCTCCCTATATCTATATACATATATATGTGAGCTAATATGTCACACAATATTTCTCTTACTTTTCTCTTATTCTCTCTCATTTATTTGTACTTTTCACATCTAAATTAATAAAATAACAAAAAGATGAGTTGTATAGTTGTGATAGAGAAATTTATAAAAAAATTGATAATTTGTATAAATCAAAATGTTTCCTTATAAGTTGTAAATGTGTACTTTTTACTTTAAATACGAGAAAATTTGTAATTTATTTAATGTGGTTGCTCTGATAAATTAATTTGGGTTAAATTTTTTTTGATAGAAGTAAATTAAAATATAGTAATATTTAGTTATGATAATAAATTTGAAAGAGAAGCTAAAAAAATGTATAATGTTAAACTGTTTTTCTAAAAATATAAAAGTGATGCTAATTATCTTAAATACGAGAAAAACTATAAGAAAACTGGTGCGTTTGCTCTTAGTGCTCCTTTAGCCCTAAATTGAAATCAGAGTTGAAAATATGTCTAGCGAATAACTCTTGGTTTTAATTTTGTAAAAAGGAGCAAAAACTATTGAGATTTCTATTTATAAGTGAGTCTGATCCACACATACACTAAGAATTTGAATATGTTGGTGTGTACTCTTTTTAGTTCAATTCAACAATGATTGGTGAGAAATAGTTGGAATACTTTTGGTATGTTTGAGATGAGAAGAGAAAAAAAATGTAAATTTTTGGGGAAAAAAATGTCTAGTAACTTTTAGGAGTTTATAAATGATAGTGAAATGGATTTCCAATATATTAAGTGTGTCACTACTTCTTAGAAACTCATTATAGGACCATAATTGTTGCATATTTTTCTCTATTTAATTATAGTGCATCGGGTGTACGGTAATGTTATCCATCTAAACCAGTAAACTCATCTCCAATTTCGAGTTTTATTGGTTTTTTCATAGGTTATTTAATTATGTCTCAAATTACTTGACTTCATAAACCTTATTCCCCTCGATGACGTCAGCATTGCTCCGTCGACAAAATTTTATCAGTGGATCCATGTATTATTCATGACTTATCTAAGTTCATTTACTATAATACACTTAGAGCAACCGCCTGATCCAATGCCTCTTATACGCTGATCATAAATCAATGTATAACGCATATCATGTCTTGAAATTTCTCAAGTCAATCGAAGCACGTCTGTCTCTCCTTTTGTTTTCTTAATCTGACTATGTAACGCGAATACATAATAGATATTAACCACTTTAAACTTTTAGAATTTCAAAGACATTCTAGCACTAATACATATAATTTGTTTACGAACGTCTCTCGGATATTGAGTTCTCATTATTATACCATCTCATACAACTAAATATCTATCGTAGTGCAACATATAGTCATTTATGTTCCTCAACCTTTTGTTCATTTTGAATATAGTTCATAGTGAGATTTCTCACTTAGCTTATGTATGCGTACGCCAAATAATCAATAGTCACAATCTCGTATTTAATATCAATACTTTTATTACCCTATTTGTCACATAATTTCTTTACTTACAATACCACTTCAAATATTTAGTCAACCATTAGACATCAAGACTTGGTTTGACAACCTCCTTTTTCGTTGTCATTTAATAACCACCTTTATCGTATTTAATAAATGCTTAACTCGTTTGTAAAGATTGTTTGGTCAAATTTTATGTCCCAATAATTTTTTTCGGATTATTTAAGACCACATCATGACTTAGTAATTTGCATACAAAATAATCAAGTTGCAATAACTTCTCCTTTGAGATCTCTAGCTCTATGTAGGCTACTGTCACGGGACTGTTTTTCATTCCAGAAAACAGCCACGTGATGACTTGCTTATTGACTTAGCCGCTGCCACAAACGATCAGCCAACCAACAAACTCGCAACACTCGTGTTTGCCTCACAAACTCTCGTGTATCGCTCTCAAACGCAGCCCGTTTCGAGGCAACGTAACTGCTCTAGTCTGGACAGATTTTAAGACAAGTAAAATATGTAAACGCAAGCAAACGTAAATGAAACACACGGGCAATTTACGGCCGCAGCCAACCCAATATAATTCCGTTAATATTAGGAACCAGATTACATATGTTTACAAGTGTTTTCTCAGCCAAAACTCTATCTAAAAACATGTTGAAATCTGCCCATGTACTTATATTTTCGTACATGGCAGTTACAAGCCTAAAACATGGGTCAAAAACTGCCCTAGTGGTTACAAAGTAGTGGAAAAACTGCAGCAGCAACTCTAGTAACCGCTCCCGCCCTTTTTCGAAAGTGTCCAGCCCTTCTAAGGTGACTTTACAGCAGCTACAACCTGCCCGAAGTTCAGCCCATTTTGATTCTCGTAATCAACCCGCAATGTAACCAAAACAGTCCACCATTTGAAACCAAAACAGTCCATTGTCGTGACTCAAAACCAGCGGTCCGTTCGAACCATATCGAACGTGTTTCCCTTGCTTCAAACCTGCCCGAAGCTTGAACCATATCAAACTTTAATTCCTTGGCGCTCCTACACACCAAACATTAGCCAACGGTTCCCACAAACGTTCTTTCGAAGTGTCAATCCGCTAACCAAACGAATGCTAGCACGAAGATGCTAACAACTACCAATCTTCTTTTACTTGAATACATAAGAGATTCTTATGTTTACAACACCATTTTTCTTATTAGAAACTTACCAGTTATCAATTCATTGTTGGATAAGCAAAAACTTACCCCCATAATCGCTTCCTTAGCTACTACTAACTATTTAGATATATAATTTGGTTCTTTGAATTTTTTTATATTGTGTAAACATATCAATCGCTTTGTCTTTACTTCTCATCAAGTAAATAAAACAATAACTTGTACAAATCTTTTTTTCTTTATTTCTCATCAAATAAAAATCTTATTAGGTAAAGGTAATGAGATTCATTTTTACCTCATCTTATGTGTATATACATCTGTATATATATTGAGCTATACTCATTATATACATACCAAGATCCGCTTTGTCTCAATTTGTTAATCAACACTAATTTCTACACAATAGTATGTCGCAATTATTTGATAACAAATGTAACACAATTAAATTACTATTATACGAAATAAACTTAACCTCAAACAATATCCACATGAAGTATTATTTAGCTTAGTATAAGAATTCTATTAAGAAATTAAATCAAATAAAATTTAATTCATTATCCTAAACATACATGTCAAACGACAACTTAGTCAAACAAGATCAATATAGTTAATGATCTCCCACGTAACTCTTTTCAGACTCGTCTTGATTATAACGTTAGTTCGATAACCCCCACATCGATACCCCAGCCTCTTACATAGGAGCATAATATTTAAATATCATATCCAACCTTTATACTTATTTTCATATATTTCCAATCTTTCAATCTTTTGCTTTTCTAGATTTAGAGAAACACCGCTACATAATATCATTTTTCAAATCATCTACGTATCTAGGCTGAATTTTCAGCCATAATGTGTATTAACTGCCCCAACATTTCGTGTGGTACTTATGTGCTCACTCGAGACTCACACTTTTCTATTGATAAGTCCAATCGATTTCAAGATGGTACACCGAACGTGAATTTGTTCTACACATATAAGGTACATACCACTGAATCGTTTGGTTATCCCATTGTTACAAACGGACATGTTCGACACAAGCTTAATCACGATTACATGAATCGTTGGGTTATCCCCAAATTTTTGGGATCTCGTCATTTTGGTAATCACAATAAGACACTTCTGTGTTAACTGTTAATCATTTAAACCGAGCCATGTTACATACTAATGAGTAATGACACCGTTTCTAAACTATTCCCACATTTGAATAGTCACCCCTGTAACCATATACCGGTAATAATCTACCAATATCTTTTCAAAGTTCAGTTTTAAAGTTGCACCATTTCACATAAGGATAGAAGTAATGTCTTCTGATTAGGGTCCGAAAAAACCGTCTTTCGGTTTTACTAAAATAAATATAGATCTATTAAACTATCGTGTAAAATTGGAGATGGCGAGATTATAGTACATAACGATACGGGTATTTTAATCGATCATTGGTCTGGCCATTTTAGAGCTGGGAGTCCGTTAGTGGCGGATGCATGAGTTTTGCGCCAAACTTGTTTTCGTGTGCTCGAAATGAATTGGGATAGTGTTATTTTCCAATCGGACAACGTGAATTTGGTTCGTTATTGCAAGAGTAGTAGTTATCTAGTATCGTGTGAGGTCGATTTTATCGTGAAAGACATTATTAACATCTCTGGTAACAAAAATTGGAGTTTTGAGTGATGTCGAAGACGCGCCAACGAACTTGCGAATTGGTTAGCAAATGTTGCTAGATGTAGTAGTTCAAATACTGTATTTTGTATTCCTAACGAGCATTTATGGTGTATTTTGCATACAGATTTGAATTAATGAAATATCGGTTAAAAAAGGTTTCAAATTACTGCTACAACTAACTGTTCTTTACCAAGTTTTGCACACAAGCAATGTTAAAATCAAACAACGCATCAAGTAAACATAGGTAGTCATATTGACTTATCCAAATACTCATGGTGAACATTGCAAGCATATATACAGAACGCTTATTAGATGTAAAATAATTTATTTCTTAAGCTGTTCTTATCATGTCAAATTAATTCAAAGACTAGTTGTAGTAATTAATACCGTTTTTACAGCAACACTCTAAACCATCAAGACTGACCATTGCATTTTTAATTTTAACACACTGCAAACAAATTCTCTTTTATTGCCACGTTAGACTAGTTGTAGTAATTAATACCGTTTTTACAGCAACACTCTAAACCCCATCAAGACTGACCATTTTAAATTTTAACACACTGCAAACAAGTTCTCTTTTATTGCCACGTTACTCTGACAAGGCACCGTTTCATTACAAAATATGCTTAAAATCCTATTTATTCAAAAACTACATTTATGTTAAAAACAACGGTTATAAGTGCAAGCGGTTATTAATTTCTAAAGTCATTCCAAACGGTACCATCATGTTCACTAAAGATTCCAGAAAAGTATTTCATAAATGCTTACTAAGCAATGTTAATTAAGCAGTACACCGAACAAAATTTATCAAACAAATGTCACAGAAACATGCACATGCATATATACAACGTATCTAAACATACTAAAAACACACAACGATCGTAGGCGCACAAGATTAACTTCAAACTTTTATATACTACTATGTGCACCGTTCCAGAACAAACATGCAGTTATGATTATACACATGCAAGAGTAATATACAGAACAAATGGAGATTCCATTGACAACCAAATTTCATGCACATTTCAATTTCCATACGTAATAAAGTATGCAGTGACTACAATAAACGGAAATACATACAGTAACAATTTTACGAAATAAAATGTAAAGATAAACTATTCTTAAGATTGTTGGGTATTTTACTTCGTAATAACAATTATTAACATGCAAATTAATTGTTTCCGGTTCTATCTTTTTTATCATGAAATTGCTACATTTTGAATAACTTAGAATTAGTGTACCGTACTTTGAAAATGGTGAATTAATCGGCGACACAGTTGATCATTTATACCTAAAAATCCTAAAAAACGGACCGAGTCTATACCATCACCATATTTTCTTAAGAACGGTTTTGCCCTCCACGCGCTCTGAGAATCTATGGACGCTGTCCTCACAGGATACAACAGCATCACAATACGGTCGGAAGGAGTGTGCAATCAAACTGTCCGAACGGACCTTTGTCGATGCATAGTTTCTCTCTTTAACTATCTATATCTATAAAAATATGCAAGTATTTTATGAAAATGGTTTATGTATAATATGTGGGTCCCCCCTTTTGTCATGTTGCTACAGTGAACGGGACAAAATTCCGTTAATTCGTGAATCATTGGATCACTTTAAATTCGATCTCGACCGTACTATCTAAAAAAAAAAGGCTGAAATTATTATTCTATTCTTAAATCTTACGGTGCGGATTTAAAGTAAATGATATAACGGTATTCTATTTAACGGAATTTTGTCCCGTTCACTGTAGTAACGGGACAAACGAAAAACTCATAATATGCCATGAATTTTCGGAATTTAATGGTCTATATGTATAATGACCTTTATGCCTTTTTCAAAAATATGCAACCATTCATTTAATGGGTGTGACTGTTGGAAACAAAACAATTGGGACCAATATGCAGTTAACAGAAACTTCATAACTGTTGGAGTAATACTTAATTAGCCCAATAAAATTATGCACACAAATACTTCTGTGTATTTCCCGTTAGAGGGCCATAGTCACTTTTCCCAGTACGTCTCCATGCCTTGGGAGATCCGCATATAACTCATTATTCAAATAAAATGCCTATTAAAAGAATAATTTACACTACAAAATAATATTTGATTTATTAAGAGTTAAAATCTGTTAAGTCTGTCACTAATTTAAAAATCTGTCACAAATCTGTCGCAAATTGACTAAACTATCATAAATCCGTCACAAAAACCGTCACTAATAAACTCGTAACAAAAAATACCCCCACTAATCCCGTCGTGATTTGAGTATTTTTTTTTTTTTTTTTTTTAGTGTTATTCAATCTAAATTATGATTTTAAATCATCAATTCTAACCGTTTATTTAGTATTGTATGACTTTTATGCACGTCAAACAAACAAGTTTTTGCTGCATAGGGAGTATGGGCATTAAAACGTGTTAGAACTGTTACAAGGTTTATGTGCATGTTTATCGGTGTGTATAACCTCAGGTATGCCGTTTATTTGGCGATGAGGAACCTAGGGAGCATGCGAGTGGCGATGTTATTGTCGGTTTGAACACGTTGATAGCGGGGTCCAGTTCAAACACCACGCGGGCACTATTGGCCCACATCCGGTATGTGTACTTGTTGATTCTAGTTCTTCGCATAACTTTGTTCATAGTAATACTACTAGACGTATTGGTTTGCCTATGGAAAAAGTAGTTGTGTTTGGGATGCGGGTTGCGAATGGGGATATGCAGGTTTGTGATTCTAGATATAAGCATGTACCACTGACTATGCAGGGTAATCAGTTTGATGGTATGCTACATGGGATGTCCATAGTACGGGTCGATGTTATATCTATAGGCACATTTGTTAAGTACACTTGGAAATTAATGCATCCTCGACCATGTTGTTCATTAGTGGGAGTATGTCGGTTGAGTTGGTAGAGCTACCCGTTGGGCCCTCTGAGATTATGGTTTTGGATGAAATAATGCTAGAAAGGAACAAAGGTTGTGAACTATCTATAGTGAGAATTAGTGAATCAACGACCGAGGGTACGGTTTCACTACAAGAAAAACGTTCATTTAACAACAGTTTACTTTTTGAAAACTGCTGGTAAACTGAGTGTGTTAAATTTCAGCAACAATTTAGCAACAAAATTAGTTGCTATTCTGTTACTAAAATTTAGCGACACTTATTTTTCCAACAGTTTTCAAAAAGTAAACTGATGGTAAAATAACTTTTTCTTGTAGTGCTTGGCCCCCTCAGGCGAGCCTCATAGGTAAGTTGTTGAGAGGAATTCATCCCAATATTTTAGCTAGTACGCGTAATTTCGAGCCGGTATTAGAGGTTCCAAGTGAGTTGCCTCAGTGTGACCTTTTGGTCATCGCATTTGTCTAAAGGATGAGTCAATACCGATTGATGTGGCCCCGTATTGGTTTTCTCATTTCCAGAAGGATGGGATAGAAAGACACGTGGCTAAGATGTTGAGATCTGGTTTGATTATAAGATCGAGTACTTTTTTCTACACACATGCTTTTAGGGAAAAACAAGTATGACAATTGCAGGTTTTGCATAACTATTGCGATCGAGTACTTTTTTCTACACACATGCTTTTAGGGAAAAACAAGTATGACAATTGCAGGTTTTGCATAACTATTGCGCCCTCAACGAGGTTATGATTAAAGATAAATTTTCGATTTTGACAGTCGATCATATTATGTTCATAAAACGAGTTTCGCACCGATCATGGACATTATGAGTATTAGGTGACACCCTTTGTTTTTTGCAAAGCGCCTTTTACCTTCCAAGGGACTATGGGCGTGATATTCTAGCCCGACTTTTGTTATTTTGTTTTGGCATTCTTTAATCATAATCTTTTATAAGATCATATTTGGACGGAACATCTTGTGCATATACATCGGACCATACAACTACTATAGGAAAATCACTTTACGGTTAAACTATTGAAGTATAGTTTTGTGATGATCGACGCTGAGTACATAGGCCATTTTGTAACTAGTAATGGAGTGTATGTCAACAAGCATACATCGAGGCAATGTTAGTTTGCCACGACCTAAGACTAACACAACCTTGCGTTGTTTTTTTTAGTTCTAACGGGATATTATGGGAAGTGCGTGAAGGTTTTTGATGTTATTGCTCGTATGTTAACTCAGTTAGTGAAAAGGGAGAATTTTGGGAAGAATAAGTAGGCGAAAAAAGCGTTTAAGCCCCTTAAGATGGAAGTGTCGACCATGCAAGTTCAAATATTTTATGCTTTTTCTGACCATTTTTTACTGCTACCGATTCCCGAGGTCCAGGAATTGGGGCAATTCTGTCACAAAATGGGCAGCCTATAGCATTCTTAAGGCTATTGAGTCTGTTAAGTTGTCTTGCGCCAATAATAATAAGATGTTAGCAATTCTTGAGGTTGTGAAATTGTGGCGACCGTATTTGGTGGACAAGCGGTTTATCATATGTACGGATCAGCAGAGTTTATGCAATCTTCTCGAGTAGCGAATTACTATGTCTGAGAAGCAAAAATGGATCTGGAAATTAGTGAGATTCGATTATGGGATCGTATATAAGTCAGGCAAAGAGAATCAGTAGCTGACGCATTATCGAGGAATGAGCTGATCACGAAATTGAATGTTGAGGACAAGTTTCGACTCGTAGAGGAGTTTTTATGAGAGAGTTGGCTGTTAGTTAAATTCTTTAAAATATTGGACCTTTTAGTTATTGTTATCATTTCGTGTACTATTATTTTATGGTAGCGTCTTTTTGTAGTCACTCTTTTTCTTAATCCAGTCCTAATCTCGTATTTAAGAAAACAGACCCGTTTTTCGAAAACACGTGTCGTTCTTCATACTTACGAGGCTTGACTTTCTTTTAATTTTTTTATTGTATCAACTTACAACAACAATAATAATCTTTAAACTAGGATAACTCTTTTGTCAACAATGCTACCGAGAAAAAGCAAAAACAAAACTCTTCTCTGCCTTCTCCCTATACTCATTCTCACCACATGGTGACATGTCTAATAGTCAAATGATAATACCGTAAAATTGTTGAACAATTATACTTGGATTTTATTTTGGTTTAAACTGTCCTAGTTTGATTTAAAAAGACGTAATCTAGTTTCAACTTGGGAAATTAGTTAGGGCTTATAGAAAATTAAAATTAGCACTAACTGGTTATGCGTGTATATGTATGGGCTTATAAGCAAGTAGTTGGATTTTTTTAGTTTGAGAAAATAAAAAATTGAACCGCCTAACTTACATCTTTTTTTCAAGACAAGAATTATAAGATGGGTATATATAATCAGCCTTGTTAGTTCAATTAAGAAACAATAAAGAAAAAGGAATTAAAAAAAAGTCAAAGTCAAGTATCGTAACTTGAAAGAACGAGTTTGCTTTCCAAACTACGACCTTGCTTTAGAAAGTATGAGTTTACGGCTGGATTAAGAAAAGTTTGTATAAAGACGCAACCTTATTACCTTATTTTATATTATTGCATGCTTTGTAGTAACTGATAAGTTACTAGCAATAGCTTTGACGACTTAGTTTTTGAAAAAATAGTTTTGAGGTAATAAACCTCTCTCTAAGCAAAGCAGATTCTCTTTTTTCTTTCTTCGCCATTATTTATCGGTTTCTTCCCGTTCTTGTGTTGTATATACCGTTTTCGGTGAATCAGTCATCAGAGCATATGGACACTACTATTTAAATCATCCAAAACAATTTCTTTTAATGATAAGCAAACCAAACTATTCCTCCGACTCTGATGGAAACATGGTGAAAAATAAATACCAAAGGACACCAGTAAATTAAATTTATGTCATTTTCACACAGTTTTTTGTAATCAAGGATTCAAGGGAGATAAAGTTAAATTAAAAATTTACAAAAGCAAAGGCAGAATAAGTTCTTGTATTAAACCATGCAAAAGCGTCCAAAGTAAACAGTAAAGCAATTTAGTCGGGAGTTGTCCTGCATTACATGATGTGGAATCAACAAAAAGCATAAAAAACTGGAAAATCACCACTGAATTAGGTTTCATTCACTCTCAAAATATATGAACAAGTCTCTTATGTACATAAGATCAATCAAACAAAAATTACAAGTGTTCCAAAAAAAATAAAAATTACAGACAGCTGCACATAATCTATATAAGTAGGCAGTAATTCCGGGTGATTTCATCTTAAAACTACTCCCATCTTTGTTTATCTACATGATCAAAACAAAAGCAAGTATGTAAATCAAGTAGTTCTATTAAAAATAAAAAATAATTTACAAAAAGTAGCAATGAGATACCAAAAGCTGTAGAGAAGGGGAAAAGTAAAACTATCTTCATTACTATATTCTTTCTTTGTACCACTAAAACGTTTCCAACCCCACCTACATTGTCATTGACCACAACCACTCCATCTTCAATGGGGTAGATTAGGTTCTCGTCTACGTGGTAGTTGTAGGTTCGTTGTTGGGTGTTTCGTTTGAGTTGGGGTTCCAAGATCAATGATTTTTTTTGTTATTATTTGATTTTGGGCCCCCCTAGACAGGTATTTCGAGGTTCATTGCTTTATATATCGCATTATAGTTGAGTATTTCTTTGAAGCTTTATTCATTTTGTTTTAGTTTTGTGTCGCCCGCAAGGTGTTTGTGTAAATGACGTCTCGGAAATTTTATGTTCATGGTCCCTTTCGGGGAATGGATGGGTGCAACGATGGTAATATAGAGAGTAGGGGGCTCACTACAACATACTTCATGGCTCGTTTACGTAAACAACACTATGAAATACCGTGCAACATCGCCAAATATAATGAATATTAAAGATTTTGGCTTGTTTAATGGGCTTGATAATTCGCTCTGTATTGTTGGGTAGTGGTTGTGTGGGGGTTGCATGAGCTTCTATGCCATGAGCAAGAATTGAAAAAATTGTAGGGACTCGGAAGGAACTGCCACTCCACCACCAAGTTGGGATAGGTGTGGGGTTGTTATTTATGCTATCTCTGGACTCACTAGGCCCCAAGCAAGCGCCCTTGCAGTTGACTTGCTTGTTTTTTATATTAGCACCAACTCTACCTTTTGTCTTGACGGGGGTTTGCTTGATAGGGTATTTAAGTGCTCCTTTTGCACTGTTAAGAGCATCCCATCCACATGCAGGCTAGCATTTTCTAGCGCTCTTAAGGGTACGTCTTACCAACGGGGGTTTCTAGTGATCCATCTAACCTTGCTTCTTGGATACGTCTTCTACTCTTACCAACGTGTACGTTAAGAGTGTATAGGCCTAAAGATCGTAGTGAGAGATGTTCGGGTAACCGAAAGTTTCTTCAGCAACGCTGCATTACAAGGGCACTTAGAACTTGGAATGAATTGGGAGTGGTTCAAAAACTTCTTGGAGAAATAATGGAGGAATGCCCTTCAACTCATAGCCGTTCGGACGACACCAATGATAACCCTAAAATTAGTAACATTAAGTAGTGTATTCGGAAGATTTGTGATGGTCATTATACTACGGCCGTCAAGGTTTTGACATCGTCTGGGGTTGCCCCTGATACTGCCGATAGCAGGATCGCTCTCGAAGACAAACACCCTCTTACTCTCCCACTTTCCCTCTCTTGCATCCATTTTGATGATGAGCCCCTTACTGTTGGTGTTGATGATGTTTTTACTTGCATTAAAACCTTCCTAAAAGGGACGTCTTGTGGACGGGACGGGTTAAGGGCACAACATCTGCTTGATGCGTTGTGTGGAGCGGCTTCCGCGGTCTCAAAAGATTTACTCTCAGCTCTCACATCCGTTGTCAATCTGTGGCTCCACGGAAAGTGTCCCCAACCTCTTGCCGAGTATGTGGCTAGCTCCCCGCTCACTCTATTACTCAAAGCGGATGGCGGAATTAGACCAATAGTTGTTGGGACGATTTGGAGGAGATTGGTGTCCAAGGTAGCAATGAAAATGATAGGGAAAGATATGGCGGGTTATTTGAAAGATTTTCACCTAGGGGTTGGGACGCCTGGAGGCGCTGAGGCCGTACTTCATGCTATGAATAGATTTATCGGTGCTAATCACAAAAAGGGTAATTTGTCCATGCTTCTAGTCATTTTTAAGAATGCTTTTAACCTTATAGATAGAGGAAAGATGCTTCACTAAGTACGGGAAAAGTGCTCATCTATTTCTCATTGGGTCAAGTTCATGTACCTTAGGGGGGAGAACATATGGTCAGCTTGTGGGATCCAACAAGGGGATCCCTTAGCACATCTCTTATCCGTGCTTGTTTTGCACCCTCTGATTCTATAGATACGTGACGAGTGCAAGTTGGCCGTTCAAATATGGTATTTAGACGACGGTACCCTAGTTGGGGATACACTTGAGGTAGCTAAAGCACTCGACATCATTCAAATGGAGGACCTAATCTTGGGCTTGCTTTGAACATCTAGAAAACCAAACTATTTTGGCCGAACGTTGACCCCCATAGCTACCAACCAGGGTAATTTCCTTCCGACATTGCTCGGCCTTCGCTAGGGGTAAGCTACTGGGTGGGGCAGTTAGTGTGGATGAGGGTTTTGTGCGGGATTTAGCCATAAAGAGGACAACAAAATTAGTCGAGTTGATGGGTGCGTTGAGCCAGCTAGGGGATCCCCAATGTGAGCTGGTTCGATTAAGGGCTTGCATGTGTATCTCTAAAATGTATTTCGCACTTAGAACTTGTCCACCACCGTACTTCATAGATACTCAAGGGTTGTTCGATGTTGCTCTCAGACATGCTATGGATAGCTTTGTTACATTAAAAGGTTCTGTTTTTGGAGATTTGCAATGAAGGATCTGTTCTTTGCCTATCAAATCGGGCGGGCTTGGTATCTTCTCCGTATCTGATGCAATTCACTTTGCCTATTTAGCGTCAATGATTCAATCAGTTGAGCTACATAATTTCATATTGAGGGGTTGCGAAGATATCTCATTAGGCATGTACTTCATTGAGGATTTGGACAGGTTCCATGCGATTGTTCCCGAGTTCGATTCTATAAGAATCACCACAAAGGGAGATGTGCCCCAAAAACCAATGCACCTTCTATAGTGGCTTACTTTAGTGGGGTTCCTAAGGGTTTACGCGAGTAGTTCAACTTGGGGCCTAGAGATCTTGCCGTGCTTGGGTTTCTTCGTGCCCCACATGCTCAGGATTTCTTACTTGCCACCCCTACAGAATACCGAGTTATTATCAAGTATCGACTTTTGATTCCTCTATACCGGGAAGGGGAAATGTGTCCGGCTTGTCATAGGGTTCATCTTGACTCATTTGGTGACCATGCAGTCCATTGTAGGAACCTTCCGAGTTCAAATACCGTCATGACTTGGTTAGGGATGTATTGTATGACATCATTTGGAGAGAAGGAATTTCAGCTAGAAAGGAGTCACCTGTGAACTTTCTTACGGATCCATCTGAGGGAAGATCTACCCTTAGGCCAGCAGATGTTCGTATTTTCAGCTGGAGCGGTGGGAAACATGCGTGTGTTGATCTTACCGGCGTTTCGCCCTTGGTGGAGGTTTAATATTGGAGAATTTACCGTGAGTCATGCAGCTACTACTGCAGCGGCAGCGAAAGTATAGAAAAATGAGTAGGCCTGTCAAAACAATCAGCACAGTTTTATACATTTTGCGTTTGATACATTTGAGTTTTTAGCTACTGAGTCTGTTGAGATTCTCAGGAGAATGCAAAAAATTGTGAACATAAATGTGTTGACTGCAAGTTCGGATGAATATGTATTTACAAGATTAGGATTTTCTATTCAAAGAGGACTAGCGGCGCAGTTTGTTGCTCGTTTATCTAAAACTCATATGTAATAATTTTACCCTATTCAGTTTTATTAATATAAATCCAGTATATAAGCATAAAAAAAATAAAAAATAACTTTTTAGTGTTCCTCGACCTAAGGCTTCGACTTAATTTACGATGCATAGATGCTGCATAGCTGTTACTTGAATAAAATTAACATGGAAGTGATGGAACTCACTCTTTTCACAAACTGCACCACTTACACTAGTTAATTTTGGTGCACATTCATGCCAACCTTCTCCAGAAAACTATTTCATATCTATCATCTAAGACTGTTTTCCCCTCTAACGTAAATCCTCATTGATAATGGTAATTTGCGACTTAACTACTACACCACGGAAATGAACATATTCACGTTGAATATAGGTGAACAATTTAAAATTATAAGATTGCATTAAACGAATAATATTCTCTACTTCATCTAATTTCTAGCAAATAGCTCTAGTACCCTCAAACTGCTTGAAGCCCTGCAATTAGAAGTTAAAAACCTACTTATTTTACATTCTTTTCTAAAACCTATAAAACTACATGCGCTTGTGACTCAAACAAGCAGACATATTTAAGGCAAATACCATAAATATATGGCTTTACGCAGCGGTTTTGCAATTATTTCGAACCAATTTTCTTTCCTTCCATTTTTACGCAGCGCTTTTGCAATTACTCGAAAGCCACAATTACCATCACCACTCACATAATTTACCGTATCAATAAAATTATGTAGCATGGACAATATTTGTTCATTGTACTTCAAGGTTGTCCTAGTGGTGGGGTTATTTATCGTCCTACGCGTCATACTAGTTGGCTGAAATGTTGTTTCTTCGGCTTTTCCTTTCCCTTTATCTCACCTAGCCACTTTTTCCGCTTCGATTTTTTCTTTATCCTGACTAGCAAGTTCTTCGTCCACATACTTCCAGCCTGACTTGTCCCTCTTACTAGAAGTGTCTCCTTTTCTAGGTCTGCCCCTACTTTTTTTCACTTCAAGATCATTCATTGATGTTATAGAGGGTAAAGTTATCTCTCGGAGTTGTGTTTTCATGCGCCGTTTTTCAACGGAGGTTTTTTGTAGAATAAACACTTCTACTACCCAACAGGCTCTCCATCAAATCTAACCTGCTAGTTCTAGTATCATTTCTCTCCGACCGGGTTACATGCATACCATCCACCCTCAATCCCAACGTAATCTCTACATCTTGTAGAGATAACCCCAACTCACTGCCGGAAAAATGAAACGTGTGGGTCTCATCACGCCACCTATCCAGTAATGTTGTAAGCAAACCTCGATCTACATTGTAACTCTTTATGACATAGACACCATAGAAGCATGCTATAATAATATTATGCATTACTGTTGGGTGCGAAGCTATCTCCCAACTATAATTATACAACCGCAGCTTATTCTCATATGCTCTCCCTGTCTCTCTACCACGCGCTCATATCTTTTCTGATATATGATCGGACTATCGTAAAATCCCCCGATTGCCTCTAAGAATGGGACCTGGATCAGTTGTATCACCCATAGAGAGAGAACCTATATGAAAAATGGATATCAAATTAAATAATTTGTCCACTATTTCAAATATATATAGATAAAATATATTGTATATTTTTTTATTTATACAATGATCACATATTATAATAAGTATGTATACACACAAGCATATTCTCATCCACCCAAAAAAATAAACTCATCAATTAATTAAAAAAACAGTTACTAATTATCATACAAAACAAATGAATCTCAATTAATGGGAACTAAACAATTATTATAAATCAACAAAATATATGAAAAAAACATAAATTAGTCAAATTTATCATAGTTAAAACAAGATAAACAATATACACAATCAAATACAACTAAACAATTAGTGATAATTATCTAAATCTAAAAATTTGTATAAACCCTCTAATTTTAATGAAAATGAACAATGTGTGTAAAATTGATGTAATTTCTATAATTTTTTCATAAATTAAAGATTTAAACTATATAATATAGGGAATCGAGAATTAAAAAGTGAATAAAGAAATACATTTACCCAATCTATGTGATTTGGAGTTAATCGGATTTAAAACAAAGTTGATAAGTATGTTGATTTGGGTTTTTTTTTTTTTTAAGTAAGAGAGGGGAGTGAAAGATTAGAACTATATATGTGTAAATTTGCACTGGCCGATCGATCGGCGAATGTGGTCGATCGGTCGGCCAACCTCTCTGGAATTTTTCAGAGAGATTGTACACAGAGTCAACGATCGGAGCTGACAGCCGATCGATCGGTCCACTGTAAAATATTACAGAATGCTTGGCCGATCGATCGGTCTACTGTAAAATTTGAAAATTTCAACCCATGGGCAATTTGATAATTTCACATATAAACCGTAAAATTGCGTTACGGTTTGAAGTCAAACCATAATTTTGACTTACGCTCTCTAAGTAAATTTGAAGGTTCGAAAAAAAATTGTTGAGTTTGGAATCAGATAAATTACAGTGAAAAATCCGAAAGTAGGGTGCCTGACTCTGAGTCAGGGTAACTCAGAGTCCAAATATGTATTTAAAACGCTTAATTTTATTTTAATTGTCTTTGATTTTTAAAGTCAAAATTATGTAAAAGTTACATAATTTAATGAAATCAAGTTATAACTATTATTTGAAAATTTTGAATATTATATATGTAGTATACATACATATTATAAATATGTATATGTAAATATAATAATATATAGATACAAAATGTTGCTTGTTGTTTATTTTCATATTTTTAAGTTTTACATCATTTTAACTTTGAAAATAAAAAAAATTAAAATAAAATTGAAATACTTAGACTCCTGAGTCACCTGAGTAAGTCAGGCACCCCCACTTCCGAAAATTCCAGCCTCTGTAAATATAAATACGTAGATATTCACCACCAGAGTTTCATTAATCAGCTCTCTCTCTCTACATATTTATATACTCCTATATAATTTATAATATATGTTTATATATTCTGCTCAGGGAAAAAAAATTCCCTTAGTTATGATATTATAATTTGGGAGTTAATTTGTTCTCAGATTATTTGGGCGTGAAATTATTCTCCGATTGTTCCTATTTATACAGAATTAATGAAAGCCTTTTAACCAGGTTAATAAAATACTATGATCTTGTGATTACGTGTTCTTTTGCTAAGAGGATAATATTTGAGTTTAGTTTTTCTGCGCTATTTGTGTGTTAGTCTTGTTGTTTTATGAATTTGTTTAATTTTATTCACCAAGTAAAATAATATTTGAGTTTAGTTTTTCTCCGCTATTTGTGTGTTATTCTTGTTGTTTTATGAATTTGTTTAATTTTATTCACCAAATAAAATATTTAGGATGTGATAGATCTAACTTAGGGTTTAAATGTCAAAGTAATAATTTGTTATTTGGGGATGAAATTATTCTCATTGTTCCTATTTACATAGAATATATGAAAGCTTTTTTGATCTTGTTAGTAAAATCCTATGATCTTGTTATTACGTATTCTTTTGTTTTTTAGGATAATATTTGAGTTTCTTTTCTTTTCGCGATTTGTATGTTATTTATTCTTGTTGTTCAGGTTTTATAAATTTGTTTAATTTTATTCATCAAATAACATACTATTTAGGATGTGATATAGATCTAACTTAGGGTTTAAATATCAAAGTAATAATTTGTTATATGGGCATGAGATTATTCTCCGATTGTTCCTATTTACACATAATTAATGAAAGCCTTTCTGATCTGGTTAATAAAATCCTATAATCTTGTAATTACGTGTTCTTTTGATTCTAGGATAATATTTAAGTTTCTTTTCTTTTCGCGATTTGTATGTTATTTATTCTTGTTGTTCAGGTTTTATAAATTTGTTTAATTTTATTCATCAAATAATATATTGATCTAACTTAGTGTTTTAAGTGTCAAAGTAATTATTTGTTATTTGGGCATGAAATTATTCTCCTACCGATTGTTACTATTCATACTCTGATTAGGCGGATGAAGAAACCTTAGTTTTATGTTTGAAAATTTAAGGATAATATTTGGGTTGCGGTTTTTCCCCCTAGTTTTTATGTTATTCTTTCTTTTTGTTCCAGGATTATGATTTAATTTAATTTACAATTTTACTCAAATAAAACGAGTTAGATATCTAATCTAGGATGTGATAGACTAGGTTTTAATCTCACATGTATCTTCTATGATCTGGGTATTATTTTTTTTACCTGATTGTTCCCATTCATTTAGCCTGATTCGTAATCATATTTCTTTTCAGAAGTTTTTATTTTTTTCCTCCTTTTGTCCAAAGTTTATGATTTAGTTGAATTTAATTCACAATTCTACCCAAATAAAATGAGTTAGATAGACTAGGGTTTAATCTCACATATATGTTTCATGTTCTGGGCATTATTCTTTCCCCCAAAGCCTGAAGATAAACAAGCCCGCTAGTCTGATTTGGTAATCGTATGTTCTTGTAGACTTGTTTGTTCTGGTTTGAGGGATAGTATTTGTGTTGACCTCCCTTTCATTTATTCTTAATATATTCTTCTCCTTCTAGGTTTTAATAGGTTAATCTAATTCATGAATTTACCCAAATAAAATAAGTTGGATTAGGATGTGTTAGATCTAATAGATAATTTGACATATTTGTTCAGTATGTTGAGCTGAGCGTTAATCTGTTCTGGTCTCCGACTGTTCTTGGTTATTACGCTATAATTGTGTACTAATGCTCATGCCGTAATGCTTCTTAATATGTATTCCACGCTTCCCCCTCATTATAAATATATAATTATACTTTTTTATGTGTGGTGGAGTTTACTCCTTGTTTATCACTTATGTTTTTTTCCTTATTCTTTTTCGAGGTTTACAAGATAATGTTCCCGATGAAGTGGTCTAGCATACCCTGTCTTTGAAGGCACCGAGGCAGGAGGAATATAGTAGGATGCCTAGAAGTATACAAATCTAATTTTTTACCAAATCTGTGCTACTTAGTTTGAGTTGAAGAGTTGTCATATGTGTGCTGATTGTTGTGAGTATCCTCTTTTCTTGTTTTGATTTGATTAAAGATTGGTAAGTTTTTGTATCCAATACAAATTGCGTGTTGTTGGTAATCGTTTTGATGGATTAAGAAGAATAAAACCTCCTTATAGTTTAATCTTCCTCATTTCCTCATATTAGTCATATTTTTTTTCGTCATCTTTCGTTTGTTAATTGTAATCTTTCTTTGTATTTTAGATTCTTTTTGCCTTAACATATCTTCTTTTCCCCTTAAGTTTTCTGCCACTCTTCTAATTCGACCATGCCTGCTCATGGTTAGAAGAATAACATTAAGAAGTATAACTGCTCTTGTGTATTCATATTTTTCTATTCTTTTCCTTTTCACGATCTGGCTAAAGATACAATTTGAAACTAGCGTGATTGGTTGCTCTTTTAGTTCTATATTCCGGATGCAAATTCATCTGCTAGTCGAGTAATTATATGCTAGTCAAATTATCATGTGTTCATCATTTTGTACTTGTCGTCAATACGTTTTTTAATTACTTATCAGTGACATGATTGGTTATTGGCTGGCTCAGATTATCTGGACGTGTGCTTATTTTAGGTACGCCATTGGTTCATCACATTTCGTATTTGTATGTCTATGACTTCTCAATTCTCAGTCTGTTCGCCATGTCACCTTAATAATCCTTTTAAAAGCAATTAAGAGAAGTGATTTTTTTCCCCAGTTATGAGGGGTAGGTCAACTAGACCAAAAAATTACTTTTGAGAGCCTAATAGTTTCTTACAGTTATAAAGGAAAAGCCAAATAGAGTCTAATAACCAACTTTTTTTTGAACAGTAAACTTTCTATGTTAATTATATTTCAGTCTTTCCATAGAAATGTTTCTTTTAGTTCATATAGTTCAAGAGTTTTTAAGGATGGAGACATCCGCCTTCCACTGTTATCTCTTAACCGTTTATCCTTCATATTTGAATTGTTTTTGTAACTCACTTAATACTTTATTTCGTGTTTTGGTGGGCAAATGGAAACTGACTTCTATTTACTAACAAATGTTACCTATTTTTTCTTTCCTTCTTTCAAAACTTTCTTGATTCGGTGTTTATTTTCAATGAATTACTTGATGAAAGTCTAAAGGATGCTGGCTACGTTTTGGGTTCAGTTGACGAAAAATATATCCCATCAAGCTCTGTAAACGTAATTACAAATTAAGATCTTTCAGGTTAGTTATTTTTAAAATCACATTCATGTGTCTTCTGTTCAACACTTTGAAAAAGTTAAGTGTTAATTTGGATGTTTTGGTTTGTCTATTTTTAAAAACTAAAATATAAATTTATAAAGTATTGAATTCATGTTAATTAGTACTTGTTATTAACATTTTGTTGCCTGCTAAGACTGCATAGCCTAGTGGATTAGCGCATTTTGACTCCCATTGTGGTTGCTGCTAACCTTTTAGTTCCAATATCTATACTTCGTTTTAAGGTTCAGTAAATGGGTTTGTTTTGTTTGCAACTAAAGACGTTAATGTTTGTTTTTGTACCGTGTAGTAAAAATTATGTGCACCGTGGTATGCAAAAGAGAAATTATACTCTTTTATACTTACGAGACAAAATAGTATTTTTTGCCGAAATGGAATTCTCCTCGTATAATGTCTATGGTGTTTGAAGTTCAAATAATTATGGACCCTACAATCTATGACATACATACCTTGAGGCATTTCAATGAAGATACATATATCATATCTAGCTGTTTATGTGCTCATTTTATTTAACTCAAGTCCTTGAGAGATAATCCACTTGTTTCCAATGAGATTTAGAAGGCTCAGACCTCAAATCCTCATGTTTTTGTAACAAGTGTTTAATTAATGGAATTCTGGTATAGGAACTTATACTTTGGATCATCATTTCCTTATGTTGCCTTTCTGTTTGTGGATTGTGTAGTCAATGATTGACTAGGGAATTGGCAATGGCAAAGCAAGTTCATCTCCCTCTCCAGGAAATCTTCCCTCTGGTATGGTGAATCTTTTACTACTAGGTTTTGTTTGCCCTTTAGTTTTATTTTTGATTATTTCTTGGTAATGTATACTTCCAAATATTTGATGTTATAATGTCTGAGTTCTAGAACCCATACCTTACTTGAATCAATAAGTCTACATCTTTTAGAGTCCCGATTACATGCAGTCTTAACTGAACCTTATCCTAAATATTTATAACCAAATCAGTTATTCTCTTATTTTCATTGGTGTCTCATGGTAGGATTTTATTCCATGTCAAATAATAGTCTAGTCATTGTTTTACTTGTCTTTAAAACCGTAATTTTTCGTATCTACAGTTTTCTCGTACATGAGATTTTTACATATGTTTTCTCATATTTTTCTCATGCCTCTTCTCCATCACTCCTCCGTCCCTCCACGTTATTTTCTGAGCACATGAAATTTCTGAGCCATTTTGATGATTTTAATGACTTTCAAATTTTTCAAATTTTTTTCATCTCAAGTGTTTTTTTATGCCCTATAAAGCCCTATGCTTGATTTTGAAGAGTTTCTGAGCACATGAAATTTCTGTGCCATTTTGATGATTTTAATGACTTTCAAATTTTTTTCATCCAAGGGGTTTTTATGGCCTATAAAGCCCTATGCTTGATTTTGAAGAGTTTCTGAGCACATGAAATTTCTTTGCCATTTTGATGATTTTAATGACTTTCAAATTTTTCAAATTTTTTTCATCCCAAGTGTTTTTTATGGCCTATAAAGCCCTATGCTTGATTTTGAAGAGTTTCTAAGCACTTGAAATTTCTGTGCCATTTTGATGATTTTAATGACTTTCAAATTTTTCAAATTTTTTTCATCCCAAGTGTTTTTTATGGCCTATAAAGCCCTATGCTTGATTTTGAAGAGTTTCTGAGCACATGAAATTTTTGTGCCATTTTGATGATTTTAATGACTTTCAAATGTTTCAAATTTTTTTCATCCCAAGTGTTTTTTATGGCCTGAGATAAAACCGTGACCACAATAGCATGCTGCATAATCAGTTTTTCGGAAACTACTAAACTAATAAAGTAGGGGACCGTTATAACGTCCATTACGAAGAAATAAACCATATCGTAATCAATTCCAAGGTGTGAGAGAAGCCTTGCGCTACTAGGCGAGAATTCTACAATCTCATTATTCTTATGACTCTTTCTTATGAATAACCAAATAAACAAACTCGTTTAACATTGGTGGTGTTGGAGCTACAGGTCCGAACACACTTTCGCTAAGGAGTCTACGTGTATTGCAAGTTTCCATTACTGCAGTCTATTCTACATTGACTTCAGGCAACGGTAGATGGTTCCCTATCATAATTTGCTCATATTATTAGTCGTCACTGAATATATGAACAAGTAATCAATGACAGTCTCGTTTCGATTCAATATCGTCTAAGATATCATGATCGACAGATATTTTAAGATTCTCAGGATGAGGAGAAATCATATATATCATAGATCCTTTATAATCTCATGCGATAAACGAGTTTCAGTTCACCACCTCTGGAGCTGAACGAATTAAGAACCGGCCAACTTCCTCGTATCTTGGGAAGGATGATAGACTAACGGCCGACGGCAGCGTCATTTGCTTGGCGGGTTGGGCCAAAGCAATGTGTTACGACAGGAAGACGGCATCCGACAGGAACGTCTATCGTTGCAAGCATTTTGCAGCAGTTATAAATGATCTTATGACATCTCATAAAGTCATTAAATGCATCTGTCATTTAGTTAGACTTGAGAGAGTCAATGCACTTACTTATAATTATGTGCAGTTTTGGGGATCAAGCCAAGACTGAGTGGGTTATGCCACGTTACTTCACGTTGTTCCTTATAATCTCCCCCTAACGACGGGGAGAACAGTCTTAGCGATGTGACTTTCGCTTGTCATGCGGTAAAGAGATCGTTTGCCAAGGTTACTCTATCAAAAGATAGACGAGATTCATAATCGACTTATGTCTCCTTCATAGGTCCATATTTTGAACGCTATAGAGGCTCAATCAAAATATTAATTAAGCACTCCAAACATGCATTAATATGAGACTTCTAGCTCATAACCAGTAACCAGCTGGCACGCTTATGATGTTTGAGTGTCTATGGGCATCATAACGGACCAATGCAGCAAAATAGCATAGCCACACACAGAAATATAAATCTTGGTGTACAAGACCAAGAAATGCGTGCAATCATTTGCAGTCGCATCATCAAACTTTCCATGAGTCCATTTGGGTCTGAACATAATCGATAGGATGTTCAATTTCCAAACTTAAGTAATTCAAATCGAAATTTCGATTTTTACTCTTCGGCATTATCAAGTAGACTAGACTTTTCAGGATAATCCGGATCATGAGCCATCAACTTAATAATAGGGCTAAAAGTTTAGAAAATGCTGCATTTCTGTGGACAACAATAATCATGTGACCATATTGTCGATGCATCAACTATAACCATAAATTTGTAATGGTCCGTCTTATGGTTGGATAAGTCCACGACAACTCCTTCCATTCTTTACAAGAATTCTATGAGTCCATTTTGTGATCTTTACACATACTAGTCTTTAAAAGTGAGCATTAGTGGCATGAATTTCGGATCAATCACGAAATATATCCTCAAAGAGAATCCAAATGCGATGCGATTATAAATCAAACATCGTCTTTTGACCCGGGAATATCTCATACGATCAATGCCACAATATTAAAATGCTCTTATCAATCGACGACAGGCAAATGATAGTACAGACAATCATGCCTTAGCATCTAAATCATTTATCAATCGACGACAGGCGAAATGATAAGGCAACTTTAAATGTTTTAAAAAATGTGGTAGCAACCACTTGAAAGATATTTCAACTCCTCTAAAATACGCTTTTGGTCATATTGAGTGGAGGCTATGTAAAGAAAATTTCAATTCTTTCATCAGTTATTATCAGATAACACTGGTTTTCTCGAATATCGTATTACTCAACAAGGTACGACAGGACCTACATGAATATAAGGCCTCATATTTGAAAAATCAATTTGGTTTTACCAAAGATTTCGATTTGGAACGGCATGTCCAGAATCATTGTCAATGAGTACTCTTTTAGGCAAGTAGTTAGTGAAATTATGTGGTTCAATGTTACCCACTATTTCCACAAAACCAACTACCCCACAAGTATTGCCTAAACTTTCTTAATTTAAAGTTTGGTCAAATTTGTCAAAGGAATTTGCTCAAATATTACTTTAAATTAATTTCGAGAAATTTCATAAAGAACCATAATCCAAATGGAAAAATCATAATCCAAATGAGCGAAAAACCGGCTCAATGATTTATCAAAATCAATAATGAAAGGTACCAAACTCATTTGAGTCACAAAATCGGGGGTCTCAAGAGTTTCATTTCAATTAGCTTTAACCACGTTAGCATCGGCTTTTCCACCTTTATAATAGTTTTGAACTATTTAAGGAGTAACCGTGCATGACCTTTGTTTTTATAGCATAGAGTTGGCTCATTGAGCATTATCTCTTGCTTTGGAAAAATGGGCCATATTGTTCCTTTCAAGAACTGTTATGGAGCCACATGTCTTCGACTTTGACGATTGGCTAAATCTCGCTTGGCTAGGCAATCATCGGGATCGTGACAGTTCGAGACAAATAACACTTGTCTCGGTTCTCAATTCATGGAAAAAAATTATCCACGAAGAGCATTAATATCATGCAAACAATCGCCATTGACCCAATAGGATTAATACTGCTCATCGGAGCTTTTTCTCATCCACAAACATATGGGCGATGAAGGAACATGGTGAATATAAATTCACGATACTGTTTATGAAATACAATTTCCAAGCTAGTATTTTGGTGAAGAATCGCTCCAATATGTCAATTTGAGACATTTGTTCACCATAGATGTCATCACGTCTCAAATGTGGTGGCAGAATAAAATAAACGCCTTATCCTTCATCTCGTGAGTAACAACAAACTCATGTTTTACTCATCAAAGATGGCATCCAAAAAAAATTGGGCATCACATTTTCACACATCAGGGTGACTAACATGTGGTGACGGAATAACATTCACGTCTAAACAGTCATTTCGCAAGTATGCTTTGAGATTTTACTCATCATAGATGGCATTCAATATTTGTTGGGAGTTCTGAATTAGTTACCATATAAAATGACCGCTTTATATGTTTATGGTTTGCACAAGCATAAACTTTGTTTCGAAACGACAGGTTCGAATACTAGTTTTGCTTCCCATGTGAATTAGTTCTTATTGATCAAACGACGGGTCGATACTGAGACACCAATTCGGCAAAACATACATCACTATATAAACACACTCGGACAAATTATTATTTAGTCAACCCCTTTCAGTAGCTCTAATTGAACATGACTAGGAAAGACAGTGAAGGTGGAGGGCACGAATGCCACTTAAAACCCGATCTCATTAGGATATCGACTACCACCTTTATCTTTCCTAGACATCGTATCCAAATAGTTGAGCCTAGTTGGGGAAGATTCATAATTTTTCCAACTTAAATGTGAAAATATATGATGTCACATATTACCATATTTTACACATGGCAGTAATTAAATATAGACTGTACCTGCTTGCATGATTAAGTAATATAGCAGTAGCATGGTAGTACATATTAGAACAATCTAAATTTACCAATTTACACTTAACAAGATCTAAATAAATATTATACAAATCTGTTGCTTTTATGTGTAAGTTTTATGCATGTTAATTCACAAGATACATTATAACATGTAAGGAAATAAAATATTCACTTATGGTAACTTGTCTAATTACATTAATAAGTTCCACATGCATCTATTCACCAAATATTAAACAAATCACAGATTCGAACTTATGTACGTATATACTAATATGTGTGTCACGCCCCGGATTTGGGTAAGCTCGAGTAGTAAATATAAATTAAAAGAAAAGGTTTAAATGACAAAATATGTAAAAGTGTTCGACAATACTTGCAAAATAAAAACTAAATAGATATTTTAAGAACATGCCGATAATCACATTTGATTCATTATATTGGTCTAAGGTTAGCCAACGGCGCTCAAATGTGACAACACGAACAATACAATACGTTTTTAGAAATTTCAGTATGAGCTTCACTTAACTATTCGTTTCCATGAAATATGACCTGTTCAAGACAACAAGTATAAATGCAAAGGAATCTCGCCAAATACAATTTACAAAGCGATCCGACAAGGATAAAACTCGTATTCAATACAACTGACAAGTTACCACCAATCACATAGTTTAAAGTGAAAAAAAGTCTAAACAATAAAACATGCGGCATCCGCCTATTAGGCCAAACAGGCTCACCTAACAAAATAATCCCAAAATAAATAAAGGTTTACGTGCACTCGACAAGTGTAAACAGCTAAGGAAAATCATGGACCGTCCATTCCAGGCATCTCCGCGGCCCAAATCAGCACATGTACATCGACACGGAACAAAATGTACAGAAAAACCAATAAAGGAGGTAAGAAATCAATTTAACTTTTAAAAGAAATGGCATAAGCATCTATGCGCAAGAAAAATCGTGACATACTTATTCATATCGCAATAAATAATTAGCCTATTAGTACAACACATAACCAACGATACAAAGTAAATAGCCAACATAAATTAATCAGAAATATACACATCACAAACCCATTTAGACGGTGCACCGCGTCTAGTTGGGATCGGTTTTAGAGGGACTAACTCCAAGGTCACCGATTTGCCTATCTTGCGCAATTTACAGCTATAGGAACCTCATCTATAGCCTTATATAGGAACCCCATCTACATCTCACCGTAGGAACCCCATCTACAGTAAATATAACGATAAAAATAAAATGCCCGTAGAAACCCCATCCACGGTAAATATAACGATAAAAATAAAATGCCCGTAGGAACCCCATCTACGATAAATATAATGATAAAAATAAAATGTATATCAGCCAGTTATCACACTCCATTTAACTGTTAACACAACCGAATTAACACTGTATTTTCTATTCCAAGACAGACAGTAATATATTCCCGCAATAACACATGACAAGAGAATTAAAATGACAAATTTAAACACATAACAATCACCATCACAGTCATAATAGCATATGCATTAATAAACACTACACTAATTAGCCGTTAATAGTAAAATCAATTTCTTCTCCCTTACCGAAACAAACAAGAGCTCGTTTGTCAAAATATCCCTAACTCAAGCCGAACAACCAATCGAAAGAACACAACCAGATCTGGACAGCCCACTAATTGTCCTCAACAATCCCTAAACGTAATTAAAACGAGCTACGAATCAATATTGATGATGTCAATTCGGATTTGGATCAAACCTTAAAAAACATGATTTTATAAAATTGAAAATCAGAGAAGAAGGCTTACACAGGTAGATAGATCTCGAAGAGTAGATTAATAAAATGTATTTATTTGTAAAAATCGGACACACGAAGACCCCAATACAACCTCCGAAACGGTTAAACGAAAACATAAAAGCCCCACCACCACCCTAGCCTTAACTCGCCGGACAGACCACTGGAGTGGTTGCTGGACTGGTCAACGCGCTGGTCAACGTCGGTCACCCCTCTCTCCCTTTTCGCCACTCAGCTCTCTCTCTCTACGGTGTATATATGTATATGTGTGTATGTATGTATAATGTAAGTTGTATAGATATATTTAGGTTTTAATTTAACTAATTTACTAACCAGTCCACTTATTTATTAACTAATACAAATCACCCCCCAACTATTATATGCATAATATTAAACATCACATACATACCCACATACACGTACATTTCACCCAACTACGTATCACACATAAAACAAAATATCACGATCTTATTAATAAAATTAATAATAAACTACAAAATTTCCGAGACGTTACATTCTCCCCAATTAAAAGAATTTTGTCCCGAAATTTAACACGCACCTGAATCGATAAACATGTCTGGATACTTAACACGAGTTTCCGGTTCTCGCTCCCACGTTGCCTCTTCATTTCCATGGTGGCTCCACAATACTTTCACCAAAGGAATAACACGCCTCCGTAATACCTGTTCACGCCTATTAAGTAGACGGACCGGGCGAACCACAGAAATATCCTCATGTACTTGAAGATCAGAAAAATCCAAAATATGTGACGGGTCCGGTTTGTACTTTCAAAGCATCGAAACATGGAATACTGCACATTTGCCAATTGCGGTGGCAACGCTAACTCATAGGCCAGATCACCAACTCTCTCCAGGATTAAGAAGTGTTCAATAAAATGTGGGGACAACTTTCCATGCTTCCCAAAACACATAATGCCCTTACGAGGTGAAATCTTAAGGAACACATGATCACCCACCTCAAACTCTTAAGGTCGGCTTCTTTTATCCGTATAGCTCTTTTGACGGCTTCTTGCTGTCTCAAGCTTTTGCTTGATCAAAAATATCTTCTCTGTCATCTCTCGAACCACATCTGGTCCTAACAATGATGATTCACCAGTCTCTGTCCCACAAACTGGAGATCAACAAGGTCCCCCATATAAGACCTCATAAGGAGCTATTTCAATACTCGAATGATAACTATTATTATAGGCAAACTCAATCAATACCACATGCTTCTCCCAACCCCCGCCAAAATCAAGTACACACTCCCGAAGCATATCCTCCAAAGTTTGGATAGTCCTCTCTGATTGACCATCGGTCTGAGGGTGATAAGCAATGCTCAAATCTAGCTTCGTCCCCAATGCTTTCTGAAGCCTCTGTCAGAAACAAGACACGAAGCGAGGATTACGATCAGAAATAATGGAAACTGGGACACCATGTAAACGAACAATCTCTCGGATGTATTGCTCGTATAGCTGCTCAACTATGTCGCTAATCCGCATTGGCAAAAAGTGAGCCGATTTCGTCAAACAATCAACAACGACCCACACTGCATTTTCCCCCTATTAGATCTCGGCAACCCCACTACAAAGTTCATAGTTATACGTTCCCACTTCAACTCTGGTATAGGCAAGGGTTTAAGCAACCCTCCCGGCTGTTGGTGTTCTATCTTCACTTGCTGACAAGTAAGGCATTTACTAACAAAGTCCGCCACATCCCTTTTCATTCCACTCCAATAAAATTGTCGAGCTAGATCGTGGTACATCTTTGTGTCACCAGGATGAACTGCCAATCGGGAATGGTGGAATTCTCTCATGACCTCCACACGCATACTTATAGGCACAAACAACCGATCCATAAATCATACTTCTCCATCTGAGCCCATCTTCCATCTGTCAAGTCCCAACTCGCTCAATACTTTAACTCGTAGGTCTTCAGATTCCTCGTCCCCTTGTTGGGCCTCAATAACCCTCAAGACTAACGACGGTTTCACGTTCAAAGAAAACAACACGACTGAATTTTCTTCTTCCTTCACCTCTAAGTTGAAGTCGTTAATAACTTCTAGCATGCCCAGTTCACAAATAGCTATGCATGCCAGAGAGCACCTAGTCTTGCGACTCAAGGCGTCTTCCACCATATTTACTTTACCAGGGTAATACTGTAGGTTGAAATCATATTGCTCGAGATACTCTATCCACCTCCTTTGTCGTAAGTTTAGATCACGTTGTGTGAAAATATACTTGAAACTCTTGTGATCCGAAAATACGTTAAATCTCTTTCCAAACAAGTAGTGTCGCCAACACTTCAAAGAAAACACCATGGCAGCTAATTCCAGATCATGAGTTGGGTAGTTTTTCTCATGAAACTTTAACTGTCGAGAAGCATAAGCCACAACCTTGCCCTCTTGCATTAAAACCGCACCGAGACCTTCTTTCGAAGCATCACAATAAACATTATACTCCACACCTCTCTCTAGGATAATGAGGATAGGAGCAGAAGTTAAGCGACACTTCAACTCCTGAAAAGAAAGCTCACATTTCTTGTCCCATTCGAATTTAACACCTTTCTTCGTAAGTCGACTTAGTGGGGCCGCCAAACGAGAGAAATCTTGCACAAATCTACGATAATAGCCCGCTAGTCCCAAGAAGCTTCGGATCTCGAACACACTTTTTAGTTGTACCCAATCAGTTACCGCCTCAATCTTGGAAGGATCAACTGCCACTCCACCCGCAGACACCACGTGGCCAAGGAACTTCACCTCCGAAATCCCGAACTCGCACTTGGAAAACTTAGCATAAAGCTTATGCTCTCGCAAAAGATTAAGAACAATCCGAAGGTGCTCGTTATGTTCTTTCTCAGATAAAGAGTACACCAGAATGTCGTCGACAAACACCACGACAAACATATCCAGAAAAGCTCTAAAGACACGGTTCATCAAGTCCATAAAAGCACCAGGTGCATTCGTTAACCCAAATAGCATCACTAGAAACTCATAATGACCATACCGAGTACAAAATGCAGTCTTAGGAATATCAACCTCACGGACACGAAGTTGATGATACCCAGAACGAAGATCAATCTTAAAAAAACACTTCGATCCTTTCAGCTGATCGAATAGGTCATCGATTTGTTGCAGTGGTTACGTATTCTTTATAGTTACCCGATTCAGCTTACGATAATCGATGCACATACGCATACTACCATCTTTCTTTTGAACAAATAACGTTGGCGCACCCTAAGGAGATACGCTAGGACGTATAAACCCTTTACTGAACAAATCATCCAATTGTTCTTTCAACTCCTTTAAGGGGCCATAACAATGGGTGCAGTCATGGGTACCAAATCAATGGAAAACTCCACCTCTCGCTGAGGTGGGAGCTTGACAAGGTCATCAGGGAACACCTCGAGGAACTCACATACTACCGCGGGTAATTCAACCCCTGAAGAAACTATCTCATCAGCAGATAAGTTAGCTAACAAGCAACTCAAATCATCAACGACATTCCACGAGGGCGAAAAAGAAATACATCGGTCCCCAGAGAAAAGAATACGCTCACCAGAAGAATTAATAAATGATATGCGCTTACGATCACAATTAATAATGGCCTGGAAGAAGGATAACCAGTCCATACCAAAAATAACATCGAAGCCTGACATATCAAGAACAAGAAGATCAAACACAAAAAGGTGTTCGGAAATATAAAGTACACAATCTAGACATACGCGATCAAGCGGCACACAACCATTAATAGGGGTTTCAACTAAGATAGCAGGATCTTGAACATTTAATGCTAAACCCAAAGATAGTGCAAAATGAGATGAAATAAAAGAACGTGATGCGCCTGTGTCAAATAAGACATTAGCCCAAGAGGAGCTCACAAGTAAGGTACCTCGAATAACAGATGGCTCACCCCTGTTCGGAGCAGTAACTTGGGGAAGAGCAAAAACACGCGCGTTAGAACCCTGCAAGGACTGTGCTGACTGAGACTGCTGAAAACCACCACGGCTTGGGCCGGGATGACCACCTCGAGAATGCTTTGAAATTTGAGAGATGGGAGCCTTAGATCCAGAATAGGAAGCAACCGTAGCAGGAAACGAACGAGCAGGAGCTCTCGAATGAGATAAGGTTGCCCTACTCGCAGAACAATGAGTCTGAAGGTATCCATAACCACCACAGTTACGATACCGAGCCTTGGTACAATCACGAGCCATATGCTCTAAAGATCCACAAGCAAAGCATCCACTAGAACGAATAGAAACAGCCGAAGCTGACGAACTCGGAACAAAAGGCCTCTTAGGCAAAGCATAAGCCTGAGAGTTGGGATAGAAATTAGTCTCCCTCGGCCTCGTAGAAACAACGTACTATCTTATTAATACTATGTGATTCGTCGTCTACTAGTAAGAAATACATAATTGAATAAACCCCACAGTAAAATAAACATAATTCAATTTGACTATAAAAAAATACAATGTACAAGAAAATTTTGAAATCAAGACAGTTTAACAGTAACTCTAGAGAGCAATTTTCTTAACTAAAATACCAAACACTAAAAAAGAGTAATAAGAAAAAAGAATAAAGAATAAAGATACCAAATTTGCCTCCTCTTTTGACACATAATAGAATTATCACCCGTTTGCGGGTCATCGTAAGAATCCACATTCGATTCATCGAAAATATAACCCATTAAAAGGTTAGTTCCATAATATTTTCTTTGACAGTAACTCTAGAGCAATTTTGTAAAAATAAAACACCAAACACTAAAAAAGAGTATTAAGAAAAAGATAACAAATTTACCGCCTCCTCTTTTCACACATAATAGAATTATCACCCTCAAACAGGTTCTCATCAGAATCCACATTCGATTCATCGAAAATATAACCCATTAAAAGCTTAGTTCTGTCAGCTGACTCGGCAAGTTCGAGGCACAAAAGGTACATACACCTGTTTTTTTTTGGGATAAAATATATATATTGTCACACAATGTGGTATTTTTTTATACAATATATAAGCATCACTTGATTCACTTTGGAGCGCGCCAGGAATCGGTAGGTGGTGGTGCCTATTGGTATGATTACAATGAGTTAAAGAATAATGTTCTCCTAATTCAATACAGTACATCATTAGACGCGTAACCATGAAAGATAGTGAAGTCATACGTATTCACTAATTTCACATGAGAGAGTGTGTGGACTTACCCCCCCCCCCAAAAAAAAACTAAGAGTTTTCCAAACCATTTTTTTACAAATGATGAATACCTTACAATTAACAACCATAATCTATTTACGTTTGACAATTAACCTGTTGTATAATTTATTTTAAAATGGCATAACTTTGTGCACATTGGTTCGTTTTGAACATTTTTTCTTTCAATACATATATTAATCCAATCCGTACAGTAGACGTTAGCAAAAAAAGGTCATACATGAGAAAATTAACACCCAAATTTTTTTATCTAAGAAAAATATTTTTTCTGAATAAAAAAACCAGTGTCCTTCCATTTTTTCTTGTGCATTCTTAATTATGAAATTTATAAAAAAAGAAGTATATTTCAAAATTGAATAGCATTCACATTTTTTTTGTAGTCTAATACTTACACTCTACAAAGTTAGTTTTGCGGAGTCTTTGTTAAATGTAGATAGTTTATGGTGGGATACTAAAAATTATTCAAAGATCGTAGTGTTATGTGTAAAATTACCAATAGTTGTTGGGGGTTATTATTACCTTACAAGTTTCAAAATATTTTTTGGAGATAAAAAAAAAATATTGAAATACTATATATTGTAAAATTAAACAGGTTTCTCAATCTCCATTTGCTCTCTAATAGTAATCAAAATAAGGTTTGTGCATCTTTCTATCTCATCCTTTCTTGATTTAAACAGTAGGGTTTTCAATTTTTTTCGTATTTTTATTAAAAATCATAGCTGGCTTTAGTTGATTAGATGGATCTCACTTCAATTTTATTCTCCTCATTTATGTGATAAGCAAATAGAAATTTTGTGGTTACCCATTGGGTGTTATAGAGTTTATAAGCACTTGACACAGTTTGATTTATCTACCATGTTAAAAAGATTCCAGCTTTTAGGTTAAGGGAGCGTTTGGGATCAACTTTTTTGGTTAAAAAACTGCTTAAAAAAAGAGAAAATTAAGGATTGGTCCACGAAAACAAAAGTATTTAAGGATTGGTCCGGCTATAAAATTTATTTAAGGATTGGTCCATTATTTCTGAAACTAATTAAGGATTGGTCAACTATATATACTATACATATTCTGTTTTTTTAAACAGTTGTATCTCTCTCTCTCTAAACCGTCTCTCTCCATCTCTCTCTCTAAACCATCTATATACACTATTAGCTGTATATCTCTCTCAGTGAACGAATTTTATCAAATTGCTGTATATCTCTCTCTCTCGACAGACAGGTTCTCTCTCTCTCTAGAACATTCAGACTGTTTTTTTATTGCTAGCCTCATTTTTCTTGCTGAGTTTAGCTCAAATTGCTTGTTCAATTTAGGTTTTAGAGATTTATTATAATAAATAATAAATCAGACTTTTCTAACACAATGTATGATTTATTCAGACTGTTTTAAAAAAATAGTTTGAGCTATTGTATTCAAGAGTTACAGAAAACAGTCTGAATTATTATAAACAGTCTGAGCTACTGTATTTCTTGTTATATAATAACTCAGACTGTTTTCTGTAACACAATGCATGTTTTTGTTAGGTTTTTAGAGATCAATTGCGTTTATTATTAAAATTCAATACTTCATACTGTTTTTTTCTTGTATTCAGACTGTTTTAAAAAATAGTGTTTATTATAATAATTCAGACTGTTCTGTATGATTTTGTATTGTTAAAATTCAAGAGTTCATACTATTTTTTCTTGTATTCAGACTATTTTTAAAAACAGTCTGAGTTATTGTATTCAAGAGTTACAGAAAACAGTCTGAGTTATTATAAACAGTCTGAGCTATTGTATTCTTGTTATATAATAACTCAGACTGTTTTTTGTAACACAATGTAGTTTTTTGTTAGGTTTTTAGAGATCAATTGCGTTTATTATTAAAAAAAGTCTGAGCTATTGTATTCAAGAGTTCATATTTCTTGTATTCAGACTGTTTTACAAATCGGTTATTTAGAGTTCTTTTTACAGATCAATTGCTTTTGTTTTATTATTATCCTTATTTAGACTGTTTTCAGACTGTTTTAGAGATCAATTGCTGTTATGTTTTTTGTGCACAGGTATTTTTTCTTATGGATTCGTTTGATTTAGTAATGTATTGTCGATATAATGATCAATGTGTCCCTGTTGCTCTGAATAAGCGTATGACCTATGCGGAGTTATTACATACAATAAGTCAGATTTAGTTTGAATTTGGATTCAGTGTTTCTAAGCTACTTAGCAATTAGAAATGAGCGATGTTTGTTGAGATCGGATGACGAGTTGAAAGATATGGTTGCTTTGTTTAACGTGTTGGGAAAAAAAATAGTAGAGATTCTAGTTTTTGTTGGGACTGTATCCACTTGCACTGTTGGTACTTCGAAGGAAATAAGTGCTGATTGTTCTGAATTTTCGGATGAGGATGATTGGTGTGATGCAGGTTCTAGTTTAGCTGTTAGGAAGGTTTATAAAACGAGTGAGTGGGCAAACTTGATAACTGGGGTTGGGCAGTTTTTTAGTTGTGCTGATCACTTTAGAGAGTCATTACGAAAATTTTGTATATATGAAGGTCATGTCCCCTGTTTTGGAAGGAATTCATCGGTTAGGGTGGTCGCTTATTGTGAAGAGAGGGATAGTATTGGCTGTAGCTGGTACATATATGCTGGTGTGTGGACCTCAGACCAACAATTTAAGATTAGAAAGTTTGAATCACAACATACATGCAAAAAGTTAGCCCCAGGTGCTCTGAACAAGCATGTAAATAGCAAGCTCATATCGAAAATAATGGATGAATATGTGAGGGAAAATCCAAATTGAGCCCCTTCTGCTATAATATCGCATTTAAGGATTGGTTATGGGTTGGAGATAAGCTATTATAAAGCTTGGAATGCTGTCCAACTGGCTAGCGGAATGCACAGTGGGGATATCGATGAATCATACAACCAATTAGAGAGGTATTTTGTGGGTTTAGAATCGACAAATCCTGGGAGTCGCAGTGTCCTGGAAGTTGATAAGGATGGGAATGGTTCAAATCAATTCAAAAGGGTATTTTTCTCTCTTCATGGATGCATAAAAGGGTTTAAGGATGTTCGCCCCATGCTTTTCATTGACGGAACATTTTTAAAAGGAAAATATAAGGGTGTTTTATTGTCCGTAGTCGGTAAGAATGGCAATAAAGGTTTGTTTTTCCTTTTTCAAGCTTTTTTTTGTTTGTTTTTTGTTACATTAATAGTTTATATAACTCAGATTTTTTTTAAATTTAGTTCAGACTGTTTTGTTATACAAGCCCAAATTGTGTTGTTATCAGACTGTTTTATATACAACTTTTGTTATATCAGACTGTTTTTGTTATCAGACTGTTTTTGTTATCAGACTGTTTTTTATTTTCAGACTGTTTTTTATTTTCAGACTGTTTTTGATTTTCAGACTGTTTTTTATTTTCTTAATGTTACAGGGTTGTATCCACTTGCTTTTGCTATTGTTAGTAGTGAGAATATTGATAATTGGGGTTGGTTTCTAGAACAATTGAAGTTAACTATAGGTGATGACCGTCCTTTGACATTTTTCTCGGACAGACATATTGGGTTGTTGGATGGTATGTCTCGGATTTTTCCCAACACAGACCATTATTACTGTCTACGCCATTTGAAGGATAATTTGAAATTCAAGTTTAGTGGCGGTGATGGAACAAAAAGGACTGAAATTGTTAATTTGTTGCAAACTTGTGCAACTTCTGCTACAATTCCTTTGTTTGAACAGAATATGAAGTTGTTGCGCAATATGGGGGGTCGTAAAATAGATAAATTTATGGAGAATTGCACTCCTATGAAATGGGCCGAAGCATATTGTGTAAAGTCGCGATATGGTGAGACAACTTCCAATGCTGTGGAATCATTCAATAATTAGATCAATGATATTAGAGAATTACCTATCACTGAACTGGTTGATAAGCTAAGATTGAAATTGATGAAATGGTTCAATGAAAGAAGAATCAAAGCAGGTTTGTTGCAACTCAGACTGTTATGTGAATTCGTGTTTGTTTGTCATCATATCAGACTGTTTTTACTAGGTATACGTTTTTAAGAGATTTTTGGTCATGTTTTTTTTTGCAGCAACATGGAAAGGTGTTCTGTGTCCTTTCTACCAAGAAAAGTGGGACACATTCATTCACAACGGTCTGTCGTTTTTGGTTGTGAGGTCAGGTTTTTGGAAATATGAAGTGCTGTCAGCTCCATCTGAATATGTGGACCTGGGACATCGGCAATGCTCATGTCATGAATGGAAGATGACTGGGTTCCCGTGCCAACATGCAGTTTTGTGCATTTCTAGGGACAAACTGCCCATGGAGGATTTTGTTGAAAAATGGTTCTTTGTGGACATTTATCGAAGATCGTACAATACGCCAATCAACCCAGTCCCTAGTTCTATTTGGCGAGATTCTGAATTGATTAATGAGTCAAAACTTAAACCTCCAGAAACATCAAGGCCTCCGGGAAGGCCTCAAAAGAAGCGTATTCCATCAGGTGGTGAGGCAAATCCAGTCACGAAAAAGAAGAAAGCTAATCAATGCGGGAGGTGCAAGAAATATGCAAATCATAATCAACGGACGTGCAAAGAGAAGCTTTCTTCTGAAGGGTGAATAGATGTTTTAGTTTTATATTAGACTGTGTATCAATAGATGTTTTTAGTTTTAATAATACAGACTGTGTATGATGTTGGCCTTTTCAGACTGTTTTTAATAATACAGTCTGATTTTATGATATTAATAATACAATATAAGGTTTCTATTGATATACAGTCTGAGGTTTCTATTAGTTGCATTAATATTCAAATAAATTTTGTATTATTATTCAGACTCTTTTTACAGTTTTAAAACAGTATGAGATTATGATTATAATACAGACTGTTATATGTTTTCAGACTGTTTTTAATAATACAGTCTGATTTTTATGATTGTAATAATACAGTCTGAGATTCTATTGATATATTTCATTGAAAATATATTATAATAAAGAAAACGAAGAAAACTACTTACATCAATCATATTATTCAGACTCTTTTTTAATAGACTTCTTTAAAACAGTCTGAATTGTGTGAGTACTAAAACAGTCTGAGATTCTTTCTGAAACAGTATGAGATTCTAATGATTCAGACTGTTTATAATAATACAGTATAATTGATAGTAATAATACAGTATGAGATTCTTTCTGAAACAGTATGAGATTCTAATGATTCAGACTGTTTATAATAATATAGTATAATTGATAGTAATAATACAGTCTGAGATTTAATAATATATTTTCAGACTGTTTTTAGTAATACAGTATAAATACGTTTTTATATGTTTTTAATAATACATTTATGATTGATAGTAATAATACAGTCTTAAGATTCATTGAAAAATATATTGGCGAAAGAAAAAGAAAATGAAACAAAATCATATTCGAACAAAATAATAGAACTCTTTTCTATTCAGACTGTTTACAAATAATGGAACTATTTTTACATTAAGACTGTTTACAACTAAGTTTTACATTAATCAAACTGTTTTTGTTAATTGATTTTATCGATTGACGATTCTCGTTATTATCTTGGCCTTGAACTCTAGTATCTTGTCTGAAGTCGTCTCTCTTGTGATAGGTTCATCATTGATGATTGTCTCCATGTTGTAGCACACATACAATGTACAGTATGATCTGTAAAAAAATAAATCATGTAAAATTAATTTGAGTTTAGATGCATAGTAAAAACAGTCTGAATATCAGTAGGGTGCATATTTTTCTTACGTGGCTCCTTGATAGGGACAGTCTGTTACAACGTCTAATGTGTACCCATCTTGTGAATCAAGTGAGAAGGAGGGCACATCAGCTATCATTTTCAATTTTTCTTGTACAAAGGCCATCTGTAACATAACAAAAAATATATACATTAAAAAGAAGAGGGTAGTTTTTGCTAATTCAGACTGTTATATTTTAAAAAGAGTCTGAATTACCACTAGTTTGGCGTCATCAAGGTAAAGGTCTGGTCTGTTGATATTGCAAAGAGGTATGTTGCTATTATAAAAACCCCACTTCTTCGACTCGACGTTTAGAACCAATAGAGTCCAGTGGTCTGCCTCTACATCAATGGGTCGGTTCCTATTCGAGTTAATAGGGAAGAACAATAACTTGTATCCGTTCTGAACATGCTTCCTCAGCTTATCGGTGATTTTTGCATCGAGCACATCCTCGTATCTTTTTCTGTCTTTTAAAAAAAACTACAAACCAAACAACAACGAAAAGGTTTAAGATAAAATCTCAGACTCTTTTTGTAAAGAAACAAAGTGATGCATCGACAACATAAAAAGAGTTTGTGTTTTTACCCATAATACGGAGGTCAATATCTTGAATGTTTTTGTAGACTTTGCCTTGTACTCTTGCTTCAATATGTGGGTATACCCATTTATGATCTGCAATAAGGACAAGTTTTAGAAAGAGTCTGAGTACAAGAGGTTGTAAGCAAGCAATTAAATTGTATGATCCTTGTATACTTACATTATTGCATAGCAACTGGCCATTAATTAAGTTGTAGATGTCGTTGAGAGTGATGAAGTAATCCTTATTGGTTGAACCGAGTTTTGAGAACAAGGCGGCACTGTAAATTAAAATTTTATAGTAAGCACATAATGTTTTTATGGAAGGAGTTTTCATTATTAAAAACAGTCTGACAACAAAACAGTCTGAGATAAAACAGTCTGAGATTGAAAAAACAGTATGAGATTGAAAAAACAGTATGACAACAAAACAGTCTGAAATAAAAAAAAGCGTATATAAAAGGGACACAATTGATCATTTTTTAAAAAGAGTCTGAGCTATTTAAAAAAGAGTCTGAGCTATATAAAAAACAGTCTAGGGCTTGTATAAAAAAAACAGTCTGAACTAAATTTAAAAAGAGTCCGAGCTATATAAAAATATCATAAATACAAAACAGTCTTCATTAAAACAATTCATACTGTTTTAAACAGTTTGAGGAAAACCTAAATGTAAAGAGTGTGAGACCTAATTGTATCATAAACACAAAAATAAAAAGAGTCTGACTTACAATGGTCCATTTGCGTTGTGAATTTCTTGAATTTTGCAGAAGATGTTGTCAGGGAGCTTTGTTGTGATATCATTCTCGTTTTTATTTGTGATATCTCTCTGTTTTGTCCGGTACATGGTCTACTAGACTACTGAAGTCGATTAGTGGGAAATGGCTTCGCCACCTTGGTTGTCCAGTTCAGGAAATTTCTTTTTTGATCCTCTCTTTTTTGCTGTTCGTCCACCCTTTGGTTTTTTATTTGGTTTTTCCAACAACGGATCAGAAGCGCCTACGTCTGCGACCATTTCAGACTTGTCATTTTGATCAGCTTGCTTACGTTTCCGTAGCTGGTTCTCATTTTCTTGGGTTTTTGTTGGAGAGTCTATTTTACTTGGTGTGTACTTTACTGGTGGTCTCCTATCTGTTCTTGCTCTGATACGGAGAATGTTGGATCCCGGACCATCATACTCATAACCGAGTCTTTCCAGAATTTCTTTGCGGATTAAATCTAGTTGTGGAGTCTGTATATCCGCATTTAGGAGAGCATCAGTTATAACTTCATCGATTCGACACTTTTGTGAGTAGTCGTGTGCCGCATACACCTGTGCATCATTGTATAGCCCTTCTATTAGCTCATGTTCCCCTGCAGCAATAAGAGGAAAAACAGTCTGAATAATACATTGAAATAATACAGTCTTATTTATGATAGTAATAATACAGTCTGAGGTTTCTATTTGATATATTTCATTGAAAGAAAAATTTATTAAGCAAAAGAAAGGGATTCAGACTGTTTTTAATAATACATTATGAATGACAGTAACAATACAGTCTGAGATTTTAATAATATATTTTTAGACTGTTTTTAGTAATACAATATGAATGCAAAATAGTTGCATTAATATTCAAATAAACTTTGTATTATGCAGACTCTTTTTACAGTTTTGTACTGTAATAATTCAAAAACAGTCTGAATAATTCATTGAAATAATACGGTCTGATTTATGATAGTAATAATACAGTCCGAGGTTTCTATTTGATATTTTTCATTGAAAGAAAAATTTATTAAGCAAAAGAAAGGGATTCAGACTGTTTTTAATAATACATTACGAATGATAGTAACAATACAGTATGAGATTTTAATAATATATTTTCAGACTGTTTTTAGTAATACAATATTGAATGCAAAATAGTTGCATTAATATTCAAATAAATTTTGTATTATTCAGACTCTTTTTACAGTTTTGTACTGTAATAATTCAAAAACAGTCTGAATAATTCATTGAAATAATACAGTCTGATTTATGATAGTAATAATACAGTCTGTGGTTTCTATTTGATATATTTCATTGAAAGAAAAATTTACTAAGCAAAAGAAATGGATTCAGACTGTTTTTAATAATACATTATGAATGATAGTAACAATACAGTCTGAGATTTTAATAATATATTTTCAGACTGTTTTTAGTAATACAATATGAATGCAAAATAGTTGCATTAATATTCAAATAAATTTTGTATTATTCAGACTATTTTTACAGTTTTGTACTGTAATAATTCAAAAACAGTCTGAATAATTCATTGAAATAATACAGTCTGATTTATGATAGTAATAATACAGTCTGAGGTTTCTATTTGATATTTTTCATTGAAAGAAAAATTTACTAAGCAAAATAAAGGGATTCAGACTGTTTTTAATAATACATTACGAATGATAGTAAGAATACAGTCTGAGATTTTAATAATATATTTTCAGACTATTTTTAGTAATACAATAGAGGTACTTTACCTTTACCTTGTAGGTCTTCCTCAAGCTGCTTCTTTTCATTCTCCAAATTTTCTATTCTTTGATTCAACTCGACTTCTTTGTTTCTCATTTCATTTTTTTCTAAATCTGCCTTTTGCTGGAGATCAGAGACAATTCTTTGATTTTTGTTGATCATGTCCTCCTCAAGCTGCTTCTTTTCATTCTCCAATTTTTCGATTTTTTGATTCAACTCGACTTCTTTGTTTCTAATTTCAGTTTTTTCTAAATCTGCCTCTTGCTGGAGATCAGAGACAATTCTTTGGTATTTGGTGATCATCTGCTCATTTTCTATAACACAAACAGTCTGACTTAAGGAAACCAAGCTAATGGAAAAAAAATTAGACAAGAGAGGAAGAGTTTGAATTGCATTTTATGGCATTTACCTTTTATTTCCTTCTCGAGCATTTTCTTTTCTTCAACCATTTGTTCAATCTTTTGTTTCCACTCAGGTACCCACTTGGACTTTATTCTTTCTTCTAAAGCTAAAGATTTCCCAAGGTCGTTGATATTTTTCTGCATTGTGGTTGTTAGGTCTTTATACTCTTTAATTTGCAAAATTGCCTCATCTAGGTTTTTCTGCAATTCAGCCACTTTGGTCTCTTGTTTTTCTGACTCTTCTTCTTTCCTCTCTTCGTGAATTGGACTTTCATTCACATGCATATCATCGGCACTGTAATTATAACAGCCACCACCTCCAGAAGGACCTCCCTCGTCATATTCAGTGCTCTTAGATGTTCCCATTATTTCATTGAATTTTGGAGTTTTTGGTGTTCCGAATTGTTTCCTAAGGGAGATGGTAAAATTTTTGTCTGACTCACATTCGCTCTCAGAGTCTTCTTCTGTGTTTTCCGAGCCTTCATTTTCAGAGTTTTCCAAGCCTTCCTCTTCTGTTGAACTAGAGTAAACATTCTGAGGATCTTCAACATCTTCGTCTATCTCTTTCTCCAACTCCTCATCTGTTAACCTCTTTGGTTTCGGAGGTAGCTTCTTTTTACCATCATAAATAACAAGGTTTTTTGATTGTTCTCTACATCCCTATGATGATAATTTAAAGAATGAGAAGAGTATTAGCTATTTTTTCAGAAGCAATTGTATAGATAGAATAAAAACAATCTATATAAAAATAGTGTTATACCTTTTCCTTGCACAGGTCTACAATTGTGAATCTCGAGGAACACAACTTGAAGAATGAAAAGACGTCCCATTTGACACACAAAGCCTTTGTGGACGTTTCTTTTGTCATGTCCGGGTTTGAAATATTGAACTTTTCAAGGATGACATACTGTACAAATGGAAATACAGTTTTTAAGAATACAGTCTGAGATTTAAATGATAGTAACAATACAGTCTGATTTTTAATAATCTATTTTCAGACTGTTTCTAGTATTATTCAGACTCTTTTTACAGTTTTTGTAAAAACAGTCTGAGATAGATAGAGCAATAATATATTGTCTTAAATGATTCAGACTGTTTTTTAGTATATTGTCTTAAATGATAGTAACAATACAGTCTGAGATTTAATAATATATTTTCAGACTGTTTTTAGTATTATTCAGACTGTTTTTACAGTTTTGTAAAAACAGTCTGAGATTCTTTTGTCATGTCCGGGTTTGAAATATTGAACTTTTCAAGGATGACATACTATACAGATGGAAATACAGTATTTAAGAATACAGTATGAGATTTAAATGATAGTAACAATACAGTCTGATGTTTAATAATCTATTTTCATATTGTTTCTAGTATTATTCAGACTCTTTTTACAGTTTTTGTAAAAACAGTCTGAGATAGATAGAGCAATAATATATTGTCTTAAATGATTCAGACTGTTTTTAAATGATTCAGACTGTTTTTTAGTATATTGTCTTAAATGATAGTAACAATACAGTATGAGATTTAATAATATATTATTCAGACTGTTTTTAGTATTATTTAGACTGTTTTTACAGTTTTGTAAAAACAGTCTGAGATTTTTTGATATTTTTTAAACATACTGAGATTTAATACAGTCTGATTTATGATAGTAATAATACAGTCTGATTTATAATGGAAATAAATAAAGAGTCTGATGTAATAATAAACAACTTAAGAACATTCTGAACATATAAAAAGAGTACTAACTTATAAAAAAGAGTCTGAACTAATAAAAAGAAGTCTTGAGAAGTAATTTTATTGTACCGGTATCGTGAGTACACACGTGGACAGTGATCTTGGGTCTTGGTTGTTGAGCGACTTCATAAGCTTCTCATGTATATGAGTTGCCCAATCATATTCCTTTATCTCTTTGATGTCACCGGCAACTATTTTCAAATACCCCAATGCTATGGTCATGCCGCTCACCGTCAAGAAAAATGCATTTAGCATGTACAATGTTACCAGTCGGACGACGTCCTCTCTACCAACTTTTGTTCTTAATACCAATGCTTCGTTCAATGCCTTTACGATAGCTGTTTTGGTTAGGTTGGATTGGTTGAGTTTATTTGAAAAGCATCTTTCAACAAAGCTGTGGTAGGCTTCTTGGTTTTTAGTGAAGCTTGTGAGAGCTATTGGATTTTCAGCATTACCAGAAATTCCATAAATGTCACGCACACGGTCTCTCTCTATGGGAACTGTGAATCTACCTAGCTTAAGGGCTTGTGAGTTTCTGTCGTACCTCAAGGCCATCTGATACAATTCTTTATCACTTTTCCTAGCCTGGTTCGTGGTTAATTCTCCATTTCTAGAAGCATTGATCAATTCCCAGAACGGACAGTATTGCTTAACTAATTGAAGTTGTGCCGGAATGAAATTTGTTTCGACAAAGAACTTGATTAGAGTAATCAGGTTTGATTTGTACTGTATGTTGCCTTTTTTGGTGTTTGTTGTGTCAGATGGTTGGTTTTTGGGGTTTGTCGAAGGTTTGATGGCAATATGTTTCTAAAAACAATAACAAAAAGTCTGTAAACAGTCTGTGTAAACTCATGCACATATTAAAATACAGAGAAAGTAAACAGTCTGAGTATTTTTCCAACATAATCTTATTAGAATATAAAGAGTCTGAGTACCAATTTTATTAGAATCGCTAAACATAAAAACAGTCTGAATACTATTTTTACCAATTTTATTACGAAAATAACTGAATATAAACAGTCTGAATACGAATTTTATTAGAATCACTAAACATAAACAGTCTGAATACTTTTTTCAACAATTACATATAGATCACTAAACAGTCTGAATCACTAAACAGTCTGAATACTTTTTTTCTAGGCTGTTTTCTGTTTTTATTACCAAAACAACTGAATATAAACAGTCTGAATAATATTTTCAACAAATATTATTAGAATCACCATTTTTATTTAAAAATAGAGTCTGAACAATAGAGTCTGAACCCTAATTTATGTAAAATGGGCAAACTCAGTTAATTAAATTAAATTAAGGTAAATTAAATAAATATATTAAGGAATAAATGGGTAAACACAATTAATAACCTTAATTTATGTAAAATGTCACTGAACTTACCTTAATTAAATTAATTTATATATTTTTCAGACTGTTTTAATAAAAACAACGATTAATAAACTTACCTTCACCATGTTGTTTTCTAAAATCAACGAAGAGAGATTTTTTAGTTTGATAGCCGGATTTGTTGGCGGTTTAAAGAGAGAAAGTTTCAGTTTTTTCGGAGAGAGAGGAGAGAGAGAGAGAGAGAAAGTTTCTGTTTTTTTTAATTGTGTTCTGATGATGTCAGCAACTTTTTAATGATGTCAGCAAATGGACCAATCCTTAATTAGTTTCAGTTTCATGGACCAATCCTTAAATACTTTTGTTTTAATGGACCAATCCAAAATTTAACCTTAAAATCTTGACACTATCTGGCCCCTTTTTTTTTTTACTTACAAGTGACTTATTATCTTGGACTTATTTCAACTTATAAGTGACTTATTTACCACAATTTGATTTATTTACGATGTTAAAAAGATTCCAGCTTTTTGGCTAAGGGAGCGTTTAGGATAAGCTTTTTTTGGTTAAAAAACTGCTTAATAAATTAATGCTAAAAAAAACTTGGCTCTATTTTTTTTTTAATTCTTACAAGTGACTTACTACTCTGTTTTACTTATTTGTAACTTATACCAAGTGACTTGATACACAGACAATCTTTGGTAGAAACTTTCTATTTTTTGGTAATTTATTTAAAAAAAAATTGTAAAGGCACCTAATTGCTAGCTTCTGTGAGTTTTTTTTTTCTTTTTTTCTTTTTTGACTCATAAGCTAGCTTTTTGAAAGCTAACAATCCAAACACACAGCCTTTGTTAAGCAAAAAAGCTAAAGAAGCTAAGAAGAAAAGAAGTTGGCAAACGGGCACTAAAAGTCGCTACCAAACATACCCTAACTAAGCTGGTAACTGTTAGTTCAGTAACAGTTATATTGGTGACTATATAATTTTTTTGTTGTATATTCAGTCATGGAAATGGATGGTGTTGAGAAAATGAAAATCCAAATGCAAGAATGGGTGCAAAAGGCCGAGGTGTTCGTTAAGCAGATACCAGAACCGCAGCTTTACGGTGGTATTGGGGTTATTTGGCTCACTACATTGTTGCTCTTATTGGGTAATTACCACTTTATGTCACCCTTTTTTTTCCACCTTTGTCTTATAAGATTTTTTTTCACATTTTCAATGAGTTTTTGGATTATACACTTTTGTTTGTCTGATTGATGATATTGGGTACTTGTAGAGACATTCCATTGTTGTAATCAAAATCTTGAGCTCTTTATAGTTAACTTGGCCACTCGCATAGCTTAAGCTGTTATTATGCTACATAACTGAAATTTTGCTCTTTACACGGATTCTCTTATGGGGTCTTCTACAACTCTCCTCACCGTTTTATGATGTTTGTGTTTTAACCTTACTCATAAGTCTTTAGACTATACTTCTTGCATTGACCATAATTTTTTTAGGTAAGTGCATTGACCATAATTGGTTGTTGACTTTTTTAGAGACTTTTATAAGAATAATTAAATACTTATTCTTCTATCGGAATTGACTTGGGGTCTCGGCTAACTTTTTCGTAGACTATGTTGTTGAGCTTGCATGCGTCTGCAAGCATTTGGTTAGATCGCAAGCTTTATAAATAGTTTCCAATTAAACCTACAGTCCAGATAATTTTAAGTTTTCGCTGTAATCTATTTTAGCATTTTGCAAATTATACCAGTTCCAGTCTCCAGAACACTTCAAAAAATTGTTTTAGGATTTGGGTTTGAAATTTGAGTATATTGAGTGATAGATGCATAATCTTAATGTTGAGGTAACAATCACATGCCCTCCTACTTGTGTAACAAAAACTGTAATTAATTGTGTGTGTATTGCCCTAGGGCGGTAATGTTTTATAAATTTGGTTTTCCAGTTTATGCTTTGTAAATTGAATTATATTTAACATTTTCCTCTTGCTCTGCCATGCAGTTCGCTTGTTTAAGCGTACAAAACCTAACACCGTTGTTCTGTCTGGGCTCAGTGGAAGTGGGAAGACTGTTCTCTTTTATCAAGTAAACCATCCGAACACTATTTCTATAAATATTTTTTTATATATTATTATATACTCCTATGTCTTTATCTGATATGCGCTAGATGCATATTAAAATCGTACTATTTTCCGGCTCCGAGATGGGTCTTCCCATCAGGGAACTATTACATCGATGGAACCAAACGATGGCACCTTCGATCTACACTCTGAAATGGATAATAAGGTAATATGTTTACTTATATGGAATTATATGTAGGCAAGTTATTTTGAGTCATTGACATGAATAGCTCTCACGTGAATCGATTATGACATTTTTTTGTGGTTTAACAGAAGGCTAAACTAAAGCCGATACACATAGTTGATGTTCCTGGCCATTCTCGTCTTCGACCCAAAATAGATGAGTTTTTGCCTCAAACAGCTGGCGTAGTTTTCTTAGTGGATGCTTTGGAGTTCTTGCCTAATTGTCGTGCAGTGTCTGAGTATGTATATCACTGAAATCTTCTTTGGATTTAGGTTTTAAGCAAAAAAGTTTGATTTGTTTAGGTTCACAAATAAGCTGTGTTCATACACCTTAAAGCTCCTAGCTTTTTATGGCCAAAAACACAAGAAAAGTCTCGGGTTTAAGCTGGTCAACAAGTTGCAGTCCAGCTTTTAAGTAAAACGACGGAGCTTAAAGCTGTTACCAAACAATTCCGTAACATGTGTTGTTTTATTAGTTAAGCTAAGCATGTGTTAAGTCTAAATATTTGGCCTGTCAGGTATATTTATGATATCTTAACAAAAGCAAGTGTGGCTCGTAAGAAAATTCCTCTACTTTTAGTTTGCAACAAAGTGGATAAACCTTCTGCGCATAGCAAGGAAATCATAAGGAAACAGTTGGAAAAAGAAATGTAAGAATTCATTTAATACCGTTGTTGATCATCCACTCTTTGCAACTTTTGCTTTATTTTAATCTTTTTATCTTTTTCTTTTGACAGTGATAAGTTGCGAACATCAAGGACTTCTGTATCAGACGCTGATGTAGCAAATGAATATACGCTCGGGTTGCCCGGTAAAGCTTTTGCCTTTACACTGTCAGAATAAGGTGACAGTCGCAGAAGCTTCTGGCTTGACCGGTGAAGTAACTGAGGTGGCGCAGTTTATCAGGGATTATGTATAAATTTTTTTATTTTTTCCAGAATTTCGCTAGTTATTCCGTTGAGAGATTGACCTTCTTTCTGTAATGTGTGAACTCAAGAAACTTCCAATTAAACTGCAAGATAGAAGGAAAATGATGAGTTTAATCGTAATTAATTCATTTGGCAGTGGTCTTATATGTTCTACTTAACACGAGTTTCTTTTGTTAATCTTGTTTTGGAGGTGAAACGGGGAACATACAATACTTTAAACCTTAATCATTTGCCTGGTTAAGAACATTTATTTTGCTTAGTTTTGTTGGAGCTAAGCTCTTATTTTCTTAAAAAGGATTTGCAATTGTTTGATAAGATTAAAGGCTGACCCTTTCTGGTCTTTTCACCTGAAAAGCTAGACGTTTAAACTCGATGAACATGTTCTTTTCTCAATCTCTACAAATTCCAGATTTTTGTTCAAAAGGTACCAAAAACAAAGCCCTTAGTAACTTGAAACATAGGTCTAAATTATATTCCAGCTGCTTTATAAATTACAGGTAATATACATACACTACTCTCATATTCCCAATCACACTTAATGATATGACATGTTTATGTGGCATTGATTATTTAGCAAAAAAATATAATTAAAGGAATTATATGAGTAAACTTATTATAATATGACAATTTTAGATATCCTTTTTGAAAGTTTTTTCGCCTACATCCTTTTTTTTTATCATGTTTTATTGTTATGCCATCCTTTTTTATTTTTATTTCATGTTCTAGCCTTCTCTTTAAAGTATTGACATTGTGTGAATTTATAACCACTTAGTTGTGGAAATAATATCTATATTTATAGTTTTTAAAAATTAATGAGCGAATCCATTTTTTCTAATTAAGAAAAAAATCAATAAGTGAGCATGCCTAGAAATATATGTGATGAGAATGTTATAGGTTAAAGTCGACAACATGCCTAGAAATAAAATACCTAAATGCTAACACAACTTTTTGTGTTTATTGGAAAAACTCCATACTCGTGTATTGAAGTTACGTATGAACATGTAGGGGTGGGCAAAAAACCAAAAAACCGGAAAACCGGATCAAACCGATCGGTTCGGTTTTAAATTTACAATGTAGTGAACCGAACCGGAACCGGTACTATAATTTGGTTCGGTTTCGGTTCTCTGAAAACCGAACCGAAACGAAACCGGGAGTTAAAACCGAACCGGATTTAAAACCGATCTTATATGAGTATGTATACACTAGGGGTGGCCATTTTGTATCGATCCGTACCAACCGACCGATTTTCGAACCGAATCGAATCAGTCGGTACCGAATTTTCGGTATACCGATTTGTTTGGTTCGGTAATGGTACTAATTTTTGAAAACCAAACTAGTTCGGTACGGTATTGGTACGAGTTCAAAAAGTTCGGTACCGTACCGATATCACCCCTAGATACCTTTTATTCCTTGTTCAATGTAATTTATACCTTTATGAATTATTTTATATCTTTGCAGAGAGTTTAGGATCAAGTTTCGTGGAGAGCACAACTGAAAATAGTACTTCATTTGATTTTGATTTTGAAAGTTAATGTTATTTCTCTTTATGAGTCATTTGAGTAGTTAAGTTTTTTTTTTTTGTAGTTATTACATGTTTGGTAAAAAACCGATACCGAACCGATACCGACCGACATTGTCGGTATACCGATTTGTTTGGTTCGGTAATGGTACTAATTTTGAAAACCAAACTAGTTCGGTACGGTATTGGTATGAGTTCAAAAAGGTCGGTACCGTACCGATGCCAGCCCTAGTATACACTAGATAATTATTTTAGTTCTATTGTATAATATTACTATAATGTATAAAATATGTAGACTCGAATGTTATTACTTGTGTAAATATGATTTTTAAAAATGTTATAAAAATTTTACATTGTTTAAATGGACAATAAAATAAAAGTATCAAACATAAACCGAAACCATTGAATCGAATCAAATCTTTGAACCGAAACACAAGTCTGAACCGAACCAGAATTGGAACCGGACCGAAACCGAATCCGGTTCGGTTTCTATTCCCAAAACATAAAAAACCGAACCGACTAAAATTTCGGTTTTGGTTTTGGTTTACTCCAAAATCGAACCGGACCGAACCGTGCCCACCTTATTGTAAATGGGTTGTTAGATTTTCTAAACGCATCCAAGTTATATGTGTATGTATCGTTACAACATAAATACATATGGGTTGTTATTGTACATCATTTCTTTTAGGGTAACTAGTCATCATGCCACTTGTATAGTCCCTTCATTTTTTTTTTATTAGATAATTCATGCCAAATCATCATACCACAGTATGGTTGAGAGTGTTTCAGTAGTGTATGTATCATTTACCTATAAATTACCTCCATCCTGAAGAATTTTGTACTTGATTTTGGTTTTTAAGTTTTAGAATAGGTTTTCTTTACTTGTTTGAGCTAGGTTGCCCTTCAAGGCCCAATGAAAATTAATTACCAGTACAGTCCCTCACCTTAAACTCTTTAAGGGTTCCGGGTACAGTCCCGACTGGAACAAGTGTTTGCATCTGATGATGAGAACGAATATTCCGAAACATGGTATATGCAGACAACCTACTGCCACATACCTGGAAAATATTGTAATTTCACAAGAAGTTACACAACAAGACCCGTTTGAAAATGCATGGAGACCTGTTTGGTTCTAGTTTATAAAAAAAAATCTCAAAAAATCTGGACTGTATTTGGGTGACCAGTTCCCCAGTTTTTAAAAACTAGATACTATAAAACCCAGCTTTTTAACGAACATAATAAACCGATGTTCTCTAAAGGCTGCGGCAAAACATGCCCTTGTAATGCAAAACAAGATCCATGCTTTGCAAATACTACCAGATAGGTGCATATGGGGATGTCAGTTCCAGAAATTGATATGGCCACCATTCATCAGCACGGATATGAACAATCCATTGGTAAATTACGTAGATGCTCGTCCACCAAATCATATATGCTATCCGGAAGAACGGAAATCGCTGAAAGAAAAATATTGTTTAACATGGCCAGACTTATTATGCAAAGAAAGGGTGAAAAACATAAATAAAAATAATTATTCTTCAGATCACCATGGTATTCAAGATCAAGTCACCGAAGAGGAAAGCGATATTGAGAGTATGCATGCTAATGTCCATCTGCAAAATAGAGTTTAGATTTTATGACATTTCTATTCTATTATGTTTCATCCGATAATCAAGTGACTAACTTTTAAAAGTAAGAATAAGAATGATACCGGTTATAGAGGAAAATAGTGAAGTTGTGACAAACTAACACTTACAAAGGTTAAGTCGAAATGTGCGAGAAACGGATAAAGTATGAACCAGAAGACAAGATCGGTTAGCATAGCTGCTCCGGCACTAGCCTATTTTGCGAAACCGAAAATGAGACAAAAATATGATAATTTAATGATGTATTGAATTTCAACGAAATTTGAACATTGGTTAAAAGTTTATAAGTGCGTAGACCTGGAAAATGATTTGCAAAATATATCCCCAAATGTTTGCAGTTTCACGACTCGTGATCTTTAATTCGATTAATATGTCAGCATTTTCTTCCGATGTTAGAGTGCCAAAATCTTTTTGTTCTACATCTGAATGGACTATATCAATAACGCCGGTAGCTCCATCAACCTTATTGTAATGATTAGTCCAACAACCATATATGGAGAATAATGATGCGAGCTGCAAAAAGCAAATATTTCAATAAAAAAGAATGAAAAATAGACACAGAAAGGATCAACCGGATGTGAATTATTACCCCAAAATATACCATGACTAAGGCAAATGTCCACCTGTCAACAGAAAATGAGAAATAATGGATCTATGAAATTAGCAAAACTGTAACATTTACTTGATGGAATAAATAAGAGTTTTAAGCAATAACGGAAACACCGTAGGAATACAACATTTGAACTAGAATATGTTAACCGTACAAATTGGGCCTTTTGATCATGGGTGTGATCTTTTCTTTGTGGATAAAACTCTGATCGGATGATCTATATTTGTTGGGATACATTTTGTAACGATCTAAAGGATGCGTAATATAGCTTTACCAATGTCGAAGAAGGATCATATGCAGTGCTTGTACACAATAAGAAAATGTATGATGTATCCTCGAAATTTATTACACTTCTTGGTGTTGTAGTGACAGTAGTGATGTACATTAACTTTGAACCTAGTGACTGATGTAAGCTATTTAACAGATTTTTTGATAAAGATGACAAACATTCGTGATCAAGCACTGCTCATGAAAACATGATAGTAAAATAACAAGTTGTAAAATGTGGACTATTGAATTACGAAAGAAGTTGTAGTCCAACAACTCATATACCACAAGTCCTCATTTGGTTGTGGGACTATTAGTCAAGGGGACTAATAATCTGGTCCGTATTATAACTTTATGAGCGGGATTAAGAAAAATGTTGGATACGTATATAATTCCATCCTTATTGAACTAAATCTAATACCACACATTCTATGGTATTATAATGCACCAATTTTGAATCATTTGTGGTTCGAAACGGATATGTATTTTAGACAAAAATATGTTGCCAAACGGATAGGATGACTACCAAACAAGGCCTAAGAGAAGTTACTTTTTCTTTCTTTCATTTCATAACGCATAGCATGACTTACTGAGTGTAGAAGAAAAAGATGCCTTTTCCATAAGAACGAAGAATATGTATAACATATCCTATTAGCACCGCGAACGCAACGACCCTATAAGCAAGTAACCAAATTGGATGAACTATTTTCCAAGACGTTTTCCATAACTCGTCCTTGTACAAAGTGCCAATTGAATTTTGGCCTCCTTTTGTTTTCGATTTTTTAGGTCCTTCGAATTTGCGTACGAGATTTACTGAGGCTATTAGAGATGTTAAAACCCATGACGCTGATAGGAAAAATCTCCAGTTTAGCCAGTAATTTAAAGTGTTCGTTTCGACTGTCATGGTTTAGTATGGCCTGAAAACCTGCGATTTTTGTAGAATTTGAGATTTTGAGTGTAACCGATATATTTAAGAAAAAAAAAAGAACAAATTTGAATTAAACATCTCATGTGGCCGAAGTACTTTTTAAATAGTGTAACCCATAAAATTATTGATGTTATTTTTAAAACGGCTTTTTTGGCTGCAAAAGTTTAGCACATAAGCTGGCTTATTTGAGGACGGATGAGAAAAACACCTAGATTAGTTGAGATTAAACTTGGTAAATTTTTCTGGTTTAGAAAAGACCTTGGTTATGCAGCCAACAAAATGTAATTTAATTTATAACTGATAAAAAGGAAAAACCAACTGCGTTTAAAATTTGCAACCAAACAAGCCCAATATGAGAACAAATTGGAAAATAGTCAAAAGAAAACAATAAGCTATCTTAGGGGGAGAAAAAATACATAAAACGTTCAGTACGTACTGATGCAATGTTCGTGTAAATATCAATGTATAGTTTCTCACAAGTACATATTAGTTATTACTACCTGAAGATCAATTCTTACTTCACTATAATAAAGAAAGCATTTATTCAGAGCAGTTACAAGTTATACTAGAAACAGTTTTAACTATAAAAATGAGACTTAAAAGCACATGCAAAAGAAATCCTAAGTGATTTAGTTACACGTATTGTACATAATTCAAGTTTATAAATTATAAATGTGTCCACGGTTTAATAAAAAAAAGGAGGACCAATTAAACACGGGAAGAAAAATCTCACATCATAGTCACATTAGAGAGTGCACAAAAGGAGAAGAGTGGTAACCACAATTGAGGTTATCAGAGCATAACCATATACCTTTAGGATAAGGTTGGCATTGGGACTATAGGTAATAGGCACCACAAAACCTATGTTTGGATGTAACATTGGACAAGAATTAGAAATGATGTTGGGATACCAAATGACCTTAAAATGAAAATGAGGTATTTACTATACTAAAGGAGGGTAGTATTAGAAATGATGATTGGTGGGTGTATTACAGATAAAACTTTCATTCACTATCTCCTTGGATTCATAGTCCCGACACTGAACAAAATGACATGTCATACTAAATTCAATTACGTAGATAGCAATATAAATTATAAATTGTCGAAAACCTTGCAACTAGAAACTTGAAAGAAAAGGAATGCAATTGCATGTTAATTTTAAATTGAGCTAAACAAATACTCCATCCGTTCCTAATTAATTGCCCATTACGAAACTACGTGTAATTTTGACCGGCCAATAACTTGTATCAAAATTGTCGGAATGAAAATTTTCAAAAGTTAATCATATAGTTCAAACATTAAATTATATGATTTAGTTTTGAAATTTTTCATTTCGATAATTTTGATACATGTTATAAGCCGGTCAAAATTACACGTAATTTCGTAGAGGACAATTAATTGGGAACAGAGTGAGTAATTGGTAGTTATCGCACGTGATTTAATAGCAATTCGTTAAATAGAAAATTCGTGAACAACGAAGCAGGGTATGAAATGTAACATCTTGGATTTTTATGAGTTTTTCTATTAATATTTATTACGTACACAATAATATGAAATCATTGGGTGGTTGTGTGTTGTGTGTTGTGTGTTGTGTGTTGTGTGTTGTGTGAAATATATTTATGAGTATAAATCTATGTGCTAGTATAATAAAATCAAGTTTATTAACATATTGGGTGCATATGTGATTAATGATAACTTTGTGGGCTAGGTTAGTAAAATAGATAAATAAAACCTAAAAGGAACAAACTAAAACAGATATACATATGCACAGTATGCATACGAATACATATGATACACTAGTAAAAGTTGCCCACGCGTTGCGTGTGAGACGCGTAATGACATAAATCTCGTAATATATTTTATTTTTAACATAATATTCAGATTTTGTATAATTTATTATAGTTACGGATGTTAAAACGAATTGTTAATTAATTTAGGGTACATCCGTAATTAGTAAAATATATTGAGGACAAATAGTTAATTAATTAGATTATGTATATTGGTAATTATTAAAATAGAGTGAGGGTATTTTTGGAAAAAAGTGGCTAAATTGAGCAGCCTCAATTTTTCTTGGGTTGGCTTATTATAATATAATGATACACCACACACACACACACACACATATATATATATATATATATATAGTAGAGAGAGAGAGAGAGCTGAGTGACAGAGAGGGAGATCGGGTCCACCGGAGAAGGATTGTTCAAGTCAGACACGAGTTAGGGCTACAGTCCGACGAGTTCTGGCAGTGGTTGTGTGTGGGGTTTTCGGGGGTTTTTAGGCAGCGACAATTCAAGTGTTTTTGGGTTCGTTCGTGGTCCGTTTTTCACGATCAAATACATTTTTTAATCTACTCTTCAAGCTCTGTCTATCTGTGTAAGTCTGCTCTAATACCAAGCTGTCACGCCTCGATTATTTAGATAACCCGAGTAGTGAATATAAATTAAAAGAAAAGGTTTTAATTGACAAAATATGCAAAAGAGTTCGACAATACCCCACAAAATAAAACTAAATAGATCCTTTAGGAACATGCCGAAAATCACATTGGAGTGACTATTGGCCTAAGAGAAGCCAATGGTGCTCAAATGTGACAACACAACCAAAACAATTTAAAAAAAAATTATAGAAAAATTCGGCATGACCTTTGCGTATCTATTCGTTTCCACGAAATATGACCTGTTCAAGGCAACAAGTACAAATGCATAAAAATCTCACCGAATACAATTTATAAAGCGAACCAACAAGGATAAAACTCGTATTCAACCCAACTGACAAGTTATCACCACTCAAATAGTTTAAAATAAACAAGTCTAAACATTAAAACATGTGGCATCTGCTTATTATGCTAAATAGGCTCAGCTAACAAAATATTCTCAATATAAATAAAGGTCTACGTGCACCCGACAAGTGTAAGCAGCTAAGGAAAATCATGGATCGTCAATTCTAAGCTTCTCCGCGGCGTAAATCTGCACCTGTACATCAACATGGAACAAAATGTACAGAAAAATAGGTAAGGGGGAAGAAATTGATTTTACTATTAACGGCTAATTAGTGTAGTGTTTATTAATACATATGCTATTGTGACTGTGATGGTGATTGTTACGTGTTTAAACGTGTCATTGAATTCTCTTGTCATGTGTTGTTGCGGGAATATATTACTGTCTATCTTGGAATAGAACTTATTTCGGTTGTGCTCACAGTTACATGGAATGTGATAATTGGCTGATATGCATTTTATTTTTATCATTATATTTATCGTAGATGGGGTTTCTACAATGAGATGTAGATGAGGTTCCTACATCGGGCTATAGATGAGGTTCCTATAGCTGTAAATTGCGGAAGATAGGCAAATCGGTGACCTTGGGTTAGTCCCTCTAAAACCGGTCCCAACTAGATGCGGTGCACCGTCTAAATGGGTTTGTGATGTGTATATTTCTGATTCATTTTTGTTGGCTATTTATTGTGTATCGTTAGTTATGTGTTGTACTACTAGGCTTATTATTTATTGCGATATGAATCGGTATGTCATGATTTTTCTTGTGCATAGATGTTTGTGCCATTCCTTTTAAAAGTAAAATTTATTTCTTACCACATTTACTTGTTTTTCTGTATATTTTGTTCCGTGTCGATGTACATATGCTGATTTGGGCCGCGGAAATGCTTAGAATTGACGATCCGTGATTTTCCTTAGCTGCTTACACTTGTCGGGTGCACGTAGACCTTTGTTTATATTGGGAATATTTTGTTAGCCGAACTTGTTTGGCCTAATAAGTAGGTGCCACATGTTTTAATGTTTAGACTTGTTTATTTTAAACTTTGTGAGTGGTGATAACTTGTCAGTTGAGTTGAATACGAGTTTTATCCTTGTCGAATCTCTTTTATATAAATTGTATTTGGCGAGATTTTTATGCATTTGTACTTGTTGCCTTGAACAGGTCATATTTCGTGAAAACGAATAGATACGTAAAGGTCATGCCAAATTTTTCTATAATTTTTTTTTAAATCGTTTTGGCGGTGTTGTCACATTTGAGCACTGTTGGCTACCCTTAGGCCAATAGTCACTCCGGCCAATGTGATTTTCGGCATGTTCCTAAATGATTTATTTAGTTTTATTTTGTTGGGTATTATCGAACTATTTTGCATATTTTGTCATTTAAACATTTTCTTTTAATTTATATTCACTACTCGGGTTATCCAAATAACCAGGGCGTGACATGAAATCCAAAGTAGCTCTTATGAAATGCATCTTCCTTGTAACTTATAAGTTTTATATAATGCTTATAGAAAATAGCAGAAAGACATAAAGGAAATAAGCATAGTGTCATAATGAGGCTTGTTTAGTAACATAATCCTCATAAAGAAGTTAAGGTAATGAAACGTATACCATTTATCCTAAATTTAACTCAAATTACTAATGACGCATTTAGTCACGTTGATAGATTTCTTGTGAATTGTGATTTAAGTTCATTTTCAGTTTCAAAAAAATTACAACTTAAATGGTTGTATTTGTAAAACATTTTATTCAAATGCTAAATCACAGATGTAGACTACTTGGTGTTTGACAACATTTAAACTAATTGTGCACATGATAAAAATTAATAATGCTTCCGTGTGTAACTAGTAAATAATTCCATTGATAATTTTTGGATTGCCTATTTCATCTAGTTAACTGGGATTAGAGTGATGTTTTTTGCTGTTGAATTGTTTGGCTGATTCTGCGTGCCTTCAGTTCTTTCATTCTCTTACAGAAATATATGTTTATTTTGGATTTTGATGCAAAGAGTGTATGTACATTTTGTTGCTCCATTGAACACCTCTTGAGTTTCACCAAGTGCTGTTTATTGTAGTTTGTATAAATAAATCTTCTTATAAAAGAGGGGCAGACCACTCTAGATTCTCTATTTAAGAATGGAAAAAACCCCATTCATGGAGTGAATATAAAATCAAATTGACAGTTTTAACCAAAAATATTGGAAAAACTATGAAAGAAACAATAGCAATTAGGTCCAAATTATGCTTAATGATTTTTCCGACACCATTTGGACTAATATCCCCCCTCAGAGCACTATTTATGTTCTACATTGGGCTCACAGTGGGACTGTATTAATTATCGTTAGATATTATGGCTTAATTTTGTCTTTTCCCCGGAATCATTTTAAGTAATTTGTTGCATTTAGAAGTTTGAAGAAGTTGTTAGTTTTACTTCTTTAAATCCTATAGATTTGTTGCAATAGAAGTCATTTTTTTATTCACTTTATTTAATATTGTATCCGGAAAGATTAAATGTTGGTCCCAAACGTCTGCTCTTTTAGCTGAAACATGACTTAATTTTGGTACTTTTGAAAGAGTGTTTTATTTATTCATTTATTTTTATTATTGACTATGTGGAAGACGATTTGGGTCCTCTGCTGTCCTATAAACCAAGCATTATTCTTTAATTTTTGTGTCTAATATGAAATAATAACACTATTTGGAGCATTTGACCATGAAGGCTTACAAAAGTACTGCATATTGACCGTGAAGGCAATACAAGCATTATTCATAATAGCCACTACTTGGTGGAGGCTTACAAATGCTCCAAATAGTGTAATTATTTCATATTAGACACAAAAACTAAAGAATAGTGCTTGGTTTTAGGACAATGAAGAGTTGTTCAACCTTTGCAACCGAAAATTTTCATGGTTCATAGTTCATGCAGTACAAAAGCCTTAGTGTTATTATTTCAACTTTTAGTGTTATTATGAAAAAAGTAAATTCACCATGAAGGCTTACAAAAGTCTTTGGGGGCATTTGTAAGCCTCTACCAAGTAGTAGCTACTATGAATAATGCTTGTATTGCCTTCATGGTCAATATGCAGTACTTTTGTAAGCCTTCATGGTCAATTTACTTTATTGATTTGTAGCATTACTTCTCTTTATATAGTTGTGTTCTTATTAAAATTTTCATCATGTAGACATGGAGAGGCCTGAAAGTAGCATTCAAGAACAAAAGCGAGTTATAGGTAAAAATAATTTTGTAACTTCTCGTCGAATTTCGCAAAAGAAGGAGGAAGATGAGCTAATGAAGGCGATGCTGGATCTAATAAGTAACAAGTGGCGCAGTGAGAATGGCCAATTTAAATCAGGTTCCTATCCGAAATTGGAGAAGAAGCTCAAGATAGTATTTCCCGAAACAGATTTGTGTGCATCCCCTCATATCGAGTCCAAGGTGAAGCTGTGGAAAAAGCACTATTATGCCCTCTTAGGCATGCTCAACACTAGCGGGTTCGGCTGGAATGATACTGACAAAATGATAAATGTGGACAACGACGAGTTGTGGAAAAACTACTTGAAGGTAAACTGTAAACTATTCCTTTCAAATTAGTTTAGTGTGTTTACAGTTCAGTTTGTAAAATGGGGTGAGCATCGAGCTCTCTGATCTGTTATACATGTCTACTAAGTGTTTAAAATGCAAAAAAAATACACCACTCCACAGTCTAACTTAGATGTTCAGAAAGTTCAAATTCTCATTTTGAAATGCAAAAATACACTACCCCATGTACATGGTTTATGTTTTTAAGATATTTACAAGAAAGAGTACCACTAAATTTTTTGAAAGAGAGTTTTAGCTTTGTTAATGGGGGAATTTGTTTCGAGCAGTTATAGTTTTGGGGTAAGAACAATGATGAGTTGTAGTTAGATACAAAGTTGAAGGCTTTGAAAATAAGTACATATTATGTATTGTTGTAGTTGCGAGATGTCACGCCCCGAAATACGAAAGACACGGACATTAAAGGCGTGACCTTTTTAAACCAAAGGAAAAAGAACCTGTTGGTACAAAATTTACTTTTAAAAGAAAATAACTTGCGAGCTAAAGGAACAATTAAATGAATAAATATAAAGTTTGTCAAACGCGGCTACAAGACAAAATGGTTTTAACAAAATTATAAAAAGAAATAACAAATGTAATTTGTCCGTAGGCTACAACCTCGAAATTAGTCTAATGAAATAAAACGATTCAAGAAGCCCCGAACCCATGCGCGACCTCGCTGATGCTGCTAACCAAACGCCTCAACCTAAATTGTACCTGAAAGACAAAACTGTAACGGTGAGTCCCACGCACATACATAGACGGGACGGCACCACAAAATACCGTCACTCCATCCCATAAATGCAAGAACTCACAAACAACAACTACGATAATCAACGTATAAAAAGAAATATAATAACATCGTATAACGAAATAAATTAAATAACTTCAACACACATCTATAGCAAACATGGACCTCTCACGCCACCTATCCCAGTCCGTAAGGTAGTTCATTCCCTATATCCCTCGGCCGTCTATTATCCCCGGTATAGGAAGAGACATAGACCATTACTAACATAAAAATAGATTTAAAATGCGCACTTGGACCTCTCACGCCATTCGTCCCAGTCCGTAAGACGAGTCATTCCCTATCCCATCGGCCGTCTTATGTCTCCGGAATTAGGAAGAGACATAGATTATTGCCACTAATCTAAATCACAAGGCCTCGGCCAATAATATAAAACCATTCAATTATCACATTCTCATACGTCACTTTAACGTAATTCAACATAACGCATAAGCATAGGTGCTAGATTCACAACTAGCCAAACAACTCCAACAACATAAAATATCATTCAGTCATTTTAACAAACACCTTGTATGCATAAAATATAATTCATCCATATTCAACATAATTTTATCCAATTTCATCAACAACTATAATATCACATAATCAATTCATAAAACACGCAAACCCATCCATAAACTCATTAATTCGAAATTAACATGTTTAAAGTCTCTACCTCTACAATTCAAATAATGGGATTAAAGGTGCAACAAATAAAACTCAATTAACAATTTAAGAACATAATTAAGATAAAAGGCAAAAACCCCCAATTTAAAATAAACGCAAGACCTAATCCTAACATACACCATCGTCTAGTCGCAATGGATAACCCCCGTTACCTTAGAGCGTAGAGGAGATGCTTCCGGTAAGAACCCGCTACTAGTGGTTTACTCTTCTTCTTCTTCTTCTTCTTAGGGTTTGAAATCTCTCTCTTGTTTTGGTTTTTCTGTTTTGAAAAGTGGGCTGAAAAGAGGTTTAGAAAAACTGTTTTGAGAGAGTTTGGGGAAGCGAACTATTTGGTCCCCAAAGTTCTAAAAGTTAACTTTTAATCAAAATTATTATTTTACTGCTCAAAAAGAACCAATTTTTAGAAACAAAACTATTGGCTCTTTTTTATTTATAAAATTAGTAACAGGTTTTTAAAATAAAGTTTTTCGAAAGAGTTTCGGTTTTTGGCTAAAAATTAGTCGAGTGACCGGTTTTTGGTAAAATTTATATAAAACGTCTTTGGATAAATTAAATTATAAATAAAATCATTTATAAAAATACGGGATGTTATACGAGATGAAAATGACTAAGAATAGTTGTGACATTATAAATAGTAAACCTGAGTAGGGCTTCTCTTCGGTTTTGTTTTTTTTACTTCTCTTCTTTAATGCGGTGGTGTTGATTTTTATAGTAATTTTAAGTGTTAGTTACAAAGAAGAATTGTAACTATTATATTTATATTTTAACTGGCGTTGTGGTTTTTATCATATTGTTTTATTTTGAAATTGCAGAAAGATTTGAGCCTAAGTGGGATGTGCAATAAGTCTTTTCTCTATTATGATAATTGGTGCCATTTATTTGGTAAAGACCGAGCAACGGATGAATTAGCGGATACAACGAACCAAATGATAACATAATACATATCATAGATGTGGGTCGGTAAAATTCTCCCATGGCTTCAACATAATATAGGTGAACCTCAGCACACTAATATCCAAAATAAAATAGAATTCAAGAACATTATCTCCACCAAATTATAGATTTCATAGTCATTTTAAGCTCAATACAAATACAACTAATCACCGCCAAAGGAAAAAATACGTTTAGTGTACTATACTACTGGTGTTTAACGATTTACATAATGTATTAGCAATTTTAACAGTTGAGATACCAACCTACGAAATTTGTCACAATTAGCGACCTATCATTAAACAAAATGATGAAATTATACTCATATTCTCTTGCATATCACATGTTAAGTGCAATTCTATCAACATCCGTCAAAAATAGATTGCCAAATGTGAGATATAAGGACTCAAATCTCGTTGATTTATATTGTTAGTCCCTTAATTGGACAAAATTTTATAGTTTGGTACCTCAATTGTTAAAATTGGTAGTTCAATACATAAATCATTAATCACTGGTATTATAGTATATTAAACGTATTGTTTTCCCTTCTGGTAAACATAGATCAATCCACATTTGCCGCAATAGTACCTATCGAAATGGTTGGTCATGGAACTTCCAGCACCACACTCAGCGTTTGGGCACTCCTTCCTCAATCTTTGCACCTTGCCCGAGTCTTCCACGGATTCGGATCATCTGTCATTGTTACATAAAACGATACCGCTTACTTTTATTAGTGACATAAGTTTTAAACACCATTACTCCAAATTCTTTATCCAACTTTTCTTTTAATTCCTATTTCTTTCTCTTTTTCTTTTTCTTTTTCTAATCCGTCTGTCCTTTCACCAGTGCTTCTAATTTCAAAATAACATTTGCTTTCCTCCCTCATTATCAATTCTCTATATATGTGTACTTTGGGTTTAATATATTCACATTAATTTTAGGATTTCCTTAGTTCATTTTCGTTTTATTTGGGTTTGTTTACTGGTATTTGTCATAATCAAACTATGACATTTCTTTAATTTCCAATCAACTTATGCATTCTATAAATCCTTTTTGAGGCAATTGAATCTTTTTAATTAACTGGCAAAGCAAATGAAGATTTTGAAGAAAGTAAAAGCAATTGGATGAAGACTAAGGCCTTGTTTGTTTGGTGTTTTTGTAGTCCAAGTACTAGCAATACTAATAGGACTATTCTTGTAATAGGAAAGATACCTGTATTGTCAATCCAACTAATAGTCCGATACTTTAATGTTTGGATAGGACTATTATTTGTGGAATAAGTAGTCCATTCTCATGTTTGTGCAAGTACTATGCTTTGTAAAGGACTAAACTAAAATCATTTTACCAATCTATCCTTCCCTCCACATTTTACATAATAACTTCAATTGTTAAACAATGGAAAACATTAATTAGACGGATGGGCTCAGACAATGATAATCATGAAAAGGATTACATACTACTCACTAAAATGAAATCATCAATAATTTAAGCATATAATATAAGGTTTATAGTTACATCACCTCCATTCAAATTACACAAAACTGGCGCTGTTATGCCTTCAAATTAGAAATGATAAACAACTCATTTTAAATTACAAACATAACTTATCTTAACTAAACTAGTACATAAAATATAAAAAACTTAACTAGTAATATTTGTAGATTGTAACCATATCATTAGTAAACCAGCAACAATACCATGAGGCGCCGTTCATATTCCCCCTGCCAAAAACATGTAAACCCATTCAAGACGATCCTACTCGTACAAGCTAAAAAATAAGTCCACTTTGGCTGCATCAGCAACAATCAAACTCGCAGCCTTTAGACGATAACTTGTTTCAAGAGGCAATTTCTTTAACTCCCCGTTAACCTTTTTCCTTGATTCCGAAAGATCTTGATCTTAGCCAATACGTTGTGCAATCTCAGCCATGGTAAGTTCCGTGCTCTCAAACATATTACCAAATTGCTCCGCCATTGAATTAAAGATTGAAGAGAAGGTATCATTCCGACTCCTCTTTCTTCCACTACAAGATCCTGATTGCATAGGTGTTGTTCTGTTGGCCGAAAAATCGACATCAGCAGGTAAAGGGCTCACAAATTCTCATTCATTTGTATATCCTTCTCGTTCATAGCAGCTACAGCCTCCTCTAGACCCTCCGTTGATCAATGCATAAAATCTACGTTTTGGATGTCTGTTATATTTCTTTGGATTGCTATTTTGAACCTAGAAAAGAATATTGGGTTAGCGCGGCTTAATTTCTTTTAACAGTTCCAAAAACAGTTATTTAGCTCAGTTTTCAAGTTGACCAAGTAAAGCTGCTACAACATTTATAATTATCGGATAACAACAACAACTATTTAATAAAAAAAAATTAATAATTTTTTTTTTTAAAATTAATAAAAAAAAATCCGCCTTTAACGTTTTTACTCACGTTTTTTTTTTTTTTTCCTTTTTTGCGCTATTTGGGCTTTTTCGCGCTTTACCTCTTAAATAGCGCTATTGCGTAGGAGATTTTTTTTTTCTTTTAGCGCTATTTACGTAACGTTGCGTTACGTTTCACGCTATTTAAAACAAAACAGTGGATAAGATCATCTCAACTGGCTTGGACCTAGTATTACTATCTCTAATTTTCATTATCCCATGAAATAAACGGAAAGGAAACAGTTTCATTGTTTTTTTTGTGTGTGTGTGTATCAAGGAGTTATATACCTAGTGAAATCAAAAGCAAACACCCCGAACAAATCAACAAAAGATTATGTTTCAAGCATGGAAGACATCAACATATGCGGTGCACTTCTATCAAGCCTCCTTCCTTCGACCTTCACTTTTATATTATTATCCTCAGCTCAACAACTTTTTTTTTCCATTATAAATGATAAGCTTTCCCCTCCTCCTCCTCCTCCTCCTCCTCCTCCTCCTCCTCCTCCTCCTCCTCCTTCTTCTTCTTCTTCTTCTTCTTCTTCTTCTTCTTCTTCTTCTTCTTCTTCTTCTTCTTCTTCTTCCTTCCTTAATTTAACTTGAGTGACTGATTGCCCAGCAGTGAACATTTCAACAGCAGGCAACCTTGAGTCTTGACAAAGCTGAATAAGTTTTTCACGGGCTTTCAACACTCTCTGCTTTATCGTCACCCGAATGGAAAAAAAAATGCCTTCTCCAACATTGAAATTGCTACCGTAATCATTTTTTCTTGTTCATCTTCAATCTCATCTGGTGCAGACTTGGACGTGGGGAAACGGTCTTAGGCTTCTCCCCAACATTCATAAAGCTTATGATTTAAATAATATTGGACCGAGCACACCACATCAGACTTTGGGTAAAAATCAGGTAACTCATTTCTATCTTTCTTGAAGCATTCAAGTGATAGCTTAGCAATATGGAATCTCTTGGCAACGCTGTCATTTTTTTCAGGCAACCCGGATAACAAACGCAACATATCGTGGTAAATGCACCCCAAATGGTAAATTGTTGTGTAATCATTTGGATCAAAATCTACCGCCTCTTCCGTAAATTCTAAAAAACAAAAAACCACAGAGAAAAAGATATGTAACTAACACAAATGCCAAACAAGGAAGAAGGTAAAATAATATCCATGTGCGCGCGCGAGTGTGTATATATATATATGTGTGTGTGTGAAGAAGGAGAGAGATGGATATAGATAAATACATTAAGAGCAACTGCATCTACATCTGCATCTGCATCTGCATCTGTGTGTATATATATATCACGTTTGTTACTTATTCTAAGGGATTAATAGAAAAAAAAGTGATAGCTATCCTTACAAACTTTAGATTTAACATGCAGTCAAAATTTTCCTGTATTTAGAGCAATCGCATCAGTTTTCCTAATACACTCTTCATATTTAAGGTGAGAATCTAGTTTTTTTTTAAAAAAAATTTAACTATCTGTTTTAAGTTGGTACAAAACTACAGTTTCCCTATCACTCTCCTCATATTACTTTTTTATTAATTTAAACTTTTATCAATATTCATATTATACTTTTTTAATATACCGAAACCTTGTAAAGTAAGAAAGGGAGAGAGAAAAAGTAATTTGAGTAAAAATGTTTTTCAGAATGATTCTTAAATTTGAGATACGATATAAGAAAGTTGTTGCAATACATATTTTAACTAAATTTTCGCCATATATGAAGAATATGCTCTTTTAAGGTTAAGGCTAGTGATACAATTGCTAAGGGAATATAGAACTTTCCCCATGGTAATAAAATAACAATAATAATGTGGTATGTTCCAATTTGATAGGGAGTTGGGCCCACAAAATGGGTGTGAAAATTTATATGAGAGGTAAAAAAAACATATATATATATAATTATAAAAAAACCAGCATGCAGTTATGATAAGAAATTTATAAGAAAGTTGAAAATTCGTATTAAGATAAACCGTTTCTTAAAAATTGTAAAAATATTAGTACCGAGGAAATGTTTCGAATAGTTGATGCGGTTGCTCTAAAGTATATATTGTTTAATATTGGGTGAATGCAGCCTGCAACCGTCATATTATACTAATATAGTAATATATATGTGAACACCCTTTAGAGTCTTAAAACAACTATTTGCAAGGAAAAAAAAAAACTTAAGTTAATCAATTTACAAAATAAACTTGCGTTTTGAAAATGATAATTGTCTATTAAACGAAAATGCCCGTATTAAAAACCAAACTTTCTCCTTTTCTTTGTAAATCGAATTCTCATATCCTACTTCTCCAATGCATTTTACAACAATATTCTAATTATTCTTTAATATATTTTTTTATTCACATGTATAGCGTGAGCTCAACGGCTGATATTCATAAGGGGTAGATACCCGAATTGAGGGGCAAGCGTTTGCGGCCCAGGGCTATAGGCCCCAATTGCAAGGAACCCCATTTCCATAAGAGTATTTTTACTTGCCTATCATTTACAAAGTCATCTATCTAGTGTCTTAGCGATTCTTCTTGTTTACATGTAAAATTTAATTTCTACTAACTAAAAACCAAAACAAAACTAAAAGAATACAAATTTGTTTAGACTACTAGAATACTGTGTGAAGTTTTGAATTCCATACAAAAAATTAGGTTTTGTCGAAGTGTTTTTACCCTAAATTTAGTTACAGTAACTACTTGATAATATCAATCCTAACAAGACAATTTTTAAAATGCAACAAGACATGACAAGATCTTATAAAATTAATAGGTTTGGAGAAAATTCTTCCTCGTGTGGAAAGGCTATGGAAACGGGTCTGAAGGGCTATTAATTATGCACATGAGTATAATATATGGAAAAATATATTCACACACCTCCGCATTCCATTATATGTATAATAATATATTTTTATTACTCCAAATATATATATTTAGAGTGTGTAAATTATATATATATATATATATATATATATATATATTATTATTATTATTATTAATACTAAATTTAACAAAATTTTTTTATTTTTAATTGATATTTAAATTTAGGATAGAATTAACTAAGATTCTATTATATTTTTATTTGATTTTTTAGTAAGTTGAGTTTTTATTATGTTGAATATTTATATTTTGGTTTATAAAATTATACATTTTATTTTATGTATATTTGGAGTGATAAATATTTATTTAATTAACTGGTGAACGTGAGAGTTGTGTGCAAATTGTGTCTGACATCACTCAATGATATATTCCATAAATATGCGAAAATTAAAGGAAAACAGGAAGGTAGTAGTACCAAGAGCATCATCAATAGTTTCTGGGCTTTTAGACGAGGCTGCCAAAACCAGCAAAGCTTTTTTCCTAGCCTCCAAACCCTGCAAATGTGAGGTGGGTATAATTAGTCATATAAGGTGGATTAAGATTTATTAAGCTAGCTTTAAAGTAGCAGTAGTAGGGCCGGCCCTGGCCTAAGTCTAATAATAAGGCTTAGGTCTCGGGCAAATGTTCAATATATTTTTTTAAATGGGCAACACGTTAACTATTTTTTTTAAATATATTATCTATTGCTATATGAAATATTTAACCGGTTCTTCTTTATATTATGTTATATAGTGTAGTCTATTGGTTGTCTAGTCATGGATTCAACACTCACTAACTGCAATTTATATTTTATTATATTTTAATTTTATTTTATGGGCAAACAAAAATATTTGAGCCTTGGACATATAAATTTATCGGTCCGGCACTGAGTAGTACTATAGAGATTTATCGGTATGCATGCATGCATGTAGTATTAATAAAAGTGCACGTACTTGTTTATCGTTGGGGTCCAAAATCAAGGTTTCTTTGGCGACCTTAGCCTGGTCAATGAGCTCATGCGGTTTTTCCTCCGTGATACGCATACGCCACATCTTGATCAAATCTATCAATCCAGGGTTTGCTTGAGATTAACAATATGACATTAGGAGTAAGACTGAAATACTAAAAAGTGAAAATCACTAGTCAGGTCATGGCTCTTTGATGGCCGGTCAACTTTTAAGAAGATTTTTGTTCATATGTTACTATTATCACAATATTTTAAAGTATTCTAGGTCACCTAACAAGTGATAAAAAAAGATATTATTTTCGTAAATTTTAGTTATTTTTTTTTTACTTAATAATTCGATCATACACTAAAAAAAACCTAAAAAAACCCAGCTTTTAAGCTGTTTTTTACACTTTAATATATTTCTCGTGTAAATTATAATTTTTTTCTAAGCTTAAAAACAACTTTTAAGTATTTGTTTACATTTTAATATTTTTCTCGTATCGATTATAACTTATTTTTTTAAGCTTAAAAATAGTTTTTAAACTCTTTTTTATTGAGTCGGATGACTGAAATTTAAATTAGTTTCGGCCCAGCACTTGGACTCAAAAAATCTTATAAAATGTGAGCTCTATCTAATATTCTCATCAGGTAATTATAACAAGCCCTATAAAGCCTTTCAATTGGGCCCAAACAACAACTGTTATCGATAAATTAAAGCCTTATAACCCTGTATCATCCGTTAAACTATATGCTTACTACCTCTGTTCCGAAATAGGTGTGTTCATTTTAATTATGCTTCAGCCCAAAATAAGTGTCCACTTTACTTTTTTTTTAAATGGCTTTTTTATTTTGTATTGTTAAACATGTAACTGACCGTTTATTAACATAATGAAAAGATTACACAGAGATAAAAGGCAAACGAGCAACAAGTTGTGCCGCTAAACCTCTTAGACTTAGAAACCATGGCATTACTATGCATGACCATTTGAACCATACCGAGAAATTCCACAGCGTCGGATGCTAAGAAACAAAAAGTGTCAAAAGCGAATGATATAAAATCATGTTGATTATTAATGCATGCTTTCTCATAGTTAGCCACTTTGGCCGAGACAGCCTTGAAGGCAACATGTCCCACAGTAAAAACCCCACTCCCCAATCCCACTAGTGGAGAAACCTCTGTTAAATCCACACATGTATGTTGGCCTCATATCCTCCGCAAACAAACTAAAATAACGGCCGGCCTAAGTGTCAATCGACCCTCTTGGTGGTCAGTCATGAATTTCACAAGTGATTTTATATTAGCAGAAATGCTTGGCCACCTACAAATATAAAAAAAACATCGCTAACAAGATCATACATGTACTTAAAACCCGGGAGCTCTTTAGAATGAACCGCATACTCTCCAAATGTGTCCAAACTCCCTTTATGACATACTGAACACACCTCACCAACTAGAAATAATAGAATCATGAGACAGTAACTAAGATTGTATGATATTTCACTAGTGGCATATGCTGCCTTAGTCCATCAATAGGGATAGCTAGAAGAAAATCATGAGCAGAGCATGTGATGCATATATACATCCAAAAACTGCTTTATGTCTAACTGATGCGTGATCGACCAAGGTGACACAAGATCGACCAAGGGGTGGACCTATCTATCAGGTTTCTTGAACAAATACGGAATAAAATCAATGATTAAAAAAAACAATAAATAAAAGTCAAACTAAAGACCGCGTCCCGTCACGTATAAAGAGGTGGGAACCTTGGTATGATTAGCTGGTATGGAACCGCGACCCGTCACCTATAAAGAGGTGAGAACCTTGGTATGTGAAGATGCCACAAACGGTTATGGAATACCGATTGATTAGTCAGTTTTGAACGCCACAAGGTAACCCTTGATAAGTTCGGAAAGTTCAATGAAGAACCAAAGAGAAAACTCTCAAATTATATTAATCAAAACTTAACTTTTTACAATCTGATTTGACCCCTATTTATGCTTGGAACAAGCCTCCAAGAATTGGGAAAGTCTAAAGAAAACATTAATTAAACACAGGTTTAATATAGAATAGACCTATGACCCTCCAACTACTAGATAACTTCAAAATTAATTAAATTACAATAAATGAGTGCTTAGACTTCTCCAATTTGTTTCCCTTGAGTTGTAGCATTTAAATCTTCTAGAATCAGCCCCCTTTTGGTTCATGCATGTAAACCCACGAAATTATCCTTTAATGTGGTGTCTTGAATAGCTCCAATCAGGTTCACAAAGTAATGAGCTTCGTTTGGACTTGTCACGGCCGTGTTTAAGCTTCTACCGGCCTTGTTTATTCTACGTGCGAGCGCGTTCTTTCCCTCGTCATCGCGCATACCTTGCAACAGCCGGTTAAGCGCTTCCTTGAACATTTTAGCTCTAGCTCTCGTAACTGGTCCGATTGGAACTTGCAATGCGTCTCTCGGTGTAGCGGTTATGATCACATCATCCCCTCCCTCTTGAAAAGGATTTGTCCTCAAATCGTCACCTACATCAAAAGGAGATAAGTCAGAAACATTCAAACTAGCGCTTATACTATACTCACCAGAAAGATCTAATTTATAAGCATTATCATTAATCCTTTTGACCACTTGGAATGGTTCGTCTCCCCTAGGACGTAACTTCGATCTCCTTTGAATGGGAAACCTCTCCTTCCTCATATGAACCCAAACCCAATCACCTGGTTCGAACACAACTTTCTTACGACCCTTGTTGGCCTGGATAGCATATTGTTCGGTCCTGCTCTCAATATTTTTCTTTGCTTTTTCATGAATTTGCTTGACAAACTCAGCCTTCTTTTTTCCATCTAAATTAGTACGCTCACCCATAGGTAATGGAGTCAAATCCAAAGGTGTTAAAGGATTAAAACCATAAACAATTTCAAAAGGTGAAAATTTAGTAGCTGAATGTACACTTCGATTATAAGCAAACTCAACATGTGGCAAACATTCTTCCCAAGTTTTTAAATTCTTTTGAATTATGGTACGCAACAGAGTTGATAAGGTTCGATTAACTACTTCGGTTTGACCATCTGTTTGGGGGTGACAAGTAGTTGAAAATAAAAGCTTAGTTCCTAACTTACACCACAAAGTTTTCCAAAAGTAGCTTAAGAATTTGGTATCCCTATCAGAAACAATAGTCCTTGGCATGCCATGCAAGCGTACAATTTCTTTAAAGAACAAATCAGCAATTCGTGAATCATCGTTTGTTTTATTACAAGGAATAAAATGTGCCATTTTAGAAAATCTATCAACGACAACAAAGACAGAATCCATGCCTCTTTTCAATCTCGGTAAACCTAGCACAAAGTCCATAGAAATGTCAATCCAAGGCTCATTAGGTATAGGCAATGGCGTATACAAACCATGAGGTTTAACTTTAGATTTAGCTTGTTTACAAGTTATACATCTTTCGCAAATTCGTTCGACATCTCGTTTTAAATGAGGCCAAAAGAAATGTTCTTGTAAAAACATCAAGAGTTTTAGTAATACCAAAATGCCTCATTAAACCACCACCATGTGCTTCTTTAACAAGTAATTCTCTTAAAGAACAATTAGGCACACATTCTTCGAAACAAAAATCCATTATGCCGATAAAACTTTTCAAACTCAGTTTTCTCACATGCTTCAAAAACATTTTTGAAATCAGAATCATCAACATATAAATCCTTAATGTACTCAAAACCAAGTAATTTTGAATCTAGAGTTGAGAGAAATGTATACCTTCTCGAAAGCGCATCAGCCACAACATTCTCCTTACCTTTCTTGTACTTGATTACAAAAGGAAATGATTCGATGAACTCTACCCACTTGGCATGTCTCTTGTTCAGCTTATGTTGACTCCTCAAGTGTTTTAACGATTCATGATCGGTGTGAATCACAAATTCCTTCGGCCAAAGATAATGTTGCCAAGTTTCCAACGCGCGCACTAATGCGTAAAGCTCCTTGTCGTAAGTTGGATAGTTAAGGGCTGCCCCACTTAGTTTCTCGCTAAAATATGCCACGGGACGTCCTCCTTGTGTAAAAACAGCTCCAATACCTATTCCTGAGGCATCACACTCAATTTCGAAAGCTTTAGTAAAGTCGGGGAGAGTTAGCAAAGGTGCATTAATAAGTTTATCTTTTATTAAATTGAAAGCTGTTTCTTGTTCATCTCCCCATTTAAAACCAACATTCTTTTTAATAACTTCGGTCATAGGTGCGGCTAAGCTACTGAAATCTTTAACAAATCTCCTATAAAAAACTAGCCAAGCCATGAAAACTTCTCACTTCAAAAACACTTTTAGGAACAGGCCAATCTTTAATTGCCTTAATCTTTTCTTCGTCTACTTCAATTCCTTTAGCACTAACAATATATCCAAGAAATACAAGTTTTTCCGTACAGAATTCGCATTTAGAGATATTAGCAAATAACTTTTCTTTTCTTAAGACACTTAAAACAAGTTACAAATGCTCAACATGGTCATCTAAGTTTTTGCTATAGATTAGAATATCGTCGAAGTAAACCACTACAAACCTGCCAATAAACATTCTTAAGACGTGATTCATTAGCCTCAGTACTAGGTGCATTTGTTAAACCAAACGGCATAACTAACCACTCGTATAAGCCATACTTAGTTTTAAAGGCTGTTTTCCATTCGTCTTCTTCTTTCATCCTAATTTGATGGTATCCACTTTTAAGATCAATTTTACTAAAAATAGAGGAACCATGCAACTCATCAAGCATATCATCTAATCTAGGTATAGGATGGCGATACTTTACAGTGATGTTATTGATCGTGCGACAATCTACGCACATTCACCAAGTCCCATCCTTTTTTGGAACAAGTAACACCAGTACCGCACACGGACTCATGCTCTCTCGCATGTACCCCTTTTCCATAAGCTCTCCCACCTGCTTTTGTAGCTCCTTAGTCTCTTCGGGATTTCTTCGATAGGCTGGTCGGTTTGGAATTGATGCTCCCGGCACGAAGTCGATTTGATGTTCAATTCCCCTTATTGGTGGTAAGCCATTCGGTACCTCCTCGGGAAATATGTCCTTGAAATCTTGTAAAAGAGATAGAAAAACACTAGGCAAAGTAGTTTTGTTAGTGTTTAAACAAGCCTTCTTGTACAAGAGTACAATCATCGGCCAATTTTGAAGCAAAACCTTTTTAACCTCGCTTTCTCTCGCATATATACTCACTTTTTTTCTCTCCTTTACATCTGATTTTTTTGAACTCTCATTCTTTTGACTCCTTTTCTTTTCATTCTCTTTCTTTTCACTCTCATATTTTTTTTCACTCTCTTTCATTCTCACTTGGTCGTCATACACCTGCCTTGGTGTTAATGGAACGAGTGTAATCAGTTTGGCATTGAATACAAAAGAGTATCGATTCTTATAGCCATCGTGTGTTACTCTCCTATCAAATTGCCATGGCCTTCCTAACAGAATATGCCCCGCTTGCATAGGAACTACGTCACACAACATTTCATCCTTATACCTCCCTATTGAGAATAAAACTAACACCTGTTTTAGAATCCTAACATCGCCACAATCGTTCAACCATTGTAATTTGTAAGGTTTCGGATGTTTAGATGTTTTTAAATTCAGTTTCTCCACCATAATGCTACTAGCAACATTGACACAACTCCCACCGTCAATAATCATACTACACACCTTATCGCTCACGTGACATCTAGTATGAAAGATGTTCTCACGTTGTATCTCCTCGTCGTCTTCCCTAATCTGAACACTTAATGCCTTCTTAGCAACTAATACCACCCCATCGACCGGATGTTCTTGCTCGTTATCGTCTTCGTCTTTGCTATGTTCAGATTCGCCTTCCGATTCAATCTCACCATCTTCCCTCATAATCATACCCCTTCGGTTCGGACAATCACTAGCATAATGTCCCCTTCCTAAACATTTAAAACATTCTACATCTCGATTTCTAGAAGCTTTCGGTTCAGATTTGCCTTGACTCGATGTAGCTCTATCCTTCGTATCCTTTGGCGTTTCGGTTTTGGGTTTCGAATAGGTCTTTTCCTCCTTTTTATTCCAGTTTTGGTTCCATGAAGTTGAACCAAATTTTTGTCCTGTTCGTGTGGAACTCTTCGCCTTCAATTGTCTCTCTACTTTGATAGCCATATGTACCATATCTTCTAACTCCACATAGTGTTGTAACTCTACTATGAGCCATAGTAGCCTCCCTATCTTCATCGATATCAACCCGAATCATTGCTATCTCCATTTCTTTATGATAATCATCAACACTTTTAGATCCTTGGGTGATTCCTTGTAACCGTCGATATAAGTCCCTATAGTAATGACTAGGAACGAACCGTTTTTTCATAATAGCTTTCATCTCAGCCCACATTTCGATCGGTCTCTCTCTATTCCTCCTTCGACTAGTAACCAATTGATCCCACCAAACGATAGTGTAATCGGTGAACTCAACGGCTGCTATCCTTACTTTCTTTAGTTCTGAATAGTTATGACATTCGAACACCATCTCCATCTTCTTTTCCCACTCCAAATATAACTCCGGATCGTTTTTCCCTTGGAACGCTGGGACTTTCATTTTAATACTACTCATGTTGTCATCAACCCTATATCCATTTCTACCTCGCCGATTTCTATGTCGATTATTAGCCCTAGGCATAGTAACGTCCGACGCCCAATCATCTTCTTCCGCCTCTTCTCCATCGCCGCCATTGTGATTATTTTGCGGATGCTCATTATGGTTATTTTATTTCGTCGATTCGTTCGTTTATTCGCTCGAATTCAGCCGCAAACAACCTTCGCATTTCTCCCATCATCGCCTCCATTTGTAACCTTGTGTCACCTCCTCCCGAACCCATTCGAAATGAACGTCGCTGCAAATAAAATATTAGAACTAAAACTTAAATTCTCACGCACTCCCTCACGTGTATCGCTCGTAATTGTTCAGTCGTCACTCGTGTATCACTCGATTGGCTGTTACCCTCTATTAATCTCACACACTCTGCCTTTTTCCACTCAAATATGTTCTCGCTCGCTCAACCTTACCCACTCGTCGTTTCCTCTATAGGTTTTCTATGAACTTAATAAACCACAAGACGTTTACTTGTAGCGTTTAAGAGTTGGTAATACGAACAAACGTTTTATAGAATAAAGTGACGCACCTAAAAAATCAGAATTTTAACAATAGACACAAGTACTCGAAACGACAATTAGACAATCCTCTTTCGTTGGCACTTATAGATATATATTTTTTTTTGTGCTCTTTTTGGATTCCTTTAAATTTTATTTTATTTTTGTTTGGCATTTTTTTTTGTGTGTTCTTTTTGATCCTTCTCTTTTTTTTCTTTTTTTTATATTAACGAGGATAACAAGACTCAACAATAAATAGAAATGACTCCCCTTTTTGACAACCTTTCAATAGAATTTTAACAAATCAGTTTTTTTTTTTGTTGAAACAATTTTCTTTTTTTAAAGAAAACAAAAATAACAAGACACTTAAAACCTTGATAGAGCCTAAGCTCTGATACCAAATGATGCGTGATCGACCAAGGTGACACAAGATCGACCAAGGGGTGGACCTATCTATCAGGTTTCTTGAACAAATACGGAATAAAATCAATGATTAAAAAAAACAATAAATAAAAGTCAAACTAAAGACCGCGACCCGTCACCTATAAAGAGGTGGGAACCTTGGTATGATTAGCTGGTATGAAACAGCGACCCGTCACCTATAAAGAGATGAGAACCTTGGTATGTGAAGACGCCACAAACGGTTAGAGAATACTGATTGATTAGTCAGTTTTGAACGCCACAAGGTAACCCCTTGATAAGTTCGGAAAGTTCAATGAATAACCAAAGAGAAAACTCTCAAATTATATTAATCAAAACTTAACTTTTTACAATCTGATTTGACCCCTATTTATGCTTGGAACAAGCCTCCAAGAATTGGGAAAGTCTAAAGAAAACATTAATTAAACATATGTTTAATGTAGAATAGACCTATGACCCTCCAACTAGATTCCATACCACAAATCCTACTGCCTCGCAATATATGGTCTTGTAACACCCAAGATTGGACCCTAGAGGCCACAAAAGCGTACGAAGAGGCCTCCACTTCAGAATACAAACCCAGACCCCGACCGTAATGGGTAAAGAAGCTAATCGCCATTGAAGGTCCCCAAAGAAAGGACCTCCACAAACAACAATGTCCTCAATCGCCGCTCGTAGCCCTTTATCGAACCAATTTGCTGCCTCCTCCATGTGTCTAAGTTGACATGCCCTTAGGCCAATAAAAGGTTTAGCGATGCCCTTGCAAGAATGAAGTAAAAATAGCTCAATCTGCAGGTCATCCAATTATGGAAGAAGATGCATCAACTCAATAGTCTTAGTAGCTCTCTTCATGGCCAACCCCTCGATGTATCTACTAATGACCCATCCGAGCAACTTGACACCCAACAATGGCCTCCCAATGTACACGGGGAACAACCCCTCTCGTGACCACCTACCATCCCACGAAGACCAAAAAACCTCAGTTTTACAAATATTCAATTGAAGACCCAGTTCATGACCAATCCCATAAATGATTTCAAGCTCTTTCGCCACCTCCTCTAAATCTATTGAACCTTGTGTTCAATAATTGATTTTAATTATAAGTGTGATTATGATTTAATTATTTTACAATTACATGATATAATTTTTTATTCAATAATGAAGCCAACGGTTCAAACGGAAGTCGATTCGGGGTCCGAACGAGCAAATTACGAGTGTTTCAAAAAGTAGAAAAATTTAGTCCAGAAATCTCGACCAATCAAGATGAAGTCCAACCAATTCAAAATGGTCCAAAAAGTTATAGTTCAGATTGACCCATCGATAGATGTTGATCGATCAAAACATACACGTAACGAATTTTTCCAAAAATCTTGACCCATCGAGATTCAGTCCGATCCATCGAAAATGTGCAAAAGAGTTCCAGTCAATCTCGACCCATCGAGAATCAGTCCATTTTAAAAAGGTTGCTTTTTACCTTTTTGAAAATAAGGTTTTACCTATTGAATAAAAGTCACAACCCCCCCCCCCCCCCCCCACAAAAAAAAATCAACTATGGTCCAATAGAATTTTTGGCTCTTCAAATACACCCAAAACCCTCTCTAAAACACACCAATTACCATCGCTCAACCTCTCTCAATCTCAAACATAAAAAAACTCAATTGTTGAACAAAAATATCAAAAGGAGGGAAAAAGAGGAGAAAGAAGATTAAGCTCAAACAAAATCAAAATTCACCAATTAGCTTATTTAGAATAAATAAAATAGTGAGTGTGGTTACATTATTGTAAAGAGTAAACTTATAAGCTCAATTATTAGTGAGTGTTTGGGTAGAGGCTTATTAAGCAAGTGTTAGCTTAAAAGCTCCAGGTCAAGTCATTCGGGATACTCATTGATTGAGGGAGATTCCTTGACTCGTGTTGTATGTACTCTTGCACTTGTATCAAGATTGTATCATCGGGTAGAAGGTGAGCAAATTGATTGATTAACTCGGTAGGATTTGTAATATTGGGAATAAAATTATAGTGAAATACTCGGTAAAGTTAATTCCCATGAGAGAACGTAGGCGGGTTGGCCGGACCTCTATATATCGTGGTGTCAATGTTTTTCCTTATTATTTACTTTCTGCAACTTATATTATTTGTGATTGTACGCATTCTTCAATTTATTCATTGATTATTATCGCATATTATTGTTGCTAAATTAGAAATCGAGCTAGTTGGGTTGTTAGTTGCGTTTAAGTTTTAATTCCGAAAAAAACACATAAAACCTTATTCACAACCCCCCCCCCCCCCCCCCCCACCCCACCTTCCACCTTAAGGTTTAGCCGCACAGGCCAACAGAATCCCTGATGACAGTCCCATCATCGAGATATGATGCATGGAGAAGAAGTTTACAATTGTCCCTAATATTGTGTACAACCGGGTGTAGTGAAAGAGCAAAAATAACTGGTCCCAAAGGGTCGCCTTGGTGCACTCTATTGGCTGAGCAGATATGTCCGTCCCCAAGAAACAACCTCGCTGCCTGACAATATAGATACTCAACCCTCAAAGAAATAGAAGGGCACCTCACTCGTACCTCATGAAGCAACGACATCCTATCTATGAGATTGAAAGAGTTTGAGAAATCAATTGTAAGCATAGAAAGAGACCCATCTTCATGTCGTTCACTGAACACACTGTTGACACTATGTAAAACTGCCTCCGCACCACCCGATACACCAACTCTAAACTGAAAGTCATTAAGATGCTTTTCCATTTATTTACTCACTCCTTTCATGGCGACCTCAGACACCAAACACCTTCATATAGTACCTACTGCAATGGGATGTATCCCATTGTCAGGCTTTAACAATGGAGTAAGAAGTGCAGAAGGTACAAACTCCGCCAAACTCAACAAACATCTCCCTCCTAACCATAAGTTAACCACCGGAGTGATTGCACGTAAAAGAGATCTTTGGCCACAACAGACCCCTTCCCACATAGTGCGTCCAAACTATGTGGTGGCCTCAAACCGTATCTGCCGCACGAAATCCCCTTAGGAAATGATTTAATACACCCTATGACAATGTCAACCTCCGCAACGAGAGGAGCTTTCGAAAACCCGGTACTCGTCTTGGAGGGAGGTGGTTGGTAAGGGTGTTTAGACTTCGAAGCCATTCAGGTATCTTCATTATAAGGAGCCACCCCAGAAGAGCACAAGACCTTTACAACTGTCGTGAAGTGTCCATCCGTGATCTTACGAAGACATTGTCTGATGTTAGTGTGAGACGTTTTCTCTTCCTCCAGAATGTTATCTGCTATGTGATACATATCCCCATGTTCAGAACTGCCCAACACACTGTCAATTAATTTGGCGATACAATCTGTTTCTCCCCAAATAGGCAACGAGTTCAAAATAAAATGTTGTTGTAGGGACTTCCTACTACCGGATCTCTTATCACGCCTATTCTTAGGCTTAAACACCTGTAAAGTGCAGTGAGGAAGAAGTAATAACCTAACCCAAGAGGATATGGAACCTGGCTCAGCAGCCACATTCTGAAGAGCAGTTTTAAGCGCCTGAGAGAAAGCAAGACGACAACTATGAGTGATACTCTTCATAGTGGTGATACGTGCCTTGAAAACTCTATCCACAAGCTCTACATCCAAAACCAAGCCTTCCTTTATGTCGGAAATCTCAGGACCATTCACAGACTGATTTAAAATGCCTATAATAATAGTATTTCGAATGTAAAATATCTGAAGCAATTAAAATAAGTTCAAATCATTCAACATCTAGGTATCTTTAATTTGATGTGTACTATATAACATTTTTGCAACCTATTCATTGATTTGTGAGCGAGATCGATAGAGGCATAGATATAGAGGAAATTTAATAAGGAGAAAACAACGTAGTAAAGAAGGAAGAAGTCACTCTTGTCTCATCCATAGGAATTTGTACCTCTGCCAATATTAAATGTTTAATATTAAAATGTTGGACATTTCAATTATAGTTGAGATAAGGAGTCAAAGTAACATGGTACCATTAATTTGTAGTTTTCACCGATTGAGGATATAGACAAGGTTGCATATTTTGTTTTTGGATTTGAAATGTTTAAGGGTTTTGGAAGCTTCAGGATACTTCAATAAATTTACATATTTAAAAAAGACAAAATAAGAGGCAAACCCGTCGGGTTTGAGCTCGTTTAAGAGTATAGTATGTAATTGTTGCAGGGTTTTCTACGAGATATTATATGATCATGATTGTTTGTGTGGTAAAAAAAGTTACATGTGACTCAAACCTAAAAAAAAATGTCACACAACAAACCTAATAGTAATTATTTTAGGTTTATTATGTAACCATTACTTTGTAATTGTATTTGCTACTCTTTTACTTTGCGATAGGCCTTACTATTATAGTACAACAACTTAGACTGTTTTAGTCTTTGTTGTGAGACAGACAGTTGAGTAGGGGATAGAGTTTTGGTTTTTTTACTACTGACTGTGCTCTATGTAGTGTCTTGTGCTATCAGAGCTTGTGCTTGTATTCAGTGATTTGGTTGATATATACTACGCTTAACTTTAAAAATAAAATAAAACTCAACATCAGTCATTTTCCACTGTATATACACACACATGGATGAGAGAAAAACCCACAACACAACAGTTATGTTCTCTGTTCAGATTAGCATAAAATAAGCAAGATCAAATATGTAAATGTAATTATATAGTCACCACCGACTGGGCGATTCTCACGAGAGACTGATAGAGAGAGACAAACTAATTGAGAGAGCAAAGAAAAAAACGGATACCAATTTTCGTGGGATTTTTATGGTTTTAGTACCTTGGATTCTTAATTTTCTTATTAAGTACCCCCGATTCAATTTTTATTTCTATCTTGAACTTTTTCGTTCATTTTGATACCATGAATTATCAAATATTTATTATTTAATTCACTAAATTCTCAATTTTTTTTTTTTTTTGAGTACTGTAGAAATAGGTGATGGGGTGGGTGAGTTTGATTAGAAATGTTTTAGAGAGAGAAATTTTAAACTATAAAATGAAATATATTATGATCAACCAAATGTTACAATCGACTCAAACATGTATTTATAGAGAAATGAGTAACCGATTAACTAATTTGGCAACCGACTAACATGTATTTATAGAGAAATGAGTAACCGACTAACTAATTCGACAACCGACTAACTAATTCTGTGTATGTATCTCAACACACCAACTCAAGTTAGAAGATATTGCAAATATCTCCAACTTGCACATAAAAGGAGGTAACAAAACTAAAATGGCACAAACGGTTATAAAAGACTACGTATGATCAAACAAATATCATAATCGGTAAAAAAAAAAAAACACATATAGCCAAAAAGAGAAAGAGAGAACACATCGGAGAAAACACCGCCACACCGCCATATCATCGTATAATTGGAGAAAGACTCCATTAGGAAGAAATAAACTAGGATATGGCCGAAAAAGAATATAAGAAGAAAAGAATGAAGAAAAACCGGATTTTCCCAGGAAAATGGGAAAACAAACAAGGTAGAAGAAATGAAAAGATATAGTTCTGATGCCATGTGTCACATAATTGGACGAAATAGTTTAGAATAGAAAAAAAAAACTTGAATTTGCCGTATTAAAGAAGAAAATGATAATAATTCAATTTATTTATCGAGAAAAAACAACTCAGGGTACAAAATTGCTAAAATCCAAATTTAGCTAAAAAAATCAACTATTTCATTAGTAGTCCCAATTTTTCTTTTCTGTTATATAGTACTCCGTAGTATTCAATTTAGTATTTTGAATTGGAGCATATGTATCTGTGTAATCAAATGCCAATTTCTCCATAATCTTTTGCATCTTTGTTCAAAAAACCTTGTGCATCAGGATCCCTTTGTATTACTCCAGATTTACAAACACACGAATTGTCAAATACAAGAAGAGTAATTGTTACCTCAAAAGTTTAATTATAGTATTTGTCCCATCAATTCTTTTTTATTTAGTACAAAAGTATTAAACCACATGGATAGCAGAATGGAATAAAGATTTTTTATAAACAAAAGTAAATAAACAATAATATATAATTGTTATAGGGAGAAAAGAAGGGAAACCGATATATGTGTAAAATGAAGATGGTTATGTAAAACTAATAAAGTGAGTTTTTGGATGTAAATTTAGAGACAATCGTAAGAACCTGATGCGTTTGCTCAATTTCAATTCATTTATATTGTTTGTAGTTTGTACCACCCATTTATAATAAGATTCTGCGTGATCTACTTTGTCGGAAGTTTGATAGATATGACGTTTGTAATTTGTAAAAAACACCATGATTATCTTCTTCTAAACAAAGAACCAATGAGTTACTCTTTAGTCCTTAGGAAACATTTCGGATTTGATGAAAGTTAGCCCTCTATTTTTTAGTTTGGGTATGTCTATGTTCAAATGCATTGAAATTCAAGAAAAAGAGTTCAAATTATTTGAGTTTAAACACATTTAAATCCCTGTTTCCAATTTCTACTATAACTTTTGAAGCTGGCCTACACTCGTACCATGTAATGTAAGAATGTACTTTATTTACACCTCGATAGAATTGTTAAAGAGAACTTTTGTATGATATCATCCAGAACCATAACTATAGATGCATAACGTGAAAAAGTTATTTTATAACATAATCGATTTTGAATAGTATTTTTTTTGTTCTTGCAAACAAGTTAAAGAATTTTACTTCCTTATTTGTAATGGTACAGTCTATTTTATATCTTCTTTATGCAAAAAGACTACTTTTGGTTAATATAAAAAAAATTGTACTTCTGAAGAAGCGGGGAAATAAGAGGTTTCAAAAACTAGAAGACATTATCATGGTTGAGATGTAATGGTAGTATTACCGAGTTTCTGTATACTTTTACCAATTTTTTCCTCCCAATTTCTGAATGTAAACAAGGTCTATTATCTTTTCATTAGAAATGATTATTTTTTCCATGTTATGGATGGTTGGGTCTTCTCATGCTAAAATGATTTATGTGACAAATTGGAAGTTTGAGTCCACAAGTGGCTGCAGATTTATGAATCATTCCGAATCATTCGGTGGATAACACAAAATTTTAGATACATGCTTGCTAGCAAGTAAAGAATATAAGCAAAGATGAATTTTAGATTTGATACAATCTATTTGTGTTTAAAATTTTGACGAGAGCAGAAGGGTGGTTTTTTTATTTTGTAGCTTCTTTTTTTTTAGTTCATTAGAAGGAAGACTTATATAATTGAACACATTAACATATTAGAAAATATTTTGAATTTAAATTGTGTATGCATGGTGTTTTTCATTATTTTTAGGGATCAAATTATTCAAGGCATGAAGAAGTTTATAATCGCAAGACTTTGATTCCTCATGTTTCATGTGTTTTATCTTTTGCCATAATTGTTATTAATTGTCTAGAACTTTTGGGGCGACAAACTTTCAGCTTTGTGTGAAGGAAAAAATTATTTTTGCCGGCATAAGTTTGCTTGTATCGATTTCTTTTCTAATCTTGCATATATATGACAGTTTAGCGGACATATCAAAGGTATATAAAAATTATCATCAGATTGTGTTAATTTTTTATGACCTATTATATTTTTTGCGTTTTTCCACCATTATTATGTTTTCTATACCTGGTTACAAGCATAGGTGCATCTCTTGTTATAATAAAACTAGTCATACTCATGAATAATTCATACATAAAAGGTGTACCATTGATGAAATACTCCATGCTAGTCATAAAATAAAGAAAAAGAAGCACAGAAAAGTAGAGTTGAGTTTTTTTCAGTGTCAATATTTATACTTCCATCTTTGAAGAAAAAAACAAAATCCTAGATGCCTTCTTTTCCTTCTGCAAACTTTCTCTTCTAAAAAGTTTCCACACCCACTCTAATGTGGTAAAACTCATTGCACTTTCGTTGTCATTTGAACATCAAATTCATTGGAAATGGGCAATAATAAATAGGATAGTATTCATACTATTCAACAACCATAATTCTCAAATATGTGATCATCACATTATTAAGAAAGTTTCGAAGTAAATGACCATCTTTCTGTAAGCTGATTCTCGTACTACAATAGAATGTTCAAAATTAATGAACATTTTTTTTCAACTAACTGGTCATATGAAAGTTGGAAGTATATGACCATTTTCTAAATTGATGTTAGACAAGCTACTTTAGTTCAAAGATATTTCCGTAAAATCCAATATGCAATCGTTGTGTTCTTTTACAAAATTAGATTTTGAAACATTTTATTGAAATGCATGGAATAATTTTAAAATTGAGTAGAAGGTTAATACTTTGATGTAGTGTATTTAATATAATTGCATGTACCTCGTTTTGATTTACCAATGCATATGCCTACACCAAAACTAACGAGACTGAATTATCTCTTGGGTACTTTTGTGTATGCAAGCTTAGAGTTACAATAGACAAACCTATCTTTGTAAGGTAATATTTACAGATTGTCTACACAAATAAACTATTGTAATAACTCATGCCAACAATGTCCACTTAACGTACTTTGGAGACCTCATGTGGCTTCAGTAAGTCCCAACATTTTATCATATCGCTGATATACATCATTGATTACTCCAATTCAAATTAAATATGAATATTAGTCATGAATAATTGTCATATCCCAAATAATAAATATAATAACATTCATGAATAAATTGTTTCTTTGGGATGAAGAATATTTGACGAAGGTAATTTCACCGACATATAAATCACAAGTAACTAAAATATCTGAAGCAATTAAAATAAGTTCAAATCATTCAACATCTTGGTATCTTTAATTTGATGTATATATAACATTTTGCAACCTATTCATTGATTTGTAACCAAGATCGATAGGGGCACAGACAGAGAGGAAATTTAATAAGGAGAAAACAACAGATGAAACAAAGAAGAAGTCACTCTTTTAGTCTCATCCATAGGAATTTGTACCTCTACCAATATTAAAAGTTTAATGTTGAAGATTGCAAAAAAGGTTAATTCTTGTTTGAGTTTGGTGGATGACACCTTAATTTTGCGAATGCCTGATTTTTTTCATCATTATGAGTGCACTTTTTTTAGTCATGTCAAGAGTAATTTTCATCTTGACCGGTCTGCCTTTTAAGTCTCAGACTACCATAGATGAGACAAGTGACGGTTTCGGAGAGGCAGGCTTTCGTCTATTTATCAAGAATGTACAGATGTTCGTTGAAGCCTAAAGGATAGTCTAGTTTGATGAGCTTATTACTAGGATTCGGGAGCCTATCCCGTGTTGGACTAATATAATTCTATCTTTTCCTGGGAAGCTCAACCTTATTAGGAACGTTTTAAAGTTATGTTGATCCGTATGTTTCATATTCTTAGACTGCTGAAGGCGGTGCTGCTAGATAGAGAGGATTTTACCCGTTTCTTGTGTGCTCCAAAATATTTGACTTGTATATTTTATGGCCATACTATGCATTTTGCCATTTTATACTTTTGGTGTGTTTTGTTTTATGTTGGTCATTTTAGCACAAAACATGTGAACTTGACAAACTTGAAGGCACATAAAAAAAATCAACCTCACAGTCAAAAGCCGGCTAAAAGAAGTCAAGAACAAAGAAAAAAAAAAAAAAAGGCTCAAAAAAGAAGAATTATTCAGGCTTTTCGTATTTGATTCGATCGAATTCCTCTGATTTGAAGCAAGCGGTACAACGCCTCGGATTTGATGAAGTGACATGACTTGATTGACCAAACATTTCTGATTTTAATGAAAGCCTGTATATTTCTAATACGGCTATTTTAGAATTTAATTACTAATCACTACAAATATGTAGACTCTGAGTATTTTTGTATGCCGCATATTCTGTATAGTTATATGTTCAATTATTTTTTTATCTTCTCTTAACTTCTAGTTTCTTGAGGATTCAAACGAAAAAAGAACTCATGTGCTTACCAAATAAACAGTATGCAGATACAACTTAGACCTAAAAGTCAAGCTCAAAATAAACCATATTTTGGGTACAACTTAAAAGTTGATCACAATAACTGAAATCAAACAACCTTTAGTGATGAAGTCACTCACTCACTCGTACACTCTCAAAGCCCTATAATTGTATCGCTTTCGTCTCCCACCTGGCATCTATAAGTAACACTATCTCAGCCTCAACATAAATTCCATATCACCACAAAACACTAGTATTGTTTCTCCTTCTCCTGCAGAAAAGAGAAACAATAATGTCAACTACACTAAACCACCTCTTTGGCATTCAAGAGCAAATTTGTTATGTGGAATGTGGCTACTGCACCACCATTTTACTGGTAATTATTTGGTTAAAAGCAATAATGTAATATCGAGATGGTTTTCACATACACGTTTTTTCATTTTTCAATTTCCGACTATTTTATTAGGGAGAGTTTACAGCAATTTCCTCATAGTATGGGTTTTCAATGGAAATCTGAAATGTAAGAAATTTATCCCTAGCTATGAATGGAAAGTTGTAGTAAATAGTTTTTATTTTTTACATATATAAATGAGGGAAACCCTCTAATTTCATCAATGAAATTTCTGAAAAAAGTGCCTACAAGAAAATAAAAACAAAGAAAAAGATAATAACTTAAAAAACTCATAAAGTAGTCAGTTCTAAACCCTCCGACCCTTTAATTATAATATCTTCGTCGAGTAGGTTTTGACGATGTAGTAAATGGTACTTGTCCACGATAAAAATAGATTAAATTTTAATTGTTTTTGTTAGTCTAATTCTCGATATTTTTATGGAATAATTTTGGAATTAATTTTTAAAAGCAAAAAATTGTAGGTGAGTGTGCCAAATAGCAGCATGGAAATGATGGTAACAGTGAGGTGTGGGCACTGCAGCAGCTTACTCTCAGTCAACATGATGAAAGCCTCTTTTGTCCCTCTTCACCTCTTAGCTAATTCCCTCACCCAACACAATGAGGTACAAATTAGCCATTTGGCCAAGCCCTAATCTTAGTTTTTGTTTCATGGAACAAAAATAAAACCATACATTCAAATTGAGTAAAAGATCACCCTTACATATTTATATTCTAATATACAGTGATGCTCTTTAATTAAATGCCACCAAGGTTCTTTCAAGCAATTTTGTAAGTTGTCTTTCTTTATTTTTAATTAAAGGAAGGAAATAAATGGGGTTAGTGCAATCACCTCACCTTCATACCCAAGCGATGTTTACCACTACTATGCCTACATAATTGGTTAAGTAGGTCACTTAATTGTCGCCAGGATGATTAACTAGTTACATTGTAATTTTCTCAAATTGTTACTTGGGAATATTTTCTTGTGCAACGAATGGCCTTTTATGATGGATATATTAATCTTCAGCAGTCCTTAAGATTACAAATTGAACGACCCTTGAAATAATGCAATTCTAGTCCATTTTTTTCCTTCCTGTGAACGTATATATAATGTCAACATTGCTAGAGACAGTGTCACTTGATAGAATGTTTATCACGAAATCAGAGTTTTAGTTTCTAATAACCATACCTAAAAGTTAAGCCTTTCACTTATGTACAATTTTCTCATCGTTTGTATTTGACAATGATTTTATATATGTATGTCACTTAATTTAAGGTTCACCGCGAAATCAGTGTTTTAGTTTCTACTAGAACTACCCAAAAGTGAAGTCTTTCATTTTTGTACATTTTCCTCATTGTTTGTAATTGAAAATGATTTTGTATATGTATGTCACTTAATAAAAAGTTTATCACTATATCAGAGTTTGAGTTTCTAGTAACTAAAACTACCAAAAAGTTCAACCTTTCAGTTCTTTGCATTTTTCACGTTGTTGAATTTGACAATGATTTTATATATGTATTATGTATATGCCTATATGTTTTATATATATGCAGTTAAATGAAGAATTTAGTCCTAAAAGTGAAGATGCTAGAGAGTACTCAGACAAGAGAAGGGCGTCCCTAGTTATCTCCTCTGATGAAGAAGAAGATGATTCAGTATTAGTGAAGCATACCGTTAACAAACGTAAGAAATGCTATAATGTTTTACTTGGCTAAAGTTAACTAATTTAAATCGTTGCACTATTTGACTTTCATTTTTTTTCACAAGCCCCCCAAAAGAGGCAACGAGCTCCATCAGTCTACAACAACTTCATCAAGTGAGAAACTTTAACCCTAATTAAGCTAAGATGTACTTGTGATGAGTGTCAAGCTTATTTGTAGCAACAATTAGCTTGAGGTTCATTCGGCTTAAAAGTTCTAGATTATCAATCAAATAATTGATGGATTTCGAGTTTGTGAATTAACCAACGTAACTAAATACAGTCAATTTATGAGCTTAAAATTAGAATTACAACCAAACAAACCCTTATCTGAAGAATAGCAAGTTTTGGATGATGAATTTTTATGTTTCGTGCTTAATTATATGGGTATGACTATCAATGTGACATGCAGAGTCTTTATATGACAATTACATACTCTTTTTCTTTAGATTTGAAATGATTAGTGCATATAATTAAACAACGAGAAAGACTTTCTTATATATTCAAGTACAAATTGGCTTATGTAAGTAATATATATGTAGGGAAGAGATCAAACGGCTCAAGGGTATATTCCCCAACATGACACACAAGCAAGCGTTCAGTGCAGCTGCAAAAAATGTCAGTTTAATTTACCAAAGATCACTTTTTATCTGCCTACTATTTATTAACATAAGCAATGAATCTTTATTTATATCTAATTTTGGACTTGATTGAATCTTTGTAGTGGGCACTTTGCCCACCTGGAGAGAGCAAAACAGATGGAGAAAACTATGGCAACAGAGTTGAGAGGAAGATGGCGAGGAACATTGTCGAAGAGGTGATTTTCATACCGAAACATGATAAATGATATCTACAGTTTTGGTCCAAAACTAAGATCTTATCCACACAAAATTCTAAATTCAGTTGAATTTAAACCTTATTGATACCAGCATTAGAACAAGAAAACTTTATGGGTAATTTAGCGAGCCCTAATGTGACAATAAAAAATACATAACAATATTACCATTGCATTATAAAAAGGCATGCACGTAATACTAAACGTCCAACTTTCTTTTTAAGTATAATCATTCATAAAAGGACAGTAACTCGTAACCAACAAATCAGAAGTAGAGAAGCATATTTGACTAAACCTGGTTAGATATGACATTGGATTCTGAAGGTTGTCACTTTCTAGGAATTGTATCGGTTGACAATAGCACTAAATGTCATATTTATGATACTTACAGTTTCTTGAGATGCCAAATATATATGACCCAAAAAAAAAGAGAGGCCAAATATATTGAAAAGTCTGTATATGTTTTCTTAGAATAAATCTTGTTCAACCAAAGGGTCCGTGTGCCTGATCACATATTAAGATTCAATAAATTATGTTTTTCTTTTATAAATACTGTATAAACTGCGATTATCTCCAAGCTTAATTTCTCCAATTATACCGCTTTATTTGTAGTTTTATGGTTTACAATTTCAGGTACATAACAAGGCAATGGCTTTAGTGAAAGGATCCAAGCTCCAAAGCACGAATTCCATATTTACCAAGGAACAGATTTGAGTTGTATGTCAGGGCTTTTATGAGTACTAATGCTTGAAGGAAATAATACAGTTGCCTTTCCATTTTGGGGCTATGTTAAGGGTTTCAATCATTTGCCAATCTAGGTGTAGATGCTCTTGGGAATGAGCAAATATGTCTATCTTAGCTTGTAGTCAAGTATTGTCAAGAAAGAGAGTAGTAATGGTGACAGATGTTATTTGTCAAAGAGTGCTTATTTAGTTATTTAGTATAGCAGTTATTAAATTATGTTACTGATCACCAAGTTATATATGAGATTATGAAGTAATTAGAAGTTTCGAACTAGGGTTAGAGACCCGAAGTAACTTTTTTTATAATATCAGTACTTTAAACAATGAAATCAGATGCTTACGAGTTTGCAATTTGATACTGCGTCCAGTGTTTTTTTACGGAAACTATGAATATCAATTGATATATATTTTTTGTCTGTAAAGATTTAGTTCATAAGTAATCTTCGTACAACACAACAGTTTTGCGAGATAGAAAAAAAAAAGTTAGTGCGTATCTCATAATCATATAAAAGAAGATAATTAACAAGATAAGTTGTTACAACAAATTCGTACTTTTTATTGAATTTGGTCCTTAGAAGTTCACAAGATAACATAATCTTGAGTGTTCACACGCATTATATATGACAACAAGGCAACAACTTAATTCTCAAGGTGGTGCGCTGCTTCCACATGGTAGATTTTCACTAATTTCCAATATGAAAATTTTATATAATCCTTGTTTTTTACTTATGCTCTTTTTGTTTGGATGTAAATGGTTCACCGGAGGGGAATATTTCTCGTAAAAACTTTTATGGGATTTTTTTTTTGTATGGCTCATTTAGTGGTGTTTGGCGTGTAAGATATTTTTCATGAATTAATTTGTCGATATTTCAATATATATCAATCATTAGTTTTACACAAAGTTTAAATTCATAAACTATATACATGTGGCTATAGTTTAAACATAAAATAAAATTACACATACAACAACAATATCATCATCAATATTATTATTTATGAAGGAAAAAAATCTAAATTTACATGTGATCCACTATATATTTAATTGATAAATTTTCTGCTTAAAAATTATAAGAATAGTTTTGTACAATTTAAGAAGTGCATGTCCTAGGCCTACGTGCGCCTCAGCCGATTTTTTTTTTTTCGCCTTAATTTTTTTTTTCGTCTTGCAAAAAAAAAAACCTCTAATTTTTTTTTAAAAAAAAGTCAAACCTGTTGCAATGAAAAGTAATCATCGGAAAATGCATCTTTTTACGTATTTTTATGAAACAATTTTTTTAATTATATGTGTATTCTTTTTTTTTCTAATGGATTCATAAACTAATATTACAGTTAAATAAATAAAACTAATAATTTATAACAAGAAAGTGGTGTAGCTCATATGGTAGAACGTACACTTAGCAAGCAAGATGTACGAGGTTGAATTCCCATCCCCTCCATTTAATTTTAATAAGTTTAATAAGTTTTCAAGTTAGGGAGAAGTGTTGGGAAAACAAGTTTTGTATTTAATTGTCAGCTTTTAGATGAGTTAGTAGTTTACAAGAAGTGGAGTTTGTTCCTCCACTTTATAACCAGCTTAGTATCTGCCTTAGGAAGAGTATGGAGAAAATGAATCTTATTTTTATTATTTTTCATTTATGCATTTGCCTTTTAATTTTCTTCAATTTGTTTCAATTCGATTTCTATTTTTGATACTATTCTTCAATCAAAAATTGTTATCATTTGTATGAGAAAAAGTCATCAAAAATAGTCCATTGGTTCTTTTGTTGCTTTCACTCTTTCCTTTTAATATCTGGTTCGTCATAGAATATTCATTATGTTGAATTAATTAATTCTATGAAAATTGATATGAGTTTGTTAAAATTGATTAAAAAAAGTATTTGACGGAGGTAAATGCTCTTATTTATGCACATGTGATTTAGTTTTAAAGTGTAAAGATCGTATAGTAGTCACATGTTCATAAATAGTTGTGTTTTTATGCCAAGAGTAAAATTGGATAAATAGTATTCACATGTGCATAAATAGTCATACTAATGTTAACCTTACGTTTTGCTTATATTGATTTTTATTTAACCAATTGTCCATTATGCTTGTATTGTTTGTCGATAGCTGATTTTGCTTTATTTGTTTAATTTTGGATCTGTTTGGCTTAACTTATTTGTTTCTAATGATTGGATTTTGTTTACAATATGCACCTTTGTTGAATAATGTACATTTTATTGAATTAAGTGCTTTTGTGAAAATTGATCTGAGTTAGTTAAAGTTGATTAAAAATACATTTTACGAAAGTAAATGCTCTTTATTTATGCACATGTGATAGGATTTAAAATATGAAGATTGTATAGTAGCCACATGTGCATAAATAGTAGTGTTACTATGCAAAGAGTGTATAGTATCCACATGTGCATATATAAATACACTCTACTAGCAACCTTATAACTTGTTTAGTCCTGCTTATGAAAACTAATGCCAACATTTTGCACTTGTTGACTTCAGATTAACAGTATGCTTTTTTAAATTTACTTCCCAGTTATTAAAGTGCATACAGTTAATTTTAAAGTGCATATATATTAACTTATTAAGTAAATACAATTATTTTTAAAGTATATATATATATATTGTTTTAAGATGCCCTTACTTTCCATGTAGTTGTGAATTATGAAATTTGTACCGTTTATAAAGTTCATATTAAAATGCATATAGATTCTTTTAAAGTGCATATGTTTATAGAGGGATTTGAGTATTTGTTCATAATTTTCTAACTCTTTTTCAGATGGAGTCTTTCTTTATTATGTGCAAGTATCAATCAGATGTAGTGTTGTTGAAGGTGAATCCAAATATGAGATTTGAAGATGTGGTTTATATGGTTTGTAATGAGTGGAATGGTCTAAGTGTAGATAATGATACATTGAAGTATTATGTACCTAGTTTTGATAGTTGTTTTCTGAGTAACCAATCGAATTGGTTATGTATGTACGAAATTATGAAATTATTTCATTAAATATCGTTCAAATTGGTGTATCTATAGAAAATTAAGTTGCTTTCTAGCTATCATATACCTCTTGCATGTGTATATGAGTAGGAAAATATAGTAGGAAGTTCGAGTTCCAGTTCTAGCAATATTATTATGCCAATTACGTTTTTTTTAATCTAATCATTCGTTGTCTCTTATAACGGAAGTAGAACATAAATTTTGTTGGGGGGGGGGGGTGCTGTGATGAGTTTAAAGCGGTTAGGATTGGTATTTTATGAGATTTGGTTTTCATTTCCACATGGAAAGAATTGACAATAAGAGGATACATGCCATCTGTTATGGAAATGGAATAGAAAAGACTTGTAATTGGTCAATATTGGCAACGGTTAAGGTCCGAACTGGTGCATTTATTATAAGAAAACTTAACAATGTGCACACTTATGATAAGTCGTTGTTACGAACAAGTCTAAGAGACTAAGTAGTCGATGGATTTCAGAATTAATAGAAGATGAAGTGAGAACTCGATCATCATATACTGCAGCTGATGTGATTGTTCTTATGCGGGGGAGTTATGGTTTGCATAATAAGTATAAGAAAGCTTAAAAGCCAGTTAGATTTGCTAGAGAATGGATTTTTGGTGATGGTAAGAACTCATTTGATGAGTTATAGGGGTATATTGATGTTGCATTGACTACAAACTTCTGGAGTCGGATTGTTTAGAAGTGAACAATAATACTAATATGTTTTAACACCTATTTGTGGCATTTGCTGTGTATATCCATGGGTTCCAGTACATACGCCTGATGCTCTTCATAGATGGAGCTCATTTGAGTGGTAAGTACAAATAAATCCTCTGATCTCCAACAGGGAAGAATGGGAACCAAAAATTGTATCACCTGCTGTTTGCTGTTATTAATGCGGGAAAAAAAAACTGGAGATGAATCTTTCAACAGTTAAAAGAGTTTGTTGGAGAAGATTGTTAACACACTTTTACTTCTGATAGAAATTTCGGCATATTGGATGTGATTCCGTTTGTTTTGTCCGAAACTGATCGTTAATTTTGGATTTAACACTTGAAGGAAAATTAAAAACGGAAATCAACGGTCCGGTATTGGCCGTTGAGCAAGAGCGTATGTTGGAGTAATTCCAAAATTTTGCGTATACAACTACAATCCCATTGTTCGACTACTATATGAATTTATTGAAAAAAGATGGCAGAGTTGCTATTGATAGGTTTTTCAAACACTTCCATCCGAAAAACTGGACTAAAGCATTTTCTCGAACATGTCGGTATGGTGAAATGGCTTCCATTTTTGTTGAATCATTCAATTCATGGGTGGTAGATTATAGAGAGCTTCCCATTGTTTATCTTGTCGAATATATAAGGATTAGACTTATGAAATGGCATATCGGATGAAATGAGGAAGCTTGTATCCATTTTAGTAGCTTTTCTGTTGATTTTTTGCATTTTAGCTAAATTTTATTGTCATTTTGGATATGTGATTATGTTAATTTAAGTTAAACACATGTTGTAATGATTAAACTTACGTAAATGGTCTTTGATTTGAAAAGTGTAATTAAACACATGTTGTAATTTTAGTGTTTTGCAAAGTGTCGCCAAAACTATTCATGATTTGATGAATAAAAATTGTGCTTGGAATTGTTTGCGGTCTAGTGAATATATATTTAAAGTTTTAACAGTCTCAACATACTGGGTAATTATCGTTACGCAGACTTGTACTTGTGGTGGATGTCATATTGGGGGTTTTCCTTGCGAACATGCGTTGGTATGTTTTCCAATATCAAACTTGGTTATACATGATTGTATCGAGAAGTATTTCCATACTTCTATGCATCAGAAAGCCTATGAAATGCCTATCTACCAGTTCCCAACTTTAGCAAGGGCAAATGCAGAAGATTTTGGATTTCAACCTATACTACCTCCAGATGTATTGATACCACCTGGTCGTCTGAGAAAGTCAAGGATCAGGTCATCAAACGAGAAACAGCAGACGGAGATTCAAAAGATTAAATGCGGGAATTATGGGTAAATGGCCAATCATAATAAAAGAAGTTGTAAGAAACCTTGGACTGCATAATAAGGGTTCTAGAATTGTTAAAATTTTGGTTTTAGTTCTGAATGAATATTAATGTGTAGTTGTGGGTATGTACTTAACAAAGAATGGATATGTAGTTCTGGATATACACTTTTGTATAAATTTCATATACTTATGAATGCTTATTTGTATTTTTTATGCACTTCTAATTTGGGACATATGTAGTTGTGAATGAATTTATGGACTTACAAAGAAGTATGCACTTAGAAAGACCATATGCACTTAAGAGTGAAATCTTATTCTCTATTATTTATATTGTTTAGCATGAACATTAAAACTTATGTACTCTCAGACCTCGTTTGGTTGGAGGATTAAAAGTCCCGGAACATGATGTCCAGACGGTACTATGAAAGTAGGTAGGATTAGTCTTACTCTATTAATACATTAGACTAGTCCTATTTTGTGTTCGTTTGGTTGTACTATGATCTATGATATTTGTTGTTTTATACTATATATGTAACAATTACTATAGTATCATTTTTCCATATATATACATAAGTATATTTAATAAATAATTACAATAAAAAATGTTTAATAAGGAAATAGGAGTAGATATTAGTACATTATTATATTTCGTTTTCATTAACTAAACAGTCTATGTCATAAAAGAAAACTTTCATTAATTTCTATTTACAAATAATTCTAAACTAATAACAATAACAAAAGCCACAATTGGTTAACTACAACAATTATAAATATTTAACTGATTATAACAACAATCGTAAAAAGAAGTCAATTTTTTGTAAGCTAACAAAAGCCCCAACTTTTTGTAAATAAGAGAATAGAAAAATTGATAATAACAACAAAAACAACCACCAAAATCTCGTATTTAAAAATTAAATATAACTTCAATTTTGCAATAACAATATCTTTAGACAACAGTTTATTGCAAATCAGAGATGAAATCTGGAATAAAAAATTGAATTAAATGGACGAAATCTAGAAAATATTAAAGCAAAAAATACATGATAGCTATATTTTCTTAGGTACAAAAATACCTGATATTAGATCTTTAGATAATGAAAAAAAAATTAAACGAATCGTAGATTAAAGGGCTTTCATCTACCATGGTGGTTGTGGATGATGAGTTGTCTTATAAAAAAAATTACAAGATTAAAATATAAATAAAAAAAGGTAGTAGATATAATGTGGTTGGAGTATTTAATATTTACATTTATTCCCTTGTAGGATAAATTAACAAAATATACTATTTTTTAAACTAAATTAACAAAAACATACCCCAAAACTTTTCATTATCAAAAACATACTAAACAAATTTAATGCCGTTTATTCTCTTCTTTCTCTCTCTCTCATCTTACTCTCTCTGTCCTCCATTCTTCTCTCTATCCTCCATTCTTCTCTCTCTCACCAATTCTTCTCTGTATCTCTCTATTTGATCTTACCCTCTCTCTCTCCTCTATTTTTCTCTGGATCTTTATTTCATATCACACTCTATCTCTCTCCCCTCCTCCAACACGAAAACCCACCATTAACTACCGAACACCATATAGATTATATAAACATTCATATAAATATAAATACAGATATATACATACGTAATACACAAATATTACACTGGTTGATACCCCGTAATATATAAAAAATATATGAAATTGGTGATATTGTTTTCTATTTATTGAGGTTTAAGACTATTGTAAACCTTGTGGGTTTCAAGTTGAAATAGGAGAATCCATATGTACAGTATTGAGAAAAATCCATAGGTAGGGTATGAAGTTTTAAAATTAGGGAATGAAGTTTTGAAATTAGGGTATGAACTCTTTTTTAGATATTTGATTGTGATGCAGAACATTTAGGGTATGAAAATTTAAAATTAAGGTATGACGTTTTATAATTAGCATATGAATATTTTATGAGTTTTTAATCATTCTTATAGAGAGAAATTGGTGATTAGCACGTGTTAGAAAGAAGTGAAATTATCGTGTGTTAGAGAGAGATGTGCGGTTAGAGAGAGAGAATTGCGGTTAGAGAGATAGAGGTTAGATTAGATAGAGAGGTTAGATTATGCTTTGATTAGAATTAGAAAAATAATAAGTATATATAAGTATGTTTTTGATAATTTTGTTGTAATACAACTATTAGCTACGTATTTAGGGAGACAGAAGTAGAGAGAGTGGAGAACAATATCGTATTTATTATGAATGAATATCTGAATGGATGTAAAATACAAGACCCCTAACCCTCTTTATATAGATAGAGGGGTAAGGTTACAAGCCCACTTGGGCCCATAAATTATAAGCCCAAGAGTCCAATAATCTTACAACACTCCCCCTTTGGACGTCTTGAATTCTTCGTCTTCATGCAGTCGATCTGAGTCGAGTTCATTCGCACTGCTAAACACATAAAGACCTTAGGCCCGGAAAACCCGGTGTGGGACAAAACCGGTACCTAAGAGAAATTGTGTAGCCGAATGATATATGCCAAAATACTATGTACGTAACTAACCACAAAACAGTGTGCCTCATCAAAACCTTGTCAGAGCAAACCCAATGGGAAAATCTCTGATCGAAGGAAAAAGAGTGCAACAGTGGTAGTAATAGGGGATCAACCACAAAACAGGTGCCTCATCAAAACCTTGCCAGAGTAAACCCAGTGGGAAAAAACTCTGGTCGAAGGACAAAAGAGTACACAGTGGTAAGAAGTATACGACAGGATACTCCTCCTGATTTCAGCAATCCATAGTGAGGTATAACAGGGAACGTGTCTCGCTAAAAATCTTGTCAAGGAAAACCCAGTGGGAAAAACCTTGTACTAAGGACAAAAATAGTACACATGCATATAACAGGATGCTCCCCCTCACTTGCACACGATAGGGTGCGAGGATTTCGACTCTGACATAAAATATCGCTCTAAGGTAGCTCAGATAGCCTACGTAGGCCAATCGCCCGTACGTGCTTCTGAAAAGAATGCTTTGGCAGTGACTTGGTGAACAAATCAGCGTGGTTATTCTCTGAACCAATATGCTTCACTTCAATCTTTTGAAGCGTTTGTTGTTCATGTGTGAAGAACAACTTTGGCGCGATATGCTTAGTGGCATCACCTTTAATATAACCATGTTTCGCTTGATCAATCACAGCGGTGTTGTCCTCATAAATAACAACTGGTTCATCATGATCATAAGCTAGATCACAAGTGCTTCGAATATGGCCAATAACTACTCGAAGCCAGACACACTCTCTAGTCGCCTCATTGAGCGCGAGTAGCTCAGAGTGGTTAGTCGAAGTGGCCACTAGAGTCTGTTTACGAGACCTCCAGGATATCGCCGTGTTTCCAATGGTAAAGACATAACCAGATTGGGAACGTCCCTTGTGTGGATCTAATAAGAAACCAGCATCAGGATAGCCGACAAGGGTTGCGTTATTTCAAGGATCAATGGAGCTAGATCCACTCGACGCAAAGGAATAGAATAAGCCCATGTCCGTAGTACCTCTAAGGTAACGAAAAATGTCTTTTATGCCAGTCCAGTGGCGGCGTGTTGGCGCGGTGCTGTGTCGAGCTAGACAATTCACAGCAAACGAGATGTCTGGTCTAATACATTGGGCCAAGTACAATAGTGCGCCTATTGCACCCAGATATGAACACTCAGGGCTCAATATCTCTTCATCGTCCTCCTTTGGACGGAAGGGGTTCTTATTAATGTCTAGAGAGCGGACGACCATGGGAGTAGAGGACGGCTTAGCGTCACTACGACTAAAGCGCCTCAACACCTTTTGGGTGTAGCTTTCTTGATGGACTAAAATTCCATCTTTACAGTGCTCGATCTGCAGGCCGAGGCAATACCGTGTCTTCCCAAGATCTTTCATCTCGAATTCCTTCTTCAGGATTTCAGCAGTTTCAAACAACTCTTTCGAGGTTTCTATGAGATTCATATCATCTACATAGACTGCGATAATCACATATCCTGAAGTGGATTTCTTTATGAACACGCATGGGCATAGTTCATTATTAACATATCCCAAGCCGATCAAGTATTCACTTAGACGGTTATACCACATCCCTCCGGATTGTTTCAATCCATATAGTGATCGTCTCAGTCTAATCGAGAACGTGTTCCGTGGCCGGGAACTACTTGATTCAGGCAACTTAAGTCCATCAGCGACTCTCATTTAAATCTCTATGTCCAGATCCCCATAGAGATACGCTGTGACCACATCCATGAGCTGCATATTTAGTTTTTCGGAAACTACTAAACTGATTAAGTAGCGGAACGTTATAACGTCCATTACGGGAGAATACGTCTCATCGTAATCAATTCCAGGGCGTTGAGAGAAACATTGCACCACAAGGCGAGCTTTGTATCTAACAATCTCATTATTCTCATCACGCTTCCTTACGAAAACCCATTTATGACCAACTGGTCTAACATTGGGCAGTGTTGGAGCGACAGGTCCAAACACCCTTCGTTTCGTTAAGGAATCCAATTCAGCCTGGATTGCTTGTTTCCATTGAGGCCAGTCCATTCTTCGCTGACATTCAGCAACGGTACGAGGTTCCATGTCATCATTGTTCATAATGTCAGTGGCCACTGCGCATATGAACACATCATCGATGACAGTCTTGTTTCGCTTCAAAATATCATCTAAACTAGTATGGTCTACAGATATTTTGAGGTTATCATGATGATTAGGAACTGGTATTTCATCTGGAACACACTTCTCTAATATATCATCGTGATCCTTAATGATCTCGTGTGGCAAAACAGATGCGACATGATTTCTCCTCTTTCGAGGCAAAACATCCTTGGAACCGGACGGCCTTCCTCTTTTTTTTGGAAGGGCGGCAGACTGAACGGCCGACGGCAGCATCCTTTGCTCGGTGGGTACAACCGGAGCAACGTGTTCAACCGGAACATGGCGTCTCACTAGGACGTCTATCCTTCCAGGCACATTTGCAGCAGGTATATGTGATCTCGTGACATTCGCTAGGTCATTAAATGCGTCCGGCATTTGATTTGCAACATTTTGCAGACCTAGGATTCTCTACACTTCCTTATCACTATGTGCAGTTGGGGGATCTAGATGAGACATAGTGGATACATGCCATGTTAATTCATGTCGTTCCTTATCAACGTTAACGTGCATTTCTCCCCCTAACGATGGGAAGAGTGTCTCATCAAAGTCACATTCCGCATGTCTAGCGGTAAAAAGATCGCCTGCCAAGGGCTCTAAATAGCGTATTATGGACGGGGATTCATAACCGACATATATGCCCCGTCGTTTCTGAGGTCCAAATTTGGAACGCTTAGGCGGCTCAATTGGAACATTGACTAAACACCCAAACACGCGTAAATGTGAGACATCGGGCTCATAACTGGTACGCAGATAGTGGTTGGGTGGCCATGGGCCTCAGACGGACCAATGCAGCAGCATGCAAAATGGCATAGCCCCACGCAGAAATAGGAAGTTTGGTGCGCATAACCAAAGTTCTAGCAATCATTTGCAATTGCATAATGAAAGCTTCTGCAAGGCCATTTTGGGTATGAACATACGCAACTGGGTGTTCAAGATTAATTCCCAAAGTCATGCAATAGTCATCGAAAGTTTTAGATGTAAACTCCGCGGCATTATCAAGTCTAATAGACTTTATCGGATAATCCGAATGATGAGCCCTCAATTTAATGATCTGGGCTAGGATTTTTGGAAATGTTGCGTTTCTTGTGGACAAGAAAGCTACGTGTGACCATCTTTTCGATGCATCAACCAAAACCATGAAATATTTAAATGGTCCGCATGTTGGTTGGATAGGTCCACAAATATCTCCTTGAATTCTTTCAAGGAATTGGGAAACCAATTTAGTGGGTTTCACACGAATTGGTTTGAGATTAGTCTTTCCAATCGAGCATGCTTGGCATAGGATTTTCGGATTAATCACAAAATTCTTTCCTCCAAGAGGATGCCCATGAGATGCGTTCATCGTTCGAAGAATCGTATTTTAATCTGAGTGTCCCAGCAGGTCATGCCATAGCATAAAAGTGCTCTCATCAATCGGCGCCCGCCGAATGATTAGATTGCTTTCAACGTTTTGGATTGTAGTAACATACAAACCACTTGAAAGACATCTCAACTTCTCCAGAATACGCTTTTGGTCGTATTAAGTGGAGGTACTGTGAAGGTATTCAATACCATTTTCACGAGCAGTTTCAAGATGAAACTTATTTTCTCGGATATCCTTAAAGCTCAACAAGGTACGACTGGACCTCGGAGAATATAAGGCCTTAGATACTTCAACAGGAGTACCATTTGACAACGTGAATTTAGCTTTACCAAAGCCTTCAACAAGGGTCGACGGGCCCAAAATTGTTGTCACTGAGGTTACTTTAGGCGTAAAATTGATAAAAAAACCATTTATCTTTTAAGATAGTGTGTGTAGTTCCACTATCAACCAGACAATCAACTGCCCCACAATACATGCCTAAAAGTAAAATAATTCAAAGTCGGTCACACGAATAAAAGGAATTGCTCAATGAAATAACTTTAAATTATACGAGAAATGTTCAAAACATTATCCATACAACAAACCATAATCCAAAATTGACATTTTTCTACAACAGGAGAAAAGAAAAGAAAGACTGGATTAGTCATCATATAAAATAACGGGTTTATATGTCTATGGTTTTTATAAGCACAAACTTAATTTCGAAACGACAGGTTCAAAAACAAGTTTTGTTTTTAAGTGAAGAGGTTCTCTTTGATCGAACGACTGGTCGATACTGAGACACCAATTCGGCGAAAACATATCTATATAGACACATTCGGGGAAATTATTATTTACTCAACCCATTTCGGTAACTCTATTTGAGCACGACCAGGAAAGACGGTGAGGGGGGTGGGCACGAATGCCTCTTAAAAACTGACCTCATTAGGAGAACGACTTCCGCCTTTATTTTTCCTAGACATCGTATCCAAATAGGTGAGCCTATTTGGGGAAGATTCATAATTTTTCCAACTTAAATGTGAATATATACGATTTTCGCATTTTATATATGGCAATAATATTAACAGCATAGAGAATATCTATCTAGATTAACCACACATATATAAACAGGCAGTAAATATATTTTAGGATCTATCTAATCATGCAGTAGATTTGGTGTTATAAACAAATCAATTTAAGATTATCAACCAATCCATAAAGATTCTAACATATCAAATCAAATCAATTAGATCCAATCCAATAATTTACTGCCATATGTGATATTTATATATGATAATATCAAAAAGATATGATTATGCTAACAAGATATCAATCAATTATCTATGTTTATCGCCATATGAATAATTCTATACATGGTAGTTTTAACATGCAAGCAGACAATATATTTTCAATTACCAATCAATTCTATATATGGTAAAAAAATATTTTAACATGCAAAGAGGTTAAATTTACATGAAAACATATCAATTTATTCAATTAACATGCAATTTTTATTCGTTTGCCTTTTAATAAAAAAAATTATAACATAGGTCCCGTTTATACATGTTTTAAACAAGGTCACAGTACTAGTAGCATAAGGTTTTTCTAAATTCATACGCAGGCTTCTAGACTACCAAATTTTCTAACATGGCAGTAGTACTGGTAGCTCAAAACAAACAAACAAACTATCTTAGAATTATAATTATCAACATGTATCTTGCCACTGTAGACCACTGTAGACTACTGATTAATAAAGAATTATAATTATCTTGCCACTGTAGACTACGTCACATGCATATACTATAAATTGTGCAACTCATACAATTTATTCTGATATATTACACAAAACATTCACACACATGCACAGTAGTATAAATCATATATTATACAATAGTAACAAACTATTTATGCATGGTTACAGTCGTTTAACATACAGATCAAAAAAAATTATATCCGGGTACCTTACGCACGGTATGTTGGTGAAGGTCGATATAGCAAAATACTAAAAATCCGGATAAACCTCAAGGTTTATTGAATCCAGAAATTTGTACTTCGATCTCCGAGAGCAGTGCTGATAACGTGTTGTAATACAACTATTAGCTACGTATTTAGGGAGACAGAAGTAGAGAGAGGGGAGAACAATATCGTATTTATTATGAATGAATATCTTAATGGATGTAAAATACAAGACCCCTAACCCTCTTTATATAGATAGAGAGGTAGGGTTACAAGCCCACTTGGGCCCATAAAGTATAAACCCAAGAGTCCAATAATCTTACAACAAATTTAAATTATTAGGGTATGTTTTTGTTAATATAATAGGGGTATGGTATGTTTTTGTTAATTGGCACATGTATGTATCCATCATGTTCTACTCGTGTGAGAGAACACGTATGGAGAGATGTGGGAGACTATTGTCAAGAAGAATGGACAGTTTGGTATATTAACAAGTAATTATTAATAATACCACCCCATTGGTTGATTTCCTTATACTCAAGATTTGGTTCATTTACAATCCATGAGTACTTGTCGAATGTCAAAAAATGCAAGAAAACAGAGTATTTGACACAATATATCATGCTATCAAACAAAGCCTTAAAATGACACAATATGCTTTTTTAAAACTTATGTCTTTGTTTATACATTTTTTATTCATATGCGCTTTTAAGTGAGTAATTATGTATTTTTTATGCATTTTTATGCGCTTTTTATGTGCTGTGATGTGTTTATGTACTTGTAAAGATATTAAAATTGCATACATACTTTATTGTGAGACCATATGCATTGTTTATGCAATTTTAAGTATGCATAAACAATGCATACTAAAAAAGTACATAAAAAGTAACACAATATACTTTTTTTTTGCCTTTATTATGTACTTTAAGTTAGACAATATAGACTTTTAAGTAAGACCATATGCGTTGTTTATGCATATATATACTTTTTATGCGTTGTTTATACACTTTTTATTGCACTTTTTAAGTAAGATCATGTGCATTTTGTATGCAATGTTAAGGATCTGATGCACTTTTTAAGTGGCACATGCCTTTTTTATACATTTATATTGCACTTTAATTTAGATAATATAGACTTTTAAGGAAAACCATATGCATTTTTATGCACTTTTTATACATATGCACTTTTTAAGAGAGACCATATCCATTTTTTATGCACTTTTTATACATATACACTTTTTAAGTGAGACAGTTTGCATTATTTATGCACTTTTTATTCATATACATTTTTTAAGTGAGACCATATAGACTTTTAAGTGAGAAATGCGTATTATTTAAACTGGCATAGCACACAAACAACATAGATTCCACATAAAACATAAACATGCTTATTATTTAAACTAACACAACTTCTCAAAATCAAATTACAAAACAATCTAAAAAAGAAACCAAACTGACATAACTTCTCAGTTATTTAAATGCACTAACAGAAACACAGGTCTAAACACAAGTCCATTATTCTTCACTTTGTCTCCTTCTTCTTTTTGCCTTTTTTTTTTTTTTTTTTTATCTCTTCTCAGTTTGTAGAAGGGGGAATTTCCACAACAGAATCTTTTGATGCAACAGAGTTAGAGTCACACTCAGAGGAAGAAGATGGATGCACAGTCTGTAGAGGAAGAAATTAGCATGCTTCATTAACCACATCTATCACACCTATCAATTTATCCTGTATTTCACAAGATTTTGTAAAGAACTCAATCTCAGAAAAAGAAGCACGGCTCAGCACATCTCGTAACTTTAACATGTATTTTTCTATTGACTTCACCTTTTTCTCTACATACACTATCTTTTTAATAAACAGATCGGGGGTTACAAGATCGATTTGATATTGTTTTCATACCTGCAATAGTGTTGTTAGGCCTCTCAAAATCTGATGAGAGATGCTTATAAGGATCACGAGAAAAATAATGGAGAGATACAATAACAAATGGCGGAAGAGTGGGGTTATATATATGCATTAATATGAAGATGGGAGAAAAATAATGGAGAAATACATTTATCTCGTTTTCCCTTTTTCCAAATTAATATTAAATACGTCTACAATAATAACTTATTAATTATTGTAATCTAAAAATAAAAGTTTTGTCAATCCTAAAACGTCTACGATATAGCATCAATTAATTAGTTTTCACCACGAGTACTTTATTTATAACTTAACATGCAATTTTAGAGTTGTCATTTCTTCAAACACAAAAAAGGCTATAAATATTGTTTAAATAAACGTTACTTATAACAAACACCAACAATGAATTAATCATACTAGAAGGATCATTTAGCTTGTGCAAGCCTGAATGGTGGCAATACAAAGCAATGTATGGACACCCGAACACGTATTTTTTTTTTATAAAAATACAAGAAAAGCATTTAGAGAGATGGAAATGAATTCTTAAGTCAAAATTTTGTGCTTGTTAATGATATGGTGGTAATTGATATTTTAATATATATAAACACGATAAAACGAAGCTAACAAACTTAATCTCAAAATTCAAAATTCTCTTACCTAACTGGTCATTTCATCCGTCAAGCATGACCGATCATGTCATTTTTCTAGAAGATCTTCATGAATTGGGCTCTTAGGATTCACCGGGCTTGGCCTAAGTCTCGTTCTTTGAGCATTTGGGTTGGCTTGTAAATTTCCCTAGTCTCGTTTTTGTGCTAAATTCATACATTTTCCTTATTAAAACTATTAAAACAGAGATAATTGCAAATTACCTGAAAAAAATGCATATTACACGAAATATCTTTTAAATTGCCATAATTGATTCAAAACTCGCCTACTTATTCTCAAATTAACACCTAAAATATAACATATTACGGTAGTCTAATCATGCTGCAAATGATTTTGTTCTTAGATCTTCATCATTCCAAACTTCCCTACTTGAAGAAAGATACGACAAACATGTTCTGAGGTCGATCGATTTTCCTCCCCGAAAAGCAAATTAAACTTTGGGAATTTGGAATTCCTTGGAAATTGTGCATTTTTTGTTTATCTGGCGAGAGGACTCTTAAAGTAAAAACGTTTCACCATTTCAAATTCATTATAGTTCTTCTAATAACACATCACTTATTTGACATTTATATCATTCATGTCCGAGTATTCTTGGCTGTTTGGCAGTGGTCATCCCTACTACGCCAAGCAGTGGCATTTCGTCCCCCGTGTATTGAGTTTCGGCTTACATTGGGTACATAACCTTGTAATTATCCCTTTACAATGGATTTTGGCTCGAACTAGGCATAAAGTCTTGATGTTTCCCCATATATTTTGGGTTTTGGCACAAACTTGGCGTGAGTGAAGCCTTGATGTTGCCCCCTTGTGTTAGGCTTTGATTATGGCCCCCTCGTGTTCTGTTTTGGCTAGAACTGGGCACGTAGCCTTCATATCACCCCCCTCGTGTTGGGTTTTGGCTAGAACAACACACATATCCTTGATACTGTCGTCTCGTGTGGGTTTTGGCTAAAATGAGACATATAGCCTTGATATTTGTCCCACTTTCTCGGATTTTATCATCTCACCCCTGCCGATCTTACTTATTTCTAATTGGCCCCTATTCTTTTTTATTAGGCCTTCTAGTTTTCTTTAACGTTTTTCCATTTTTTAAAAATTAGACGTAAACAATAAATCTACAATTAACATTATGGTTTTGTACCATGAATTGTTGTTGTTTACTCGATACTAACTCGAATTCTTAATTTTCTTATTTAATAACCCAATCTTCGCTCATTTTGATACTCTATTTTTTTCCTATATGTCACATAAGTGGACGAAATTGTTCAAAAATAAAAACCTGTATTCTGAGTACTAAATAAGTAAAATAAGAATTACTAAACGAAAAAAAAAATTCAACAATTCAATAAATCTGACCTCTTTCCTATTTCCACATACGTAAATAGGATATTTTAAAAAGTAAACAAATTCTTAGTAGCAAGAGTCTGGTAAAAGAATAGGAAAGAAGATTTCACTATATTTCCGACCAATGATCGGGTCTATCATAAGAATATTTTTGTTATTGAGAAGATAGCGCTCTGAAAAGACAAATTGCCTAATTTTTTCTTGGATCAATGCCCAAAACATACAATAAATCAAAACATATTACCAAAACATACAACACCTAAAAGTTTATTCCCAAAACATAAAAAAAATACAAATACACATATTTATTAGAGTTATATGTTTTGTTTTATAATTTTTGGTAATTATATTTGAAAAAGTTGTTGGATTTTTTTCTTTCATTTCGGAAGAAATATGATTAAGAGGGCTAATTCAAAACCCTCAGCTAAAATAAGAAATAAAACGAAATTATACTATTTAACAGATAGGAGTAATTAATTATATAAATAATGCCCCATATGTATCACTTTTAAAATTATATTACTCCTAGGTACCTCCATAATTTCATATTCCATATAGGTACCATTTTTTAATTATTTACTTTATTTACCAAAACGCCATACACATGTTTCATAAAAAAATGGAAAAAAAACACATAAAATTATATAAAATGCAAAAAATCTCAAAATAAATGAAAAAAAAAAATTGTAAAAATTAAAAAAAATGTATTTTTATTAAAAAAAAACACAAAAAATGACAAAAAAAATAAAAAAAAATAAAAAAATCACAAAATATAAAAAAAATGACAAAAAAGTTATAAAAATTATAAAAAATGAAAAAAATCACAAAAAATTATAAAAAATGAAAAAAATAACAAAATATTATAAAAAAAAAAAAATTATAAAAAATGAAAAAAATCACAAAATATTATAAAAAATGAAAAAAATAACAAAATTATAAAAAAAAAAATCACTTTTATTGAACTTTATGCACTTTCGACTGTACTAGATGCACTTTCGACTGAAACAGATGCACTTTTAGCTGAACTATATGCACTTTCAGCCGAACCAGATGTACTTTTAGTTGAACCAGATGCAGGTTTTACAGAACGATATGCACTTTTATTGAACTAGATGCACTTTTGTCTGAACCATATGCGCTTTCAGCCGAACCAGATGTACTTTTAGTTGAACCAGATGCAGGTTTTACAGAACGATATGCACTTTTATTGAACTAGATGCACTTTTGTCTGAACCATATGCAGTTTCAGCTGAACTAGATACACTTTCAGCCGAACCATATGCACTTTTAGTTGAACTAGATGCAGGTTTTACAGAACGATATGCACTTCTATTGAACTAGATGCACTTTTGTGTGAACCATATGCACTTTCAGCTGAACCAGATACACTTTTAGCTGAACCATATGCATTTTCAGCTGAACCATATGCACTTTCAGTTGTACCAAATGCACTTTTAGTTGAATCAGATGCATTTTTAATAGAACTATATACACTTTCGACTGTACTATATTTATTTTCGACTACACCATATGCACTTTTGACTTAACTATATATATTTTTCACTAAATTAGATGCACTTTAAGCTGAACCAGATGTACTTTCAGCTGAACCAGATGCACTTTTAGCTGAACTATATGTATACTCACTTTTATTGAACTATATTTACTTTCGACTGAATTGTATGCACTTTCAACGGAACTAGATGTACTTTCATCTGAATTGAATGCAATTTCGACTCAAATTTATGCATTTTTGACTAGCTATATATATTTTCGACTGAACTATATGCATTTTTATTGAACTATATACGTTTTTGACTGAATTATATGTATTTTTGACTGAAGTAGATGCACTTTCAGCTCATTCAGATTAAAAAAAAGGCACATTTACCATGGAAAAACCATTTTTTTGTATAAAAAAAATCACTTTTCGGTATAAAAAGTGTTATATTGACAAAAAAAAATTATATATTTTTTGTAATTTTTAAAAAAGTTTATGATTTTTTCATTTTTTTTATAATTCTTTTTTTTGTGATTTTTTTTCATTTTTTATAATTTTTATAATTTTTTGTGATTTTTGTTAATTTTTTATAATGTTTTGTGATTTTTGTGATTTTTTGTGATTTTTTCGTTTTTGTGATTTTTTTGATTTTTTTAATAATTTTTTGTGATTTTTTGTGATTTTTTATATATTTTTTTTGATTTTTCGGTATAAAAAGTGTTATATTGACAAAAAAAATTATATATTTTTTTTGTAATTTTTTCAAAAGTTTGTGATTTTTTTTCATTTTTTGTAATTTTTATAATTTTTTATAATTTTTATAATTTTTGTGTGATTTTGTATTTTTTAATAATTTTTTGTGACTTTTGGTGATTTTTTATATTTTTTTATATTTTTTGTGATTTTTTATGATTTTTATAATTTTTTTTATTTTTGTGATTTTTTATAAATTTTTTTATGATTTTTTATGATTTTTTATGTTTTTGTGTGATTTTTATAATTTTTTTTATAATTTTTTATTTTTTTTATTTTGTTGTAATTTAAAACTATTTTTTTAATCTCATAGAAACATAAAATATGTATATTTTGATAATATAATTTGCTCTTGTCCACATTAAACTCATCTCTCTCTAGCTTCGGCCACACCACACCCAACCAAAACAAAAAAAAAATACCCATTTTGCATTTTATAGTTTTAATAATTCCCTTATGATGCCTCATAAATTAGCTGGAGGATCAAAGATGGACCTTTTCTTTGTCTAGAGCATCAAAATCCCTTCTTTTTTTGGCTTTTAGGTAATTATTTGATTAAATTTAGTACTCAACTCTTTTATCTTGCTTGTTTGTTCATTTTTGTATCTGGGTTTTGTTTTGTTTTGTTTAGTCTCTTGTTATTTGTAGGATCTGATAAGAAATATTTGGTTTGGGAATAATCCACTTATCTGGGTTTTACAGGTAAAGCTTTTATCTTTATTAGTATTTTTTATTATAATCATTTTCATGTTATGTATCTGATTTTGAATCTTGGTTATGCGCTTTTTTGTTGTTGTTTCTCTTTTTTTATCCTGAAATGTGATTTTTTTTTACTATATCTTTAGGAGTACTATTTTTTATTGTTAACATTTTCTTGATATCTAATTTTAAATCTAGTTTGTTGTTCTTTCTGTTTATTGATTCTGTAATGTGATGTTTTTCTGTGTGTTAGAATCTAAAGGGTTTGATCTTTTGCAGCTTTTAATCTCACCTTTTTTTTTCATTTTATTATTATTATTTGTAATGGGAATGATAACCTATCTTAAAAGTTTGGTTGCCAGTTTAATGGTTTGGAAAAGCCAAAAATAATTTAGTTAAATAGCTTAGATTTTTTTATCTTTCTTAATATCAACAGGCAAAGAAGCATAAAGATGATATTTTGCTTGTAAATATAGTCATAGATAAACAACCTTGTTTCCAGCTTCATCATTTTGTTTATCTTGTGCTTCTTTGGTGTAAAAATGGCGAATTTTAACCTGTCGCCAGTATTTTTCCATTTACAAGTTCGTATTTTTTTATATTAGGTGAAACTAGTTTACTCTTATCAACTTATGTAACGGCTTCAGTCTTCGGACACTATTAGGTACTAAAATTTCGTTATCTATGAACGAAAATAGTAAAACTTTTGTTTACAGTTAAGGCATGACGTACTAACTGAGCCTGACTAGTAATCAAGGTGAAACTTTCGACGTTTAGCACTAAAATCTCTGTTGGTTTGCCATAAATAGTTTATTTCTTCTTTTGCAATGTTAAGAAGTTGGATCAATTTCAACCAAAAGTTTAGAATTTGTGTTTCCTTCTTAATCGCTGACTGGAAACTGTTTCTTTTCATGGTATAAATTGATGGGGAAGAACTTTTAACAAAATAACTGTATCTTGTCCTTTTTATATTTGGGTTTAATGTGTCTGTCACTATGTTCATTTTCATTAAGTTCCGTTATAGTAAATATTTTCAACACTTTTTGAGTAGATGATTGTGATACCTATTAGAACTCTTTTGATCTTCCCTCTTTTAAATAACTTTTTATTAACATTAATTTGCACTTCGAAGCCCTAATGATTTGCTTTTAATGGTATGGTTTGTAAACATCTAAGTAACATTTTTCGTTGATCTGTTAGTCCATTTGTAACTTAAACACTTCTCCCATACCAAATCTCACATCGAGCCCCTAAAATTGAGTTTCTCTGTAAATGAACTTCTCATAATTCACAGGTAAACTTTGTCGAAAAGAATTACAATTCAGTCACACGGAAATGCTGGGACAGGAGAATGGAACTCCCATCTTCATTGAAGATGAGCATATGCAGTATCATCTGAATGCAGTGAATCAGCTACAGCTGTTTGGAAATTGTAAGCTCTCTTTTCAGATATTGAAAACTACTAATTTTGTGGTTTATCTTCTATGTAAGTATGGTTCGTAGTTGTGTAGCTGTTTGGCATGTGGATACATGTATCCGTTACTATTGACTGGCGTTTTATTTTTGTTTTGGTGGTTAGCATATTAGACTGTTTCATTTACTAATATTTTCCTCGTATGAAGAAAATTCTTCCATGGCAGGGCAATATTTCAAAGCCTACTAATTTGGGCACTAGTTGTTATGATTCGCAATTACATTGTATTATGCATTTTGTATTTCCTTTCATGGTAAATATCTTTCTCTTATTACATGAATACAAATAGTTAAACATCATTGGAATTCAAGTTATCGAGGTTAGTTATGGTATCCTCTCTTGACTTGATTGAGAAGGAATTGTTAAAAGTGGTTAATCAAACATGACTTTTATGTTTATCCTTTGAAGCAACGTTATTTGCTATGGATCATTATCAATTATAATTATTATGTAAACTTAGTTATGTGTTCTTTTTATGACGTGTGTCGTGTGCATCGCTGTTTTTGTATCCTTTAATAGGTATTAATTGACACCATGTTGAGATAATGACGTGATAAAAAATAGAGAAATCATAATCAATATATGTGGATAATATATATATATATATATGCATGAGACAATTATTAGACATGGATTTTAACACTTAAATTTGACACACATCTCATCCGTTTATAACCTTTAAATCAGAGCTGCAGATATGTTGAATTTTTTTAGAGATGGTGGTGTCTCGTGATTTAAATGGTATCGATGACTGAAGTTAAATGTGTCTTAAGTGTCAGCTTGAGTACCAAAATATTTATCTATTGATTATGCCCCATACATACATATATATACACAATGTGAGTTGCTAATGTGCATCATATATTGGACTAACTTCTTATGTAATTTTTGTAGCAGTACCAGTAGGTTGTAATGTTGATCCAACAAATTACTTCGTAAATGACAACAATAGCTCTATGCTAACTCCTAATAAACGAGGAAGAGAAGGCGAAAACATATCAAGGCTTCAAAAGCTTCAAAATTGTTCGAGTTACCATGTATATCATGACGAAATCGATCGCTTAGGTCGCATGCCAACCCAAAATTACGTTTCAACTGGTCTGAGGCTAAAGCTTTCTTATGATGATGACGAACACAAGTCTTCTGGTACTTCTTCTAGTGGCAGCATGGTAAATACACCGCCATTTATTATGTCTCTCGGTGACAATATTAGGATTGAACTTGATCGGCAAAAAGAAGAACTTGATCACTATATTAAGACTCAGGTACTTTTGATATTTAGTTTCTTATTGGACTTTTATGTGATCTGTTACTGTGATGAAACAGTTAGCATGTTTGATCTTCTCTTCAGTAGTCTTTCTTTTTTAAGTTCCAAGAAATCAACAAAATTTGTTTTTCATTCTATAAAATATTTTGTGCATGGATGATGAAATAGTTAGCATGTTTGATCGCTTCTTTGTATATATTATGTTTCCTCTGTTCAAAAGATATAGACGAACAATGTTAAATTCTATGTTATCAAGCATAGATGAAATAGGTAGCATATTTGAGATTCTGGTTTTTCATCGTCTCTTTCTTCTAATTCAAATGTCTAGGCTGTATATTGTACTTTTATGTGACTACAATCCCTGAATGAAATACCTTGTTTTGTTGCAGCTTTTAAGCTCAGCCATCGTGCTCAATAGTTGGATCTCATTTGCTTAACTAGCTTAAAATTTGAGCTTTTCTGCGGGGTTTGCCTGAACAGTTTGGAAACACTTGCTGGATGAATCTAATTTATTTTTTTCGCAATGTCAAAAAATCGAAACTTATCTGCTTTACAACGGCAATAAAATTTAGCCTAGCATGTTAAAACATCTGTTCTTTGGTATCGTTCCTTACTTTTCCCAGAACTATATGCTTATTCATACCTTTTCGGCGTATTTCTCCTCATTCATGACAAAACAGTGGATGCATGAGCTTCTCCATTTTAGTATCGTTTCAAAACGTAGGCTGAATTTACATTGTTCTTATTGTCATTTGACACAGGAACGAATTTTAGTTAAAGGGATGATGGAAATAACGCAAAAACAAACGGCATGTTTTCTTAGTGCCTTAGAAAAAGGCGTAAACAAGAAGGTACAAGAGAAAGATCTCGAAATCGAGAACTTAAATCGCACAAACATTGAACTTGAGAACAGAATACAAAAGTCGATGACAGAGGCTCAGTGGTGGCACAACAAGGCAAAATATAATGAGTCGAAAATTATTATTCTGAGAAACCATCTTCAACAAGCTATTTTGAATGGTGCTGATCAAGGGAAAGAAGGGTACGGAGATAGCGAGTTTGACGATGTAGCCTCGTATATCGACCAGAATAACAACCATGGCATTTTTCCAAACATAATTAGTAATAACCATTCGACAAAACACAGCATGATGTGTAAAGTTTGCAAGTGTAAAGAAGTATCAGTGTTATTGATGCCTTGTCGACACTTGTGTTTGTGCAAGGATTGTCATATGCAGATGCTGATTTGCCCCATTTGCCAGATTGGGAAAACCGATAGCGTCGATGTATATATTCCTTCAAATTAATGACATGGGAAAAAAGAAAATTCATTTTTGGGGCAAAAGGCAAGGCAAAACTACAAATTGTATGTGAGAAGTTCAATGAAACAGTATCTTTTATTATGACTGTTGTTTTGGTGGGTGTTCTGTATCACCAGCTATTTTCTGTAACACCAGCTATACATGTGTTGAATTATATATATTGTCTTTTGGTGTCCACTGGCTTGTTTAATTGATGCAGGCGGCATGAATATAAGTTAGAACTATTATATTTTTGAGTTGAATACAAGTAGTCTTAAATTGTTAGGTTATTAAGGAAAAAAGAAAAGGGAATTACTGAGTCACCATTCTTGTAATAAATAATATTGTACAAGATGTCAAGAGCCTTTTCAGTAAAATTACAGTAGTCAAGTTCGAATTCTCTCAGGCAGCACCAAAACATCTCCTTCCAAGAGAAATAGATGGACCAAAGTCTAGAAACTTGCGTAACTGTTTAAATTAAAACATAACAGGAGGAATATAAAATTTCAAGGTATCAAAAAAAGAAAAATTACAGTTGTTTTTAAAAAAATAAATAAAAAAATTAGTGATCTGGATGAGCTTTTACACAACGATAAAATTTTGTCATGTGACCTCCAGATCACGGTTTCCTGGACCGACCTCATAACAAGAGCTTTAGCACCGGACTGCCATCTACCCTTCCTTTGCAACCCAAATGTGTTTACAGGTTACACACCCAACAAATTAAATAGCATGTAAACTTGCTTGCATAGGATCTTTAAATATGGCTCAAATGTACAGGTACAACTGTGAGCTTATCTGCACCTATCACAGGCCACATTTCTAAAATCCCGATGACGTGGACTATTCTGGCTCTCCCCCGCAATCGAGTATTTTAATCGAGGGGTACTTTCGTAATAATAGCTGTGAGAAGGAGTGATTAATAGTAGCATTTAGTACACTCCCAAAAACAAATGAGTTAAAGGAATAAATAACCCCATTGTTTAGAGAAAACTATACTTGGCCATAATTTCAACATAAAATAGTACTAGTAAGGAAGAATTTAACTAAATTGGTCTTCATTATAAATTGATGGAAATTTACCTAAATATTAATGATACAATCAATTAACTTTATAAAATTCTTTTCTTTAAATTGAACATTTAAAGGATCACTTAAGCTTGTATGTCTCATGATATGTTTCAGTGACATCCAGAGGTGATCGTGTGATAAGCTAAACCAAACAACCCGTGACAGTCCAACGAAGACATGTTCAATGAGAAATAGCAATTTTAGTTATAAAATTATATCGTCTTAAATGTAATGAGTAATTTTGAAATGGAGAAAAAAAATTATCTATCTTGTTTTCATATAAGTTAGGATGACTGGATGAGATACGTTTTCAGGTTCGGTTAAGGTGATTACGAGTCTAAATACGGCCTTGGTAGTTAAAGAAAACTCTTTTTGTATCCCGGTTTCCGTTTCTCATTAATTTACATGTAAAGATTTATGTCTTCATTTTCCCCGCATTTTAGATTTTTGTTTTCCATATCTCTTTCTGTTTCCGCTTCCTAAATTAGCAATTACTAATAAGTAACCAAAATATAGTATTAACAAGTGTCCGAGTTTGTCAATATTATCTCAAAAGTTGGAGATTATATTATCAAAATGTTAAATATGAGTACCAAACTAGATATATAATAAGTATAAACCATAGCATCAACTTTAAACCAAAAGTAGGAGGACTATTGGTTTAATTTTTCCCAAATAAAACAAGTCTAGAAGTAGCTGTTCTCTCCTTTGAAGACGTCAATTCCAGAGCAGACGGTCGATATACCAAATTTGATACCTGAATATTCGGTTTGATAACCTGCTATTAATTATTCTTCTGCTTCTGGTAAATCAAAGTGATAGAATATAAAAATTAGACCCGAATATATCTATTCGGGTATGAATCTACCCACCCATTATTAAAATATATTCAAGGCTAAAACCCAAAAAACTATGGTCTAATAGAGCTTTCCTAACAGGCTATTATCTATAAGGGACCAGCCCAGTAGTAAAGATCCACAATGGAAAAACCCATGAGGTGGCTCTTAGGATAACGACATTTGTCAACATCCTATGAGGCATAATTGTCTATAAATAGCCAACTACCCCTCTAAAATAAGGACCAGAAAATCTATCTAAAAAATATAGAGAGAAGGAGAGAAAAGAGAAAAAGTTGTCATAACTCACCCCACTAGAAAGCAGACCGAGCAAGATACAAGACCGAACACCGAGATCGAAGAAAGATCAAGATTAAAAGAGCAAAATACAAGACCGAACACCGAGATCGAAGAAATATCAAGATTAAAAGAGCAAGTTGTAATACCGGGCACAATGCAAATAGAAAATTGTAATCCGAGCAATTATACCACCGAGCGTAATAAAGATTAAAGAAGTGTTCATTATTTATTCTATTTGATATATTATATTATTGCTGAAAAGCCTAACGCCACCGACCAAAGTTATGGCTTTATCAAATGGCGCCGTCTCCGGAAATCATCTAGTTCCCAACTAGTTTCGAAATCGAACACCAATACTCTATCAGGCGAGCAACAATGGTGAACAATATAGAGGAAACCCATCCCGATATAGTCGAAACCAATAACCAAAACGTACAAATTAGCCAACAAGACCTCGACGATCTACTTGCCATCCGCGACAGATATGACGCTATCCAGTCCGGAAACCAACCAACAACCTCCAATGTCCACCAAAAACAACAGACTGAACAACCCCAACAGGTTGACGGGCTCGTCGATGAGAACCCTACGTCCTCGGATGACGAACGAGCATTACCCGTATTAAGGCGCGCAAGAAGGCGCTTACCCGAATCCCAGGCAGGACCGAGCTCAAGAGTCCCACTGCCAGCAGCCTCGGTTAATTCCAGTTCCCACCAAGTTCATCTTCAAACGAACGAAGCCCACCGGTTTGGCATGCCCGAGGACTTTGTCCTCGAGCAAATGTCCCGACCCCCAATATTCCCACCGCGGATAATTACCCCGTCCACGGTGGAAGTACAACCCCTCGCTCCCCAAGCAAGGAACGAGACCACATTAACACAAGCCGAGCGGGGTCACAACGCCCAGTTTCAAGCTCAGCTGGCCGCATGCATGTCGGCCATGGCGACAGCAGGTATCACGATACCGCCCACTCAAACCGCCAATGCACATGCCGACCCCCGACATAACATGGAAGATTCCGCCTATAGGGCTGCCATGGAAGTGGCAGAGCGGCAACCAAATACAAGAGGACCCTACCAAGGGGGCAATGTCCCAGTAACAATCCCTCCAACATTCGTCCACCCAAACATTCTCACGGGACATGTCATCGACGCGAACCTGCATGACAATGGGTACCCCAACCACACTAGGGAGGATACTCCCCCCTCTACCAAGCACCAGATGAAGCATTCCAACAGGCTTGGGACGTATGCCAAGAAACCCCATGTACCTAGCAAATCACTCGGCATCGCAATCCTAGGGGTTCATCATCCCCGAATTCAGGCTATACGATGGAAAAAGCTGCCCAATCGATCATCTGCGCCACTACAAAACTAGGATGGAGTTGTGGAGTGATGACCCTGCACTGATGTGCAAGTTTTTCAAAAACAGCTTGGGCCAAGAGGCTTCGTCGTGGTATCACAACCTGCCACGGGGTTCCATAGGAAGCTGGGTGGAGCTTCTCCGTGCGTACTCCACCCGATATGCTGCTCATCGGAAGAAGAAGGTCAACATCGACACCCTTCTGAAAATGCCAATGCAGCCGAATGAACGACTCAATGATTATTGCATATGTTTCATTGACGTGGCAAACCAGATTCCGCAGTACACCAAAAACATAGCCATCCAAAACTTTATCCACTCCATCCCTAGCGGCTATTGGGCGAGAAGGAAGTTCATAGGCAAAATCTTCCCGACCACTGACGCTCTGCCAGCCTATTGTACCCACCTCACTGATAAGAACGAGGAAATGCGACTCCTTAACCGAACTCTGCCAAGAAGAGAGTCGGTCCGAGAAGCACAAGTGGGCTGCAAGAGAGCCAAGAACAATCAGGGGGAAGCCGTCAGACCGACCATACGGGACAAAGGTCCCGAGGTCCATGACAGGGTAGAGCAACCTCGAGAATCCGAGCATAAACCACTCCAGCTCACATATCCGATGCCGATCAGCGAGCCTAAACCTCCCCGGATCGCCTACCCGATGCCCCCCAAACCACTTCAACAAGGTCGGTTCCAAGAGAGGGAACGCCGAAAAACCTTCGAACTGGTCGAGCTGCGATACACTTTCAACTTGTCTGCCGAAGATATCCTTAAGGATATATGCAGGGAAAGTTGGTATTCCCGACCATAACCGTTCTCTACTCCCCCCCAATCAAAGAGACTCCAAGCTCTTTTGCGCCTATCATGAGGATCACGGCCATCTCACCGAGCACTGCCGTAATCTGCGGTGGAAGATGAACACGTGGGGTGATGCAGGATACCTCAACAAGTTCATCAAGGGCGCCGGGAAAAAAGGCAAACAACTAGCCATCGATGGAGCCGACAACCGACAAGGCAAAACAATTAACGTCGTGCATCTGTCAAGACCCAAGATCACTGGAGGGGAAAGATCACAACATCGGCAACTGGCGCACTTTGGGCAGGTAGCCAAGGCGTCACAGGCTTCAACTTCTAAGCGGCAGTGCACGCCGCAGCGACACCCGCCCATTTCTTTCACAGATCTCGATGAAGAAGGGGTGATATACCCCCACGGGGACGCCATTAACCTCCACGTCCAAATTAGTATCGATACGGTCAGCAGAGTGCTTGTCGACCAAGGAGCCTCTTGTGATATCATGTACAAAGAGCTCTTTGACAAGATGGAGCTCAAGCTGCAGGACCTGCAGCCTACCGACGTCACACTAATCGGGTTCATTTCTGAGACGACTAAACCGTTGGGAAAGATCGTCCTAACTGTTACGACGGGATCCGTATCAGTCCCTGTAGAATTCTTAGTGATCAATGACAATTCAGGCCATAATGCGATCTTGGGCCGACCATGGCTTCATGCCATGCGGGGCATACCTTCGACATACCACCAGAAGGTGAAATACCCCAACGCTAGAGGGGAGGTCGAGACGGCCCAAGGATGTCAAGAGGATTCACGACGCTGTGAAGACATCTCCGCAGCTCTGAAGAGACAGCTGATTGTTGTCAAACAACCCACGAGTACGAGGAAGCTCCTCAACCAAATAGCCCGAACTGAGAGGGTTGTTGAGGAACAAGTGGGAGAGACGCTCCGGAGGGTGAGCATCCCTAATATGGACGAGGAACACTACTTCCTCATTGGTGATAGCCTCCCAAAAGGGGAATCCGAGGAGCTGGAAACGTTCCTCTTCAATAACATCGATAAATTCGCATGGAGCCCCAAAGACATGCCGGACCTAGACCCTAAAACAGCATGTCACCACCTAAGTGTTAACGCCGAGTATAAGCCAATAGCTCAAAGGAGCAGGAAAGTATCCGTCCAGCACAGAGCGGCTATAATTGCAGAAGTCTGAAAGCTATTGGAAGCCGGAGCTATAAGGGAGGTGTTCTACCCAAAATGGTTATCCAATCCGGTCGTCGTCCCGAAGAAGAACGGGAAGGAAAGAGTCTGCATAGACTTCACCAATCTGAACAAGGCTTGCCCGAGGGATCCATTCCCCCTCCCCAGGATTGATCAACTGGTGGATGCAACAGCGGGAGCAGAGAGGATGACCTTCCTCGACGCATACTCGGGGTACCATCAAATCCCCCTCGCCCGCGAAGATCAAGAGAAGACATCGTTCATATCGCCTTTGGGAAACTATTGGTACACGGTAATGCCGTTCGGCCTACGCAATGCGGGGGCAACATATCAAAGGATGATAACGAATGTTTGCCAAAATCATATAGGGAAGACGATGGAGGTATACATAGACGACATGGTCGTCAAAAGCGAAAGGGCCGCATCCCACCTCCAAGACATTAAGGACGTCTTCCAAACACTGGGCGAGCACAAACTGAAGCTCAACGCAAGCAAATACGCGTTCGGTATCAGCAAAGGAAAATTTTTGGGACATATGGTCAGTCGAAGAGGAATAGAGGCTAATCCCGACCAGATCACAGCTCTACAGAACCTAGCAGCACCCAAGAATAAGAAGCAGGTACAAGAGCTCACGGGAATGATGGCCGCACTGAGCAGGTTCATCAGTCGATCCGTGGACAAGGGACGACCATTTTTTGAATCACTCAAGAAGGATAGAAAATTCGTGTGGGACCCGGAGTGTGAAATTTCATTCAACAACCTCAAAGAGTACTTAAGGACGCTGCTACTGCTAGTAAGGCCGAACAAAGGAGATATTCTGGCATGCTACCTAGCAGTTTCCGCTACAGCAGTGAGCGCAGTCATCCTAAGAGAAGAAGGTCGAGAGCAATTCCCGATCTACTTCGTCAGCAAAACTCTGGTCGAAGCCGAAACACGCTACCTACCATTGGAAAAGCTATGCTTGGCACTGGTCGTTGCGACCAAAAAGCTGCCGCACTACTTCATAGCTCACCAGGTCCAAGTCTACAAAAAATTCCACATTAAGGAGTATCTTCGATGGACGGACATAAGCGGCAGAGTTGCGGCCTGGGGGGTCGAGCTATCCCAATTTCATATAGGGTTCGCACCCCGACATGCCATAAAGGGACAAGTCTTGGCCGATTTCGTCGCCGAGTTCACTGAAGGATATGACGAGCCATTGGCCATATCCCCCCAGTCTCACTGGCAAATACATGTCGATGGATCAGCCACCAAAGACGGATCTGGAGTAGGCATCGTCCTTAAGTCCAGCGAAGGAGCAATCATCGAGAAAAACATCAAGCTGGGCTTCCGAGCTACTAACAATGAGGCAGAATACGAAGCCATGATAAACGGCATGCTCATTGCACGGTTCCTCGGATGCTCCCACTTAATTGCTAGCTCCGACTCCATGCTCATCGTCAACCAGGCCATCGGTGAATACCAAGCCAAGGACGACCGGATGATCCTCTACCAAGAGAGAGTCCAGAGCTTAATGGCTACTTTCGAACAGTGCGAATTAATCAGAATTAATCGCACCGAAAACGCACACGCCGATGCATTAGCAACCCTAGCTTCGACACTAATGTTAGCCAACACTCAGTCAATCACAGTGGAACTTCTGGAAACCCCGAGCATAAACAGAAGAATAGACCGAGTAACATCAATACAATACGAACTAGGGTGGATGGACGACATGGTTCACTATCTGCAAAACGGGACGCTCCCGGCAGACAAGATAAAAGCGTTGAAAATCACAAGAAAGGCCCATCGATTCTGGCTATCCGAGGACGACAAACTGTACAAATCCATTTACCGAGGACCCCACCTTCTGTGCGTCCGGCCCGAGCTGCAATAGCCAGTTTTGGAGGAGATCCACGAAGGATCCTGCGGAGCGCACATCAAAGGGAGGTCCCTCGCCAACAAGGCAATCACACAAGGATATTGGTGGCCCTATATCAAGCGAGACGCCGACGTCTACGTCAAAAGATGCGACAAGTGCCAACGATTCGCCAAGATACCACGGCTCTCATCATTTTTGATGGCCCCAGTATCGGCTCCATGGTCATTCGCAGAATGGGCAATTGATCTAGTCGGGAAGCTTCCTAGGGCACCCGGCAGCGTTGAATATTTGATTGTAGCGACATACTACTTCACCAAGTGGGTGGAAGCTAAACCTCTCCAAGAAATCAAAGCCAGCAACGTTAAACAATTCATCTGGGAATACATCATCACCAGGTTCGGTATACCATACGCCATTGTCGCAGACAACGGCACCCAGTTCAAGGACGCCAATCTGCAGCTTTGGTATGAGGAACTCGGTATCCGAAAGTTCTATTCGACTCCAACATACCCACAAGGTAACGCTTAAGCAGAGGTATCGAACCGAACTGTCCTAGATGGCATAAAGACAACCCTGGAACAAGCAAAGGGGAGATGGCCTGAGCGGTTGCTCAACGTCTTATGGTCCTGCCGAACTACACCGAAGACGGGCATAAAGGAAACACCGTTCAGCTTAGCATACGGCGTGGAGGCCGTCATACCAACAGAAATCGGCCTACCCACCCTCCGAACAACTTTAGTCGAGCAGGGAAATAATGAACAAAGAATGAGAGAGGAACTCGACATGCTAGACGAGAAATGAGAGATAGCAGCCCTTATCCTAGCAAAATACCAACAAAGCGTCAAGCGAACCTATGACAAGAGGGTGAAAGGGACCAAGGAATTCGTAGTAGGAGAACTGGTGCTGCGACGAGTAACTGTCTATATCAGAAACGAGATACACGGCACCCACCTGGGAAGGCCCATACGAGATCGTTAAAAGAACAAGCCCAGTGTCCTACAAGTTTAAAAGCGTTCTGTTCAAAAATAGCAGAGGAGAGAAAAATTCTTGGAATGCAGCTAACCTAAAGAAGTACTACGTGTAAGCTAGCTTACCAATACAGGTACCGCCTTACCTATGCTTCTTAATGACATTGTCTTTCGAACATATAAAGTAGTTTGCCATATTGTCTAACAAGTGCAGATATGAAATTCCCAAACGGCATACATGCCTAGGAATACTATGAAATTCCCAAACGGCATACGTGCCTAGGAATACTATGAAATTCCCAAACGGCATACGTGCCTAGGAATACTATGAAATTCCCAAACGGCTAAGTGCCTAGGAATACTATGAAATTCCCAAACGGAAGACGTGCCTAGGAATACTATGAAATTCCCAAACGGCTAAGTGCCTAGGAATACTATGAAATTCCCAACATGGCATAAGTGCCTAGGAATACTAAGAAATTCCCATCATGGCATGTCTAAAAGAATGCCTAGGAATACTCAAGTCCTCCAATAAACCGGAGGCACATATGCAGGTACCAACTGATCCAGTACGCAAGGATCGAAGAAAGTAAAGAGACTAGAAGAATAATTCAAGCCCGCATTACGGAGGCGACCAATTACCAAGCAAAGAAAACAAAGGAAAAACAATCCAATCAAGGAAATATCAACAAGACAATAAAAAGATCCAATACATGAATAAAGGAATGAAGCAAATAGTCCATGCTCGCGTTACGGAGGCAATAATGTACGACGAATAAATAAAGAAATCAACTAAGAAGACCTGCTACATGACGAACACGCCGGTACATGACTCAGCCTGACCTCCTCGTCATCTGTCGCCGTGTCTTCGTCGGACTCTTGACCCTCAAAACGCTCCTCAAAAACAAGGAAATCGAAGTTGGTCGTATAAATACCCACATGCTTCCCTACCTCGAGCCGGGCTGCGAATTCTGCCCCCCTCGCGTTCTCATGGGCAACAGACGCACCCTTAAGACGAGCTTCATCCACAGAGTGCTGACGAGCTTCATACAGTTTAGAAGAAGCATCATGTCGACGTGTAGACGCACGAAATAATTTCATCAAGACATTGGCCTGGGGTATTAACAGCTTTAATTTACCAAACCATTTATCCTTTAAACGCCAATACCAGGCCAGACGATGCTCTTGCACCTCATAAACATGTTCGGCGCGTCCCACATAAGCACGGAATGACGCAGATTGAGTTCGCAATTTTTTCTTAAGCCGAGCACATTGGACTTGCAGCTTCTCATTCTTTCCCATCAGGATATGAGGTAAATGGGCACGAGCTTCCTCTGCCGCATCAGACGAACCTCCAACCCGGGCAGCACTAGTCGGTTCTTGCCCCGCACTAACAGGGAGCGGAGAGCTAGTCTGCTGCACCACAGTAGGAAATGCCTACGAAGAAAGGAGGGAAAAAGACAGCAGCATCAATACAACTAAAGAGCCGACAAGGCCAAATCCAAATAAATAATATTTTTATACAAGCATGGAGAAACTAAAAATGCAAACTACTCTCAAAACTCAGTCGGATAAACCCTCGACAGAAGCCGGTTTCTCTGCGGCGTCAGTAAAATGAATGTCCCGCAGAGAAACTATTTGCGTACCCAAACGACCCTTTGCCGAGGCATCCAAGTTGTTCAACGCATCCGTCGTTTATGTTACCCGGGCCATAGCATCAACCATACGCTCCGCTCGGATAACACCACGGGTGCCTTTCACATACTCATACACCTCTAGTGCCTGAGCATGATCCCAATAGGCTTTGACGAAGGATAATAGCAGATCCGCGTCTTCGAAAACAGCCCCTAACACCAAGTTCAAGCTCGTCACCCGGCCCCGAGCTTCATCACGAGAGCGCCGAAGTGCACCAAGAAGCTCTTTGGCCTTACCCTTGTTTGTTGTATAGTAGGCGGTCTTCTTGCTGAACTTCTCTCCCAAATCGCGTAACCGAATCGACAAGTTTGAAATATGAATATTCAGATCCTTGATTTCACGGCGAGCAGAATTCAACTCCAAAGTTAAGGACGCCTTAAGCCTTTTTGGATCACCTATAACAGTATCATCTACACTACGACTAGGAGAGGCCCAGACCACCATGGCCAGGGGATTAACAGGTACCTGACAAGATTTTTATGTGTCCTTCAAAAGATGACGACAACCAACAGACAACGTAATTAACTAAGAAAGCCAAACAGGAAGAAAACGGAGCACATATATTATCAACTTCCCAACAGAATGTCTTTATAGATACAAAAACGGCCCACAATCCGGGTACCAAAAGACCCTACACTAAGCTACACAAAAAATACTACAAGTATATGATCAGTGCTCCACCTGAGAAGATGCCAGTGGGGGAGTAGCAGCAGTAGCAGGCCGAGGAGTAGAAGGAGCTGACCCAGAATGGGGACGGAGCGCCGTCGATGTTGTATGCCCCGGCAGCCGTGGGAGCTCCTCATCCCGAAGATTGGCCCAATCTAGAGGCTTAGGCGGTGCACCTTGCGGACAGGGATAAACCAATTCCGACCATGCCCGGTCCGACAGAGGTACCTTGCAAAATTGCTTTGAACTTTGTCCGCTCTTCCGATTGCGCCGCTTTCAAAGAAGCAACCTCGGATTTTTCAGCCTCCACATCCTCCGCCATGAGCACGTTATCGGCTTCTAATAGGTCGTATTTTTCGACCATACGCTCCTTTTCGGCCTCCAACCTTTCAACCTCCTCGGTCAGGCGTAAGTTATCTCCCACCACTTCGTCATAATCTGCGGCTAACTTCACCATCTGAGCTTTCTCCTCAGCCATTGCCTTACTTTCGGCAATTAGATTCTCTTTCTCAGCCTCGAACAACTGAGCTTTCTCATCAGCCATTGCCTTATTTTCGGCAATTAGCTTCTCTTTCTCAGCCTCGAGCGCCGTCAACTGATCTTTCAGTACAACGGTGCCCACGAAAACCTGTAATCAAAAACATTAGACACCAGCCAACTAAGGGCATAACGAACTATATAACAAAAGACGTGCGAAACATACCCGAAGCACATCATTGTTGGCTTGCTCAATGACCAACACTAAAGGTCGAGCAGCCATTTCCTCTGCATCCTTGAAGATAAGGGGCTTCAGAGAAGTATACCCCATCCTTAAGGCTCGGGGTTGCTCCAGTAGTTTGCCCCCACACCGATCAATATAATGGGTCATCGCGACCCCGTCCACCACCACCTTTTCCGAGCTGGGGGGAACCTCATCCTCCCCTCTCGTCACAACCTCCTCGGCAATCTCTTTGCCGGCTACCACCTCCACTTCCTCCCTAACCCCCTTCTTCGACGGAACAGTCTCAGGGGCCATGCGCTCACTCACATCCTCAGTTCGGATGGGCGACATGATAGGCAGGCTCATCGTATCCTCACCCATGTTCACCATGAGGTTGAGATGTCTGAAAATATTATCGAATGACCCCTGAAACACAACAATACCCATTGACCGGGCAAGGGCAAGGGTAACCAATGAAGAAGTCAATAGCTGAAACATGATAACAAATAAAGAGAGGAACAATGGAAGTAAGAGAATTCACAAAACTAATACACGTACATGGACATTCGCAGAAGCCGCCTCGGTGGAGTCATCTTGAGGAGAGGCAACCAGCGCCACATCTGTGACGACATCAGGAACCTCCTCATTCACCGATGTATCCGACACCCTAGTCCTCTTCGGGGTCCCAGCAACGAGGTCTGATGCTCGGCGCTATGGGAATTCCTCCTCCGGCTCTATGGGAATCTCAGGCGCAGGATTACCCTTGGTTACTGGCCCCGCAGGATAACCTAACAGCATGGGAGCAGTACGACTTGTCGGGTCCTTTGTCGGTCCAGGCCCCCACCACTTCCAAAGGGCTAAGAGAGCTTCGACATTGGGAGCGCCGAGGTCTGGAACATCGGGAGCGATGGTAGCAGGTCCAGGGATCTGGTGTCCAGCACAACCCCAATCTCCGGAAGCAATCACGATACCAAGATTATGCTCCTTGTTGGTATCCGGAAGACCGATGACAAGCCGAGAGAAGGAGCACAACGTCTTCAAATAAGAGTTACGGCGATCAAAGCTCAAACTGTAGACCCCGAATACATTTTTCAGTTCGACATTGATCCCCGACAACTCCGACAACCTTCGAATACCGTTCAGGGTACGATAGCCATTCAGGACCAATTAGGCCGGGGCAATCTGGACAGCCTCAAAGAACGAAGCCATCCATTCAGTGAAAGGAAGTCTAAGACCCCCCGTAAAGAACGCCGAGGAACGAACAGCTACCTCGCCGGCAGGTACAACCCCCATGACCTCCTCATCGGAGACAGGTAGCCGAATATGTATGTGATCGGGTATCCCGGCCAGCTTCTTAAAATCCTCTTCCACAAATGGGTCAACTTGAGCCAAGCATTGGGTCAGAATTTCCTATCCAAACGTCATAAAAACTTCATCAATATACTAACCAAAAACAAATCACACGAAGCGAGTTCCCCCCCCCCCCCCCCCCAATTACCAGAAACCCTACATTTTTCCACCAACCCAACAAACGAAAATCCTATACATAACGAAAACCACCAATCACCAACCTAGATAGACATATATAGGCAAGCAAGACCACATATCCACGCCACATACATGACAGCAACAACAAATCAAACATAAGACCCTAAGCTTAGAGATCTACAAAAAATCCCACAGAATACGAAAACACTTACAGTCATGTTAAAGGGCAAACAGGAGAGAGCCGCAGCAAATATGTCAGCAATAAGAAGAAACCCTGGGTAGAGAGTCAGAAAATCTTTTGGCGGGAAGCACAAACCCTAGAGAGAGAAAATAAGAGATCTTTTTCAGTAAATTATGAGATAAAATCAAAAAGAGTTACTCAGCGTAGTTAAAAGGAGTGGAGCCACAAAAAGAATAAAATAATAACCGTCCTTTCGTGTGACAGAGGTTTACCTTTTTTCAGTCACATAAAAGTCCACAACCGCTGCTATTTTCAACAAATCAACGCTCCAGATCCTGCCACATCAGGTAGTATATCCCACTAACCAATGCAGTTCACATCATTACACCTATATAAACGACCAGTGAACCCCACCACAAAAAACTTACAGCATACGCTCCCCATATTACTACACCGAGGAGGCATCTCGATTACGTTCCTCGATGCCAAACAGTTTATTACCATAGGACCACCGATCAAGGTCGATGAAGACCGTTCCTAGCTCGACGGCTTTTAAGCATCCGGTCTAGCAACGCTCTCCGGGGGGATAACCGTGCACTTTGCTCGGTGTCCAATACTGAGGGGCATCGTATGGTTTCAACATGAAGGCAAAGCAAATAAAAAATAGACAGAATCAAATTGCAAAAGCAGAAGTTTTATTCATCCACGAAGGGGGATACAAACAAACACGTACAACGGGAAAAGAAAAGTTTACAAGAAAAAACACTCATCCTACTTCTTGGAACTACCCCCACGTCGGCATCCTTCTTCGCCAAGAGCCCCTCCAGACGCTCTTTTTCCCTAATCAAATGGGAAATACCAATCTTCACTTGTTTTAAAGCATGAGATTGAGACTTGCACTTCTGCTTGGCTTCAAAACGAGCAGCACTCTCCTCCTTCCAATACTGTTTAAACCGCCTTTCTTCGGTCCGAGCACATTTAAGGTCGGCTTTCAGCCACGACATCTCAATTTCTTTCAACTGAAGAGGAGTCAATTCCTCTTCCTCGAAACCAGGGGGACGGGGTAGCATAAAAGTAGGCTCCTCTTCAAGAAGAGCTTTTTTTTTGGCAGCAGATCTAGTGATGGGAGCCATCTTGGATAAAAGCGAATTAGAAGAAATAAAATTATAAAACAAGATAGAGAAAGGATTGGTAATGAAGTACAAACAATAGGGAGCATTTATAAGGAATCAAAGGGCACAAGAAACGAAGAAGCACAAAGTACGAGGCGTTGCAACAGTTCACAGGACGAAGGCACGAGATACGAAAAGGTACAACTTCCCAGATACAGAAAAAGAAAAACAAAATACAAATTACAAAATAGAAAATAGAAAATACATCAGAACACTGGCCCAATCAAATTAAGGATCAATTGGCGGGAAAACCGAACTGCCAGACCGGGAGAAAGCTATCCGAGCAGAGCAATCTAACCGAGCTTGGTAGGAGTCGTTCATGACAACCAAGCACTCATTCTCCCTGGAGAGGTCGGTGTTCGTCCTAGTAAGGACCCTGATGCGCTCCTCAAGCCGAGCATTCCTAACCATCATACTAGCTAGGCCTTGAGGGGGGTTATCGAACTCATCCTGAGCATGATCCCAAATCTCCTCAACCTCATACCAAGAGTTGGCCAGGTGATTTCTGTGCAACAACAAATTATCAAGCTGACGACTCAAGGCCGAAATCTTGGTCCACTTCATTGTCTACTCGGGATGAGAGTCGAACAAACTCAAAGCCAAAACACCATACTCCTTCTCAAACTGGCCATGCGGTGATGGACCCAAGATACCTCAGCATCCAAGCCCTTCAACTGAGCATGATATCTCACCACGGGCACAGACATTCTGGAAAGTTGTTAATAGTACAGGAGGAAATGGGGGATGAGAGAGAAGAAAACAATAAAAGTTTGTAAGAGGTGATAATTACAAAAGAAAAGATGAGTATTTATAGAGCCAAGGTAGTATGGCCTTGTCTGACAATTCTTGGGAACATGCATCTTTGACCAACCTGCCATGTCTCAGATGTCACGCGGCTACAGTACGGCCAGAAATAAAGATACAAAATATTCAAAGGTCCACATTCCAGAAAAACGACAAACCACAAGTGCAACATAAAAAGAAGTGCAAGATAAAGGGGCAAAGATAATTTTCATTAATAAAGATGCGATACATCGCTGTTCATTACATCAGAGGACAACAGCAAAAAAAAAAATCTATTACATCAGAGGACATCAAAAGAAAATCTGTTACATAGGTGTTCATTACATCGGACAACGTATCCAAAGAAGATCGACTATATCAACGAGCCAAGCGAATAGGAGGCACGAAGGAAAGAAGAAGAAAAAAAAAAAAAGAAGAAGAAAAAAAAGGAAGAGGAACATAAAGAAGAAAAGAAAAATACGAAGAAAATAAACATAAGAAGAAAAACGAAAATAACAAAAAACCCGAGGAACTCAGGGTTGATTGTTACATCGTAGTGGTGAAAAAAAGATGAAGAAATGAAGAAAATTGAAAAAGAAAGAGAAAAAGGAAAAAAATGTGAGAAAAAAGAGAAAAACAGAAAAAGAAGAAGAGTGCAAGAATATAAGGCAGAAAAAGGTTATTAGGAGGAAGATGGTCGGTAATGATGAGAGGGCCCCGCTGGACTCGCAACATCTTATAGCGAAGGATTCCTCCTTAGAACGGTGTTCTCATCAAGCAGGGATTGATTAGCACGCCTGCAGTAATCCAACTCGGCCTTCAACCAAGTCAACTCTCTCACCATCTCCTTATGGTAACCACGCATTGTTTCTAACTCCACCTCAGCATCTCTCAAAAGCTTTAAGGCATTGCCATAAGAGGCTTTGAAAGCTTCCACTTGCAAGATCAAGGAGGAATTGGAGAAGGGGGAAGTCATCGCAATATATAGAATAAAAATATATGTAGAAAGAAACTGGTATGAAGAGATTATGAAAAGATACAAGCTTCGAAGGGGTATTTATAGAGAAATTGATAAAGGCTTGAGGTGAAGAATCGCAACCGTTAGCCAGAAAGGGTTTGGAGAAGCATGTGCATTAAAAGAGACGCGACTGTTCAAAAGAAACTCTTGGATTTGTGCCATTATTTTAATATTCATGGGAAAAGCAGTTACACACGCGTCCATATAGGGAAGTGCAACAATCTCCAGGAACATTGAAAATATATATTCTTTGCACTGGGCTCGAGAAAACCCAGTGGATAAGGTCAAACACAGGGCCCAATAAAACCCATTAATGAAGCCACACGCGCGCACAGTAAAGACAGTGCATTGGAAGAATAAACCAGATAAGAACAAGAAAAAGAAGAATCTTCATTGATTAATTGGAACTTCATTACAAGGTACTAGTCAACAAAAGGAAATTACAAAAATAAAAAGAAAAGAGTTATTTGGTGGAGGGGCCTGCTTCATCACCCGGCTTCTTTTTAGACCGAGCATACACTTCCTTGAGGGCCAACTTATAAGCCCTCTTGGAAGCAATATGCCTGTCTCTAGAGGCCTCGAGCTCTTGGATCCGAGCACGCGCCCAAATATTGTCGATCAAAGACCTTTGGTATTCCCTTTCCATGGCGTCCAAGCGCTCGTCCATCTCAACAGCTCGACGAGCTTCCATGGTCAAAGAGGCAACCCTCCTTTCGAGAATACGAGCCTTCCTCACCTCCTCCTCTAGATGAGCAACATACTCAGAAAGGTTGTCACCATTAGTTTCACGAGGAGAAGCCATTTGATTCGTTAAATAAGGAGAGTTATACAAAAAAGACAGGTACATCCCCCTTTTATAGGAAGAAATAATGGGAAAGATTAAAGGTCATCTCGAAGAAAGACTAACCCCCTTGGACTTCCCAAAGACATTTATGTCCAACTAATAACAGTTCAAATCCAATTCAGTCATCCATTGAGGTATTAAGAAAATAAACAAACGAGAATGATAATTGGAAACATTTTATTAATTTCAAGTAATTTGATTACAACTGGGGGATGATACCCAATACAAAAGAAATTACAAAAACTAATTATTCCGAGGAAGAGCTTGCTTCAACGTCATCCGACCCCGGTTTGGACCGATTGTACAGCTCCTTGAAGGCAAGCTTATAGGCTCTTTTTGCTGCCCTTTGCTTAGCTAGAGAAGCCTCGAGCCTCTTTATACGCTCAAAGGCCCAATCCCGATCAGCCATCGTCATGTGATGGGCCGCGCCCATATCAGATAATTTCTTTGCCATAACGGCCAGCTTCCTTCTCACAGCACGAGCTTTCTTGACCTCGTTTTCTAAATGAGCAATGTATTCGGGAGAGTTGTCACCAGTAGCACCATTAGGAGAGGCCATGACGTTCTTAGTAATGATAAGCAATGGAATATTTATAAGGGAGCAATCCCATTTTATAGGCAAATGGGTGAATATCAAGGGTCGCATCGAAGTTCGATAGCAGGTTTGCGAATTCCCAAGACATTAAATGGGTCCCAGGGAGTAGCCATAGATATGGGCAATTTTTGATGAAGCATTGGGAACAGCAAGACCGAAGTAACATCCTCGACAGACCGAGCATGACTCCCTCGACGTGGAGACCACACCGAGGCAGTCAGAGAGCACTTGATAGAACATAAAAATTAGACCCGAATATATCTATTCGGGTATGAATCGACCCACCCATTATTAGAGGGTACCCAAGGCTAAAACCCAAAAAACCATGGTCTAATAGAGCTTTCCTAACAGGCCATTATCTATAAGGGACCAGCCCAGTAGTAAAGATCCACAATGGAAAAGCCCATGAGGTGGCTCTTAAGATAACGACATTTGTCAACATCATATGAGGCATAATTGTCTATAAATAGCCAACTACCCCCCTAAAATAAGGACCAAAAAATCTATCTAAAAAATATAGAGAGAAGGAGAGAAAAGAGAAAAACTTGTCATAACTCACCCCACTAGAAAGCAGACCGAGCAAGATACAAGACCGAACACCGAAATCGAAGAAAGATCAAGATTAAAAGAGCAAGATACAAGACCGAACACCGAGATCGAAGAAAGATCAAGATTAAAAGAGCAATTGTAATACTGGGCACAATGCAAATAGAAAATTGTAATCCGAGCAATTATACCACCGAGCGTAATAAAGATTAAAGAAGTGTTCATTATTTATTCTATTTGATATATTATATTATTGCTGAAAAGCCTAATGCCACCGACCAAAGTTATGGCTTTATCACAAAGAGTATCTCTCACATTCCGTTAGCGAAGAAATTGGAAAAACGAAAAATCTTATAGTTTGACGCCACAAATTCCAACCCAAAAAACAATATTTTGATTGTGTTTCAACTATATCAACTGTACTTGAACTATATTGGTAATCGTGCACACGCGTTGCGTGTGATATGTGGATGAAGAATTTTTTACATGGATACGTTTGAAACACAATTTTTCACTTGAACAAAATCTTTATATGGATCTCTCTGATACTTATATTTCAAGTAGCTACTAAACTCTGAATCTATACTAGTAATTGTGCAAACGCATTGCGTGTGATACGCATAATATGATAAAAAAAATATATAAGTATAGTGATTCTACAAATATGTGGAAAAAAAAGAAGATATAATATAAGATAATAAGACATAAAAGAATTTTTGTTGGTTTAAATATGGACAAATAGTGTTATTTTCTATTTTTTTTTTTTTTTAAAGTATGGTTATATAGTGATTAGTAAAAGAGTGAAGGGGTAATTTTAGAAAAAATGATCAAAATTTTACAGCATCAAAAATATTGAGTTGGCTTATATCATTGATATATTTACTTGACGAGTTGTTAATCATATAGAACATATAGAGTAGAAATTCCGTATAAATCGAAATATATAGAGTGAACTCTAGTATTTAACCTAACAATTAATGAGCGTTTAATACAAGCGGGGTTGTTCGAGTTTTCATATGCCCCCGAAGTGCTAACATTTCAGATAAACGCGACTAGATATTGATAAGACACAATTGGAAAGTAAATATCATCATAAGAAAGGAGGATACCAAATCTATACGGGATGTATCCCACACATATATGGTCAAACCATAAAGATGTATTCCTTATCGTACATGAAAACAAAATTTCGTACGAGAATCTGCTCTTGTGTGAGGAGCATGACTAATAGTCACTCAGACCAGTATAATTAAGGGTACGAGAAGGAGGCGATGCTAATCGCAAAGGTGCTTTAGTTCACCTATGTCGAGGAACATGGTCCCCATGGACGCCATTCCTCGAGGAGAAAACTAAGTCGACGGATAAACATGGAACGATATAAAGAATATCTATGCAACATGTCAAGTATGACAATGTAGGTATATTGTGATATGATCATATACGATTGGCAAGATTGTGCGAATAAGATATTATTCTAAACCATCCGCCTATATAAAGACTCCTTCACCACGAAGCAAATGATTCCAACATTCATACACTCATACACTAAATACGGGTATGACCAAACCTAAATGACATTCAATTACATATTAAACACTCCTTAAAAGGTCCATCCCTTTGTACAACTCCTTTAGGCGACGGATAGCGAATGGTTGTAAAACCAACAAGTCCCCATTGTTCTTAACAATTTGTGTGCATATAATTAGTAGTATCAGCGAATGAAGCGGGGCATGCCCTACAAAGAAATTTTCTTATTGGCTCTAAGCAGTAGGAACCCCACATGCTCTGGAGCCCATCAAATGGCGATGTCCCTAGGAATGATCAAGAAGTAAAAGCCCTGTTCGTTTTACCACGAGCTAAGCAAACTGTTAGATTAAAGAAAGTGAATCAGCAACTTACTGCTCTTTCTCTCACATGGCCGGAAAGACACTAAGTTAGACGAAAAAAAAACAACACAAATGGGACTATCACGTCCATAAAGGGGGGGAACACGGGCGATTGTGGGGCATGCAAAGAGACCCCGTCATGCCAAGGATTATGGTGACAGCCGACGACAGTGCCCTTTGCTTGGCGGGTTTGGCCGCATCAACGTGTTTCGATTAGAACACAGCGTCTGACATGGATGACTTTCCTTGCAAGCATATTTTCAGCAGGTATAACTGATCTCGTGACATTTTATAGTCATTAAATGCAACCGGCACTTTACTAGACTTAGGAGAGTCTCTACACATGCTTATCACTGTGTGTAGTTTGGGGATCGAGCTAAGACTGAGTGAGTTAATGCCATGTTACTTCACATCATTCCTTTTCAATGTTAACATGCAAAATCTCCCTCTAACGGCGGGAAGGATATTCTTAGCAACGTCACTTTCGCATATCATGCGGTAAAGAGATCACTTGCCAAGGTTAAACTATCAAATGATAGGCAGAGGATACATAATCGATGTATGTCCCGATTTTCAGAGGGCCATATTTTGAATGTTTTAGCGGCTTAATCAAAATATAAAGCACTCAAACACGTGTTCATATGAGACTTCTGTCTCATAACTAGTAACCAGCTGGTACGCATTCAGTGTTTGAGCGACTATGTGCCTCAGATGGACCAATGCAGCAATATGCAATGTATTGTGACCCTACATAGAAATATATAGGTGCGCATCACCAAATAATGCGCGCAATCATTTGCAACCGATTAAAGTTTATGTGAGTCCATTTTGGGTCTGAACATAATTAACATGATGTTCAATTTCAATTCCCAAAGTAAAGTAATGCACATCGAAACTTTGATATTAACTCTTCGGTATTATCAAGTCGACAAGACTTTTCAGGATAATCCGGAACATCAGCCATCAACTTAATGATTAAGCTAAGAGTTTGAGAAATGCTGCATTTCTGTGGACAACAATAAAATGTGACCATATTGTCGATGCATCAACCATAGCCATATATATTTATGGTTCGTAGTATAGTTGGATAAGTCCACAACAACTCCTTCAATTCTTTACAAAAATTCTACGAGTCCATTTTCGTGATCTTTGGTCGTATTGAGTGGAGGTTGTGTAAAGAAATCCCAATTCTTTCATGAGCTATTTTTAGATAAAACTGGTTTTTTCGAATTATCTTACTACTCAACAAAGTACGATAGACCTATAGGAGTATAAGGCCTTATATTTGACAAATCAATTTAGTTTTACCAAAGATTTCGATTTGGAACGATAGGTCCGGAATCGTTGTCACTGAGTACTCTTTTAGGCAAGTAGTTGGTAAAATTATGTTGTACACCGTTACCCACTATTTCCAAAAAACCAACTACCCCACAAGTATTGCCTAAAATTTTATAATTTAAAGTTTGGTCCCATTTGTCAAATGAATTTGCTCAAATAATACTTTAAATTAATTCGAGAAAATTTCAAGAAACAAGCAAAACATAATCCAAAAGTATGGTCCAAATGGGAAAATAATAATACAAATGGAAAAATATAATCCAGATAAGCCACAAACCGGCACAATAATTTAGCAAAATCAATATAGAAATGTACCAAACTCATTTGAGCCACAAAATCGGAGTTCTGAAGAGTTTTCTTTCATTTTGCTTTAACCACATTAGCTACGACTTTTACACTCTTATAATAGTTGTGAACTATGAAAGGATTATCCGGGCATGACCTTTGTCATTTATATAGCAGAGAATTGGCTCAGTGAGCATTGTCTTTTACTTTGGAACAACAAGCCCTATTGTTCGTTTCAAGGACTGTCTTGGAGCCACAGGTCTTCGGTTTTGACGATTGTCTAAATCTCGCTTGGCTAGGCGAGCGTCGGTCTCGCAACAGTTCGAGAAAAAAAACCCTTGTCTCAATTCTCGATTCGTGGAAAATAAAATGTCCATGAAGAGCATTAGTATCAGGCAAACAATTCGCCATTGACCCAATAGGATTAAAAGTTTCTCATCGGGACAATTATCTCATCCAATAACAGATGGGCGATGAGCTAAAAGAACATGGTGAATATAGATTCACAATACTGCTTATGAAATAAGTTTTCAAGCTAGTAATTTTGGTGAATTATCACTCTAATTTGTCAATTTCAGACAATTTTTCACCATAGACGCATCATGTCTCAAATGTGGCGGCGGAATAACATCAACGCCTTAGCTTTCATTTCGCGAGTAAAAACAACCCCGTGTTATACTCATTAAAGATGGCATCCAAAAAAAATTGGGAATCACATAAACACATCAGGGTGACTAACATGTGGTGTCGGAATAACATCATCGTTTAAACAGTCAATTCGCAAGTATGATTTACGATTTTCCTCATCATAGATGGCATCCAATATGTGTTGCAATTTCTGGATTAGTTATCATATAAAAATACTGTTTTATATGTTTATGGTTTGCATAAGCACAAACTTTGTTTTGAAATGACAGGTTCGAAAACACTAGTTTTGATTTTCATGTAAATGGGTTCTCATTGATCGAACGACAGGTCTATACTGAGTCATCAATTCGGAGAAACATACATCACTATATAAACACACTCGGGAAAATTATTATTTAGTCAACCCCTTTCGGTAGCTCTACTTGAACACGATCAGGAAAGACGGTGAGGGCAGAGGGCACGAATGCCACATAAAATCCGACCTCATTAGGACATCAACCACATGTAACATCCCGTATTTTTATAAATGGTTTTATTCATAATTTAATTTATCCAAAAATGTTTTATACAAATTTTACCAAAAACCGGTCACTCGACTAATTTTTAGCCAAAAACCGAAACTCTTCCTAAAAACTTTATTTTAAAAACCTGTTACTAATTTTATTAATAAAAAGGACCCAATAGTTTTGTTTCTAAAGATTTGTTATTTTTGGGTAGTAAAACAATAATTTTGATTAAGAGTTTACTTTTAGAACTTTGTGGACCAAATAGTTCGTTACCACAAACTATCTAAAAACAGTTTTTTCTAAACCAAAAATCAGCCACTTTCAATTCTAAAAACCTAAAATCAGCCAAGAGAAGAGAGAGAAAAAGAGAGAAAAGAGAAAGAAGAAGAAGAGGAAACCACCGTTAGCGGATTATTACCGGAAGCATCTCCACTACGCTCTAAGGTAACGGGGGTTATCCATTGCGACTAGACGAGTGTGTATGTTAGGATTAGGTTTTACGTTTAGTATAAATTGGGGTTTTTTGCCTTTTATATTAATTATGTTCTTAAATTGTTAATTGGGGTTAGTTGTTATATTTTTAATTCGCTTCTTGGATTTTGGATTAGTTGTGGATTTAGTATTTTGATTTCGGATTAATGATATTATTAATGGGTTGCGTGTTATATGCATTGATTATGTATTATTATGGTTGTTGATAGAATTGGGTAAATTATTGTTGAATAAAGATGTGTTTTATATTGCGTATACAAGGTGTTTGTTAAAATGTCTGAATGAGTTTTTATGTTGATTAGACTTGTTTGGCTAGTTGTGAATCTAGCACTTAGGCTTTTGGATTATGTTGTATTAGGTTACGTGACGTATGAGATTGTGTTATTTGAATAGTATAATATTATTGGCCGAAGCCTTAATATTTATACGTATGAGATTGTGTTATATGAATAGTATAATATTATTGGCCGAGGCCTTAATATTAATACATTAGCAATGGTCTCTGTCTCTTCCTAATTCCGGGGACAGAAGACGGCAGTGGGGATAGGGAATGACTCGTCTTACGGACTGGGGCGAGTGGCATGAGAGGTCCTAATGTGCACTATATTTACTTTTATGTTAGCAATGGTCTCTGTCTCTTCCTAATTCCGGGGACAGTAGACGGCCGTGGGGATAGGGAATGACTCGTCTTACGGACTGGGACGAGTGGCATGAGAGGTCCAAGTGCGCACTTCAAATACTTTTATGTTAGCAATGGTCTCTGTCTCTTCCTAATTCCGGGGACAGAAGACGGCCGAGGGGATAGGGAATGACCTACCTTACGGACTGGGGTAGGTGGCATGAGAGGTCCATGTTTGCTATAAATTTGTGTTGACGTTATTTAATTTATCCCGTTGTAGAATGTTATTATATTCCTTTTTATACGTCAATTATCGTAGTTGTAGAATTTGTGAGCTCTTGCATTTATGAGACGGAGTGACGGTGTTGTGGTGACGTCCCGTCTAGTTATGTGCGTGGGACTCACCGTTACAATTTTGTCATTCAGGTACATTATAGGTTGGCACATTTGGATAGGAGCTATCGCAATGCATCACATGGGTTTGGGACTTTCGCTTTATTTTTACTTATAGCACTTTTGAGGTTGTAGCCTACGGGCAATTTACATTCGTTTATTTTCTTTTATAAATCTGTCAAAACTATCTCGTCTTGTAGCCGCATTTGGCAAATACTTTTATTTATTGTTTAATTGTTCCTTTAAGCTCGCAAGCGTTTTCTTTTAAAAATTTCAATTTTGTACCAACAGGTTTCACTTTTCTTTTATTTAAAAAGGTCATGCCTCGATATCCGTGTTTATGGATTTTGGGGCGTGATAATATATCCGAACTTAAACCCTAGTTTTCAAAATACCCAATCTCCTATATTTTACACAAATTTCCGAGAGCAAAGTGCTGATAACGTGTTGTTTGACATATTAACTCATTCTCTCTCTATATATATATATATAGATAGATGTATGAGAGACAACAATAAGTGAGGTAGAGTATAGTTAGGGTAACAAGACCCCTATTAGCTCGTTATTCATTAATATGTGTGTAGAGAGATACATGCAAGACCCCCTAACCCTTTTTATATAATAGATGACCGAGTTACAAATCCAATTTAGGGTCCAAGTAGGATCTCTAAAACTAAGCACAAGTCTATCTATAATGTTTTACAACATTATGAACTTTTTATGTTTAAATACTTGAGTAAATGTTTGTCTAATAAAGTTAAACTTGAAAAACTGATTGAAAAAGGTTATCAAGATGTTGTCTCGTTAAATTTGGAGATTTTCAAAGAATCACAATAAATTGGGAAAATGAGAGAGTATTTTTTTTAGTACATATGTATATAATATATATTACATCTTATAATATTAGTATTACATCTTATAATAATATTAGAACCTTACATTTGTTTTACAATCTATAATCAAAATTAGGGCCGGACGAAAACCCGAAAAAACCGAACCGAACCGAAAAAGACCAAAACCGAAAAACCAAAACTTTTTCGGTTCGCTTTCGCTTTACAATAAAACCGGACTGAAAAAAACCGAAAAACTAGAAAAACCGGAAAAAATCGAAAAGCCCAAAAAAGACAAAAAAAACCTAAAAACCGAAAATAAAACCGAAAAAACCAGAATAAAAACCGAAAAAAATCGAAAGACCGAAACAAACCGGTTCGGTTCGGTCCAGAAAATAAAAAGACCGAAAACCGAAAAAAGCAAACCGAAAAATTTGCTCGGTTTTGGTTTCGGTTTTACCAAAAACCGAACCAATCCGGATCGAACCCAACCCTAATCAAAATACCCATAAAATATTCTTAACCTAGTTTGTTTTTAACCTAGTTTTATTTGTTTATTATTAAATTTATTTTTTGATCCTACTCTGTTAGAAAATATCAATTTTATTCTATGTACCGACACCGTACCCATTACGGTCAAACTACCAAAAAGTTCTCGATACTTCAAACCACTTATGAGGTACAAGTTTGACATACCGGTATTGTACCCATGGGCGGATTTAGCATGTGGCATGCGGCGGCATATGCCCCCCCCCCCCCCCCAATTTCAAATCATGAAATTACTAGACCCTTAGGGGAGTTTTATTATATTTATATACATTTGTTTCAAGTTTGTAATACATATTTATATACACTTATATTGTTATATTTATAATTTATTGGGTAAAATCTTGGATGAACCCAGTGTGATATTAAAAATAGTACAATATGTTAAGAATATTTGTTTTGTTTTATTTAATTTTAGGATCGGCTAATAATGACTCACAATTTCGCTCTTATATTTTAGATGAATATTTACATAGGTATTCATCATAAACTTACCCACATTTTTTTGATTGATTTATTTAGGAGTTAAATTGAAGAATGAGATTAAAGTGTATTTAAATTTCGGCGTAATTTAAATACACAAAAAATCATTTTCTAACAACCAAAAAAAATTAAAGTAATGTCACCTTATTGAATTTTAATTTTGTGGTTTCTCTTTCTGCTTTATACATATTTGTTGCGAATTGAAAAACATGAAAATAATTAATGTAAAAAGTCGAGTTCGATAAAATTATATTTAGATGAATAATATGTTTTTTTAACATTTCAAATAGTTTACCAAACGATGTAATATATAAGGGATTCGAACTAGGTAGTTTGTCGAAATCAATTGTAATTTTACTTTGATTTTGTAACAACATTAATTGTATGTCATGTTTTTTAAATCGATATAAATTTTTAACTATGTGATAAGTATCTATGTAAACCTTGCATTCCCAAAAAAAAAAAGGATCCTCCCCTCACTGTACCCGTAGTGGTAACTTAAAAAAAAGTTTAAATCTGAGTACCCGTAATCAAGGTTTTAGAAGTCGTTAGACGTTTCACAGACGTTTTACCTCCGAGTAACCGTCTAATTGAATAATCACCGACTCATTTTGACTCATTGTAATAATTTTTTTTTATTAAAAAAAGATATATAAAGTATTCAAGTAGATTTCAAGTTTTACTCGACTAATCGCCGACTAAACCGATTAATTGCTAACTAATCCGATTAATATCTTTCTTACTAATTGGTTTGATCTAACGAATCACTGATTAATCCAATTAATTACTGACTAATTCGACTGATTGCTGCATTGACTGTCGTTAACTTCTCAAACGGTTAATTTAGTCCAAATAGCATTAGTTGAGTCAGATGGAAAACGACTAGCGACTAATCGCCGACTAATCGACCAACTAATTCGATCTGTAAAACTACGGCCATAATACCTTAGTTGAAAGTTAAAACTATATATAAATTATTTGGTACTTGATTTATTTATTTTGGGTTTGAATTAGGATGTTAGTTGTATTTTTTTCAAGCTAGTGTTGTTTTAATTTTATTTTATTTTTGTCAAGTTCAACCCACGCTTCTAAAGTCCCGGTGATAAGGACTAGGTTGGCTCTCCGTTGGAGTATTTTAATCGAGGATAAGGGAGTGATTAATAAAGTACGAATAGCATTTAGTACACTCCAAAGAGATGAGGGAGTTACAGGAATGCCCCCATTGTTTCAAGAAAACTATATTTGGCCCATTATTTCAACATAAAAAGACTACCAATATGAAAGAAATCGGTGCAAGAATAACGAGCCGATCCATATCATCTTGACTTGGTTGTTCTTCTATCTATGTGGAGAGGAAATAAATATTTGTATTCCCTTACGAGATTTATTTTGTACACTGTGGGCGGATTCGTTTTTCTGTTAATGGGGTGGACCATGTGTAAAAATTACATTGCTAAAGTTTACAAGATAAGAGTTTCATTTACTAATAAAAAAAAACGTCATTTTATTAATAAATGCCCATCTCTTATTTTTGGTTCCGAATACTCATCATTATTTTGATATGTATTTGAACCACTAAATGAATCCTTACGGAGGAATCTAAGAGCAAAAAATTACAAATAATACCATCAATAAATTTTATATAAATTTTTTTCGAATAAATTTTTTTGAGGATCACCTATTCTTGTATACCTCCTGATATGTTTGGCGACATCTAAAGCTGGTCATATAATAATTTGAAATAAACAACCGATCAGGTGATAGTCCGACGAAGACATGTTCAAAGGAAAATAGCAAATTTTGTTATATAAAAATCGACATTGTCTTGAGTAATTTTGAACTGGAGAAGAAAATTGTGGATGTTTTTTCTAACAAAAACTATTTCATTGTCGAGTTGGATGCGTGTTTTTTTCAAACAAAAATATCTTGAGTAATTTTGAAGTGGAGAAGAAAATTGTCGAGTTGGATACGTGTTTTTTTCATTCGTATTGTCAATTGTTTTGTTTTTATAAAATTTGATAAGATAAAAGTTTTCAGGTTCGACTGATGTGATTAAGAGTCTACATCCGACCTCGATGGTTCAAGAAACGCGTTTTTCGTATCCCGATTCTCAATTCTCACTATTTCACAAATAAAATATTATTATTTTTACTTTTTTTCCTACGGTTCACGCCGCAGTTTTCCATTCTCTTCTTGTTTTCCACTTCCTATATTAGCAGTTACTAACAAGTGCATTTTAACCAAAAGATATTAAGAAGGGATTGAGTGCATCATGATCATCTCGAAAGCCGGAGATAAATTTGTTTATACTTTAAAGGTTGTGTATCAAACTAGTAAATTTTCAATTTAAACCATACGATAAAGTTTAAACCAAAACTACAAGGACTATTGGTTTATTTTTTACCAAATAATTGGTAATAATTAGTCTAGAAGTAGCTGTTGTCTTGTCTCCTTGAAAACGTTAATTCCAGAGTAGAGCAGATACAGATATTATAAAAATATTTATATTATATATATATATATATATATATAGAGAGAGAGAGAGAGAGAGAAAGAGCATAATTTGGGCATTACCCAGATCGTAATTAACATCAAATAAGCACATGTTTGTGGAATTCTACCTTAATTTCCTGTTTTATTTTAATGAGTCTTGATCTGTTATGATTACTTATAAGTGCATGATTAATGTTCTTTTGTTATGTGTATTAATCTTTTTTTCTGAGTAGTTGAGTCTTGAGTGTCTGTATGCATGTAATTATATGTATTTGACAATTTGTGTGTATATGGTCTGTGAAATTTAAGTTCTTTTTTATGATTTTGTGATAAAAATGAATTTTTGCTTTATTATTACTAGTTGCAGTATCTTATTTATCTGGATTTAGGATTTTAGAAGCTCAGATTGATTAGCATATGTGTGCATGTCTATAAGTATTTGCTTAAACTCGATATCCCGGTATGCTTTAGGGAATTTTAAGCAGGGGAGAGGAAATAGGCGGACACGGGCTCCAACACCCCTTATATTATGAAAATACCAAATTCTACTGTGTATTTTATCAAAAAAATTACAAACTTTAGCCCTTTCAGTACCCAGCATGATAATAGTAATAATACGGAGTAAAAAAAGTTCATGGTTCTGCTACAGTTTTTAAGGAAATAAGCCAGTTACTTTTGAGATTAAGAAAAAGAGTGGGATCATCAGCTTAGAAAATCTAGCTTTTCATGCGATTTAACACCGAAAGCTCAGTTTTTACATGCGTAATGCGCGTAGTAAAGGTATTAGAAATTATGAGCAGGAATAACAAATAACTTGAGTAAGCTCACTTGTAATTATTGTTCTGGGACCTTTTATATAGTAGCCTGCATTGATTAGATGATGTTTTTCATTAGCACTGAGAACTCATTTGGACGATGGCGAAATTTTATCATTTTTTCTGTTTTAAACTAATATGCAACCGTCTATACTAAGTCCGTTTGGAAAGGAACGTGTTTTATTAACAATAATATCATACAATTTGGAGGTCCTAGTTAGAATTTTCCTTTTGATTTTGGCCAATACAAGTCATTGTGTGTTCTGGCCTTCTTTCTTTGCCTAATTTTAAGTTCGCTTAGTTGTGTCTTGGCTTAAAAGTTGCATGGAATTTTCCGATCATCTAAAAGTAGAGTTTTTCTGTTTTTGTTTTTTGCTTGTGAGAGCAAGAAATAATAATCTGGATCAACGCAACTAATATAATCAACCTGAAACATTATTTAGCCTATTTTATCCAATTATTTTAGTGGTGTTATTGTGAATTACTGCACAAACAATGAGGTTTCATTTTTTTTCTTGATTCCATTTTCCCGTTGTGAACGACTGAACGTGGTATGCTGAAGACTTGAATTTCTTAACTAACCATTATATTCTAACCAGTAATAAATCTCTTGAATTGTGACATATAGTTACTAAAGCTTTCAATTAAGATTAGTTATAGAAAATCATAGGTAAAACTCTCAACATTATTGTAGCTGCTACTCTTCTAGAGACGATATGTAGAATTTTTATTAAACTATGACTTGTGAGTGTATCGATGTGCGACTTTGTACTGTTAGAGTTAGTACTGTTTTATAAATTTAGAGACGATTGCTATGATATGGCTTTACATTTGAGTGTATTTGTATGTCCATAGATTTTAGCAAAAAAAAAAATCGTCATCATCATTAAGCTACTGGCTACATCCCAATAATTTAGGGTCGGCTAGGTTTTCACTAAAAAGTATTAGTCGATCATTGGGAATTGCGTACAAGTTCTTAACGACGATAGGGGATCTGAAGGGCCAAGATCTGTTATGATTACTCATAAGAGCATGATGGATGTTCTTTTATTATTAGTATTGATCTTATTCTCTGAGTAGTTGAGTGCATATATGCATATAATATGTATTTTGTGCGTATATGGTCTGTGAAATATAGGTTCCTTTTTCTATGTTTTTGTGATAAAAATGAAATTTCGCATTATTAGTACTTAGTAGTTTCAGTATCCTATCTATCTAGATTTTAGGATTTTAGCAGCTCAGATTGATTAGCATACGTGATACATGTCTATTAGTATTTGTTTATACACAATATCTCGGTATGCTTAAGGGAATTTTTTACCATGTATTGTATCAAATTAAAAATTACAAACTTTAGCCTTTGAGTAATAGTAATAATAAAAAAGTTCATGGTTCTGCCACAGTTTTTAAGCAAATAAGCCAGTTAATTTTGAGATTACGAAAAAGAGTGGGCTCATCAGCTTAAAAAATCTAGTTTTTCAGGCGATTAAACACAAAAGCTCAGTTTTTACGCGTGTTTAGTAAAGGTATTAGAAATTATGAGCAGGAATAACAAATAACTTGAGTAAGCTCCCTTGTAAATTGTAATTATTGTTATGGGGCCTTTTATGTAGGAGCCTGCATTGATTAGATAATACTTTTCATTAGCACTGAGATCTCAATTTGATGATGGCTAGATTATATCATTTTTTTGTTTTTTTTTGTTTTAAAGTAGTATGCAACCATCTATATATCTATTTCTGTTTGGGAAGGGATGTGTTCTACTAACAATAATATCATACAATTTGAAGGTCCTAATTAGAGTTTTCCTTTTGATTTTGGCCAATATAAGTAAGTGTGTGTTCTGGTCTTCTTTCTTTGCTTTTTATTTTAAGTTCTGCTTTAGTTGTGTCTTGGTTTATAAGTTGCATTGAATTTGTCCAATCTACTTAAATTAGGTTTTTTCTATTTCTTTTGCCTTTTTCTTGAGAAAGCAAGAAATGTTAATCTGAATCAACCCAACAAATTTAATCCACCTGAAACATTATTTAGCATATTTTCCCTCAATTACTTTGATGTGTAATTGTGTATTACAGCATAAACAATGAGGAAACGTTATTTATTATTGATTTTCATTTCCCCATTGTGAACATGGTATGCTGAATACTGTCATTTATTTTTTATTGATTTCCGTTTTCCTGTTGTGAACGTGATATGCTGGAGACTTGAATTTCTTAACAAACCACATAATATTCTATCCTGTAATAAGTCTCTTGAATTGTGACATAGTTACTAAAGCTTTCAATTGAGATTAGTTATTGAAAATTGCTGGTAAAAGTTTCAATTGTAATTTTCTACTCTTCTAGAGACGATATGTAGAATTTGGTAAATTATGAATTATGAGTGTATCAATGTGAGACTTTCTATTGTTAGGGTTAGTAATCTTTTAGAGACATAGTTATAATATGGTTAACATATTAGTGTATTTGTATGTCCGCAGGTTTTAGCAAAAAATCATCACCATCATCAAGCTGCATCCCAAGAATTTGTGGTCGGCTAGTGATTTGCAAAAAAATAATAGTTGAAAATTGGGAATTGCGTACAAGTTCAAAACAACAATATGGGATCTGAAGGCCCAAAATCTGTGACCATTAACGTGACCGGCTTTAAAAGATTCCAAGGCGTTTCAGAAAATCCCACCGAAACCATTGTTACAAATTTAAAGAAATTTGTCGAAAAGAGAGTATTGCCACCTGGCATTACTCTAGGGAGCTGTACGGTCCTCGAAACAGCTGGCAATGGCGCCTTACCTACATTGTATAAAACTATACATAACAGTGTCTCACAAGGCAGATCAAATAGTGATCAAATCGTATGGGTTAGTTCTAAACTTTCTTTTTTTCCTTTTTTAATTTGTTCTATGGGTTAGTAACAGTTCTTTCACTAATTGGTTAATCATAGTGTACAACAGTATACATAATTTGTTCTTTTACCTAATTAGTAGGCAGCCTATGTTTTATCTTCTTTTTTCCCTTCCTGTTCTGCTTATTTAATCATAGTGTACAACAGTATACATAGGTTCTTGTGCATATTGATTGCAATTTTTCATACTGGCCTATACAATCAAAATTTGATAATGAGATAATGTACGAAATTGTAACTTATAAATATCCTTTTGTTCAGATTTATCCTGGAAAATGGCATAATGGTCTAATGGGTGTCCCTTTTGAGATTGGTTGAAAAGATTTATTTACAAATTATGAAATCGTCTAGCATGTACATGTTAATTACTATAAACAATTCAGTATGTGGAGGAGACTTGGGATGGTGGATACGATTTGAGAACTTTTTATATGTGATGTGTTTACACTGTCTTAAATATGGAAAATCTCTCGTTGAAAAGGACTAGGAAAAAACATATTTGTTTTGTTAGCATTAGGCCATGATTTTCAATGTTAAAAGCAGGGGTGTAACTTGATAGAGGTGGATAAATTCACCTCCGACATCAACTGAGAAGCTTACTTGCATTGTAACCTATAATGCATTTTGTTAGATTAAATAATGCCATTTTATATTGTGAACGCTCTGCAAGTGCTCAGCAATCTCCGTGTCACTAGTCGTTGCTAAGCACGTATGTGTCAAAAATTAAGTGATATAGTAATTTGTATGATAAAGACGTTTACCCATTCTTCCTTCTGGTAGAATTATGTACTTTTTTGCTTGCAGCTTTTAAGAAAATAAGTTGGCTTGTTTGAAGCTGAAAAAATCTGGTCATTTAAGTTCAAACTTAATATCTTCAGGATAGTAGCAGTAAACCAAAACTGGCTCAGCTTTTAAGCTGCCCAACCAAATGCAGTGCGATCAATTAGTTACAATAAAAAAAAAGACTAGTAACCTGAGCTTAAAGGCTGCAAGCAAAAGGGGACGAAAATTATCTAAGTATAGTATGAAAATTACGATGACTAAATGATATTGTCCCTTTTTTAGCTTCATTTAGGAGTCAATAGTGGGGCAGTGAAATTTGCCATTGAGAGACAGGCTGTGAATGAAGCAACATTCCGCTGTCCAGATGAATTCGGTTGGCAACCTCAGGTAAATCCGTAAATATAACTTCGATTAAGTTTTTTTTTCATAAAAACCAAAAAAATAATAGTTATTAACAGGTCCTTTTATTTTTTGCAGCAAGTACCAATTGCTCACGAAGATGGAGGAATATCGAATGTAAGAGAGGTAACTGATTGTTCCTTAATTTATTTTTGAAAACACCCCTAATTAATACAGTAATATTTATAATGTAAAGTTTTGAACTTGCGGTCACTAATGTGGGTATCTTACAATTCCATACAACCTGATACAACTTATAGACCCTGTTTGGTTGCACATTCGAAGTTTAACTTTTTTTTACAAGTACGAGACTACATTTGGTTGACCAGCTTACAAGCTGATGTTTTCTGATTTATAAAAGCGATCAGCTTTAGCAAATGAACCCAGTTATTTTGTTATTTTTCTAAATCACAAAAAAGGTCAGCCGGTAGGGCCATAAAATGTCTGAAGTAAGGACTTGTAATAGGAAAATACAAAAGGATTGCTCTACCAGAATGCTACCTAAGTATAATCTTGGACATCTTTTTTAATTTTTCAAAATATCCTTACGAAGAATCCTTGCATGAAGCGTACCCTTTCTATGACTGCCATCTCTTATTGAAGCTTTTAAGGTCAGTGTTTTCCCCTTACAAATTGTACCGCATTCAGTTGACTAGCTCGACAGCTGAGCTTTTCTAGTTTTATCGTCAGAAAACCTAAAAGCTTTTAGATTGATGAACTCATTTTCTTTCTCAACCTAAAGAGGGCTGCTTATTTTCTTAACAGCTGCATCCAGACAAAAATGCCTTCTAATTTGTTCTTTTCTTCCCCTCCTTACTTTTCTTTGCTTGTTCAAGACTTCATGTTCTGTAGAAGCAATACTAAAAATATTGAAGAAAAAGGGCTTTGCTGTAACAGTATCTGACGATGCGGGTCGTTTCGTATGCAATTACGTATATTATCAATCTCTCAGGTTGGCCCAGCAAGTGGGTCACAAATCTCTGTTTGTTCATGTTCCTCTTTTTACGAGGATCGAGGAAGAAACTCAAATGCAGTTTACTACTGCCCTTCTCGAGGCTATCGCCGCAACATGTCAATAATAGTACTGTTCCAATAAATAATACTTAAAAATTTATTGTTATGTGGTTTCAGCAATTGTGATGTATTCGATCTTCTTGTAAATCTACCTTCATTGTACCAGGTAAAATCAACTATTGTTGGTTTTTGACTAGTGTGTATGGTAAGTTTTATAGTAATACTTCTTTGAATTGTTTTTCATCACTTTCACATTTTTTTAAAATTCTGATTATACGCTTACTTCATAATCTGTATGTGTAAATTTCACCTTTTCCCCTACAGGGAAAATTTTTATAGTATAATATATTTTGGTGTAGAATGACAAAATTACCCTCTTACGTTAACGTTTTTCGAGCACGTGCTGTCACGTGACATGATTCTCTGATTAATTGGTAACTAAATTGGAAAGTTTCTTATAGTGGTGGTACCTAAATTGGAAAGTTTCTTATAGTGTGGTACCCAAATTGGAAAAATTGAAATGTGCATACCCAAATCATTCAAAGCACATAGTTTGGTGTAACAAACGTATAAAACCTCGAAAATAGTATATCATTTGACATGGTTGAGAAAACTGTTTTGGAGGGAAAGATAGGAATTTGGATGACGATTATTTATCAAAAATTGTGATCGGGGATGTGATTTGAGGTTAATGCATACGGGCGGTGATCGATTTGGACTTACTTGTTCCGTGATGTTCATCTCACGAAAATGCATGACATGGTGGAGAAAGCTGTTTTGAAGAAAAAGATGTGAAATTTGGATCACAATATTTATCAAAAAATTACGATTGCGGATGTGATACTAGGTAACATACGAGCAGTGATCGATTTGGACTTGCTTGTTTCCGTGATGTTCACCTCACGGAGATGCATCCGCTATTCAATTATGCGTATTTGATATTAAGAAGTGTTATGACCAAGGTGGAAGGTCACTAGAAGTACCATTTCTATACTTTCATGAGATTCCAACATATTTTTCTCACTAGCTTTTTGACTCCCTACTTATAGTCACCGCCTTAGTTTCTTAAGCTCGTGCCGTACTCGAGGAATAGTCACACTTTGTTTGCTACTAAGTAAAATTTACCCTCACACCCATCCACACACACAAGTTTTAGAGAAAGAAAGCAGAATAATGTATATTACTTATATTAATCACTCATAGTTTGATGGATATAAGACGATTCAGACCTAAACACAGTTTTACTGACTGTGCCCCCGTCTCCATATAAAATAGAATGGTCATACCATTATATACAAGCATATGAGAAAAAAAATCTAAATACTTGTCATTTCTCCTAATTTCTACTTCGTCTATCATATTTTATCCAATTATATAACATTATATAACCTTTTTGAGGGTTTTATTACATCCTCAAACATTCTAATACATTATAGCATATTCAAGAATTATGTATTTAACTATTAGAGTCTTTTGGAATGGTCCGTATGACCGCGTCATACTTCTCCATAACATTATTGAGGTGCATCCACTCTTTTTAGTACAGATACATTAGATCTCTTATTGTAATTAATTTTGTTTGTGGAAAATATGAATGAGGGTTTGTTAGGAATTTTCTAGCTAATCTTTGGCCTCTATTACAAGCAGTTATTTGGATTCACATTTAATTTATCTATTGACCTTTGATTTCATATATGTAGAGCATTGCTAGATTTGAGAATTGTTTTTCGTTATTTTTGTCTTGTTGTTGGGGCGGATGGCTGTTTGGCCGGGGTTACCACGACTACCCCTAAATTAACAATAATTATATATTTTTGGGTGTTTTTCAAAGTAATTTGTATATAGAGAATTTTGGCAACCGCTTAAATCTTATTTCTAACAACCCCTTTTAAAAATCATACATTGTTTTTGTAATTAAATACTACTACATTTGGTATAGTCATACACTCATACTATATAAAAAAAATATAACAATTTTAAATTGTACAATCTAAAAATAAAAGGCAAAAAGGCAAAAAAAAAATTAAAAAATAGGAGAAAATAAAAGCCTATTGACTACTTACACAATATTTTAACACGAGCATGCTTCTATCATTTCAATGTACCTTATTATATACCATAATATCTAACCTAGTCAAATTATTATTAAAAAAAATTAAAAAAAATAAATATATTTCTATTTATTATAACAATATTATATGTGAAACAAAGTCATGCATATATTAATTTACATAAATAAATTAAGATATAAATCTAAAAATTCTATATTATAATCAATAGGTAATCCGTAAATTTGGTCATTTGTCAAATAAAAAATAATCAATTTTCAAAATCTTAACAAGTTGAGCGAGTTTTAATTAGGAAAAAATAAATATCTAACTTTATATTTACTCAATGTTTTGGGAATTTGAGTATTAGATATAAGTTTGGCTCCTTTTGTTTTAATTATTATATTGCATTTTATAGGTCCTTTATTAATCTGGTTTTTTTAAAAAAATTAAGTCTATATTTTTTTGCCAGAGAGGCGGTTCTTTAGCCAACAGAGCAATTCGACTAGGTGACAAATTGAAATATTTTTGTTTTGAAAAAAAAATATATACAAAAGCGCATTCTTGTTTTTTGTCAGAGTGAAAATTTTCAGTTGTAAAATAGGGAACCTTTGGACTGACAGTTTATTTTGACAACCCCAAAGGTACGGTTTAAAAGATATGTATAATTTTGCTTTTATTGAACCCAATTCGATTTACTATTAAGTTTGTGAGAAAAAAGTAAAGATCATCGGTTTTAATTGGCTATAGCTTAAGTCTGTTTCTTTGAAAAAATCTGAATTTATCACATTTTAGAAGTTGATGTCTCCCTTCTTTATCTGGAACGGTAGTAAATGAGGCATTGTTGATCTGATCACGGCTCAATTTTGGATCTTTAGTTGAAAATTTATCCAAAATACCGTCTATTTTCGGATAATATTGATACCTAAATTTTGGTTTTTTTATTACATGGAAGTTTGGCAAGGTGTTGAGCTGAGGAAAAACAATCGAGTGTGCACCACCTCATGGCAAAGACAACCATTTCCTTAGTACTTGAATGGTCCGTTAATTGGTGGTGCTTTGGTTCACACATGGTTAAGCTTAGTAGTTCATGCATAATGGTTATGCTTGTGTTTACTCCAAGTAAACCCCCTTTTTAAAATAAAAGCATAGCATACAGCATACAAGCTTTGATGTACAATTGCAAGGGATTGATATAAGATCTAATTTTCAGAGAAAATACAATAATATGCCAAATTTACAGTTCAAGAATAACGTTAAGAACAAATGGTGCAAGTTACAAGACAAATATATACCCTTTTTTGATTCTCTGCTCTATGTTAATTTTCAGATTCTAGTTTTCAAACCAATGTTTGATCAAATCCGTCACACCAAATCGACACTCAAGTTTAGCCAATTATTTTTCTACTTAGTCTATTCAGCTCCACAAGGCAACTGATGTATGCATATAATGGTACGATTTAGAATAAACTCACCACCCAGAAGGCAAGTCGTTGAGCCCGCTTTAGTGACCACCTCACAACTCTTTTGGAAAGCGAGTTGGTCTTTCGGCCTCAACAAAATAGAAGATTTTGCTGTTAATACGTTTGATTTTGCAGCGGAAAACTGGACTTTGATCCTGATTATAGTGTATATGAATTATATAAAAACGATACAGAAATACCTCACGGAAAGAGTTAGATCACACTTGATATTCTGTTGTATTCCTATTATACGTTTTGTTGTTAGAGATGTGCACTCTCATCTTACGAGAAAATTCTAATTTAATTTTGGTTATAAAATTGTCTATTTTTCCTTAGCATAAGAGCGGTATATATATACTACACCAGAGACTTAGGTCACAAAAAGAAATAGATTTCTAGATTATCTAGAACTCTAACCCTACCTATATTAGTATTTAATTAATAAATATTATATAATTTTATTAAAAAGAATAATATAATATTATCTAATTAATACTTTACCAATCTTAGGATATTTTATTGGTAAATTATATTTATTTCCACTAGACAATATAATTGCACTCTAATTTCTTCTCAAATAATATTTGAGATGACATTATTAAATACTTAATTTTCTCCTCACGTTAAGATTACAAATATCCAGCAAGTAAATAAATTACTGACAATTATTTTACTTGGCATATTATTTTTTCCGATTTTTCCACTTAAACTTATTTGTTGTATCGGATATAAAATCCAGTTGCAAGATTTGACACAAACAAAACTTATAAGTTTCTCGAGCGGATATCATCAATTCTTGTTAATGGACGTGAATTCCTTCGATTATAGACACACATTATATTAATAATATTACTGCCCAACGTACGGGTTTGTTGACCACAACAAATCTCACCTATTGCAAATCAAAATAGTATATATTATAAATATGTGTATCGAAAATAATCTAGGGATTAAGAGTATAAATAATCATAATAATTCCTTAGCTATAATTATTTTATTCTGATCAGTACCATAAAATAATACCATTTTGTCATGTTCAATATACTCTAAGTATACTAACACAAAGAGTCGGAACTCTACTAAAACTCTGTGCTACAACTATACCGATGGTTGTCCACTCCATCTAAAGTTGTGAACGATAAAATATATATTCTGTAAGAACCAATGATTTGATCTTCCGTGTGTAAGCCGTATTCTACACACCAAATCAATTACTATACAAAATAAAGACACATGTACATATAAATAATATGTACACCATTGTTCAAAACTATTCTCAAATAAATCGTTCATTGTTAATAAATAAATACTAAAACCGACAATACATCATGTCTTTTAGTATATCATCTTAACAATCTCCCACTTATACTTAAAGCCATGATGCCCTACATTAAACTCTCATCCCCTCTATTTATCTAAAACCTTTACCGAAAAAGACTTAATAAAAGGTCTACTAAAAAGATAAGATGTAATTATGTTCACTTTTTACTTTATTTTAATTTTCTAGAGTTACTACTTAACTGAAAATTAAGTCTACTAATCAAAATGATTAGAGACTAACTTCTTGGTAAAACTATATTTAATACTTAATCATTTAAAATACTTTATTAAATATTTTATCATACTTAAACAATTTCGTCATGAGCTAGATTTATATCTACTAACAATGTCAAATGCAAAATAAATATAATAACTAATGAATTTCATAACATTCATGAGACTTCCAATTGCCAACGCATATGGAACTGTCTATACAACATTTCAAATCTGAAAGGAGTCATCATTTCTTGGAAACTAGCATGCTAAATTTGGCTAGAATTAGAAATGATATAGCTTGATTTGTTATAAGCCCAACATCAATTGATGTGACTGACTTGTATCAAATCTTTTCATATCTAAGTATCTGGATAACCATACCTCTACTGTAAATAACAATCTCTCATCGTTTCGGATGACTAAATTAATTTACACATAGTAGCAAAAATATCAAAACGTACCCATCACGCTTCCAGTACTTATACGCTTCCAGTACTTATACTACTTATCCGACCATTGATCAAAGTCATAAGAATTTACAGCCTGATCAAAAACGAATAAATTAAGATTTAGATGCCTGATTAAGTCTAGAGACTTCTTAAACTTACACAACATGTGCTATTGGCTCCTTGAAGAATATTTGTTTGTACTATAAAGTACTGCACTGAAGACTTCCAATTAGAAAAACTGTCTTGACAAGATTTCTAACCATTTGCCAATGATCCGCATCTATATCTTATTGAGATTCATTGTATCTAGTGGTTAAGTTTCCAACTTATCAAGGATCATCTAGTAAGATTATCCTAAATATAAGAAATGTATAGGTTGTTTCAAAACCCTCCCATAACGATGAGCCTCCCTATAAGTACTAAGCATTATGAACTTTTGAACTGGTGTTATACACCAACATTCTTTGCATAAATCACTCAATTTCTCCCACTGAGAAAGCGTATATGTGAGTCCATCATGCGATGTTTCATTTTGAATTATAGGAATACAATAAAAATAAATATCACTCTACTTTCTCTTAACTATTATCAAGCTAACTTTATTTTGGATTCGTGGTAACATCTTATCATTTTCCAAGAATCAGTCAGTATATGCTAATAATAACTTCCAATTCTTAGAACAATAAGAAACCATTTTTTGTCTTTTTTTTTGGGATAACCTACAAGAAACAAACATCAACACTCGATTCAAACTTCTTTTGTTTTTCCCTTCAACACGTGTGCTGGACTCACACATACCAGAACTTCCTAATACTAGGCTTGCGCCAAATATAAAGTTCTAAGGAAGTACTCGGTATTAGCTACGATAAAAACGAGTGGACGATGTACGCTAATGTTTCTACTATGTATCCTAAAAACGAATAAAATTAACTGAATAACTCACCATCAACCTAACCATTCCTATAAGAGTCTTTTACATTCCTTTCGCTACACTGTTCTATGATTATATACTAAGTGAAGTCAACTGGGACATAATCCCTACCTCTGACTATCTATCTAAAGAGTTACTCGCCACCTCGATTATATCAATGTGTCGATATACATTTCCAATATATGTATCTGTCTCCGTCTTAAATGAATTGAATACTTCAAAACACTTAAACGTATGACACATCAAATGAATGAACATTTACTTTGAATAATCACAAATAAATGTGACCGTCTATTCAAAACTCATGTATCATGGATCTCATAGGATTACACAAATCAGAATGAACTAATCCTTACACTTCTTTAACTCATATAACATTTGATCATGAAAGATCACTTGGTCATTTTACTATCTAAACATGATTCAAGAGTTGGTAGTGTCTCCACTTTCAATGATCCAAATGGACCATTTTAAACCAACCTTGATATCCTTTTTAGATTAAAATAACCTAGGTGTACATGCCAAAGTTATGTATAGTTCATTACTTGAAATTTAATTTCTCTAACATGTTATGTTAATAATATTATTCAAAATTTAATTGCTATGTAGAATTAGAATTTAACAATAATATAAAGATCATTCACTTATTACCATATCCGACAAACTGTCCATTTTACCTACTTACCGGAGAGTCATTAAAATAAACAAAATGTCTTCATCCATTATCTTAGAAAACGAACTAAAGTTCTTTCTAATGGAAGATTTATATTAAAATGTCTACTATTATCAATATATGATTAATATTAATCAATTATAATATATTCTACTCTAACTACTTGCACCTTGTGCAATCTCCTTTTAAAGGTCTCTAGTTAATGAACACGATCCTTAAATTCAGTCTCTTCGTCATATTGTGTCAAGAGATTTCACATGTTAAATGTTTCTACCATCACTATCTTAAATCTCAAACTTACGTTTGAGATTCACAATGATGTCATAGATATATAACATACATTGATGCTGATGTTGCAATAAATTTGACATAAATGTCAATATGTAAAACCGCTACATCTCATCAATTTATATTCAATGTACCTCCGATAAGCCTGATTCAATTAATTAGTTACCCACTTATTCAGAGCCGATGGATATAACTCAAAAAACACAAAACATTGCTTATTAGCAGTCAAATAAAAACATCCTAGTATTTACTTTTACATTCATAATAATTCAAATCAACAACTTTACTTTTAAGTATACTAACTAGTGGCATAAATGTAATTTATTATCATGAGAAGATAATTACAAATAAAATATTAAATGAGCAACTAAAATAACTATGGATTATTAATATGGTCTCTAATCCAATATTTAAAACTGTAATCCACCAACAGCATAATCACCGTAAATAATATGCCTCGATGGGAGGATGTATATTATTTAACATTCGATATGCTAGTTTAGCCATTTAATTTTACTGTCTAGACAAATGTCAAAGTAAAAATTAAATATCTAGCTTAAGTTTGATTTTATAAATATTAGCATAACCTCAGATGGAGAGGATAATAATAATTATATCTAAGTGAATATCATTGACCATTATAAATCCATTGTTCCAGTATATAATATCTCAGATGTAGAGATAATTAGATACGAACAAAGTATTTATACTTTATGATTCCGTAATTATTCCATCCGATTGGGAGAAATGCACTATAGCCAACGCGTAAAATAATTACTTCATCTATAAAGTAGCGATGGAGACCGTGACATTTATACAAAATAAATTCACTCTCGCACTTAGTTATTTATAATTTTAGTGATACAAATTATACTTAGTGGTCCGTAATTAATTTCATCTGATATGGAGGAAGGCACTATAGCCAACGCGTGATAATTAAATGCATCACTTATAATTTGTTTTCAATAAATTCAATTAAACATTAATTTAATTTAATTGTTATTAATTAAACAAAATAATTAATTCTAAAAAAATATTAATTAATCCAGTTAATCAAATTCAAACTATTATAAATCGATAAACTGAAATTATCAATTAAACCTAAATAGTTTATAATTAATTAAACCTTAACTATTATTAATTAATAACAAATATCAATTAAATATAAATATTTATTAATTAATTAAATTCAGATTTTCGGATTATATATAAACTGTTATATCAAATCTGTCAAATCTGTAACACGTGGATCAAATCATAATTTTCTGAAACTGTTTTCAATCAAAATTGTACCTTTCAGAAACACAGGGGTTCTAACAGTAACTCTGAGAACTATAAGGACAACTCTGAAACTTCAGACCCACTAAGAAAAATAACAAGACTGGTCCTGTTACTTTTCAAATTTACAAAACAAATCCTTTCTCAAAAACATAGCAGCTAGGGTTTTATAACCCTAACATGCCGCCATAATCCTAATCAGCTGCCACCTTTGATCCGCCACACCGGCGAGACCATGACAGGCTTTCCCCGGAAACCAACACTGGTGACCATCACTGACAAACTACAACCCATCAGTTTACAGTTACAGAACCCACATCATATTATAGTGTTATTATACAACAATATTTACATCCCTTTATATACATACATATCTATATGAATCTATACATACATATACACATAATACACCTCAAACCCCATGTATGTGTCCACATATATATCACGTATAAATAATATCTATTTATTCATAGTACGTATTTTTTGCATGCATACTTATGTAACACAAGTTAAACAATAGGATTCCCAGTAACAATACATTTATGTTACTAATCTATCATCACAAACAATTAACAATTCCCTAACATAGGTTATCACCAATTCATTATTCTTAAAGTCAAATCTTACTCACCTCCAATTTTAATTACACAACTCTACATATTTAAACGAATTGCATAGGGTAATCAATATCGTGTTCAACAGTTACCATATTAACAAAGTATACAGTATAATCCTCACCAAAATTTAATAAACACATATTAAATATCTTATCAATCATATTAAATTAATTTATAAACAGTATAATCACGTCTTTGGTATCAATTGTTGTTAATACGTTTGATTTTGCAGTGAAAAATTGGCCTTTAATCCTGATTATACTGTATATGAATTATATAAAAACGATACAAAAATGTCTCACGAGCAGAGCTAGATCATACTTGATCTTCTGTTGTATTCCTATTATACTTCTTGATCATGTGGACTCTCATCTTACTAGAAAATTGTAATTTAATCTGGATTATAAGATTGTCTATTTTTCATTGGTATAAGATAGGTATATATAGTCTACCGAGACATATTGTACCAGAAGTAATAAACTTCTAATTTATCTCGAACTCTAAACACTTAAAAGATATTCTACCAATCTTAGTATATTCTATCGGTAAATTATATTTATTTTCACTAGACAATATAATTGTACTCTATTTCTTTCTCAAATATTATTTGAGAGCACATTATTAAATACTTAATTTTTTTCTCACATTAAGATTACAGATATCCATCAAGTAAATAAATTACTGACAATTATTTTACTCGATATATTATTTACTCGACCTTTTCACTTAACTTATTTATTGTGTCAGATATAAAATCTACTTGCAATATTTGACACAAACAAAACTTATAACTTTCTCGAGGGAATATCATTAATCGTTATTAACGGACGTGAATTCCTTCGATTATAGACACACACTATATAAATAATATTACTGCCCAACGTACGGGTTTGTTGAACACAACAAATCTCACCAATTGCAAATCAAAGAATTATATATTATAAATATGTGTATCGAAAATAATTTAGAGATTAAGAGTATAAGTAATCATAATAATTTCTTAGGTATAATTATTTTATTCTGATAAGTACCATAAAATAATACTACTTTGTCGTGTTTAATATACTCAAAGTATACTAGCACAAAATGTCGGAACTTAACCGTTCTATGTAGTCAAGACAGACCTACTAAAACTCTGTGCTACAATTATACTGATGGTTGTGCACTGCATCTAAAATTGTGAATGATAAAATATATATTTTGTAAAAACCAATGATTTGATTTTACGTGTATATGCCGTACTCTACATACCAAATCAATTATTATACAAAATAAAAACACGTCTACATATAAATAATATGTACAGCATTGCTCAAAATTATTCTCAAATAAATCATTTATTGTTAATAAATAAATATTAAAACGGACAATACATCATGTATTTTAGTATATCATGCTAACAACCTTAACCTTGATTTTTTTTATTTTATTAAAATCAGGAAAATCTTGCTTATTTGCTTAGGAGCCACAACTAAACATGCTCAGAGAACGTACATTATTATTTCGACTTGAGGTGGCACCAAAAAGGTTTCAGTTCAAGCGAAGTAATTTACCCTTTAATTGAGTTATTTGGTCTCTGAAAAGGTCTATCACTTTATACGCTTCACTTGAATTTCCAGTATTTTACTCTGAATGAAAATCAACCAAAGTTACAGTTCCCAATCCGAAGCCAGTTTAGTTTTCTTTAATAATGTAATTAAGTACGTTTGTACAAAGTTTCCATAATGTGATTTATAGCATTTTAGCATGTAGTTAGGTAACAATGTGACTTACACCTCATATTATTAAAACGGTGTGACAATGTGATAGATGGTTTATTTATACTAGCATGCATTACAGAATATTAAATATTCGTATCAATTAAGTTTAACTCGCTTACTTTTCAGATATTAAAATATGTTGGGTATTATTAGAATATTTATGTTGTGATCAGTCTTGTGACGTTAGATCTTTCTAACACTATCATAGCACTACATATATCGAAATTAACATGCATGCTTCCATAATATAACTAAGTTAATTACAATAATCGCAAAAGAGATAGAAAAACAATTTTGAGTGTTACATCACACATCGTGTTCACCTCCGAAATATAACGTTGGCAAAAAATGTTATATATCAATGCCATCATAAATAAAATGTAATCCGTGAATGTGGTGGGGATCGTGGGGTTGCTTTTATATTTGGCTTTTGTTTAGATGGAAGACAAGAAGTTGGGACAAGACTATTTTTCGTAAAATATATTTAACTAGATAAAAGGATTAAAGGAGTTATAGTGTAATGTTAAATAGGCTGATTGAATTACGTACACATACACAGAGAGAATTAAGTCAAATGAATACATTATCAACAAATACTTTTTAGATGTTAACATATGTTGGGAGCTCGAGGACCATTAAAAAAAAAAGTCATCAATAAGTACATACTTTTCTTACTTATTTATTAAAAACTGGTGATTGAAATCTTTCTTAAAAACTTAATGCATATTAGATTAATTATACCAATTATGCACTTAAACCATTTGTCACATGCTTTAAATGATTCCTTATTTTAACCTATGTTATTTCATACGTACTTTCTATGTATATATCATTAATTGGTAACTAGTTCTCTCACCACCTTCATAAGAAAGCGTCCCACCATCGGTGCAGTCATCTCAATATATAGCATACGGCATCCCGTTATAGGATATTGCGGTATTAGTTTTTTTTTTCTTTTTTATATATTTGATATTTTAATGTAACTATATCACTTATTCGTATTTTTTTAAAAAAATTGACATGGTTCAATATGCATTCTCTTTTTGTTTCTTTCTTTTATATATATATTACACGATACTACATGATATTACTATATACGTTACATGATTCTACTACCATATGCTAGCTAAATGATGCTAATACATATGATACATGATACTATTTTTTTTTTTACTATTTGTTATTTATAACTTTGTAATAATTCGTGATGCTTCATGATGTTATTATTATTTAATTTTTAAAAAAATCATTATTAATAAAAAAAAAAAACGACAAATATTGTATTTATATAGTACGATATAGCATGTAGAATTATTGTATTACTCCTATATAGTAACATTAGTTGGAAAAAAAGCATCATGCAGTATCATTACGTAACATTATATTATATAGTTTTAATGATGTGATATGTTTTGCATTTTTCTATAAATAAAAAAGAACAAAGTGTTATGTAGCATCACGTACGTAGCAGCATTTAGCCTTATAAATTTTAAATAAAAAATAGCGTAGCATCATGATGCATCGCGTAGTATCGTTTAGTTTTACAAATGCGAATATCAAGTGACATTATCTAGTACGATACTATAAAAAACACTTTATTTTATTTTATTTTATTCTATCTAAAATTTTCTACGGCGCTTATTTCTTTTCAAACAAAATGTCATTTATGAACTTATTTGTTTCCTTTTATTTTCTCTATTAACTTATATAAATTTAAGAAAAGATTTTTTGAATTTGAATTAGTTTTATTTTCGATAGGTAATGAAATAAATGACAGGGGTATATCGGTACATAAAAATTGAGTATGTATCAATCATTAAACAAGAAACACATATTCAAGTTTTTTGATATTAAGTCATAAAGTATGTATCAATCAATGATTGTTCATAGTGTCTGGAAGAATTATTCTAGTCCAAAGGGGCGGTCTTGGTCCAAGCCGAGTAAGGTTTGAGCCTTGTACAATTGATTCGGGAAAAAAAATTACAGACAATATCCGACTATATTTTTAGTCTACTTGCTACTTAAAATAAAAATAGTAAACACCAATTTATTTATAATGTATTGCAATAGCTCAAATGGTAAATTAGTTTGCTATTTTACATAGGAGATTATGAGTTCGAAACTCTTTGATTACAATTTAATTTAATTTTTATTTTTATTTGTATTTATCGAACAACAAACAAAACTCGAGCCTTAGCGATTCTAAGAAAGCGGGCCGGCACTGTTAGTCCATATAGTGATAAATCCCAGTTGCATAGCATCAATCGTTACAATTAACCATAAATTTCACTAGTAGAGGAAACATAAAAGGTTTGGTATATAATATATATGTACCCTACGACGTACCCTCGGACGTGTTAAATGATGAAAATCATACTATGGTTTTGTAAAGTACAATAGTTATAAACGTTTATATTAGTATTATATATATATATTTCAAAATCAGAAGAAAAAAATGTTTTGGGATTGAACACAAAATTCATCATCGACCTCATTTGCTCTGGGATCTAGTCTCTCACTTGTCAATAGTTTGAGAATATTATAACTTCAGCTGAACTCATGGGGGCCAATTAGAATTTTATTCGAGATTATATTACCATTCATGTGTATGAACTATGAATGTATATAAGAAAGGCAAAATTCGAACAAGTTTAAACCATAATTACCGTAAAACTTGTTTTTGTTTGCAAAAACACATTTCGCGTATTCTAATTCTTACGTTGCCTGTTTTTAATTTTTGCATATAAATATTTGAATTTTTTCAATTTTATCCCGTTTTTCTACCCAGAGCCATCCCTGTTTATACCAACAACTATGGTTTAAATTTTAAACTCATGAATTTCACATGCCATGCATTTATAGTGAAAAAGAGAAACATTTCCAATCTTTATAAGGCACCCTATGCTAAGATGAATTGTGCTATCATTGAAAATATTTATTCAAGTTTTCACCCGGTTTTTACTTAATTAAATATCATATCTCGATTGCTAGAAACCGTAATATTTCTGATTTATTCAACAAACATATACTACTGTATATAGTAATTTGAAAAAGGTTTCGTAGAATTGCATTACAACTGAAGAAGGGTGGCTTACATGAACACCCTTGTATTTTTTCACAATATATTTTTTTTTCACAATATAATATTTATTTCTCTTTGCTAACAATAAAGTCTGTGTGTTGGAACATAAAATAAACTAGGAACAAAATACGAACGAGATTACCAAATTATCTTGTATTGAGTCACGGACTAAGTCGCTCTCTTTAAAACGTTTTGTGGCTCTGCCCAAATTTATGCAAGACACTCTATAAGCTCCGTCGTCCCCAGGATAAAACAGCTCAGAACACTTCTGTCTAGATACCCCTATGCACTTAGAAATACCCAAAATTCCCACCCTCCAATAAGTAAGCTCGGAAAACTAATTTTAGTCAATATATCAGAGTTTTTTTATCTTAAAAGCAGGGAAGTAGTTCACATATTTAGTACCGATCCATATGTATATTTTTTTTTATATAGTATCTATCAAATTGTATGTTTTTATAGATAATATTTCCAACGGGTAGATTAAGCAAAATAACTATAAGAAGATAATTAGGAGATATTTTTGATGGTAGTGGAGCACTATCTTTTTTTTAACAGAAGAGTAAATCAAAATAACTATTATGTAGTAATTAGTTGTTAACTTAGACAGAGTAACCAAACCTAAATAAAAGGAGTTTGTTGTTAATCTCCCAATAACAAGTACATGACTTAATAGTACTGCTTAAAATATATTACTTTAAAATAATTCAATATATGCTCCAACAATCCTCCACTTGAATTTTTTAAGATGAAAGCATAAGTATTCATTGAGAAGTACAAAACAATATAAGGTTATGCATAATTAAAGGTGTTGATCAACTAGAACCATTACATAGTGAAGATGATTTAGATTATAATAGAGGAGCACGTAGTTTTGAACTCTATCTCTAACAACATGCACACACACAACCCCACGAGAGTGTAGTCAAAAGTAGCCCGTGCTTTTATGGCCATGCACGTATATCCCAGTATAGTGAATGCTTTAGAGAATTTGCCCAAATTCCATAGAAGCGGCCACACTTACATATTCACATAGGTGAGTTTATCAAGAATACTCATGTAGGTAAGTACCCCACTCAAATTAGATTATAAATCTCATTAAGAGTTAATATTAACTCAACCTTATTCACATTGCTTTAGGAAACATGCTAGTAAACATTATTGGAATTGAACTCAAAAAATATTAGAGATTAATACACAATCTAATATACAAATTTACACAATTGATAATTTAATTGATAAACAAATATACATAAAAATATTAATCCGCAATCTAATAGGAATAACCTGATAAATTAATTTTGAACTGATAAACCAATACACTCTCTAATATACACAATGTAGAATACACACTCTAATATACACAATATAATACACACTATAATATACACAATCTAATAAACAACAGTTGACAATTTAATTGACAAATATATTTACAAACCAAATTAACAGATTAATTGGCAATCATAAATTTGGAAAAACTACGAGAGATTAATAATCTAATACACAAAATTAACTGACAATTTAATACACACATTTCATAGTAAAATATTGGGAAAAAAAACAAGAGACAATCTAATAGAAATAATTTGGTAAATTAATTTTGAACTAACAGTCTAATGAGAATAACTTGATAAATTAATTTTTGATAAAAAAAAAAAAAGAAACTCAGAATTGACAATCTAATAAACAAATTTACATAGTTCATATTTTAATGGGGGTAACAACGTCCATAATTTTTGTAAAACAACTAAATGATAATTGACAATCTAATACACCATATAATATACAAATTTACACATTTGACAATTTAATTGACAAACGAAGGTACAGAAAAATAAATATTAATATGCAATCTAATAGGAATAACTTGATAAATTAATTTTAAACTGATAATCCGCAATCCAATTTATTCCTCTAATATACACAATTTAATACACACAATGTAATACTCACTCTAATATACACTCTTTAATATACACAATCTAATATATAAACAGTTGACAATTTAATTGAAAAACAAATTTACAAACGAAATTAATTGGCAATCATAAATTTGGGAAAATAAAATTAACAATCTAATACACAAAATTAACTGACAATCTAATTTTAGTCAATGTTGATATAAATATAAATAACATTAGAATATAATTTTTCTACTTTTATAAAACTTACTAGGATTTCAGTCTATTACAGTTTTGGTAAAAAAAAAATTATATTTTTGACAGTTTAATAGTGCATGTATTAATATAAGTAATCATTAGTTTAATAGTGAATGTTAATATGAATAACATCATATTTTTTCTAAAAAAAAATGGTGCGATTTTACCTCTTTCATCGTAAGCTTGTTTTTACTTTAGGTTTCGTTTCGATTATGTCGATTAGATTGTGTGACAGAGATGATGGCAAGTTTATCGCAGGTTTTATCGGCTATTTTTATGAATTAATGGCTGTTTTTGCTGTTTTAAATAGTTTACAGTACAAAATGGAGGTTTTCGCTGTTTGTAGAGAGAGAGAGAGGAAATGGCGAGAAAAGTGTGGGACTGGGTGACGTGGAGGACGCGTGACGCAATATAACACGGGGCTATTTTGGTAATTAGCGTGGGGTACTGATTTGCAATTAATAGTTTCAAGCTGGTCCTAATGTTAAATATAGTAGTTTCAAAAGGTACCGACCTCCAATTTACTACGGGGTTGATAATTGACAAACTTTTATTAGGCCAAATGTATTGGATTTATGTGTATTAGCAAGTGATAATAATTTAAAATAAATAGTAGTACTAATTATTAAATAGATTGTTTCAAATGGTAACAACCAAAAATTAGCTCGCAAAAATACAACTCCTAAAGGAAACTGAAAAAACTGTAACTAGCTAAGAGTGTACAAGGAGACTGACTATATATGCCTTCAGTTGCAAGGTGCAAGCGCATAGTTTTATCAGCATAAAATATTGTAAATTTACTTGAATACACCAAAATTAAATATAAAATATTAATATTTTTTTATCATTTAGGGGTGGGCAAAAATACCGGAAAACCGGACTGATCCAGAACCGTTAAATTTACAATGTAGTGAACCGAACTAGAACCGGTAACACAATTCAGTTCGGTTTCGGTTATCTGAAAATAAACAGAAAACCGAACCGAAACCGGATTTAAAACCGAAAGCGAAATGTAAAACCGAACCGGATTTAAAACCAATCTTATATGAATATGCATACACTAGATAATTACTTTAGTTATAATGTATACATTATGCAAACTGGAATGTTATTAATTATGTAAATGCGATTTTTAAAAATGATATAAAATATTTATCTTGTTTAAATGTAGAAGAAAATAAAAGTAAGAAGCATAAACAAACCAGATTCCTTGATATGAACATAACCGAAACCATTGAACCGAATCAAAAATTTGAACCGAAATACAAATGTGAACCGAACCGAAACCGTTAACCAGGTTCGGTTTTAGACCGATTCCTCAAACCGAACCGTGTACCCCCTAATTTTAATTTGGCCGGAGAGGGCTTAACCCTTTTCCGCCACGTTTCACCAAAAGTTAAAAATAAAATACAAAAGTAGTGTATAAATTAAAAAAGTGTATCCCGTGAGTTTATGCATGTGATCAGAAAAAAGGTCTTATTAAAATCAGTGCCCCCACTCACGTGCGCAACTCTCCCTTTCATAGTAAAAAAATTCAATGTTAAATGCCACTCGTGATATAACTATAGGCCACTCTATCGACTGTTTTGAGTATCACTATATCTTCCCCTTTGTCTTCTCCTCCAGAATTTATAATTTAAACATCTATAATACTATTAATTCTATTCAATGTATTCAAAAAACTCGCGTCATAATGCGTTTATACTTGAAAATCTCAAAAATATTTTGTTCGGATTTAATATAAACCTCGAAAATCTCAAAATAAAAATACCGTTTTCACGCGTTAATACTAAAAAAACATGTCTTAAAACTCAAAAATATATATAATTTCACAATTTGGGTTAACTCTTGGTAGTCATTTGTTATATTAGACATGCCCCGTCGATAAACTATATTAATATTAGTTATTCATAATGTTTATTACCAATTATATTAATGTATTCCATAGTTATTGAGCATGTATATGTATTTTCGTTTTTCTAGTAAACTTACGCTTTTTGCGTTAGAACTTACTGGCGAGCCTATTATTCTTCCTAGGCTCGGCTTATTCTACAGTTCGCGTCGGCTCCGAGGTCGTTAAGAGGTCCGGTAGAGATGTTGTCTGCTTCGGCGATAGATTCTTGTCGTGCATGTACAAGCAACGAACAGGGGGCCCGGGTTGATCCCAGGCTTTTCCTCTCCGACGGTCAAGTCAGTACGGTGGAAAGAGCGCATCTAACTAAAGGCGAATGTTTAGCTAAATAGAGAGAAGGATCGGGCCGGTTACGTTGTGTTGTATCAGGTTCGATGGGGTAGGATTAAGTAGGCCGGGTTCTTTTAGTTTTATCTCTCTTCCTTCAGTTTTTCTGTCCTCCTTAAAGTAGTGTTGGTGGGGGTATTTATAGTATCATTCAAAACATATCAGCCATTGGATCACTGTACCGTCAAATACTAATCTAACGGCGTTAGGGCTATTTAAGACTCTGACAAGGGTACAGTCCTTGAACAGGACTCACAGTTGGTGGCCTGTGATTGGACCACGTCGATGAAACGCCGATGGGCCCCCCGAGGGAGCAACAACATTAATTGAAGAAGCCTACTCGATACGCTTCTCTAGGCCGGCATAGACACGGCCCGGCCTGTTAAGGTCCGGGGTGGCACGCCCTTCGTGACTGTCAGAGGCCCGGACATACTATTTTGGGGGTGATAGGGGTCCGGACAAGGGGATACCGACATTGATTCTATTCACCATACATAACAACATGGATGCATGTAATTATATACCAAGAGTTTAAGAACAATCAACCATATATATAAAATCATGTACTATATGTATATTAATTATAATCATGTTTTCAGTGACTTCATATGCATGCCTTTTGACAATCCATATGTTTGCCAACTAGATTGAGTGAATTCAAAATGCTATGCCTACTTGTATACACATGCAATGTCAAGCATGCACTACATTCTCCTGAGATACTTGAAAATTGCTACAAAAACATTCAAAACAACTCAATATCATAAAATCAGTTGGAGAATACACGAAGGGTATCATCATAAGATCAACTATCTTGATAAAACGCGTATCAAGTGGTTAAATTTATATAGTCTATGATGAAAAAATTATACATTAGCCATAGCTAGTTTTTGCTTAAAGTGTTTTTAAATCTCACTTACCCAAAACCAACAATCTCAAACGAGCAAAAAGGTGCTAGTAAGAAAACAGTATAATGCATATGAGTACAAATATACTAGCCTTATGGAACTAAATGTCAAGTGCACAATGTGGCCCCTTGGTGGGATAAGAAAGGAGTATAAAACAAAACAAAACTATAAACCAAAATCAGTAAGTGAAAAAAGGCATACAAGAAGAAGAAAAAGAATCGAGCTTGCCTGTTTAGCTGGAGCAACTAAAATCACTTATTCCTTTTTGCTTGTAATATTACCAATATTTCAACAATTCAACTAAGGAACTTAATTTTTCACACTGCCCCGAAAAAACTAGAAACATTAAGCTATACAATACTATAAAAAATGTGAGGATACCATCATACGTTTTATCGCTAAACTGATAGTTAATTGAGTGCCGCTAAATTTAGCAACAATATTGCAACAAAAACTGTTGCTAAACTGTTGCTAAATTTAGCGAGACTCGGTTTACCATCAATTTAGCAACCGACCTTATTATGGTATAATGACAATTTCTTGTACTCACAGTATCTTTTCCTCAAGCCTCAAAATTATTATTTTTGCTTAAAAGCTGCAGCCAAACAAACCCAAAAAAAAAGGGCAAGTAATAGTGAAACATAAACAAAAACTCTGCACAGTACTGCCACAGTCCCATGAGGACTGTTGTATCTATACTCCCTATATAAACAACCAACATTGCTTCTGTTAACCACCTGAGACCCTCTCTTTCTAACACACTAAAGATGGGATCACCAAGTCTCAAAAGCTTCACATTCATGCTCTTCATTGCTATACTAGTTTGGTCATCTCACACACACATATGCAATGCTAGAAGAGGAAAACATTCGAGAAAAAACCGAACTCCAACAAGTTCACTGTACAAGAAAAAAGCTAAAGGGCATATAAGTAATCACCACCATGGCAATGCCGGTAAATATAAGCATCAAACTCTGCCTCTAAAACCAAAATCTCCGCCTCCATCTCCAAAAGCGCCACCTCCACCTCAGAATAAAGCGCCAGAAAAGGGTGTTCCAAGTGCACCTCCGACTAAAGGGTGTAGTAATGCGCCTTTAAAAATATATAACGTATTGGATTTTGGAGCAAAGGGAAATGGAGCTATGGATGACACAAAGGTAACCTTCTTATGTGCTTTGAATGAACGATAACTACTTCGAACAATTATGTGAATGTTTTATAAACACACTTCCTAACATTTGTACTCACCTGGTAACTAATATTTGCACGCTACACTGGACGGTACATATGTTAACCGCAGAATTGTAAATTTTAGGAGTAAATATAGACCCCTCTGTATTATCTAATTTGAAGGCAATTTATGATAATCCACATTGTTTTATTTTTTCTGCGAGAAAATATCACCCAGGTCGTTTAAAGGTGCTATATCAAGTTTGCCAATCAGTTTAGTATAAACAACAAAAAGGCTAGATAAGTGTCTTGAGGTGAAATTTTCCCTAACCAAAAGGGCATTGACGCAAAATTGCTACGAGTTAGTAGCTAGTAATCACTCACAAACCAAAATGCATGGTAATTGTCATATATTTTTCACGTAATACCAGTGTTTTAAAATTAAATCTTAGCTAAAGCGTTCTTGCAAGATATGTTCTAAAAGCGTAAAAATCATAAGCTTTTAGCGGCCTAAAAAGCGGAAAAGCAAGCTTTTTAAGCTGTGAATTGAGTTTTTTTTTTACGAGAAAGCGTGCTTTCTAAAACAATGCATAATACTAGTTCTTTCACTAGTGATAAAAAAACTACACATAAAAAGAAAAGTACAGAGGGAGGTTCAATAGTAAAAGAGGTAGCAGGGATAGGATACAGGCAGTTCTGCATCTGAAGGACTGCTTAATTAGACTCCTAAGGTACGGAGATAGTCCATTAGGGATTGCATGGTTCATGGTTGTAGCGTTTACAGCAGCTTTTCTTCATATTCGTTGTAATGCATTAGTTTGCCAGCTTAAAAGCTCGGAATTTAAAGCTTGAATAAACCAGATTGAAATACAAAAAAACAAGCTCAAATAAGCCAGGTTTAAGCTAAAAAAATTAAGCTTGAACAAGCCAGCTTATAACACTGTAGCTAAACAAACTAGTAATATCACATGATTCTATACGAATTTTCTATTCACTGCAAATAAGTGACACACACAAATTAGGTGTGGCCCACTGATATGATTCTAGTTGAGAGAGTTGTGACAAAATTTCCAGCAATTCAGTTCTGCAGTTCTGCAGAACTAACAACTGCAAAATAATTATATAAAATAAAGCTCACAAAATCCTTCCAGCTAGGAGGTAAAAAGAGCAAAGTGAAATATTAGCGGTGGTTGAATAATTCACAAGATATGAGGAAATATTTTTTGTTTTGATACAGGCATTTCAAGCAGCATGGGCAGCAGCTTGTAAAGTAGAGGCATCTACTATAATGATCCCACCAAAATACTCATTCCTTGTGGGTCCTATCTCGTTTTCCGGTCCGTATTGCCAAGCAAACATCGTCTTTCAGGTAAAAATGATCGTTGAGATAAAAAGTTGTTTCGAAGTAGTGACATAGTAAATAAGCGCTTATTTTAGTCTGGAAAAAAAAACGGGTTTGTCTATTTTAGAACTTTCATGTTTTCCAGCCTAGAAAACACATTAAACTCGTTTTTAAATTGGCCAACCAAATGAGCTGCAGCTAATGAAGCAGCAAAACCAAAATTTGAGCTTATAAGCAACCTTATCCGACGCTGAGAAAAGATGAGGTTCATCTAGTTTAATATTTTTTGCTAGAAATCCCAAACTCTCGGCTCTTGGATTGGTCGACCAAATGCTTTGCAGCTGGAACAGCAACAAAAAGAAAACACACACAAAAACTTAAAGCTTTTAAAGTTGCAAAAACATTAATCCACAAGGCTCCACTATTCATTCCGAAACTAAGCCTTTTGAACAAAAGATAACATCGTCTTACAAGTTTTACCATCAATTCAGATACACAAGGTTGACTGGTTATAGTGGTACGTAGATAATATAGCTTATCTGAGACTGGTAGGAAAACCAGGTTCGTCTAGTTTAAAACATCTAGCTTTTTCTTGCTAGAAATCACAAAATCTAGGATCTTAGATTGGACAACCAAATTCATTGCAACTTTTGAAGGTGAAAATGGCTAATAAGCACAACTTAGTACTTAAAAGTTAGAACTGGACAAATACACCGTCTCATTCAGGATCTAATCCTTTCCTCCAGAAGTTAACATCATAAGTCACAAGGTTCGCGATATTGATATATGCTTATATAATCTATGCGAGAAAACTAGTCTAATTCTGAATTATTATGTTTTCTTCAGCTAGAGGGGACTATTATAGCTCCAACTAGCTCTAACCCTTGGGGTTCCGGTCTCTTGCAATGGCTTGAATTTTCGAAATTAAAAGGAATCACACTAAAAGGAACAGGTACTATTGATGGGAGAGGGTCCGTTTGGTGGCAAGATTCGATATACGATAACCCTATCGATGACGAATCAAAGCTGCGCATACCGTTAAACAGCACAGTTACAAAAACACTGCCAATTCCTGTAAATATCCTATTCTTTTGTCTATACCTGTTTATGTACTATCTTCTCACGACAAAACTATATCTAAATACTCCTGTGATCAATACTTGCGTGGCAGATAGGGAGCTCACTAGGAGGTAAAATGCCAAGGATAAAACCAACTGTAAGGACCACTTCTACTTTTCTGAAATGCTTTTCTCAACCATACAATAAAATAAACTTTAATTTTTGGAATGAATATGTTTTGCTTCACAGGCTCTGAGGTTCTATGGGAGTTTTAATGTGACAGTCACAGGCATAACAATTCAGAATAGTCCACAGTGCCATCTCAAGTTTGACAGTTGCGAAGGAGTTTCGGTATATAATATGAATATTTCATCTCCTGGTGACAGCCCTAATACTGATGGCATCCATCTACAGAACTCCCGGGATGTGTTAGTCCGCAGTTCTAATGTTGCGTGTGGTATTTATCCTGTCTTTGTTTAATGCTCTTTTAACTCAGCATACAACTATTCCTCCAGTTAATGAGTTACTCGTGTTACTTAGAAAAAACAAGTACATAGTGTGCGCCCCATAGATAAATAAGCTGAAAGGTGCATACAGAAAAACTCAAGTATATATCACTACTCATCCCATTGTATATTAAGATTGTCAGGACAGACATGCTACAATGGAGCTATGACGAACAAAGGTACTACAACTGAAACTAAGAGGATAAAAGTTACTCAAAATATGGGGACATTAATGCAATTTACCCAATATACAATCCTGGGAAGAATAGATGTTATCAGAACTCCGATGTACATCTACATCGGTATTACCCAAAGAAAACACTTAAAAGTTTAAAACTGTATTTTTTGTTTAGAAAAGGGATATAAGTTGCCATAATCAATAACACTAGATTAGTTTCTGACATAAGAGTATAGAGGATGAAGGCACCAGTTCTCAGTTTGTCAGAGCAGCGAAATCCTAGTAAAAAACTCGAACTGCTAAACACGAAACATAAAAACTCAAATTGCTAAACATGTCCAACACATGGAAGTTTCTCATTTATATAGACTATAGAGTTATCAATTTTGTATGAACACCCAATCGCACATGGTTTGGTTAAGAAAAACGAGAGAGAAATCTTTCTTCTATGTGGCTATCAATAGGCATGTACCAATCACTGAATTGACAAAGGCCAAAACAGTCTAGAGTATGTTTTGGAGTCTTTGGACCACAAAAACCCACACATCCTAGAAAGCCTTTCTCTTTGGTCTTCTAGATTAACTTTTTTTGTCTTACCCTACTAACAAACAAAGTCCACCACATGAGAACGGTTTTTAACCCCTGTTTTCCATTATTTACCTAAAGAATTATACCTAAAACACAGTAAAGCATTTCATAACAGATAATAAACATTGCTTAGAAAAACATGGACTTACATGGTGCACTCTTTTCTGCCATTTCAATACAGGAGATGACTGTGTTTCTATACAAACTGGATGTACAAATGTATACATACATAATATCAACTGCGGACCTGGACATGGTATCAGCATTGGAAGCCTAGGAAGATATGGAACCAAGGCCTGTGTTTCGAATATTACAGTTAGAGATATCAATATGCGCAACACAATGAATGGTGTCAGGATAAAAACATGGCAGGTAAACTACCTTCTGTAGCTTTATATAGACAAACAATATGAAAACTGCGTAAGAAAACTGAAATTCTCATTTTTTACCTACCCTTGGTTAGGTTCAAGAAGAAATAAAAAGGTAAGAAAACAAAAGCAAACAAGACAAATACGTCATATCATTATTTTCACCTGTAGGTTCCTTTTGATAAGCAAACCAATGATAGTGTACGCTAGACTTTCTCCACCAAATTCAACAAACTAGGTTGTACATTAGTGAAAACAAACTTAAACTAGACAATGACAAATCAGACAGAGTTTTACATTTGTCAAATGAAAGGAATTACACTTTCCACCACGATTTTGACACAACTTACTATTAACTATGGCCTTGACTTTATAGCACTCAAGCCCTCGTCTTTTCCAACTTGCTCTAGTATCATCGTTCTATTAACTGAATTCTAGAGAGCCCTAAGTTTCTCATAAAGTCGTAAGATAACTGCAGGGTTGGTCCAAACAAGAAAAGCTAGTTACCATATTTTTAGTGATTAAAGCATAAGATTAATATATATTTTCAGGCTAAGTTATATTTGCTGACCGGATAAAAGTTGAACTTTAGTGGGCTTCTGCCTGATAATGTATTTAGAAGCTTTAAGCAGAATGAGCTAATTATTTTTCCCTAACCTCAAAAGATCCAGCTTACTTTCCTAAAACCGCGGAACAAGGCCAGAGTTTCTTATTACCTCGGTAATGTGTTTACAGGGTGGGTCTGGTTCTGTGCAAAATGTACTCTTCTCAAACATCCAACTATACGAAGTTGAAGTGCCAATTGTAATTGATCAATACTATTGCGACAAATCCCAATGCAAGAACCAAACCTCTGCCGTGGCACTGTCTGGGATTACATATGAGAGGGTTAAAGGGACATTTACAGTAAAACCGGTACATCTTGCGTGTAGCGATAACCTGCCATGTGTGGATGTTACACTTAATGACATAGAACTAAAACCACTCCAAGAAAAGTATCATATGTATGACCCCTTCTGTTGGCAGACTTTTGGGGAGTTGTATTCTCCGACAACGCCTCCCATTGGTTGTTTAAGAGTTGGCAAGCCTTCGAACAACCAGCTTCAATATTATCATGATTCGTGTTAAATTAGCCGAGAGAAATATTCTTATGAGGATATTTACTTCTGTGGTTTACACCATTTGGAAGCAAGTCAATATTTACTAGTGTAAATTTTGGGTGTTATAGTAGCTATGACGAGTTTTCGACTGTAGTATTAAAAAGATTATTAAAAATATGTTTCATTCTAGATATACGCTGCAAGAGTAAGTATCATCCAGGTTCCCAAAAGAGAATTATTGCATAAATAACAGGAAATAAAATATCTGAACAAAACAATCATGAGAAGAAAAAAATAACAATATGTATAAGCCCAGTGAACCTCATTAACTTGCACCCACACGGAACATCTTCCCTTTGATACAGCGACAGGTTTGAAAGAATAAAATGCCTAAACATAGATTTCCATAAAATGTTTATATGTATAAAGCCACAAACGTCTTCAAAAAATTTATAGAAACTTTAATAAGACAGAAATGTGTTTCGATAATGATGCGTCAATGGTCCTGTAATTTTGAGACAGTCATGCATATTTCAGACAAATACACAATATTGCATGTTCTAGCACCACTAAAAAAATTTATGAAACATTGATACTCACGCCATATTCTGCATGTACCTAGGATATGGTAGTGGTAATTCTTTCTCTTCACCTAGTAGGTTCCTAATTGAGGGGTTGAACGGTTAAATGCAAAGAAGTTTCGGTATTTGATTATGAATATTTCATCTCCTGGTGACAGCCTAAATACTGATTTTGGGATCGAATGGTTAAATCAAAGGAGTTGTAGCCTTTCATATGAATATTTCCTCTCCCGGTGACAGTCCTAATATCAATGGCATTAATCCATATGGAGCACTATCTCCTTTCATTTCAATGCAGTAGATGACTGTGTTTCAATAAAAAACTTGATGTACAAATGTAACAGACTTGATATAAACCAGGGACCTGGACTTAGGATCAGCACTGGAATCCTAGGAAGATATGGTACCAAGGCCTGCGATTCGAGGATTACAGTTACAGAATATTCCCAGCACAATGAATGGTGTCAGGATAAATTTATGGCAGGTAAATTAGCATGTGTGACTTTATAGAGAGATAATATAAACGCACTGCCAGAAATATGAAATTCTTATTTTTTGTTACCTTTGATTAGAAGAAAGGAAAAGCTTAGAAAATGAAGCAAAAACAAAAAAAACACTTAATAGCCAGGATGCATTTGGTTTGTCAGCTCAAAATTTGGGTCCTCTGGTTACTTTTTCTTGAAAAAACTAGAAACATTAAGCTGGGTAAACTCAACTCTTTTCTCAACCTCAAAGTATCTACATTGTTTGTTTAAAACTGCAACTAAGCAATACCTTGTAATCTCATGATTAAAATATTAAATCATACTATCTTCCAAGTCTCTCATTTAGTCGTAGATATATCTGCAGGAGGGTCCGAACACGCAAAACTAATAGCAACTTAAAAGCTAGACCATATTTAGCTGGCCAACTTAAACTGAACATTTTTTTTTTGTTTTTTTAGTTTTTAGCTGAAAAGTTCATCTTATTTCCTTTCAAAGCTGCAGCCAAACATGCTACATGCCATCTCATTTAGTCGTACATATATATATCTCTGCAGGGTGGGTACATTCAAACAAAAACAAAAACAAAACGAGCAACTTAGGCCCTCACTTACTACAAATTTTAGCTCAATTTTTTTGCTTAAAAGCTGGAAGATGATTGGTTGATCAACTTAAAAGCTGTGCTTTTATGGTTCTTTTCTTTCGCCTGAAAAGGAAAGAAATTTGAACGTGTATGACCAGTCTTTTTTTAACGGCAACAAAACATCCAGCTTGTTTTGCTTAAAAACTGCAACCAAGCATGACCTTATAATTTAGTGTTTAAAGCTACAAATCACACTATACCCATTGGAACAACAGCCACGTTCATCATCATAATAGGTCACTATTGTTTTCGTCCAAGGGCTTATTTCTTTCTAAATGAGTGGAAAAGTTCTTGCTAATAAGACTACATACACAAATAACATTCATTAAGCCAGACCAGAGTTAAAACTAGATACTCTTTTTGTGTAATGATATCGTAGGGAATTCATATGAATAACAGTCAAGGCCGGTCTTGGAGGGGTGTCAATAGTCCAAGTGGACTGAACACCCCACCTTTTCGAAAGACCTAACATGAGGGCTTAACGGCCTCTCCACCACTACTATCCTGGGGCCTTTTCGACCCATTCCATCAGTATACACTTGTAATGCCACCAAGAGATGTTTCACAGCCCTTGGCAACGTTTCTCGTATATCAAGCATACACTTCGCAAAATTCAATGTCTCCATTTTAAGAACAAGTATGAAACACAATCGACACTTATATAACTATTTTAGAAAGTTTCTCAAATCGCTTATTTCTTTCATAGTTTAAGGAGTGTTTCATATAAGTATACGCTCATAACTTGCCCAGGAGAGCACAAGAGCCTTTTCTTTATCCAATGACACGGAAAATGATCTCTGAATACAAACTTTTCCATCAAACATTCCACACCAATGTTATAACACTTGGGTATCATAAGGTTACTGTCCCATAATGTAGGGACTCCGAACACTACAATTTATTCCCTATGTTACAGAATAAAAATTGAACACCTCTTAAATATTTAAAACTCGGTTTTCACCATACCACCATATTTTTTCTCCCAAGCAAACCTGTACTTTACAATGGTATTGTCGTCTTCCATCAGCCGATCAGCACGAAATTCTTCAAATCCAAGGCGCATAGCATATTAATTAGTGGGCCCATCTCCCCATACATTGTCCCACGCACCACTCGGAGCAACCTTAGGTCCTTCGATGGAATTTTGTGGTCTATGTGGGCCCGGGCCCATTTCAGGCCCAGGTGGCTGAACTTTTCTGGGCGTTGTTCTAATCCCCATCAGCCTAAAAACAAATCTAGCAAGCTCTCCATATAATAACCCCGATCGATCAAATAACTGCATAGACATCGACATGTAATTGCACACAATTAGATGGGGGGTTTTGCAGTTTTATAACCTAAACTATAGACTTTCTGTGATTTTGTACCCCAAACTATGTGTTTCTCTTTTTTAAGTACCCAAACTACGTGTTTCACTCTAAATCAGTACCTTCCATTAATTCTTTTGATGGAAAGTTGTGTTTTACAAAAATACCCTCGTTTAAGATCTTTTATTACATGGGATATACATACAGATATATACATACAAATATTCTCCAAAAAATATATACATATAGATGTATACATAAATACATATACATACATAGATACATTACAAATCCCATCGCCTCCACCACCATACCGCCGCCAACCCCCACTGGAAATGGGGCCCACAGCCACCACCTCCGATGTGAAGATGGTTTATATATTGTGTGATTGAGGATTTGTTTTAATTGTATGTAATCTGAAATTGGGTTTTGTATTGGAAATCATTGATTATATCTATACTATTACTTTATGTGAAGAGGCCTTATGAAGCCTTGAAACAATTATTTATAAAAAAAATACTATTAATTTACAAAATTACAAAATAGTAACTGCCATCTAATTATTAGCTTTCCTTTTAACTGCATCTTCTCACAAATTATATACCATAACGGGTTAAATATTTTTTCTTCGATTCACACCCGTCGGGTGGGCATGTCCGCTAGTATATATATATATATATCGATATACGTGTGTGAGTATACTGCGAAGGAACACCTTAAGCTCACCGAAACGATACCGGAGGTGGGCCAGATCAGCAAAGGATATTCAACGGTGGGGAGCTCCACCACTGTCCTTAAACCAAACTCCACCACCGTCACGGCCCACAAAACCCAACCCCTTAGCCATTGCTAACCTAATCAACAACTCCCCCATCGTTGGTTTAAACCCCCACTACACATCGTCACGCATTTCGATCGGCCAAAATAAAAACACCATTGAATCATCAACATCCGAGAACTCAAACCCTGTAATGGAATCGAGCCGATTCCTTACTAATCAAAGTCCCCAATTTCCCTTGTTTATATATTTATAATTGTATGTATAACAGTATATGTATATATTTATATATGTAAATATAATGATGATGGTATTCATATATGTATATGTATATATGTTTTTTCCCCTTTTTTTTCTTAGCCATTGGATCATATCCAATGGTTTAGATTAAAAAAAACGAGTCAAATGACCATTTTACCCCTGATTCTGGATGAAAAATGTTAGATGACAACAGCTTTTTCTGTTAATTTGGACGGAAAGTACTAATTTAGAGGTAAACACGTAGTTTGGGTACTTAAAAAGAGAAACATGTAGTTTGGGGTACAAAATCGCAAAAAGCTTATAGTTTAGGGTACAAAACTGCAAAAAACCCCAATTAGATGAGATTTATTTGGATAATTATCTGCAAGCATTAAGTATTGGCAATGTAAACGCTGGTTGCAGCTTTTAGCCAGTCATGTTTAGTGTTTTGAATCTAACTTACAAAAGGCAGTATAATTGATTGGTCGGCATAAAAACTGACTATATTGGTTTTCCGATCTGTAAGGTATAGAAGTTTTAAACGGGACGGACAAGTTTTTGTTTGCAGCTGAAACTTATGACTTGGTTGCTTGAAAAATATTAACATACAATGGTAGAATATAAAATGAAATTCAGGGTTTGTTTGACTCCAGCTTTGAAACAAAAGAGCTAGATCTTTAGGTTGAGAAGAAAGAAGGCTTCATGAAACTTAAAGATTCTAGCTTTTATCGCAAGAGCTACATGGACACGTGCAGAAAAAGTGGTGATCTACAGTTAAAATTTTACAATTTCTATCCCGTAATAAATTAAAAGATTTGTAGGAGATGAGAAAATAAGCACCTGGAGCATGGCACTGATGAACATGTGAAAGGCTTGCGTGTTTTGGTCAATAAGAACAGCAATTCGTCCGAAAAAGTTAACAGCACCTTCCAACTGAGAACATTTAGATGATAAAAGCAAATATAACAACGAAATTACACCAACTACGTTTGCTAGCTATTAATGCCAACTTCAAAGAGAGAAGCAAGCAAAAGTTCTAACTACACTTAGAAAGAAGAAATTACTCATAGAAAATATTATCTGTATAGAAAGGAATAAGCATGTATGAATTTGGGGTTTCTGAACTACTTTCATGAGCATTCTTTTACCCGTCAGCTCCATTATTTGTAAATGACACATGAAATTTAGGAAAGGTTCTCTAAATGTCTTTTATGTAATTAGAGATTGTTAAAGTAGTCTGGTATAGAAAGGAACATTTATCGTATCACATACGAGAAATTAAGAAAAAGTGCTCAAACTATCCATGTGAGCTTTTGTGAACCATCAAGTATTTTGGAGACTGTTGAAAGTGGTCTGCCATACTTGCATTACCACTACTCATTGTCAGATTCTTTACATGATCTGTTAAGTTTAAGCTTGATTTGGGAACTCGATTTTTGCAATAGTGGGCAGCTCTTACGTGTTTAACATGATTTAACGACATTATCTGGTACAAATGCTTTTGAAAACTAGTATTCCACTTTCCACAAAATTTCAAATGTATGTAACATTACTTGTATTGTTGTTGAACAGCAAATTATGTTTTAAATTACGGGTAATTTCAATATATACAAAATTATGTTTACAACTTCAGAACTCCAAAAGCTACTTACTACATACATCAGCAATTATTCGTGGCAGGAACTGTAAAAAATAATAACTTAACCAAGTTGTGAACGCAGAACCTGTAAAAGAAAGACAAATAATAACTCACCACCCGCAGAAAAGATATCCAAAACCCCGGTGGAGAAGAGGGTGGGCCAAACGGATTATTTGGGTCTTGATTTCCATATGGACCCTGGCCCATCCCCATACCACCGCCCATTCCCATACCCATACCATAACCACCCATTGTGCCGCCAAGCCCACCGCCATACATTCCACCTCCATACATACTCGAACCGCCATACATACCACCAACCCCACCTCTATACATGCTGTTTCCGTACATACCTCCACCATAGGACCCACCTAATCCACCATATGAACTGCCGTACATACTAGAGCCGTAACCAGAATTATAGGTATTGTTAATTCCTGAGTTGTAACCTGCAATTTACAAAAAAAAATAAAAAAATCAGCATGAGTCAATACATGTTTTGGTATGTTACCAAAAGTATACTTCTTACTTTGAAGTTTGAAGTAAGTTGTTTGTTGGCATAACATTAAAATATATAATTGTTTGTCCTTTCGAGATAGAAAATTATACTTTATAAGGTATCTTGATCGTACTTCAATTCCAGAAAACAATAGTTTTCATCTACCATACACGACAATAAACTATTTTGCACCATTCTGAATACAACACCTCTACTATTTCCCCTTTACCAAATAAAACCATTTCAAGTATTACCCAGAAGTCAGAAGTATAATTTTCCACGTTCATTCTCCAGTTTTCCACTAATGAGATGCACTTAGACGGGTCTATAATACCATCATCTTTTCATTAACCAACATGAAGGTGTTATCTAACCAAGCACCCTTAGATGCTTTTAGATAAGACACATGTAGACCTGGTTCTGTTGCAGATTTAAAGCTCAGCTTCTTTGTTATTTACCTTCAAATTCGGACTGCATTTGGCTGACCAGCTTTAAAAGCTAAGCTTTTTCTAGATTTTGGGGTTAAAAAATTAGAAGCTTAAAGATGGATGAACTAGTTTTTTCACTGAAACTCAAAAGGTCTAACTTATTTGCTTACAAGCTGCAACCAAACAAGGCCTTAATACCACTAAAATTACTAGCCTGACCTAATATGGCGCATTTGGAAAATACATAAATAGGAAATAGAATTTTCAAAGAAAGATGCAACATAGACACGTATACGAACAGTTAGCAGTGTATTAGCTGACAAGGCATACCTAATGTGTGTCCGGCTTTATGATTCAATTATAATATTAAATTTGGGGTAAAGTGTAGGTTTTATATTTGATAAACCAAAACTGCCTATGAAAGACGGGGATGAAGTAGAAGTTGAAGATAAAATAAGGATGGTTGATGTAATATTTCAACTTACCCATCCATTAAATAACGTGGGGTTGTGAGAAAATGACTAGTTCTTTTACCTAACTACTATCTTGTCCTTGTACGTTTACATAACCAATTCTAGTAGGGTTGTTCTTGGCAATCCAAAAATGGCATGGCTTGCCATTGATATCATGAGATGCCCTTTGCATATATACGTGCAGTAAATAATAGCAACTGAAGCATGTAACAAAAAGCATCGTTTCTTTGACCAACATAAGGGTACTGTAACTGAGAGGCCCTAGATGCTTTCAATAAGATGCATGTAATACCACTAAATTTAGTGTGTGTTGATACTGATATGGTGCAGCGACCCAAACAACTTGGCTTTTAAGCTAGGCACCAAATACGTTCCAACTTAAAGCAAATAAGTTAGAGGTCAAAAGTTGCAACACCAAACAACTTGATTTTTAAGCTAGGCACCAAATAAATTGCAACTTATAAGAAAAAAAGAAAATAAGTTGAGGTCAAAAGCTGCAACCGAAGAAACCCCCTTATATGATGCATTTATTATTAAAAAAAAAGGTGCAATTACGTTGCTAATTCACAATTAGAAAATTAAAGTTATCCCAGCATAAAAAAGAGTCAAAACATAGGCTTTCCACCAGACAACTATAGCTAATAAATATGAAAATACACAATATATACCTCCTAAAGTGCTCCCATATGTTTGTTGTTGTTCCCATGGCCTAGAAGGCATGGGCCTACCAAGTGCATTAGTATTAACAGCACCGTTGTTGTTTCTATTAGCTGTCGAAACAATTTCACCAGGTTGAGCTGTCCCTGAGGCTTCAACTACGTCACTTGTGCTACCTGGAGATGGCGGCTTAAAGGGGGTCGGCCCAGAAGACCCTGCTTGTTCCCATGGTTTTGGAGGCGGAACTGCCAACCAAACAAATAGATGCTTCAATTTAGATAGCAGAATTTGCAAATGTAGAAAATGAACAGTGGCATAACTAGGACTTTTCTTGAGATGGGGGAGGGGGGAAGTGCTTTTAATGAGAAATTTAGGTAAAATAAATAGTGACAATTTGGAAAGGCGGAAAATTATAAAAATAATTTCTTCGTGGGGATGATCTGCTCTTGAGAGAGGCAGAACGAAAAAGAAACTAATAATTCCTGACAGTTCAGGAAAATGTAGCTTTATTTTTTTGAAGAAGACATCCTAACAAATCCTAAGGCAATCAGCACTAGTAAAAGAACAGATAATCCACATAAGGGTAGCTTGTAAAATATCTAAATACTAATCAAGGATAGCTAAAATTACAATTATCAGCCTCTCACACATTACTGAACAGCTGGGAAATTGTTGACTAAACTTTAAACTAGTCAAAAGGTACAAATCACTCTTGAGAGTTGTTTGGGTAGGGCTTATAAGATCAGGATCGGCTTATATACTATTTTTCCTTATAAGATTGGTAGCATTTGGTATTAAAGTTCTTAAATAAAGACATTGGTCCTTTCTGTTATTTTTCTTAATACAGTATGTAGTAGTGCAAGTTCTTAAACTACTATCTGTTATCTTTATAATTTACAGTACTAAATAAAATGAGCAGTGAAACTTGTAAAACCTATATATACTGGATTCATATGTAAATATCTGTAACATAAAATATATAGATACAGCTACATATATCTCTCTCTCTGTTTCTTGTTATTATGGCGATTTCTGTTTTAACTGCTTAATGATGAAGATCAAGCTTTTCTACATGGTATCAAAGCAAATGTATTTGCTTTCTCTGTGATTTCTCACTCGGATGTGGTTAGATTACTTCTCTTTTCTTTTACTGTGAAGAATTATTTCAATTTAGGATCGAAGATCGTTAATTGGTATAAATGAGGGTTTATACGTCTTCGTCTCGATCAATTGAAGGATTATTAAAATTTCGTAGTTTTATTTTGGGTATATTCTGAAGAAATTGAGAATGGACTATTCTTATGCTGAAATTACTGCTGGAAATGGTAGAATTAGAGCAAATAATGTGGTTAATATGACACCTGCTGAATATTATCTCAATCCTAGTGAGATAAGTAGTACCAGCTTGGTTAATCCATTGTTATCTGGACAAAACTATCACTCATGGAAGAGATCCATGGAGATTGCTTTAGGAGCTAAAAGCAAGTTAGGGTTTGTGAATGGTAAAATGCCATGTCCAGATGAAGAAAATGAACATTATAACTCTTGGACTAGGTGTAATTTGGTGGTTCAGTCGTGGCTGTTGAATTCAGTTAATGCTGAAATTTCTCAGTCAATTTTATATGAAGAAACAGCTGAGAAAATGTGGACTACCTTAAATAGGAGGTTTTCACAAAGTAATGAGCCTAGAATTTTTGAGTTACAGCAACAGATACAGGAATTATCTCAGGGTACCTTATCTGTGACAGCCTATTTTACAAAGTTGGGAACTAAATGGAATGAATTGAGTATGATGAATCCAATGCCTAGGTGTTCTTGTAATGGGATAAATGGTTGTAGCTGTGATTTCTATGATGCTATATTAAAGAGAGAAGAGAGGTATTTTAAGATGCATTTTCTGATGGGTCTAAATGAATCCTATGCTAGTACTAGAGGGCAAATCCTGTTGATGAAACCTGCACCTCCAGTAAATGAAGTGTTTAATCTGATTTGTTCAGAAGAAAGGCAAAGGAATATTAAACCAACAAATTCTGTGGCTCATGAGAATATAGCTTTTGCAGCTTCTTATAATAATAATAATGGTGCCTCTAGGTATCAATACAGAAATAATAAGGGTCTACTTCACTGCTCTCATTGTAACATGACTGGTCATACGAAAGAGAAATGCTATAAGTTGCATGGGTATCCACTGGGCTGGAAAAGGAAGAATTATTCTGGTACACCAAATGTGAACTTTGCTCACCAAATGCCAAATATGGTTGATAACAAATGGGGCAATACTTCAACTGAGAATGTGAATGCAAGTGGTGGTAAATCTGGTTATGCAGGTAATAGAGATATGATTGATAAGGAGAATAATAAACAATTGACAAATCATCAGTTACAAGAGATTTGCAACTATATGCAGTATCACTTTAAGAAGGAAAACAAGAGTGGTGCAAGTACAAGTGGAGGTGAAAATTATTCTAATCTTGTGTATATATGTATTATTACTTCATGTTCTGTCACTCATGAGGATGCTAATCAATTTTCACCAATAAGCACACCTTGGATTATTGATACTGGTGCAACAGAACATATGGTTAATTCTCTCTTTTATTATCAATCACCACCAAAGAAAATAGAATCAGTAGTGAATCTACCAAATGGGAATATAGATGAGGCCTCACATGTTGGTACAATACAGTTCTCTACAGGATTGGTTCTAGAAAATGTGCTATGCGTACCTTCTTTTGGATTCAACTTAGTTTCTGCAAGTAAGTTGACTCATACACAGAATTGTTCTTTTGACATTTCTTCAAAATGAATGTTTAATACAGGAACTAGTGGATTTGAAGGTGATTGGGAGAGCTAGACAAAAAGGACTATACTACCTGCTGAATGAGGATACTGGGATTGTAAAAACATTGGGTACCTGCTGTTCTACCTTTAAGTCTTTTAGCTCATGTGATACTTGGCATCTGAGGTTAGGGCACCCCTCTATCTCTTGTACAAAGTATTTGAAACGAAGTATTAATGAAATAAATGTAAATGATACTACTCCTTGTGATGCTTGTCATTTAGCAAAACAACATAGAAAAGTTTTTAATTTGAGTAATTCTAAGACTTCTTCTCCATTTGAATTGGTGCATTGTGATATATGGGGACCCTACAGTATAACAGCAACTGGTGGTTATCAATATTTCTTGACCATTGTGGATGACTACTCCAGATGTACTTGGGTATTTTTACTTAAAAATAAATCTGATGCTAGTGTTTGCTTGGTCTCTTTTTATAATATGGTACGTACTCAATTTGACTTCACTGTGAAGATTGTGAGAAGTGATAATGGATTGGAGTTTCAGTTGACAAGTTTTTATGCTAATAAAGGTATAGTTCATTAAACTTCTTGTGTAGAAACTACAGAACAAAATGGTGTAGTTGAAAGGAAACACCAACACCTCTTGAATATTGCTAGATCATTACTATTTCAGTCAGGTGTTAGCTTAAAATTCTGGGGAGATTGTTTTCTTACAGCAGCTTACTTAATAAACAGACTTCCCACACCTGTTTTAAGTCTCAAAACACCTTATGAAATGTTATATAAAGTTCCACCATTGTATACACACCTCAAGGTATTTGGTTGTTTGGCTTATGCTTGTTCTTTAAAAAGACAGAACCAAATTTGATGCTCGAGCTAGGAGATGTGTATTCATAGGGTATCCTTTTTCTGTAAAGGGATATAAACTCTATGATTTAGATACTCATCAAGTATTTGTTTCAAGGGATGTTAACTTTTATGAAGAAATATTTCCTTATGAAGTTATGACAGCTTTAAAAGAAAGGTCCTATGTTCCACAAGTGTTACCAAATGAAATTTTTAACTTCTTTGATGAGTCACCTCCTCTCACTGATACTCCTACATGTTCAACATCCTCCCAACCTGTATCACTGCAAACTGATTCTATACCACCAACTATAGACTCACCTCGACCTCCACCTCCACCTCCACCTCCAAGAAAATCCTCTAGGGCTAAAATAACTCCAGGGCATTTTCAGGATTATCAATTGACCACAATTTCCAAAATAACTCAGAAAGAGCCCACTGCTAATTGTGTGAATTATCCTCTTAGCCATTATTTATCTTATGACCATCTCTCTGATCCTTATAAAAGTTTTTGTTACTCTGTCACAACAAATACTGAACCATCTACTTTCAAGGATGCTGTTACTGATAATAAGTGGGTGGAAGCTATGGCTAATGAGGTATCTGCTTTAGAAGCAAACAACACTTGGGTCCTCAAAGCTTTGCCATCTGGCAAAGAGTCAATTGGATGTAAATGGGTTTACAGAATCAAATATAAGGCTAATGGTGATATTGAAAGATATAAAGCACGTTTGGTGGCTAAGGGATACAATCAAAAGGAGGGCTTGGATTATGAAGCAACCTTTTCTCCTGTGGCTAAGATGACAACCATTAGAGTCTTACTTGCCATTGCCTCTTCTAAACAATGGCATTTAGCTCAGCTTGACACCAACAATGCTTTCTTGCATGGAGATCTACTTAAGGAGGTCTATATGACACCTCCACCAGGATTCACTTCTCCAAAAGATACAAGAGTATGCCTTTTACAAAAATCACTCTATGGTCTTAAACAAGCTTCCAGACAGTGGTATTGTAAGCTCTCTACTTCCTTACTAGCTTATGGTTTTCAAGCATCTGTCTTAGATACTTCTCTTTTTACACTTAATAGAAATGGTGCATTAGTAATCCTAGTTGTGTATGTGGATGATATCATATTAGCTGGTCCTGATCAAGTCTTAATTAATACAGTTAAGACATTTCTAAACACCCAATTTCATATAAAAGATCTTGGTTCTCTCAGATATTTTCTTGGCATAGAAGTCTCAAGGAATGATACTGGCCTATCTATCTGTCAAAGAAAATATACCCTGGGTATTCTTGAAGAGGGTGGTATGTTAGGCTGTAAACCTACCAAATTTCCTATGGATACTAAATCTAGATTAAGCACTAATGATCTTGATCCTCTTCTAGATCCCACTTTCTACAGAAGGTTGGTTGGCAAGCTTCTCTATCTCACTATTACTAGGCCAGATATCTCATTTGCAGTTCACTCTGAGCCAATTTATGGCTGCTCCTTGTCAATCTCATCTAGATGCTGCTATGAGAATATTGAGGTATCTTAAGGGAACTCCTGGTCAAGGTCTCTTTTACTCAGCAGATAGCTCTTTAATACTTCAAGGCTTTACTGACTCTGATTGGGCTACTTGCTTGGATTCTAGACATTCTGTAACAGGTTACTGTATGTTTCTTGGTGAGTCTCTAGTTTCTTGGAGAAGCAAGAAGCAGCAAGTAGTGGCTCGCAGCTCTACTTAATCTGAATATAGAGCAATGGCTAGTGCTACATGTGAAATTGTATGGTTGCTGCAATTGCTTAAAGATTTTGATGTTTTTCAAACTAGTGCAGTTTCTATGTTCAGTGACAGCAAATCTGCTCTTGCTTTGGCCTCTAACCCGGTCCACCATGAACGTACTAAGCATATTGAAGTGGATTGCCACTTTGTGCGTGATAAAATGCAATCTGGTGTGATTCATGGTCTCTATGTTCCTACTGGTCATCAACTTGCTGATTGCTTTACTAAACCATTGGCTGCTCAGCAATTTCTCCATCTCATTTCCAAGTTGGGTGTGCTTGATATTCACACTCCACCTTGAGGGGGCGTATTAAATTTCTTAAATAAAGACATTGGTTCTTTCTGTTATTTTTCTTAATACAGTATGTAGTAGTGCAAGTTCTGAAACTACTATCTGTTATCTTTGTAATTTGCAGTACTAAATAGAATGAGCAGTGAAACTTGTAAAACCTATATATACTGGATTCATATGTAAATATTTGTAACAGAAAATATATAGATACAGCTTCATATATCTGTCTCTCTGTTTCTTGTTATTATGGCGATTTCTGTTTTAACTGCTTGATGATGAAGATCAAGCTTTTCTACATTTGGTTCTTCCATTTTAGCTTAGCGTCTCGCTATTTAGACTTAAAAGATATATGCTTAAAACTGGTTTTTCTCTTCGTCCGAAGAATTAATCTCATAAATAAGATACACTTAACACTAAGACATTCAGAACTAACAAAAGAATTATAATTCGCAACCTAGAGATTTTGACCAACACAAAGTGAAAAAAGGAATTTGTTTTCTATGAGGGGAATTGGTCTCCTTATGTCACCACCTAGCACCTCCAGATCATCAAAACACATGTTTAACATGGCATCCACATATGTAACTATAAATTTGTAACTAAATCCGCTAACTCTTTCTGAAAACAACAGTAACACTAACGCCAGATGTTTATTTTCAATGGAAAAGATACCTATACTTTTTCCAACCAAAAAAGCACAGCAGAAAAACTACCAAAAAAGTTCAATCATTTTCCAATAGAGATGTATGCCACGCACAACCGATAACATTAATGAATTGAATTCAGCCAACAACTTCACTCAACAAAAAATAGCACAAAATGTCACTAATAATTGTTAACGGAAATGATAACAAATAACCAGATCCAGGAAAAAGGATTTATAATTATCCACCATAGAAAGCATGTTAGCAAAACCGACGTCGGTATGAAACTCTTTCCCTAATAGTGCTGACGATAGCTCATAAGTCATAATCATTTCATTTCTTACAAAAAAGAGCAAGATTGTAATGAACAATTAACGATCCTTCTATAACATCAACTAACAAGGGGGCAACATCAATCAGAATCTACAAGAACCATAGTAAATTAAGTCACAAGAGGTTCAAATTACTCCAAGGGCTTGTTTGGGTAGAGCATAAGATCATCTTATAAGATAGTTTAGCTTTTGAATGGGTGGCATTTACTTTTACAATTGTTCGATATCATTTCTGGAATTTAGAATAAAAGGCTGACTTTAAGCCAGATTCGTCTACCTTTTTTAGTTTGAAAACACTAACTTTATTGCTTGAAGTGTACAACTTAAGTACTTAACAAACCTAAGACAGTCAAAACTAGCAAAATAAACGCAATCCGCATCTGCATAGCTGAAAAAATTGAAAGAAAAAACATCCTTTAGGTTAGATCTCTTGTTTTGCACTAAACAAGATGAAAGATTAGTGAGATCCGTCAAGCTTTTCCCTCAGTTCGGAAAGCTAACATAATTATATAAATAAAATAAAAAACATAACTCAACAAGTCCATCATAGCTAGCAATAAAACACATAATTAGCTTCCGGGCAGCTCAGAAAGACATAAACAAACAAACAAAAAATCGTAAAGACGGAAATTCAATTATACCTTTGCTAGCACCATTAAGCATAAAAAACCAATCTTTAGGTTCTTCAACTTTTACTGTTTTTTGGACTAACAAAGCTGAAAACTTTGAGCTAACACACATTTAGATTAATCTAAGCCTGAAAAAAGATAACTTATTTCCCTAAACATTACAAATCACCAAACACTAATAAAAATAGAGCTACCAAAAAAAAAGGATTTACAAATGAAAATGAAATCATCCATTTTCAACACATAGTATTGACCAATAAAAAATTACTTAACTATGAAATTCAGGCCTCTAATTAAGTGAAAATGATAATATGAATATTACCCATTTACCAAAACTGCATCATCATGAGACTTACATAAAAATGAAACCCAAAATTGTGTAATCAAGACATACCCTTCTTATATCAAATCAAAACTTAAAATAACCAGTTCTATATTAAATAAAAAATTAAAATTACCCACCAGAGGCCATCGAAGAGAGAGAGAGAGAGACGATTATTGACTCTCTGCCAAAGAGAGAGAGAGAGAGGGAGAGAGAGAGAGAGACGACTCGGCTGGAGAAATAATAATAATAATCCTTTTTTTTTTGTTCTTGATAATGGTTGTAAATATTAGGGTTAAAAACAAAACTATTTAACCATTAGTCACACAACTAATTAATTAATTAATAAAAATAAAAATAAAAATAAAATAAATAGTAAAAACTCAACAACAAAAAAAACAGAAAAATCAGAAGAAGAAGAAATTAACTGATGAAATCACAGATACAAAAAGCATACACCACTGTTTCACTTCCTGATTTAAGATTGCAAAAGATGATAATAATGGTCCATATAGAGCTGATGTACGTCTAAACTTTTTCTCCCAACAATAAACAGTAAACACAATGAAAGAAGACAGTTAAACCATTATCTTTTTCTTCCTGAGGTAATACCAAAAAAAAAAAGCTGAAAAAACCATTAAGTGGAAAACCCGAAATATGGTAAAAAAATTTAAAAAACCAAGAAAAATCCAAAAATCCAAAAATCCAAAATCACAAAATCACAAAAAAATGAAAAAACGTTCGAAAATACCAGAAAGTCCAAAAAATGTTAAAATCTTTAAAATAACGTGTAATTATTTTCAAATAACTCAAAATGACTTCAAATGATTTAAAAATTACTCGGACTATTTTTTAAATTATTCGAGTTGTTTTTTAAAATGAGACGGACTGTTTTTAAACTTACTGAAAACGACTCATACTGTCTTTCAAATGACTTAAATATGACTCAGATTGTTTTTTAAATTACTCGGACGGTTTCTTAAATTACTTAAAATGACTCACATTGTTTTTAAAATAACTTAAAATGACTCAGACTTTTTATAAAATGACTCAGACTATTTTTAAAATGACTCAAAATAACTCAAACTGTTTTTAAAATTACTCACATTATTTCTAAATTAATTACACTGTTTTTAAAATGACTAAAAATGACTCCGACTGTTTTTAAAATTACTGAGACTGTTTTTAAAATGACTTAAAACGACTCAGACTATTTTTAAAAAGACTTAAAACGACTCAGATTGTTTTTAAAATGACTTAAAACTACTCAAACTGTTTTTAAAACAACTCACACTATTTTTAAAACAACTTAAAATGACTCAGACTGTTTTAAAATGACTTAAAACGACTCATACTATTTTTAAAATAATTTAAAACGAATTAGACTATTTTTAAAATTATTCAAATTGTTTTTAAAATGACTTACAATGACGCGGACTATTTTAAAAATGACTTAAAACGACGCAGATTGTTTTTAAAACGACTCGGACTGTTTTTAAAATGAATTAAAATGACTCAAATTATTTTTAAAATTTCTCACACTGGTTTTAAAATGACTTAAAACGATTCAGACTGTTTTTAAAATTACTCAGACTGTTTTCAAAAGGACTTACAATGACTTAGATTGTTTTTAAAATGACTTAAAATGATTCAGACTGTTTTAAAATTACTCAAACTGTTTTTAAAATGACTTAAAACGACTCAGACTATTTTTATAATGAGTTAAAACGACTCAGACTGTTTTTAAAATGATTTAAAACGACTCAAACTATTTTTAAAATTACTCAGAATATTTTTAAAATGACTTAAAAAGGCTCAGATTATTTTTAAAATGACTTAAAACGACTCAAACAGTTTTTAAAATGACTCAAAACGACTCAGACTATTTTTAAAATGACTTGAAATGACTCATACTGTTTTTAAAATGACTTAAAAGTACTCAGACTATTTTTAAAATAAATTAAGATGACTCGGAATATTTTATTTTATTTTTGCGTTTTTGAATTTTTGTTGATTTTAGATTTTTTGGAATTTTTAAAATTTTATTCGTATTTTTTCGGGGTTTTGACTTTTTTAAGATTTTTTGGGTTTTATTTTATTTTTTCATGTTTTTTAGATTTTTATTGGTTTATTTGGGAAAATTGATCAATCCTTAATTAGTTTCAGTTTCATGACCAATACTTAATTAATTTATAGATAAGATAACAATACAAAATTTACCATAAATATTATCTCTATTTTTGGCTTTACACTTACCAAGAAAAACTTTTTAAATAGTTTTTCCCTTTTTCCTTTAAATCTGATAAATTGATGGGAATTTGGTATTCTCAAATATGGAGTTACCTACTATTTGAGTTATTATTATTATTATTATTATTATTATTATTATTATTATTATTATTATTATTATTATTATTATTATTATTACTAGTAGAAGGGTCTAATTTTAAATTATTTAATTAACCCCATAGTGAAAATCCAATTTGTCGTTATTTTTATATCAAAATGAAATATCATAAAATCCATGACTATTTTTACGTCTGTGGTTCCTTCCTAGCACAGGTCTACCGATTCCTACTTTTTATAGTAAGAAAATATGTTATCAGTCTGATTACTCTTCGTCATATATCATGTCTCGGGTGTTGGCTTTTATTCACTATGTGTACTCACCTCATCAATTTCGTCATACCAATAAAGTAGTCTTCAATTGTTTCAAACAAACTTATTAAAGTTGCAATCCTACATGTATGTATTTTATGTCCCATATAAAGAGAGATTTCAGTCATACATTTGAAGCCTCCTTTTTTTCTACTTATTTGTAAAGGAATCAATAAATATGCATAAAATCACTTGTGTCCGTTTGTTTCATAGTAAAAATTTTACATGAGAAAAATATTTTGATTAGAAAGTTTTACACTAAAAACTTTTGTCTGTCTTTCCTTTACAGGCGGTTGGTGCATAAAAAATTTTCCATCTAAAATTTTATACAAACTCAAGTTTTTTTCTACAAATTGTTTTTTTAACAAATAATTGGTAAAACCTCAACATATATAGAAAACTTTATCTAAACACATATTTTCTTTCATATACATCACTTGTAATAAGTTATAAATTTTCAACCTATAAACCCATAACATTAGAAGTATCTTAGATATAATTGATTTTTTTTAGCTTTTTCAAAAAAATTTGGATTTTTTAGATTTTTCAGAATTTTTTTAGATTTTTTCCTTTTTTATTGGTTGATTAGATTTTAGCTTTTTCAGATTTTCCTAGGTTTTTTAGATTTTTTGGATTTTTTATAGAAATTTTTCTTTTTTTATTGATGTAATTAGATTGAATTGGACTAATTATTAAATAATTTTTGTTGTGTGACATATTAGCTAGATATATAGATATGGAGATACAAGTATAAAGAGAACATAGAGAAAGAACAATAAGTATTTATTCATTCATATATGTAGAGATGTTACATCAACTCTGACCCTCTTTATATAATAGAGGATAGTGTTATATATGCTAGGAAAGCCCAAGATAGGTCCAATAGAGTAAGGCCCAAGATGGCCAATAATATCCTACAACACTCTCCCTTTGTACGTTTTGATTTATTTGTCTTCATGCTGTTGATCTGAGTCGAGTTCATTCGCAGTGATAAACACATAAAAACCTTAAGACCGGAAAACCCAGTGTGGGACAAAACTGGTACCTAGAAAAAACTGTGTAGCCGAATGATATAGGCCGAAATATCATGTAATTAACTAACCACAAAACAATATATCTCATCAAAACCTTAACAGAGCAAACCAAATAGGAAAATCTTTGATCGAAGGAAAAATAATGCAACAGTGGTAGTGATAGGGATCAACCACAAAATAGGTGCCTAATCAAAACATTGCCAGAGTAAACCCAGTGGGAAAAACCTCTGGTCGAAGGACAAAAAAATATACAGTGGTAAAAAGTATACAACAGGATACTCTCACTAATTTCGGCAATCTTAAGTGAGATATGATTGGAACGTGTCTCGCTAAAAACTTTGCCAAGAAAAACCCAGTGAAAAAAAAACCTTGGTCTAAGGACAAAAAGAGTACACGAGCATGTGACTGGATGCTCCCCTCACTTGCACACGACAGGATGCGAGGATTTCGACTAAGTAGTAATTAGTGCAGTAAGCATTCTTCTGGATGCTCCCCCTCATTTACACACGACTAGGTGCAAAGATTTCATATTCCAAAAAAGAGTATGAGCATTCGACTGGATGCTTCATTTTTACTTGAACACGATTGGGTAGTAGTAAAATCCAAATATGGAATAGAACGAGCATGCGACGGGATGCTCTTGTAAAAGATATGTGAAGATTTATTTCAGCGAGAAATGTTAAATAACGTAATCTAGTCATGTCTCTCTTGATCGATAACAACAACTTTCCTCAAATAAGACAAGTGTTTTATCTGAATCGTGAGACACAAATTCAAATATGGCTAATACTAGCTCGAAGCCATACACACATACTCTCTAGTCGTCTCATAGAGCACGAGTAGATCAGAGTGATTCGTTTGGAGTCATTCCAAGACCTCCAAGATATCGCCTTATTCCTAATGGTAAAGACATACCATGTTAGAATATCTCTTATGCGGGTCTGATAAGTAACCGGCATCGGTGTAACCAAAAAAAGGTTGCGTTAATTCGAGTATTGAAGGGGGTAGGTACACTCGATGACGCAAAATTGGATAAGACAAGCCCCCATCCACATTTAGCTTAAGTTAATGGGAAAATGTCGTTTATGTCATTTCGATGGCAGCGTGTTACCGCGATGATGTGTTGAGCTATACCATTCACAACAGACAAGATGTTCGTCCTAGCACATTAGACCAAGTACAATGATGCGTTTATTGTACTTAGATATGAACATCATGGTTCAATATCTCTTCATCGTCTCATCAGAGACGGACTGGGTCTATACAATGTCCAGTGATCGAACGATCATGGGAGAATCTGACGACTTAGCGTCATGATGACTAAAACGTCATAACACCTTCTGGGTGTAGTTTGAATCATGGACTTAGATTCAATCTTTACGTCACTCGATCATCAAGGCGAGTCACTACCATGTCTTCCCAAGATCCTTCATCTCGAAGGAAAATCCAAAACCAGATTGCGTAATAAAACACGCAAGGGCATAAAACGTGTCTCTACATATCCCAAGCCAATCAAGTAATCACTTAAGCGGGATACCATCTCCGCTCGGATTATATTAATCCATACATTGAACGTCTCAGTCAATTGAGGTCGTGTTCCATGGTGAGAAACTACTTGATTCAAGCACATGAAGTCACGCAGGGACCTTCATCTACATCTCTTGTCTAAATCCCCATAGAGATAAAACCGTGACCACAATCACATGCTCATAATAAGTTTTTCAGAAACTACTAAACTGATAAAGTAGGGGACCGTTATAACGTCCATTACGAGGAAATAACCCATCTCGTAATCAATTCTAAGGTGTAAAAGAAGCCTTGCGCTACTAGGCGAGCATTCTACAATCTCATTATTCTCATCACTCTTCCTTACAAATAACCAAATAAACAAACTCGCTTAACATTGGTAGTGTTGGAGCTACAGGTCTGAACACACTTTCGCTAAGGAGTCTACATAGATTGCAAGTTTCCATTAGTTCAGTCTATTCTACGTTGACTATAGGCAACGGTACATGGTTCACTGTCATAATTTGCTCATATTAAGAACCGGTCAACTTCCTCGTATCTTGGGAAGGACGACAGACCGACGGCCGATGGCAGCGTCCTTTGCTTGGCGGGTTCGGCCAAAGCAACGTGTTACGACTGGAACACGGCGTCCAACAGGGACGTCTATCCTTGCAAGCATTTTGCAGCAGGTATAAATGATCTCGTAACATCTCATAAACTCATTAAATGCGTTTGGCATTTAGTTAGATTTTGGGGAGTCTATGCACTTACTTATCATTAAGTGCAGTTTGGGGATCAAGCTAAGACTGAGTGTGTTATGCCACGTTATTTCATGTCGTTCCTTATCAACAGTAACGTGCAAATCTCCCACTAACGACGGGGAGAATAGTCTTTACGATGTCACTTTCGCATATCATCCAGTAAAAAGATCGCTTGCCAATGTTACTCTATCAAATGATAGGAAGGAGATTCATAATCGACTTATGTCCCCTTTAGAGGTCCATATTTTGAACACTATAGCAGCTTAATCAAAATATTAATTAATCACTCTAAGAAAGCGTTAATATGAGACTTCTGACTCATAACCAGTAACCAGCTGGTATGCATATGGTGTTTGAGTGTCTATGGGCCTCATAACGGACCATTGCAGCAAAATAGCATAACCTCACACGGAAATATAAATCTTGGTGCACAAGACCAAGAAGTGCATGCAATCATTTGAAGTCGCATCATCAAAATTTCCGTGAGTCCATTTGGGTCTGAACATAATCGACATGATGTTCAATTTCAATTCCCAAACTCAAGTAATTCAAATCGAAATTTCGATTCTTACTCTTCGGCATTATCAAGTCGACTAGACTTTTCAGGATAATCCGGATCATGAGCCATCAACTTAATGATAGGGCTAAAAGTTTAGGAAATGCAGCATTTTTATGGACAACAATAAGCATGTGACCATACTGTCGATGTATCCACTATAGCCATAAATTTTAATGGTCCGTCTTATGGTTGGATAAGTTCACAACAACTCCTTCAATTCTTTACAAGAATTCTACGAGTTCATTTTGTGACTTTTACACATACTAGTCTTCTAAAGAGAGCATTAGTGGCATGAATTTCAGATTAATCACGAAATATATTCTCAGAGAGAATCCAAATGCGATGCGATTATAAATCAAACATCGTCATTTGACCCAGGAATATCTCATCCGGTCAATGCCACAATATCAAAATGCTTTTATCAATCGACGCCAGGCGAATGATAGTACAGACAATCATATCTTAGCATCTAAATCATTTATCATTCGACGACAGGCGAAATGATAAGTTAACTATAAATGCTTTAAAGAATGTGGTAGCAACCACTTGAAATACATTTCAACTCCTCTAAAATACCCTTTTGGTCGTATTGAATGGAGGCTATGTAAAGAAATTTTAATTCTTTCATGAGCTATTACCAGATAACACTAGTTTTATTGAATATTTTATAACTCAACAAGGTACGGTAGGACCAACATGAGTATAAGGCCTCATATTTGACAAATCAATTTGGTTTTACCAAAGATTTCGATTTGGAACGACAGGTCCATAATCATTGTCACAAAGGACTCTTTTAGGCAAGTAGTTTGTGAAATTATGTGGTACACTTTTACCCACTATTTCCAGAAAATCAACTACCCCACAAGTATTGCCTAAAGTTTTATAATTTAAAGTTTGGTCACATTTGTCAAAGAAATTTGTTCAAAACACTCTAAATTATTTCGAGAAATTTCGTAAACAGGCAAACCATAATCCAAACGTATGTCCAAATGAAAAAAAGCATAATTCAAATGGAAAAACATAATCCAGATGAGCGAAAAATTGGCTCAATGATTTATCAAAATCAATAAAGAAAGGTACCAAACTCATTTGAGCCACAAAATCGGGGGTCTCAAGAGTTTACTTTCAGTTATCTTTAACCACATTAGCATCGGCTTTTCCAACTTTATAATAGTTTTGAACTATTTAAGGAGTAACCGTGCATGACCTTTGTCTTTATAGCATAGAGTTGGCCCATTGAGCATTATCTCTTGCTTTGAGACAACGAGCCATATTGTTCCTTTCAAGAACTGTCTTGGAGCCACATGTCTTCGATTTTGACGATTGTCTAAACCTCGCTTGGCTAGGCGATCATTAGGATCGTGACAGTTCGATACAAATAACACTTGTCTCGGTTCTCGATTCATGGAAAAAAATGTCCACGAAGAGCATTAATATGAGGCAAACAATTCGCCATTGACCCAATAGGATTAAAACTGCTCATCGGGGCATTTTCTCATCCACAAACATATGGGCGATAAAAGAACATGGTGAATATAAATTCACGATACTGCTTGCGGAATACAATTTCCAAGCTAGTATTTTTGGTGAATGATCACTCTAATATGTCAATTTCAGACATTTGTTCACCATAGACGTCATCACGTCTCAAATGTGGCGGCAAAATAAAATTAACGCCTTAGCCTTCATCTCGAGGGTAACAACAAACTCGTGTTTTACCCATCTAAGATAGCATCCAAAAAAAATTGGGCATCACATTTTCACACATCAGGGTGACTAACATGTGGTGACGGAATAACATCATTGTCTAAACAGTCATTTCGCAAGTATGCTTTGCGATTTCAACATCATAGATGTCATCCAACTTGTGTTGGGAGTTCTGGATTAGTTATCATATAAAACGACTGGTTTATATGTTTACGGTTTGCACAAGCATAAACTTTGTTTCGAAACGACAGGTTCGAAAATAGTAGTTTTCCTTCTCATGTAAATTGGTTCTCATTAATCGAACAACGGGTCGATACCGAGACACAAATTCGGCGAAACATACATCACTATATAAATACACTCGGGGAAATTATTATTTAGTCAACCCCTTTCGGTAGCTCTACTTGAAAATGACCAGGAAAGACGGTGAGGGTGAAGGGCACGAATACCACTTAAAATCCGACCTCATTAGGATAGGAACTATCCGCCTGTATCTTTCCTAGATATCGTATCCGAATATGTGAGCCTACTTGGGGAAGATTCATAATTTTTCCAACTTAAATGTGAAAATATATGATTTCGCAAATTTAAATATCATATACATAACAGCAGTAATAATATTACATGGCAGTGATTATTATCATGACAATTCATTAATTAATTCAATTAACATGCAATTTATATTCACTTGCCTTTTAATTATTTTACATGCATTTGAGTTGGTGTATATTGAGTGAATATTGCTTTTATCAACATATATACTGTTTCGCATAAAATTAATACTACAGGAAAACGCGCGTAGTTTTAGTAAACTAACTTTCAGTTACTGCCTTATTATGTAGTTAGTGCAATAGTTTCTAGCTTGTTGCAGTTTAGTTCTTGTAATTAACAATACAATCTTTAATTTACAGCGAGTTACAAACTAGTCATACAGATTGTAGTTTGTTACATATTCAGTCCATCAAATTAAAACATATGAGTTTTTTTCCCCTCAATTTACAAGCATGTTTAAGAACTTTCATATGTAGTGAATTCTTACAGTGTTAAGTCTTACCAGTTTGAGATTTATCAAAAGAATTATTTTCACATATTGCATGTACATATATTTTTGATAATAATTACAGTGACAATTTCAAACATGTGATACTATATCAATTCAATCACCATCAACATACATGGGTGTACATTATTTACGGTTGGTATATTATAAAATACAAGTTCTGTTTTATTTTGTTGCAAGCATATTTTCAATAGAATCATACAATCTTATCATGCTGCTTATATACATATCTACCGAAACAATTAATTGTACAGTTGTTTTGCTTTACTTCATACAACAGTGATTGAAAAACCGAGCATATGTGTATACATGGGTTTGATATCGTCAAACAGTAAAGGTATAACATGCAATAATTATATAAGCAACTATACTAAGCATACAAATATTTTTACAAAGTAAAAAATAAAAACCGAGTATGCAGTTATTTGGAAAAACTTATACCGTACACCTCGTATTTTGAGGAAGACCGGCGGAACAAAAAAACTTCAAAATTTAGTCGTATGTTTATAACCCAATAGTCGAGCATATACCATAATCGTTTTTTTTTACTACACAATATCCATGCGTTTATCCAAATCTCCAGACAAATACTCCAATCTCTACGAGCAATGTGCTGATAACGTTGTGTGACATATTAGCTAGATATATAGATATGGAGATACAAGTATAGAGAGAACATACAGAGAGAGAACAATAGATATTTATTCATTCATATGTGTAGAGAGGTTACATCAAGAGACCTCTGACCATCTTTATATAATAGATGGTATGGTTACATATGCTAAGAAAGCCCAAAATAGGCTCAATAGAGTAAGGCCCAGACCAATGATATACTACAACAATTTTGAAATAGTAGACCTATAATTAATAATAGTTATAATACTAGTATTAGAAAGAATATAGAGAGTATCCGTAAACCGTTTATAACTTTATTTGAGGGGTAATCGTTTTCCCCAATTTTACTGGATACGTGGGAAAAGTTTTCCCAAAAAAAATATTTTACGGTGAACCAATCACCCAAAAAATCTAATTTATCCGTAAATATTTGTTTACACCCATTTTATAACAAAACAAATACGACGTTCGGTGTCAAAACACCAACTATAGTTAGTACCATACCATTGATACTTAAATTTCAGTTTTAAGCCAAAAACAAAAGGGATAAGATGAAAAGATTTGTGAAATTTGTAGTTGAGTTTTGACAAACAATATGATTATATGAAACTTATTAAAATAGAAGAAAAAATAATAATTTAGAACAGATGGAATTCTCGTTAATAAAATAAAAATAAATGGAAGTCTCGTTGGTAATTGCCAAATCGGGAAGCGGAATCTATAAACTCACGCAAATATTTATATTTGTTGTAAATAATGGATTGTCCATTGAGTTACATATCATTTAGTATGAGTATTTGCTCCTTTGTATGTTACAACCTTTTCATTTCTCGTCATTATTATTTGGCTTGTAACCTTCAAACCTCTAGCCTATATAAAGAGGTTGTGGCTATGGAGTTGGTACACCTACAACACACTTGAATATATATGTTTTGGCCCTCATTATCTCTATCTCTCTTACACAAATTATTGAGCTAATTTGGCGTAAAACACGTTATCGGCACTTTTCTCGAAAAAACAGTAAAATAAAATAAAATTTAGAGCATTCAAATACAAGGTAGAAGAAATTTTGGGTATAAACCTTGGAGAATTATTGGGTATAAAACTTTTGAAATTTTTTGGGTAAAAATTTGTTCTATCGGTCTTCATCAACATACGTGTGAAAGGTACACAAATTTATATCTCTTTATTTGTCATAACACTACTAATTGCATGAAAAAGAATGATTCGTAGTTTACTAACATGTTAAAAACCGTAAATAATATTATTCATACTTGATTAGTGTAATCTACAAATGTAAAATAGTGGTATGTTCTAAATTATTCATGTAAAAAGTAGCCTTTCATGTATGTGGAACTTGTATGAATAAATATACCGCCATGTTATGTCATAAATTTATGGTCTTATTCTAGCCAAAAGCAATTTTTTTTGTTTCGTAGTGATTGATTGTATAGTAACAATTCTTACAATTGAAATTGTATTAGAAATTGCATGATTAATCAAGAATAAAACCGAAAATTTCATGTTTAGAATGTATATCACATGATAGATGATTTATTTTGATAAACAATGGCTATTATAACCCATGTATATCACTTATAAAACAAGTTAAAACTTGTATGTGAATCTGTCCGACCAAAACTGTCACTTTTAGAACACTGCAGGACCATTATGAAATTTTCTGAAACATAGGACCAGCGCTGTAATTATCTTAAACTACTGGATTGCCTCTGTAAATTAGCTAAAACTGAATATAGTTTCTCTTATTTACACCCGTAGTACCTGTAGTTCTCCCTTTTACACAAAAACAGTATATATGTATTAATTTGCTCATGTTTGGTCCAAATTACACATAGTCATGTTTTAAAAAAAACGGAAATTGCATGCTTTAATGATAAATCCAAATACTAATTAGTTTCTGAAACATGTAACTTAAATCATTATTTCTGGAATATGATAATTACTATTTGTGTGACATGAATTTGTAACATTAAGATACTTAATGGCTAGTAATTAAATACTTAGAGTTATAAAATAAAAAAATTATAACTTAGGTTACTAGTATATAGTACTAAATGTTTAAGGGTAGTAACAAATGTAAGTTACATGTGTAAATCCCTTCATTTTTTTTACAAGTCCAAATCATGTATTAATGTAGGATGATTAAATGTACATTATCATAAAATTGATCTATCCCGCATGTTAATTTTGCTAATACATGATATTGTTAAGGTGCAAATATGTGTGATGAATTGTACTTAATATTCGATAGGATTGTATCGTAGAATTTGATTTAATTGAGAACACCTATGCGAACACTCTCATATTAGTTACGGTTAAAATAAATTTTATCCTGCATGGAATAAGATTTTGGTAATACATGCGTGAATCTGCATATGATTGTTAAACATGGCTTGTTAAATTAAATGTGATTGAATTTATTTATTTTTAAGCCTATTTCTATTTAACGAATTGAATATGTGAGCTTAAAATTTTTTTTGTGAAAAAATTTACGAAACCGGTATATATTCACATTTAAGTTGGAATAATTATGAATCTTCCCCAAATAGGCTCACCTATTTGGATACGATGTCTAGGAAAGATAAAGGCGGAAGTCGCTCTCCTAATGAGCTCTCCTAACGACGTGAATTAACGTGGCATGTACCCACTATGTCTCATCTAGATCCCCCAACTGCACATAGTGATAAGGAAGTGCAGAGAATCCTAGGTCTGCAAAATGTTGCAAATCAAATGCCAGACGCATTTAATGACCTAGCGAATGTCACGAGATCACATATACCTGCTGCAAATGTGCCTGCAAGGATAGACGTTCCTGTGAGATGCCATGTTCATGTTGAACATGTTGCTCCGGTTGTACCCACCGAGCAAAGGACGCTGTCGTCGGCCGTCCAGTCCGCCGCTCTTCCCAAGAAAAGAGGAAGACCGGTTGGTTCCAAGGATGTTCTGCCTCGGAGGAGAAGAAATCCTGTTGCATCCGTTTTGCCACATGAGATCATTAAGGATCACGGTGATGTATTAGAGGAGCGTGTTCCTGATGTAACACCAGTTCCTAATCATCCCGATAACCTCGAAATATTCGTCGAGTATACTAGTTTAGACGATATTTTGAAGCGAAACGAAACTGTCATCGATGGTGTGTTTATATACGCAGTGGCCACTGACATTATGAGCAATGATGACATGGAACCACGTACCGTTGCTGATTCTCAGCGAAGAACGGACTGGCCTCAATGGAAACAAGCAATCCAGGCTGAATTAGATTCCTTCACGAAACGAAGAGTGTTTGGACCTGTCGTTCCAACACCACCCAATGGTAAACCAGTTGGTTATAAATGGGTTTTCGTAAGGAAGCGTAATGAGAGTAATGAGATTGTTAGATACAAATCTCGCCTAGTGGCGCAAGGCTTCTCTCAATGCCCTGGAATTGATTATGAGGAGACGTATTCTCCCGTAATGGATGTTATAACGTTCCGCTACTTAATCAGTTTAGTAGTTTCCGAAAAACTGAATATGCAGCTCATGGATGTGGTCACAGCTTATCTCTACGGGGATCTGGACACAGAGATATACATGAAAGTCCCTGAAGGACTTAAGTTGCCTGAATCAAGTAGTTCCCGGCCACGGAACACATTCTCTATTAGGCTGAGACGTTCACTATATGGATTGAAACAATCCGGATGGATGTGGTATAACCGTCTAAGTGAATACTTGATCGGCTTGGGATATGTTAATGATGAATTATGCCCATGCGTGTTCATAAAGAAATCCACTTCAGGATACGCTATTATCGCAGTCTATGTAGATGATATGAATCTCATAGGAACCTCGAAAGAGTTGTTCGAAACTGCCGAACTTCTGAAAAAGGAATTCGAGATGAAAGATCTTGGGAAGACACGGTATTGCCTCGGCCTGCAGATCGAGCACCGTAAAGATGGAATTTTAGTCCATCAAGAAAATTACACCCAGAAGGTGTTGAGACGGTTTAGTCATCACGACGCAAAACCGTCATCCACTCCCATGGTCGTCCGCTCTCTAGACATTAATAAGGACCCCTTCCGTCCAAAGGAGGACGATGAAGAGATATTAAGTCCTGAGTGCTCATATCTGGGTGCAATAGGCGCACTATTGTACTTGGCTCAATGTACTAGACCGGACATCTCGTTTGCTGTGAATTGTCTAGCTCGACACAGCACCGCGCCAACACGCCGCCACTGGAATGGCATTAAAGACGTCTTCCGTTACCTTAAGGGTACTACGGATATGGGTTTGTTCTATCCCTACGTGTCAACGAGTGAGTCCAACCCCCTTGGCACTCGAAATAACGCGATCCTTGTCGGTTACGCCGATGCGGGTTACTTATCAGACCCGCATAAGAGACGTTCCCAATCTGGTTATGTCTTTACCATTGGGAACACGGCGATATCGTGGAGGTCTCGTAAACAGACCTTGGTGGCTACTTCGATGAACCACTCTGAGCTACTCGCGCTCTATGAGGCGACTAGAGAGTGTGTATGGCTTCGAGCAGTTATTGGCCATATTCGAAGTACGTGTGATCTAGCTTATGATCCTGATGAACCAGTTGTTATTTATGAGGACAACACCGCTGTTATTGATCAAGCAAAGCATGGTTACATCAAAAGTGATGCCACCAAACATATCTTGCCAAAGTTGTTCTTTACACATGAGCAACAAGCGCTTCAAAAGATTGAAGTTAAGCATATTGGATCAGAGAATAATCACGCAGACTTGTTGATTAAGTCACTGCCAAAGTATTCATTTCAGAAACATGTCAAATCAATTGGTCTTAGGAAGCTCTCTGAGCTATCCTAAAGTGACATGTCCTTGCACCCTGTCGTGTGTAAGTGAGGGGGAGTATCCTGATGTATGCTCGATTTCTCAGACACTAAATCGAGAAAATCCTCACTAATGATGGCCTAAATCAGCGGGAGTATCCAGTCGAATACTTCTAATCACAGTGTACTTTTTTTTCCTCGATCAGAGGTTTTTCCCATCGGGTTTACTCTGACAAGGTTTTGATGAGGCACTTTATGTATGTGGTTACCCCTATTGTTCTAACCAAATCGTACTCTTTTTGTCCTTCGCCTAGAGGTTTTTCCCAATGGGTTTTCTGTTGCAAGGTTTTAACGAGGCGTTTGTTAGTGATTAGTTCGTACCAACAAACTACAAGACGGAGGAGCTCAAATGTGATTAAATATACTTTTGGACATCCAAGGGGGAGTGTTGTAAATAATGGATTGTCCATTGAGTTACATATCATTTAGTATGAGCATTTGCTTCTTTGTATGCTACAACCTTTTCATTTCTTGTCATTGGTATTTGGCTTGTAACCTTCAAATCTCTAGCCTATATAAAGAAGTTGTGGCTATGGAGTTGGTACAGCTACAAAACACTTGAATACATATGTTTTGGCCCTCATTATTTCTCTCTCTTACACAAATTATTGAGCTAATTTGGCGTAAAACAATATTTATATTTATATTTATTGGGCAGTTTAAATTATTAATTAGCACTCTATAGTAGTAGTAACTACTACGAGCAGTAATCATCTCTGGCAAAAAATATTTCCATTGACCCTTTTTATCATCTTATCCAAACAATCAATCAAATTCCCCTCCACATTTTCCAACCATCATTCCCTCTCTTTCTCTCTCTCTCTCTCTCTCTCTCTCTCTACAACAATGGCAGAAATGAACAGAGCTCAAAGGAGACTCTTCTCCTTCGCAGGCCACATTTCTCCGGTGACTTTCTCCGAAAATGGTAACGGAGTTGTCCTCATGAACAGGAGCACTTGTTCTTCGGCAATGAACAATACGTATCACCGTGTGCATGGTCAAGTCCCGACTCACCTCCCTGTTTGGAAAACTATTTCCTGTGATGAAAATGGTAAAGTGTTTACAGATATCGTGTACGAGAAAGCTCTTGGTGAACCCATTTCTAAGGTTAATTCTTCTTAATTTACACATCTATTCTACTTGCATTATTTTTACTACTACTGTTATCTACTTGTTCTATAGAAGAGTTCTGCTTGTTTTTCCAGAGTCTTTCTAATGAACTTGCATTAATAATCACATCACCAGTCAGAATAAATCCTGTTCATTCTTAGTTATAACTTCTAGGATTGTAAATTGTTATTGCTATAGGGGTAATATTAGTCTATTAGAAAACTATAACACAATAAATAATGTAATTAGTTCCAATTTTTACTAGTCATCTTCATATACTACTAAAATTAACAGCAATTTCATCTAAATTAATAACTAGATAGCAATTATTCTCTTTCTTCTTTTTTACACTTTGTTCTTGTGTTGTTTTTTTCACTAACATTCAATAGCGGAGCTAGGATTGCATAAATGCAGGTTATGGAATTCCCAAAAGTAAGTGACTTTGAATTTCGAACACACAAAATATATGGGATGCAAATCCAATATATTTAAAGCTTTGTATGTAAAATATATATGTACTGTTTTTTCTTAAAAAATGGTAAGAGTTTATAGATTTTGTTTATGAGAAAGCTCTTGGTGAACCCATTTCTAAGGTTCAATCTTTTTACACATTAGTCTTGTATTGTTTTAACTACTATTATCTATTTCATAGAAGAGTTCACTTTTCTTCTTTCAGTCTTTCTAATGAACCTGTATTGATCTACCAACTAGGAAATTTAAATGGAGGACCAATATTCAACATATTTAAATGGGGGCCCGAACGCTAATTTTTTAAGATTGAGATCAAAATGCATAGAAACTTTTTACCTTTTCATCAATTTTTATAGGGGGCGGCTTTTGTATCAACCTAGTTACTTCCCTGATAATGGTTTTTACCAATAAGAATAAATCCTATTCAGTTTTAGTTTTAACTTCTAGGATTATATTTACTATAGGGGAACTATTCTTATTCATTTTATCTGTTGATTTTCACACTGTTAACATACAATTGAAAGCACTAGGAAGTAGTAGCATGCAAAAGCGGAATGAAAATGAAAAGCAAGTAACTAACTCAACTACATGCTATTTTAAGCAGCCCCTGAAACTATTCTACACTTGAACGGAAAAAGAAATTATCGGCCATTGCCTTTTGGCCAGTGAAAACGAGTTGTTGGGTTCTATTAGTATAATATAATTAGTTTTGAGAATGTATTACTATAGAGGTGTAGTATTACAATAGACTTGCAATTCCCAGTGTTTAATTTTTTCCTGGTTTGGGAAAAATAGGTTTTTACTCTTAAAAGATACAACAGAACGAACTTTAAAATTGCTTCACATGGAGTCAAGCATAAACTCAGATTCATGACATCTCAATTGTGATGTTATTAAGTGAATGAGAATATGTGTTATGACCGATGCTCAAGTTAAAGTGCCTCGGTTGATAATAGTGCTGTTGGTTCTTTTTTTTTTGGACAAAAATAAATATCAGCAAAAAGCTTAATAACTTCAATTTGGATGTCGCTCAATTTTTTTTTTCTGTTATTGAGTAAAAAGCAATATCTGTGGTTGGGAAATTTACACTTTAAAATTCTACTTTTTTTTGTTAATAAATCTTAAGTTCTGCAATTTTAGACTTCACTAACATAGGCAGAATTGAAAATTTTGTAATAGTCATAAAATTTTAGTTTGCATAGCATTGTATTAACTTAGAGTAAAATTTAAAACTTCCTTCGCCAATTGATTCTTGGTTCAGAGGCAGAAATATAAATTTTTAATGGTTTTAGTATTCATCTATCTAGAACTCACTAATCAGAAGTGCTAATAACTCAGCATTATGGTGTTAGTATGTCTTGTATAGGAGCATCAATTCCATTTGGAGTTTAAGTATCTATTCAGTATCTCAGTGTTTAAATATTTTTTATTTTTGATGGTGTAGATTACAATAAACAGGCCTGATCGAAGAAATGCTTTTCGGCCACACACGATCAAGGAGCTTATTCGCGCATTTAACGATGCCAGAGATGATAGTGCAGTGGGAGTTATCATTCTTACTGGAAAGGTATATCATTACCTCCACATATTTCAACCAAAAAGACTTATTGAAGCAGATCTTAAATTGTATTCCAATGTGGATACCTGAAAGATTTTTCAGTCTAATCGATTCCTTAACTTGGCTACTTATTAATGTAGCTACAGTTTTACACTAGGTATGATCATACATTCATACAACATATGTATATATCGGAATACTCCTGTCCCATAAAATAGTCAATTTGGTTTTTGACTCCGACCCAAAATAATAGTCCAATTTGCTTTTCAAAAAATTAAGTTCCTCATATACCCTAGTAACCCTACTGAGTCAGCACTGTTCTTTGCAAGTCATGACTATCATTACAATTTTGAGGATATATTATCAAATTTTCACATATTAATTAATCAAACCAAATCTAACTAATTTTTTTTTAATATTTGTGACAACTGAAATTGGACTGTTTTTACGGCGCGAAGGGAGTATATGTTATTTCACGGTGAAATAACTATATGCCTTAATACTCTAAGATGCAATGACACAGGTTTCAGTTACAATTGAACTTTATAGATTTCAGTTCTTAGTTGTAACTGAAACTAGATCAGGAATAAGAATATGCAATGTTGTGATCAAACGTACTGAATAAGATTAGAACACAGCATGTTTGATAACGAAGTTCGATCTAGTCTGCTCTCCGGAGCTCTTGCTCAGATTAGAATATTGAGAAAGGTTACAAGTTGTATTTAAATCTTATAAATCAGTAGCACTCTAACTGTTTATGTCTATACAACCATTGTTATCACTCCTCTCAACTATTCAGTATAGCCTCCTGCGACAGTCTATCTCTCTTAGCTAATATCTCTGTATTCTCTAGAAAAATAAAGTCTTTTATTCAGAATACATACACAAACCCTATGGCTTGTTATGCACTTATATATTGTGCTTTACAAAAGAAGGTAACAGAATATTCTTAAGAATAAACTTTGAAAGTTTATTCAACGTGATTGATTTCTCAATCTGATCTTTAAATGTTGACTTTGTTAGATGAATCTTTGCTGCGCCAATCTTCATATGATATATTCTGAGATTGCATATCCACGAAATATATTCTTATCATAATGTGCCTTGATCAACAAACTGCAAGTGCCCAGAAATCGCGACCTGTCTGTCAAAAGCTTTCAATTGCAAAAGTTAGTTACAACTGAAAGTGTAACTTATATAAGAACCATTAGAAGCATATTGGATATATGACTGAGTGTTGTTTATCAAAATAGTTACAACCAAGAAACTTATTAGGTGATACAAAGTAGGACCTAACAATCTCCCCCTTTGTCACTGTTTTGGTAAAAAAAATACTCAGATTGTTTTAAGTTCAAAAAGACAGAAACTCCCCCTGAGTTTTAGACCACAAATTTCTTTTTTTCAGTTATAACTGAAATCTTCACTGTTTTTGGACCTGCAGTTTCATTAGAGACAATGGCTATAATAAGAAAAACATAAAGCACATACCAACATATTACAGCCCAAGAAAGAAACAGGGTCAAATTATTACAACTCAAAAACAAATAGTCAGAATAGAGAATATAGAGCATAGAGAAGTTTGTCTGAAAAAAACATAGAACATACACCAATCTTAAACAAACACATATGCTCCCCCTTTTTGCCATAGTCAGTGACAAAGAAAAGCAAATTATTCATCCTCATCAGCGGACAAGGATTCATTCTCAGCATTCTCAATTGTAGAATCTGCAAGCACAGAGACATTGCCAGCTTCAGTTCCCAAAGAGATCACAGTACTAGCAGTCTCTGCAACCAACACATCTTCTTGTGTAGCAGGAATCCCTGCCTCCATCTCAGCATCAGCAGTTCTCAACTCAACATCCTATTTTTCCATATCTTCTAACTCAGTCTCCATAGCAGTATTTTCTTCCAAAGATAAACCTGTACGAAGGTTTTCAGTTAAAACTGAATTGCTTCGCACAGACCCTGTACCCATTGTGGATTCATCCACTTGCTCAATGACAGGCTCATTAGGACTCATATGCAGATTAACTTTATCTTTTCCCTTGGCACTAGACACAGCTTCCTCATCACCTGTAGCAATATAAGCATCAATTTCATCTTCAAATCTCTGAAGAGAGGAATCAGTTTGCATAGATTTAGTTGCTTTCTTTCCTTTCTTGGATTTCCCCTTTCCGGATTTTGAAGAACCAACAGCTTTTGTAGATTTTGTCTTAGAGGGACCGGGATTTGGTGTGGGAGACCTAGGTGATTTTGGATTTTTAGGAGAGACGCTTTGGGATTTTGGTAACTATAATCACCACCACCAATGAGCCTGCTTCTTAGACTTGCTTCCTCTTTTACTAGCTTCACCCTTTGCTTTTCCAGAGCTGCCCTTTCAATTCGTATGTCATCTAGCCTTTGGTAAATTAGATCCTTTGCCAAATCAGAGGGACCAGAGGGGAGATTTGTGGATATATCATTGATATGACCTTTAGAAAGGAGTTTAGAGGAGAGTTTTAAAGGAAGTTTAAGCTTATAAGGTTTTTCACTAGAGGGAATAATGGTAGCTTTGACAATCTGATCAAAAAGAATTCTGCAAATGAGGAAGGATAAGGCAACATTTTGGATTTGGTTCCTAGCTGAGCATGTTCCCATATAGCCTGAAAGACACGAACCCCAAAGTTTAACCTTACTCCTTGACCTATCCTATAGAGAAAGAGACATATATCCTTATTGAGCATAGATTGCTGCTTGGTAGGTACCCAGTTCCACAAGAAGATTTTATGTAAGATTGCATAAGTAAGAGTAAGATCAGCAGCTTTGACTCCAGCATTATCCCAAACTTTCACTACACCAGTTAGGGTACAAGCAACATCATCCAATTTAGAATCATCAATCTCCTTAGTTACAACTGAGTTCTAAACTCCTAGGAACATATTAATTCTAGAGGGACTAAAATCCAAGGTGAAACCTCGAATGTATACCCTACCAAAACTGGGAGAAGATGGTATAAACACTTCCTCAGATAGATTAGCAAAAAATTCTCTCACAAGCTCACTGTAAAACTCCCTAGGGTAGTTCAGAGTGACACTTAATCCAGATGCATCAATTAGGTTAAGAATATGATCTTTCATCTCTAATACTTTAACAAATTCAACTTTTCTTTCAGCAAATATACTTTTGGATTTTAAACCATCATATTTAGACACACACTCAGGATTCAGAAATTTTTCTGCCCTATCAACACTAGGTCCAGAGTAGCAAAATTCATCATCAACAAGGGAAAATCTAGAAGTCCTACCCTTTTTAACATACTTTTTGGCTACAGTCTTGACTCTCTTAGACCTGGATGCATAATCCACCGGACTAGTTTCATACCTAGTTTTTTTTTTCCTCAAATTAATAGAGTCAATATTAGGATCAGCCCTAGACCTAGTTCGTGCTGAAATAGAGGACAACTTACCCATATGAGTACTAATAGCAGGTGTCTCACCAATGATTGTTGGAGATTCGTCATCAATAGGGTCAGACACATTAGAACTTGCAGAAATATGAGTTTTGGTTGCAACTGAACTTGGTGTGCTTATGTGCTTTTTATTTAAAAAGGCTTGAGCGAGAGGTATGTCTGAGTTACCAGAGGAGGTGGACGAATTTGGGTGAGACATGATTACACAGGTATAGACCGAAGTACGTAGATAGAGAGAGAGACTAATTGATATGAGTAATTGCAAATATTAAGCAAATACGGATGCAAAATTTTGAAAAATAGAGTTACCAAAAGAAACTCAGCAATTAGTTGAAACAAAATAGGACAGAGTTTCCTTTAAAATTAAAAAAAATTGACCTTATCAATTAAATCCCATTGAGACTCTGATGTTACCATAATTTGAGTTTTTTTTTAAAAAAAAACAACATTGAGAACCAGATATGATCGATTAAATCCACATATTACCAAATAATATCTTGCACAAAATATACTGCGAGCACGAGAGAAGAACTTTAAATACTCCAGCACCAAAACACACAACAACAGACTACATGCAGCATTCAATTATAATTGAGATTTGAAACTGTATAGAGGAGCTAGTAAAAACAAAGAGAATTCTCTTCCAAGAAACATCACTTAGTCTTGTTTACTCGGTTTTAGGGATTTGACACATTATGAAACAAGATATTCTCAAAGGAATGAATTTTTAACCACGTCATCTTTTTTTTGTATTCAGTCAGATCATAGTAGCAGTCCTGGTTATAACTTAGCTTTAACTCTTTCTGCTGCCATCAGGCCGCTGTTCAGTTCTAAATTGGTCAACCAATGGAGAAAAAAAAGGATAATAAAATATCTCTGTAAGGGAAGTAAGAGATCTTAGTCCAGTATTAGTAAAAATTCAACCAACATCAATTTGTGTCAAACACCTTTCTAAAATAAGCAAGACAGTTATGAAAATTTCAGAGATTTTTCAATGCAGCTCATGCAGTTTTACACAAATCTTTACAACTTTCGGAGATGTAATGCATTGGTAAGTAATGGATTATGTAGATTCAAAGATGCAGATCCCTATGTCACTTCTTAGTCTTTCAAACCTTTTTACATCCAAAGGCTTAGTAAATATATATGCACGTTGTTTATCAGTTATAACATGCTTAAGAATCAAACTCTGGTTTTCAACTAGTTCTCTTATAAAGTGATGTCTCAAATCAATGTGTTTAGTTCTAGAATGATTAACAGGATTTTTTGCAAGATCAATAGCACTTTTGTTATCACAGAAAATAGTAAAAATTTCATCTTTCACATCATAATCTCTTAACATTTGTCTCATCCATAACAATTGAGTGCAAGCACTTCCTGCAGCTATATATTCTGCTTCTGCTGTAGATAAGGAAATACTGTTTTTCTTTTTACTGAACCAAGAAACCAAGTTATTTCCAAAATAGAAACATCCCCTTGAAGTACTTTTTCTATCATCAACACTTCTTGCTCAATCAGCATCACTGTAACCAACTAGGTGGTTATGAGTGTCCTTAGTGTAGCAAATGCCTAGCTTGGAGGTTCCCTTAACATACATAATCACTCTTTTAACTGTAGCTAGATGAGTTTCTAAAGGATTAGCTTGAAACCTAGCACATATGCCCACACTAAGACAGATGTCAGGTCTGCTGGCAGTAAGATACAGAAGACTAGCTATCATAGATGTATATAGATTGAGACTGATTTGTTTGCTAGAATCACTCTTAGTCAGTTTGAGAGTAGTACTCATGGGAGTTCTCTTGCACTTAGCATCTGAAAGATTAAACTTGTTCACTACATTTTCAGCGTATTTAGTCTGAGACAGAAAGATGCCTTTATTGGTTTGTTTAACTTGTAATCCTAAAAAGAAACTGAGTTCACCTCCTCCACTCATTTCAAACTCACTCTTCATATCAGTGATAAACAGTTGAACCAATTTCATGCAACTGTTGCCAAATACTATGTCATCCACATAGATTTGAGCAATCATGATAGCATTAGGAGTTTTATTAATGAAAAGAGTTTTACCAACACCACCCCTAAAGAATTCTTTCTTAAGCAAAAATTTAGTTAACTTATCATAGCAGGCTCTAAGAGCTTGCTTAAGACCATATAGAGCCTTTTTAAGATGATACACATGTTCTGTTTTAACTGAGTCCTCAAAACCTTTAGGCTGCTTAACATAAACTTCTTCAATAATATCACCATTCAAGAAAGCACTCTTTACATCTAACTGAAACAGCTTAAAATCATATAGACATGCAAGAGACAACAGCATTCTTATGGATTCAATCCTAGCAACATGGGCAAAAGTTTCTTCAAAATCAATTCCTTCAATTTGAGTGGAGCCCTGTGCAACTAACCTAGCTTTGTTTCTAGTTATAACACCATTTTCATCACTTTTATTCCTGAAGACCCACTTAGTTCCTATGATGTTTTTGTTGGCAGGCTTAGGTACAAGAGTCCATACATCATTTCTTTCAAATTGTAACAATTCTTCCTGCATAGCTTCAATACACTCAGGATGCTCTAAGGCTTCATTAACATTCTTTGGTTCTAATTGAGAGACATAGCAAGCAAAAATTAAAAGATTGCGTACTCTTTTTCTAGTTTGCATTCCTTCATTCATATTACCAATAACATTATCCAAAGAATGGTTTTTCTGAGTTCTCACATACCTGACTTTCCTTTCTGATGCACTACCTTGTTGTGAAGTGCCTCTATCCTCTGCATCACTTTCATTTTCTGAAACACCCACAGTTCTAGCAGATTCACCACCTGGATCTGCAGTGTTTTCTTCTTCATCTGCTAACTCATCTGCCACATTTTTAGTTACAACTGAAATTTGCTTTTGTTCCTCTTTTTGCTTAATCTTTGCAGCTCCAGTAGCTTCATCTTCACTTGTACACTCATTTATAGTTTTAGCATCATCAAATATCACATTAAATGATTCTATTATAGTTTGAGTTCTCAAGTTATACACTCTGTATGCTCTACTGTATGTAGCATAGGCAAGAAAGATTCCTTCATCACTTTTTGAGTCAAACTTCCCTAAATTTTCCCTGTCTCTTAGAACATAACAAACATAGCCAAAGACATGCAAATATTTCAAGTGGGGTTTTCTACCTTTCCAAAGCTCATATGCAGTTTTATTGGTACCTTTTGTGACATAAACTCTATTAATGATGTGACAAGCTGTACTTACTGCTTTTGCCCACATTCTTTTAGCAAGTTTCTTAGAATTTAACATAACTCTAGCCATTTCTTGAATAGTTATGTTTTTTCTTTCAACAACACCATTCTGCTGAGGAGTTTTAGGTGCAGAAAACTCATGAGAGATACCAACAGCATCACAGAAGGCAGCAATTTATAATTTTCGAATTTTTTTCATGATCACTCTTGATTCTCACTATTCTTCCAATTGTGTGGTTTTTCTCATTTTGAAGTTTGATACACAGGTTTTTAAAAACATTGTAAGCATCAGATTTCTCTGTCAAAAACATTACCCATGAATATCTAGAATAGTCAGCCACAACCAAAATATATTTTTTTTCCACCATAACTTTCAGTCTGCATTGGACCCATAAGATCTATGTGTAAGAGTTCCAACACATGATTTGTGTAAATTTGACTAAGGCTTTTATGAAACATTTTAATTTGCTTGCTTTTCACGCAATCACCACATGTACCAGAACTCTTAACATTTATCTCAGGGATGCCATGAACAGCACCAGATTTAACAATTTTGCTCAGAGTTTTATAGTTAACATGCCCAAGTTTTTGATGCCAGATTTCAGCCAAACTGATTTTTCCTTGGTTACAACTGAGTTTTTCAAACTTGGAATTTTCAAAGATATAGCAGTTATCAGCAGACCTGATTCCAGAGATAATGACCTTATTTTTTGAATCAGTAATTGTGCATCTCTCTTTGGAGAAATCAACTATCATATCACTATCACAAAGTTGACTGATGCTAATTAGATTTGCTCTCAAACCTTTGACCAAGAGAACATTCTTTATGCTGGGCATTCCTGTCACACACAGAGTTCTTTTTCCAATAGTAGTGCCTGTATCAGCACTTCCAAAAACAATAGTACTGTTTTTTATTTTTTCAAAATTTTCAAGATAATCTGGATTACCAATCATGTGTTTTGAACAACCACTGTCAAAGTACCAGGAATTAGGGCAAGTAGCTTTTAGAGACATTATAGTGACAGTGTGATAAGTAGTAGAGATATCACTATTCTTTTTAACACGCCACACCATCCTACAAATTGAGTAGTTAGTTTTCTTATAGTAAGATTTACTCCAGTAATCTTTGTTAATTTTGTTAAGCAGTTTGATTCAACATGTCTAATCCTGTTACAGTAATAGCAAATATGCCTAGGTACTTCACAGATTTCAACCATGGCTTAGGTTTATAATACGCTTGAATTTTTTCTTTTTCAGTTACAACTGAATTCTTAGCTGCTCTTACCTTTTCCTTGGTGGAGCTTTCAGCTTCTTCTTGAATAGGTCTTATGAACACTGTGGCGCCTTTTTGGCTTAAGCCATTGTATCCCAATCCACTTCCATGCTTTGATGATCTTTGAGATGATAGAATCTCATCTAGTTTCTCTGAGGCTGAGACTGAGGTGTTTAACATCCCTATCTTCCTTTCTGCCTCGCTTATTTCTGCCTGTTTCTTCTGCAACTCAATTTTCAACCCACAATTTTCAAGGGTTAGAAAAGCAAGTTTGTCCTCAAGTTCTTGACTCTTTTTAATGTGCAGTGTGTATTTTTCAAATAAGTGTAAATACTGTTTTTCAACATCTGCTCTAGTTACTTTTTCATCATCACTATCATAATCATTTTCTGATTTAATTTGATCACTTTCAGAAAATATATCTGAGTCAGATAGATTATTGGTTTTAGCAAAGCTGCACACATCCCTCATTTCTGCATTAAAGTCATCATCACTTCCACTTTCATCAGAAGATGACATTTCAGCCATTGTTGCTCTGGTTTTTCTTAAAGTGTCAGCACATTCTGCCTGAATATGACCGCGACCACCGCAAGCTCTACACTTTATTCCTTTAGACATTTGACTGTTAGGAGAATCTTTACTTTTAAAGTTTTTGTTGAAACTGTCTTTATGAGCCCATTTATTTTCAGATTTCTTAGAGTCATGGTTGTTTCCTTGATATCCATTTTGATCACTAAAAGGTTTTTTATAAAGTTTTTTAGCAAAATATGCAAATTCTTCATCATCACTCTTGGTTTCAGTTACAACTAATTTCTCCTTCTTTGCTTGGAGTGAAACTCCTCTCAGAGGTGCCTTTTTGAAATGCTTAGACTCATAGGTGCTTAGGTTCCCTATTAACTCTTCCAGTTTCAGTGTCTCAAGTTCACTAGATTCTTCAATGGCAGTGACTTTCATGTCAAATCTAGATGTCAGACATCTTAGGGTTTTCTTTACAAGTTTCTTTTCAGAAATTTTTTTACCTAGTGCTTTAACATTACCAGCAAGAGAGCATATCCTGATATTAAATTGTTCGACAGTTTCTTCTTCTTCCATTTTTAAGTCCTCAAAGTCAGTAGCTAACTGTTGAAGTCTAGAGGCCTTAACTTTAGTAGTTCCTTCAAAAGTGACTTCTAAAGTTTTCGAGCATTCTTTACTATTAGCACATTGAGAGATTAAGGAAAGAAGATTTACAGTTACCCCATTATAGAGAGCATACATAGCTTTTGAGTCACCTAGAGCTTGTCTCTTGTGTTCAGCATTCCAAGTTGTCTTGGCCACATTTGATACATTTCCTTCAGCGTAAGTCAAGATTGGTGGGGTCCATCCATCTTCTACCATGTTCCAGGCATCCTCATCTATCTGCTTGATGTATGCCTTCATCTTAAGCTTCCATAGTCCATAATTTGCAACGCCTCTTAACAATGGTGGTTTTCCACCAGAATTTCCTTCTTCCATAAGATCCATAGTTCTTAGAGTACAGGATCCACACCACGTGTATCTGGTGTGAAGCTCTGATACCAATTGAAATAACTATATGCCTTAATACTCTAAGATGCGGTGACGCAGGTTTCAGTTACAACTGAACTTTATAGATTTTAGTTCTTAGTTGTAACTGAAACTAGATCAGGAATAAGAATATGCAATGTTGTGATCAAACGTACTGAATAATATTATAGCACAGCACGTTTGATAACGGAGTTCGATCTAGTCTACTCTCCGGAGCTCTTACTCATATTAGAATATTGAGAAAGCTTACAAGGTGTATTTAAGTCGTATAAATCAGTAGCAACTATTCAGTATAGCCTCCTGCGGCAGTCTATCTCTCTTAGCTAATAGCTCTGTATTCTCTAGAAAAATAAACTCTTTTGTTCAGAATAGATACACAAATCCTACGGCTTGTTATGCACTTATATATTGTGCTTTACAAAAGAAGGTAAGACAATATTCTTAAGAATAAACTTTCAAAGTTTATTCAACGTGATTGATTTCTCAATCTGATCTATAAATGCTGACTTTGGTAGATGAATCTTTGCTACGCAAATCTTCATATGATATATTCTGAGATTGCATATCCACGAAATATATTCTTATCATAATGTGCCTTGATCAACAAACTGCAAGTGCCCAGAAATCGCGACATGTTTGTCAAAAGCTTTCAGTTGCAAAAGTCAGTTACAACTGAAAGTGTAACTTATATAAGAACCATTACAAGCATATTGGATATATGACTGAGTGTTGTTTATCAAAATAGTTACAACCAAGGAACTTATTAGGTGATACAAAGTAGGACCTAACACACTGAGTATATGATTATATGTTATTTCACTAAGGAGTTATACACACAGCTAAAGATGTAACTAGCGTTTTTTGTATGCCGCAAGTGCAAGTGTTTTACGGCCCTTTTTAATGATGTTGTTGTAAGGGAACCGAAGCATTTTGCAGTGGTGGTGATCAAGCTCTGAGAAGCAAAGATGGTTATGCTGACTTTGAGAATATTGGTCGTTTAAACGTTCTGGATTTACAGGTTAATCACTTATTGTAGCTTAAAGATTATTGTATCTGTATGTTATTTTTTGTTTTTCCATAGAAGAGCCCCTTACCTTCTCGGAATCAGCATCCTTACGGCTTGTTTGGTTGCAGCTTTCAAGGCCAGTTTTTATGCTTTTAAGCTGGAGACCAGTTATTTGCGTGAAAACTGCAGCCAAGCAAGCAAGCCCTTAGTCAAATATACCAATATTTCCAAGCTTAGTATTACGTGTGTAGAGGTACAATTTTAAATTCTCATTCCAAGAAACTAAAATGTTTTTTTTTCCCGTGACATAGGTACAAATTCGACGTCTTCCAAAACCTGTTATCGCAATGGTACCACTTCTAAAACCTCATCACTTTATTATCATCAGTGTTTACTTGACCGAATTGGATTACTAATTACTGTGGTTATTTTAAAACAAGGTTGCAGGTTATGCTGTTGGGGGAGGACATATATTGCATATGGTCTGTGATCTAACAATTGCTGCAGAAAATGCTGTATTCGGTCAGACTGGCCCAAAAGTACCATCTCTCCCTTTATAAACTTGTTTGGCTGCAGTTCGTAATCAAATAAGCTGGATTAATTGAGGTTCAGTAAAAAGCTGGGACCTGTAGCTTCAAAACTGTTAGAACTTTTAGGCTTGGAACAAATAAACTCTCAACTTCTAAGATAGACAGCTAAATGACTTTTTAGGCCCAAAGTGGCCTGACCACTTACACGTGTACAAGTGGAGTGGGACATTAGAGAATGAGACATTATAATGGGACATTAGAGAAAAGATGGAGGCTTTTTAAGTATTTAGGGCTCACGATTTGGTGTACACGTGGAGTCATATTATTTAGTCCATGTGCAACCTAACAAAAACCTGGTGAAAAAAACTTGAGCAAATGTGAACCCTGCCTTGCTGGAATATACGTAAAGTTAATTCCCATTATTTCAGGACATCATTGGAAACTGTACTTCTTCATTGCTATTGAATCCAGTTCTGCAAATGTGACCCTACAACTCTTTCAAGACCGTTATCTTTCAGTCAGATTTTACCATTGTTTCCATATTAGCAACCAATACTGCGATAACTTCCTCTTTACCCATATCTCTTGAAGGGATGGGCATTGCACCTGCAATTCTTTGTTTCAAATCATCTTCTACTTGATCTCTCAACACTTCTATGTCATCATGGGTCTCAGCAGTTTCAAATGTTACATCCAAGTGCATGTTCATGTTGTGGCGTGGTCCAGTCCAATCCCAGTTGACGCAGTTTAATAGGAGCATCAAAAAGGTAGTGGTAACAATGAGCCTGTGTCTTAGCATTAATCAAAGAATCTCCACATATATATTCCAAGGTTCCAACTAAGGAAGTTTTGGAACTACAAGCTCATCATAATAACCATGCCCTTATGTTCCTTTTATCCTCTCCATACGAGTGATAGGGAACTCCTTTGCTAGTGGGTTGAGCATTGTCACTATGCGAGACTCCAATCCATGGATGTGGATGACTCCACTAGCGTTACGTATCTCATAAGCCTTGATGAAGAGAGGAGCACAGTCTGAACATTTAGGAGGCTTATGTGGCCATAGTAGCTCCAAAGACGCATTCAGAATAGTCCCTTTTGGAGATAGTATTTACATATCCTTCGGCACAATTCTTTCCTTTGTACACCTGAAGGGGACATGAGAACGAGCTATTGGTGTTTGAGAATCCGAAAACCCATCTAAGACTGTAGTACAGAGGTCTGAGATTAAGGCCTTCGTTTCTCTCACTATGCTACTCTTAGTTTACACCTGCCAAGGATTCTCCATTCTCTCTCTCTATCTCCTCTCCATGAAAAAGTGCCAAAGAACTTATAAACAAGAACAAAAAGTGTAGCTTAAAAACTGCAATCAAGCAGTCTGTTCATAGCCTTTTATTGTTGCATCTCTAAGCTCAGTTAAATGTATTGCATTGTAAGCTGCAGAGTCATTTGCCTAGCCATGTTAAAAGATGGTTTTTCTTAGTATAGCCTGTAAGAGCTAGAACTATAAGCAGGATAGAACTCAACTATTTGTTTTAAAGCTTAAAAAATAATCTAGCCTCTTTGCTTAAAAGCTGCAGCGAATAAGCCTTGTATGTTGGTGTTTTTGATTTTCTGCGGTTACAGTAACCGAACAATGTAAACTTTGATGCTAAGTAGGTTGGAAGCTTTGATGCTGGGTATGGAAGTTCCATCATGTCCCGATTGGTAAGTACATCTTAGTTTCTTTTTTATAATCTATTGCTAAATATTGTGGCAAACTTATGTTACTAGCTACTATATAACAGTATATGTTAAATGCTAAATCTTTGAATGATTCTCATATCTTGTATTCAACATTTTATTGGTTTGCACTCATTGAAAATGTTGGATAAAATTAGATTGGGCCTAAAAAAGCACGTGAAATGTGGTTTCTGACAAGATTTTATACTGCTTCTGAAGCTGAGAAAATGGGACTCGTCAACACAGTTGTCCCGGTAAGTTGCGATACAATATTTTTTTTGTATTAACTATTGAATATTCATATGGATAGATCTTATGATGTTTACTGCAAGTCTGAAATAATAACTAAACTCGCCTTCATAATTTTTATAGAAATTGAGGCAAAGCCATAAAGAACCAAATTATAGGGCTTACTGTCTGCAGTTTATAAAGTAAATCCTCTAGATTATTTGAGGCTTTCAGAAGAAAAAAACGGTTAACCGTTAACCTATCCAGATGAGATTTTACACTAGCTAACTAAATGCTTTGCAGCTTATAAGCCAAATAGAAAAGCAAAACCAAAAAAAAGGACTTAGTCTAATTCTGTTTCATGAAGTAGTTTTTAAATGTTTTAGAGGTGGCCCAGGTGGGTTAGCTCTTATTATGTATTACAACGACAAGTTTCTCTTAGTGAGTTGTATGGGAATTGAGGCAAAACCACATGATGCAGATCAGTTTGATTTTTCTTTTAATTGGATTGTTGCAGAAATGATGTCTTAATTTAATTTTACTTGACACGCAGTTAGAGAAATTAGAGGAAGAAACAGTAAAGTGGTGTCGAGAGATTTTAAGAAACAGTCCAACTGCAATTCGGGTGCTTAAATCTGCTCTCAATGCAGTTGATGATGGTCATGCTGGACTTCAGGTATCCGTAGATTACATTTACGCTTTATAATTTCAAATTAAAAACGCAATCGGTAACACTTGATAAATCATGGTTTTATCAGCAGTCAAGTTAATTTATTATTGCTTAAAGTTGGGCTATATTAATCTCATTTCTGTTGCTTCTTTACCTTTTCTGGGTAGGATTATACTATGCAGGGTTAAGATTGGAGTAATTCTATTTTCACAGACTAATACATAAATCTATGCACAGATCGCTTAGGTGACAACGTCTCTCAGAAAGACTTCTAAATATACTGGTTAATCATTGTAAAGATTGCTGGATTTATTAACACCCAAGCAATCTATATTTGGATCAGTTTATGAATTTCTATATAAATCTGTAAGAATCATTATTTTCAGGATATATATGTTTTGTTTTACGATATAAACATTTTACAACGTCATTATTAGACATCAATTAGCAACATGCATCTTCATTCTGATCTTGTTTGCAGGAAATAGGAGGAGATACGACACTCTTGTTTTACGGTACTGAGGAAGGTAATGAGGGAAAGTCAGCTTATTTGGAACGCCGACCTCCGGATTTCTCAAAGTTTCCTCGACGGCCTTGATGACATGGCAGTTCATTTCATGATACTAATTACTATCGAGTTGAGATTCCTTCATTTTCTTTGTACTGTTGTATTTTTGTCTCTTGTTTGTCTTGAAACGAAGTAATTGCGAAATTCAAGAATGGTACTTTTGGTCTTGCTTAGGCGGAAAATAATGAGTTTTATTGATGAATAAAAAACCGATTCAGTTGAAAAGTTCTCCGTGTGTTAGTTCTCTTGATTTCTAGTTTCCGTGTTATTGTTATTTTGCCCTGTTTAAAGGTTGAAGTGGGGGTGGCCACGGGGCGGATTGGGGCGGATTTGTTTCAATCCTAACCCAACCCGTAAAATAAATGACGGGACGGATTGATGAAATTTAAATCTCAACCCAACCCAATCCAACCCGTTACAATTAAAACCCCAACCCAACCCAACCCAACCCAATACAACCCGCAAAATAAATTGCGGGTTGGGGCGGGTTGGGTTTAGATTGATTCTTAAATTTTTATTTTGATCCTTTATTTTTCATAGTTTGCATAATCAACCCAAATTTTAAAATAAATTGAATATTTCAAACAGAAATATAAATTAAACCCAATCAAAATACATTTAGAACATTTACGAACAAGTAATAAAACTAAAATATAACAATAATTAAAGGTTGGTATCTTAAAATACACACAATGTATATATGTATATGTATATATATATATTGCGGGTTGAAACGGATTAGGACGGATTAACCCGCGGTTTGTGAACCTCAACCCTAACCCAACCCGCAAAATATATAGCGGATTGGGGCGGGACGGATTGATTTTTTTTGGACATTCAACCCATCCCAACCCGCCCCAATCCATACGGGTTGGGTTACGGGATGGATTTACAGATTTTTTGCCCACCCCTAGGTTGAAGTTTTCATTTGTATATCATGATTTCGAATATTTCAAATAGGAAAAGTGTTGTCCCCAAGTAATGAAGACCTGAATCGTCTAAAAGGATTTTAGTTTTGACAATTGTAATCCATACAACTATTCCTTAACGGTGTCAATTTTATCTCACCCGACCCAACGGTTTTTGAATACTCGGATAACGGTTTTAACGGTTCTCTCGTTATATAATTTTTTGTATTTATTTTACCCGACTCATACCCGTATTTGTAATGGATATAACGGTTCTCGGTGCGGGTATTTACCCAAAATTCGTAAAATTTATTCTAATTTTCTATATGTTCTTTTCTAAAAGGTGTTTTTACATATTGATAATGAATTTATTTTCCAAGTTATTTCTTAATTTACTTGTAAAAAATAAACAAACTAATGACGTAGTATCAAATTTTTTGCTTCATATTGGTAAACAATGTGTTTGGTGATTACTGAATTACGTAAACATTACATAGTCACTTAAACATTACAAACTAATATAGTAATCATAATAATAATATGTATATATATTTTTAAAATATGGGTATATATTGCGGTTGTACAATTCGGATATGCGGTCGGTTCCGTGGGTCAGTTCTACGGGTCGGGTCCGTGGTATAGAGTTGAGAACCATACCCGCCCCAAGAACCAATGGGGTCGGGTTGGGTAGACCCAAAAACGGTTTCGTGACGGGTCGGTTCTTGCGGTTTTTGGGTATTGAGTCTTTTTGACACCAACGGGGTGGGGTTAAGTTAACCTCAAAGATTCCGACTTTTTTCTTTGCTTAATTAAGCACTTATGTATATAAAGTTCAGTACTAAGTAATACCATTCTTAAACCCATCAGCACTGGGTTAGAACCCGCTAGAAACAGTTTTATTACACCGTGTAACTCTAAATTTGTTATTAAATTAATGGTTTTATTACACCGCATAACTATAAAAAAAAGGTGTTCTATTAGAATCTAGTCATAATTCTTTTAAAAAAATTAACCTTTTCTTTTCTTTTCTATTTCTCTTTTTTTCCTAAGAGTAATAATATACGAGGTAAAAATGATGATACACGTTTACGGATTATATCATTTGATGAAACGACATTAGTGCTATATACGCATAAAAGTTATTTGTACTAAAAAAAGTATTTAACCAATTGAAGTATTAATTATTTGATGAATGATCATATAAAAAAACTTTCATTTTCTCTGTCAATTCGACCTCTGCTCAATTTAAACCATGGAACAACACATTTATAAATAAACACTATTAACAATGTCAATGTTAACCTATTGTTAGGGACAAATATAAGTAGAAATCATCACGGATCACGACACCTCAAAAAACTCCAATAATTATAACTTGTTAAATTTTTTATCATGTATTTTTATTAAAATTTGTTAAATATGATAGTTTGACACCACTCATAGTCCATTTCCCATTTATTATTATTCCCGGCCCTCCCCATTTATTATTAATCATGGCTTCGCCCATGCAGTTAGGGATGGCAATTTCACGGGTTTCAACCCGATCCGTCACGGGTCAGGTAAAAATGCAATTATATTCGAGTCGTGTTTAAATGAGTAAAAATGTAACTTAAAAAGTGCAAGTTAACACTCTACATCTTCTATCTCTCTCATACACATTAAACTATCTCTCATATAATAATAGAAAACATATATTTAAATGAATAAAAGTGCAATTTAACACTCTCTTTCTTCTCTCTCATGTAAATTAAATCATGTCTTCTATAATTTAAATTGATAAAACTGAAACTTAAAAAATGCAATTGAAGACTCTCTCTCTCCACTATCTCTCATATACATTAAACTCTCTTTGTTATATTAATACATAATATACATTTCGATGAGTTTTTAAAAAACAATCTAATATACAATTAATTTATTAATTAATGAAACGATATTTATGTTAAATGTGAATAAAATATATTCATGTTAATTAATAACTAATATATTAATGTGAAAGTGTATTTAATGTCACGTTACTATTTTTATATTATATTTCTAAATCAAATGATTTTTTACTCTATCTAACAAATTTTATTTGAAATTTTTGACATTTATGAGTTTTATTTTTTAAAAGGAAAAAAAATGTATTTTTAAAAAACGGGTCAAATGGGTCGGATCAAATGGATAAAAATGTAAGTTTGTGCTCGGGTTAGGTTGGATTGGATTGAAACCCGCGAAATTGTCATCCCTACATGCAGTTTACCTCCCTAAATTCATTTACTAATAGAGACCCGGTTTTGGACATGTGCCAAGAGTGCATGTGTACTGGGCCGTGTAAAAAATGGGCCCAAAATTTCATTTTGTTTACATGTGCATGTTTAGTTAATTTCGTAGCAATACGAAATATATATTAAATAAAAGGTCAAAATGTGAACATAGTTAAAATTTGGACCAGTGCCACATCACAATTAATTAAGTCTTTTTATAACATCAGTCACCATTTTAGTTTAATAATATAACAGTTGGTTAGTACTCACAGTGAAAATTGACACAAGAAAGACCCAACAATTAGTAAATATGTTACTTTAAATATGAAAATTAAGCAAATGGTTTTTGGTTTGTCTAACAAATTTTCTCATCCTATGGGCTGAGAAACTATTTCTACGTTGGGTTGATAAGGCCAATTTTCTATTACGTATGTAGTTTTTTTTTACTTTAAGATAAGAGGGAAAAAAATCACTTTTGCACCGGTACTCAAATTCCTCGGAACGGGCCCTATACTAGTATATACGCTAAATTGTTTTTTATTATGATTTCTTATATAAGACTTGAGTTCAAATTTTATCAAGTTCGAATGTTCAGGCTTTTGTCAGATTTTCAGTTTTTTCATATGAATTCGTAATTTTTTTCGATCTTTTTTATATAAATCAACGTACTATTTTATTTCTATATTGTTTATTCAAAAAAAAACTGTAAATTTTGACCTTTTATATATTTTTTGTGTATTTATTAATATTACTACCTTATAAATTGTCAAACAAACAATTAAAAATAAAAAAATATATAAAAGGTCAAGTTTTACAGTTTTTTTTGAACAAACACTTTATAAATAAAATAGTACATTGATTTACAAAAAAAAAAATTGATTTTTTTTACAAATACATATGAAAAAACCGAAAAACTGACGAAAACTTGATAATTCAAACTTGATAAAATTTAAATAGTGAATTGGAGGCCGCTACCTTTTGAAACTACTAATTTAAAAGTTAGTATAACTTTCAAAATAATTATTGTAAATTAGTATCACTTGTCAATATATAAATAAGTCCAACACATATACATAAACCCAACACATTTGGCCCAATAAAAGTTTGACCAATACCAAGACCATTGATCGGTCTTCGGCCTTAACTGTCGGAGTCCAGCATTGACCGTCGGTATATGGCGTTGACCGTCAGATTCTGGCGTTGACCGGTGTTGACCGAAAATTAAAAAATGTAAAAAAAGGAAAAAATTCAAAATAATAGAAAAAAATAAAGAAATAAATTTTAAAATCCAGAAAAATTATAAAAAATAGAAATTTGGAAAACTAAATTAAAATTTGGAAAAAAATTAAAAAATTCTATAAAAAATCGAAAAACAATTTTTTTGACAATCTAATACAAAATTTGGACAATCTAATGCAATTTTTGTGACAATTTAATACAATTTTTTGAAAAATCTAATACATTTTTTTGAAATTTTAATATAATTTATTTGACAATCTTATATAAAAATTTTGACAATCTAATACAATTTTTGACAATTTAATGCAATGTTTGTGACAATCTAATACAAAATTTATGACAGTCTAATACATCTTTTTTTTTATAATCTAATATAGATTTTTTGAAAATCTAATAGACAATTGTTGACAATATAATTCAATTTTTCTGTAATTTAATACAATATTTTTAACAATCTAATACATTTTTTTTGGAAATTTAATACAATATTTTTGGCAATCTAATACATTTATTTTTGACAGTCTAGTAAAAAAATTTTTTACAATATAAACAATTTTTTTTACAATATAATTCAATTTTTGACAATTTAATACAAAAAAAAAATTGACAATTTAATACAACAGTTTTGATAATCTAATACAATTTTTTTGGTAATTTAATACAAATTTTTTGACAATCTAATATAAATTTTTTGATAATCTAATACGATTTTTTTGACAATCTAAAACAAGTTTGACCAAGACCAACACCATTGGCCGGTGTTAGGCGTTGACCAAAAATAAAATCAAAAAATTAAAAAAAAAATATTACAAAAAAATAAATCGTGACAATCTAATACAAAGTTTTGACAATGTAATAGACAATGTAATATAATTTTGGTGATCAAATATAAAATTTGGACAATCTAATACATTTTTTTTTATAATCTAATACAATTTTTTTTTAAAATCTAATATAATTTACTATTTGACAATCTAATAGACAATGTTATACAAATTTTTTGACAATCTAATAGACAATGTTACACAAATTTTTTAATATAATTTTTGACAATCTAATACAAATTTTTGACAATCTAATACAAATTTTATGATAATCTAATACAATTTTTTTTGACAATCTAATAATTTTTTTTGTTGTAATTTAATGAAATTGTTTTTGACAATCTATTGAATTTTTTTGATAATCTAATATAATTTTTTTTGACAATCTATTATAATTTTTTTGACAATCTAATGCAATTTTTGTGACAATTTAATACAATTTTTTTAACAATCTAATACAATTTTTTTGACAATCTAATAAAATCTTTTGAAAATCTAATATAATTTATTTGACAATATAATACACAATCTTACACAAAATTTAATAAAAAATTTATAGACAAGTCATACAATTTTCTTGGCAATTTAATACAATTTTTTTGACAATCTAATACAATTTTTTTTGAAAAACTAATACAAATTTTTTGATTATATAATCTAATTTTTTTCGGCAATCTAATGATAAAAATATCAAAATTTGTCTAATGGACAATTTCAAATTTTAAAGTTTATACCCCAATTTCTAAATTTTATACTCTTATTTTTTAAGTTCATATCAAAATTTTAAAGTTTATACACTTATTTTTAAAGCTCATACCCCAAACTTTAAAGTTTATACACTTATTTTTCTAGTTAATATCCAAATTTTTAAAGTTCATAACTTTTTTTATACCCCAATTTTTAACGTTCATACCCAAATTTTTAACGTTTATACGCTTATTTTTCAAGTTTATAACCAAAATTTTAAAATCTATATCCTTATTTTTCTAGTTTATATCGCAATTTTTAAAGTTAATACCCCAATATTTAAATTTCATACCCCGAGAGTATGAACTCAGATTCTTTTAAAAAAATTCAAAAAATCCAAAAAAAAAACATATTAAATTTTTATACAACTTAATAGACAATATAATATAGTATAGACAAATGTAAAATTTATTAGATTGTCAGGAAAAAAAAATCACATACTTTGCATTGCCCTGCAATTTAAGGATCCAATGGCAAATATACTAATAAATTTGGACATAATTGTAGATAGACTATTTTCTCTAAATTCACAATAGTAGCCCTTGGTGTAAACTCTGACAAATTAAACCGTCAAAATTCATCAGAGCATGTTTATTGGTGTGTTGGTTTAATGTGTTGGTTTAACTTAAGTTGAAGGTGTTGGTTCGTAGGGAGCGACGAGTCAAGTTTATCGGTGTGTTGGTTAAGGGTGTTGTTTAACTTCAATTTTTTAAAAAATATAATATTAAGTTTCAAATGTTATTATAATTACTAAATAAGTCCTAACAGTTTTGAATGTTATTGCAAATAGGTACTAACAGTTATAATTGTAAACAACAACTAAAAACTTTAGTAAAATTTAAATAACATAAAAAGAAACATTCATTTCATTAATTAATAAAAGAATACATCAATTAAAAAAAAAAATCACATCAATTAAAAAAAAAAATCACATCAATTAAAAATAAAAACTACATCAATTGAAAATAAAAATTACATCAAATAAGAAATTAAAACTACATCGATTAAACCGAAAGATTTCGTATGATTTCAGCTTGTTTTGCTATGATCCAGTTTTTTCTATCTGTCGTGATATTCTGATCATCGCGATCCAATCCCATAATCCTTTCTTCCATCTCCCAAAGTTGTGCACGCGATTTCTCTCTAACTGCAGCCGCTTTCTCTTTAGCTGTAACCGCTTTCTCTGTAGCTGCAGCCGCAATTGCCAACATGTTGCTCACTGATATTTGATACCTCGCACTTTGTTCCTCTCTATAAGAAGTCATAAAATCCATCATACTAGATGACGAACTAAAATTTCTAGAGGTCTCCTCCTTTACGGCTTTTCTACCTTTTGGCCTCTCTAGCTTATCCGAAACCGATACTTCTTCAATGACGTCATCATCGATATCAAAACCGATTGATTTTGATCCACCCGCTACATTATTTTTTATTTTTTTGTTTTATCTTCTTGAATATGGGTGTGCCATTTTGGTTGATCTTTCAAAACTATAAAACAACAATGATCTTTAAAGGGTTTACCCATATCTTTGAAAAAATCGAGTTCCGCGGCTTTATACTAAAAATTTATAAAAAAAAATATTGTAATTAGTCTAAATAAACAAGTTGATAATTTAAAAACTAATGTATATTACTAATTAAAAAATTATGCAAAAGTTTATAAAATCATACAACATCATGGTCGACTCTTCACTTTTTTGCCTCCTTTCCTCGTGGTTAAAACATGCTTAAAATTTTTTCACCCTTTTACTCACATAGCCAAAGTGGTGGTGTAACATATCCGATGAACGCTCCGAATGCCATCCATCGGGTAACTCGTGCTGTTAATCAGCATGAATTTTCAACCAGTATTACCCTTTTGCTTGTTCATTGCCGACAATCCTATCGGTTGATATATTACACCAACTTTTACAAAGTCGTTCATCTTCGTATTCGGTCCACACTTTTCGATCAACCGTATTTGTATTGGTTTGAGTTTGGTTTTTTTTTTTTTCTTGGTTTGCATTTTGAAGGTTGAGAAAATTGGGGTTCGAAAGGTTGTGTTGAACATTGAGGTGAGTTGTCGTATGTATATTGGAAGGAATGATATTGGGAGGAAGACACCTAATACGTTTTATCATCGGGATTTATTGGGTAATTGAAATTATCACCATCATAATTGGCCATTTATAGAGAATAAATATTGTTGGCCCATAAGTGGCTAAACCTTAGAGCGGGGGTGAATAAGGTTTACGTACGATTTTCGCGGAATAAAAGATTTGAGCAAATAACAACGCAAATAGTAGAATTTATAACCAAACAAATTGTGACAACACTATGAAGCTAGTTCAAGCTACGCAAGCAATCAAACAAGCAATAATATAAGTGCGGAAAATAAGAGTTAAGGGAAAAGAAATAACACAAGATGTATAGAGGTTCGGCAAACCCGCCTAGTCATCTCCTCGGTATTCACGCTACCGAGTATTTCACTAGAATCTTCTTCCCAAGATTACAACCTAACGAGCTAATCCGCGGATTAAACTCCCCCTTACTCTATGAGTATCCCGAATGAAAAAGACCTAGAGCTTTTAAGCTATTCTCGCTTACAAAGCCTCTACCCGATCACTCGCTCACAAATGAGTTTATAATTTACTCTACAAATTGAATAGAAATTGTATCACTCACAAACAAATAGTATCTTGGTGTTTATATGATTACAATATGATTACACACAAGAATATTTATGAAAATAAATGAGAAGTGTGAAGTATAAGCTTGATTCTTGATCTTGAATGAATTGCTTTTTTTTTGTGTGAAAATTGGGGTAATTTCCTTAAGGATTTTAGGGGGTATTTGAAGGCTAATTGGTCTTGTTACCGTTGCATGATGGTTTCTCTTTAACCATTGGTTTTTACCAATTTCCCATTTATCCAAAATAAATCAAAAGGCTATTTTTTGAATTCTGCAGAAAACGATCGGTCGTTTTCTGTATTTCGACCGGTCGTTCTTTTACGACCTCTCTGGTTACTTTTGGACCAAAACGATCGGTCATAATGTCCAAAACGATCGGTCGTTTTCTGGCAATTTTTCGGTTTTCTCGCTATACTTCGAATACTCGTAACTTTTTCGTTTTTACTCCGATTATGGTTCCACTTGAACCTTTGGATTCGTATTTAACTACTCTATCATTTTGAACCTTAACAAGCTAGATAAAATGATTAGTACACAAAACGAGCTTTTATCATGTTTTACATATTTTGTTATCATTAAAATAATTGATTAGAAGAACATCGTTCAACAAATATGTTTAGTGATATATGAAAGGTAATAAGAGTGAGAAAATTGTGTGGTTTGAATGAAAATGTGTGTGAGTTTTTATAGGGAGAGGAATTAGTCAAATTAAATTTTTTAAAATATTTTGGACAGAAAAAAATATAACTAGCCGTTATTTAGGATCAATTTGTATAATTTAAAAGTTTAGGGACCTTAAAAAATACTAATATTACCGTTTATTACCGTTATAGGGACTAAAACGTAATAATCTGAAACTACAGGACCAACGGAGTAATTATAACGGTATAATTTTTTTTAATACAATACAAAATACAGGGACTGGTTTGTAATTATACAGTGACCAATCCCTGTAATTATCAACACGGGGCCAACATGAATACAGTGCTGGCAGGTGAGAAGGAATAAGAGAGAGAGAGGGAAACCATATACCCTCCGCAGCCAACATCACCTGCTCCGTTCGATAAAAATGGCGATGTGTTGGCTGCGGTTCCACCCACCGCAACCACAACCCCGATAAACATGCTCTAACTCAAAACTCAGAAGCAATCACCCCTCGTCGGAGACCAAAGTCTCCGCCACCGTTGAGACGACGGATACTAGTGGAGTTTCTAGATCTGGGAAGTCACAACAGGGAGGAAGGCGGCGACGGAGCAGTGAGGAGGCGGAGCTCCGCCAGAACTTCACCTCGTGACGGTGACGGGTCGCAACATGGATGAAGATGACCGAAACTTCATCTCGTCGGAGGAGATATATATATATATATATATATATATATATATATAGATATAGATAGATAGATATAAATTGATATATATATATATATATATATATACACACACATATATGGATAAATTAACAAAACATATAGAAAGAGGGAGGGCACCGAGGAGAGAGAAATAGGTTGGACAAACTATCGCCGGAGTTGTGGTCACGACGGAGCTTCGGTCATGTTACGGTGGGTATGATGTGTGTTATTTTTTAGAGACTGAAAGTGTTTTGGTAAATGACCAAAAAACATTTGTTGGCCTTTTTATATTTAAGTTAGTGGTACCAATCTCCAATTAATTATTTTTTAAAATGTATCTTATGCTAATAAAAACGATTGATGGTCCTAACAAACTAATTTTTTTATTAAAGTGGGTACCAGGCTACAATTTTATCAAAATTGAGCCCATATCTCATATATTAAATTTTCAAATTCTGATTAGATAGACAACCAAGCAATACCGCACATGATGCTATTCGGTCTCAGCTAATTCAAAAGGGAATTTATGAGATTCCATTCAAAAAAAGTACAGTAGTTTTGGGAATATTTGGAATATCTTATTCTTGTTGTAATACAACTATTAGCTACGTATTTAGGGAGACAGAAGTAGAGAGATGGGAGAACAGTATAGTCTTTATTATGAATGAATATCTGAATGAATGTAAAATACAAGACCCCTAACCCTCTTTATATAGATAGAGGGGTAGGGTTACAAGCCCACTTGGGCCCATAAAGTATAAGCCCAAGAGTCCAATTATCTTACAACACTCCCCCTCTGGACGTCTTGAATTCTTCGTCTTCATGCAATCGATCTGAGTCGAGTTCATTCGCAGTGCTAAACACATAAAGACCTTAGGGCCGGAAAACCCGGTGTGGGACAAAACCGGTACCTAAGAGAAATTGTGTAGCCGAATGATATATGCCAAAATACTATGTAAGTAACTAACCACAAAACAGTGTGCCTCATCAAAACCTTTCCAGAGCAAACCCAATGGGAAAATCTCTGATCGAAGGAAAAAGAGTGCAACAGTGGTAGTAATAGGGGATCAACCACAAAACATGTGCCTCATCAAAACCTTGTCAGAGTAAACCCAGTGGGAAAAAACTCTGGTCGAAGGACAAAAGAGTACACAGTGGTAAGAAGTATACGACATGATACTCCCCCTGATTTTGGCAATCCTTAGTAAGGTATAACAGGGAACGTGTCTCGCTAAAAACCTTGTCAAGGAAAACCCAGTGGGAAAAGCCTTGTACTAAGGACAAAAAGAGTACACATGCATACAACAGGATGCTCCCCCTCACTTACACATGACAGGGTGCGAGGATTTCGACTCCGACATAAAATGTCGCTCTAAGGTAGCTCAGATAGCCTACGTATGCCAATCGCCCGTACATGCTTCTGAAAAGAATGCTTTGGCAGTGACTTGGTGAACAAGTCAGCGTGGTTATTCTCTGAACTAATATGCTTTACTTCAATCTTTTGAAGCGTTTGTTGTTCATGTGTAAAGAACAACTTTGGCGAGATATGCTTAGTGCCATCACCTTTGATATAACCATATTTCGCTTAATCAATCACAGCAGTGTTGTCCTCATAAATAACAACTGGTTCATCATGATCGTAAGCTAGATCACAGGTGCTTCGAATACGGCCAATAACTGCTCAAAGCCAGACACACTCTCTAGTCGTCTCATAGAGCGCGAGTAGCTCAGAGTGGTTAGTCGAAGTGGCCACTAGAGTCTGTTTACGAGACCTCCAGGATATCACCGTGTTCCCAATGGTAAAAACATAACCAGATTGGAAACGTCCCTTGTGCTGGTCTGATAAGAAACCAGCATCGGCATAGCCGACAAGGGTTGCGTTATTTCGAGGATCAATTGAGCTAGATCCACTCGACGTAAAGGGATAGAATAAGCCCATGTCCGTAGTACCTCTAAGGTAATGTAAAATGTCTTTTATGCCAGTCCAGTGGTGGCGTGTTGGCGCTGTGCTGTGTCGAGCTAGACAATTCACAACAAACGAGATGTCCGGTCTAGTACATTGGGCCAAGTACAATAGTGTGCCTATTGCACCTAGATATGAACACTCAGGGCTCAATATCTCTTCATCGTCCTCCTTTGGACGGAAGGGGTCCTTATTAATGTCTAGAGAGTGGACGACCATGGGAGTAGAGGACGGCTTGGCATCACTATGACTAAAGCGCCTCAACACCTTTTGGGTGTAGCTTTCTTGATGGACTAAAATTCCATCTTTACGGTACTCGATCTGCAGGCCGAGGCAATACCGTGTCTTCCCAAGATCTTTCATCTCGAATTCCTTCTTCAGGATTTCAGCAGTTTCAAACACCTCTTTCGAGGTTCCTATGAGATTCATATCATCTACATAGACTGCTATAATCGCATATCCTGAAGTGGATTTCTTTATGAACACGCATGGGCATAGTTCATTATTAACATATCCCAAGCCGATCAAGTGTTCACTTAGACGGTTATACCACATCCGTCCGGATTGTTTCAATCCATAAAGTGATCGTCTCAGTCTAATCGAGAACGTGTTCCGTGGCCGTGAACTACGTGATTCAGGCAACTTAAGTCCATTAGGGACTCTCATGTAAATCTCTATGTCCAGATCCCCATAGAGATACGCTGTGACCACATCCATGAGCTGCATATTCAGTTTTTCGGAAACTACTAAACTGATTAAGTAGTGGAACATTATAACGTCCATTACGGGAGAATACGTCTCATCGTAATCAATTCCAGGGCGTTGAGAGAAACTTTGCGCCACAAGGCGAGCTTTGTATCTAACAATCTCATTATTCTCATCATGCTTCCTTACGAAAACCCATTTATGACCAACTGGTCTAACATTGGGCGGTGTTGGAGCGACAGGTCCAAACACCCTTCATTTTGTTAAGGAATCCAATTCAGCCTGGATTGCTTGTTTCCATTGAGGCCAGTCCATTCTTCGCTGACACTCAGCAATGGTATGAGGTTCCATGTCATCATTGTTCATAATGTCAGTGGCCACTGCGTATATGAACACATCATCGATGACAGCCTCGTTTTGCTTCAAAATATCGTCTAAACTAGTATAATCGACAGATATTTCAAGGTTATCAGGATGATTATGAACTGGTGTTTCATCTGGAACACGCTCTTCTAATACATCACCGTGATCCTTAATGATCTCGTGTGGCAAAACGGATGCGACAAGATTTCTCCTCTTTCGAGGCAGAATATCCTTGGAACCGGACGACCTACCTCTTTTTTTCGGAAGGGCGGCGGACTTAACGGCCGACGGAAGTGTCCTTTGCTCGGTGGGTACAACCGGAGAAACGTGTTCAACCGGAACATGGCGTCTCACTGGGACGTCTATCCTTGCAGGCACATTTGCAGCAGGTATATGTGATCTCGTGACATTCGCTAGGTCATTAAATGCGTCTGGCATTTGATTTGCAACATTTTGCAGACCTAGGATTCTCTGCACTTCCTTATCACTATGTGCAGTTGGGGGATCTAGATGAGACATAGTGAGTACATGCCACGTTAATTCACGTCGTTCCTTATCAACGTTAACGTGCATTTCTCCCCCTAACGACGGGAAGAGTGTCTCATCAAAGTCACAATCCGCATGTCTAGCGGTAAAGAGATCGCCTGTCAAGGGCTCTAAATAGCGTATTATGGACGGGGATTCATAACCGACATATATGCCCCGTCGTTTCTAAGGTCCAAATTTGGAACGCTTAGGCGGCTCAATTGGAACATTGACTAAACACCCAAACACGCATAAATGTGAGACATCGGGCTCATATCTAGTTACCAACTGGTACGCAGATAGTGGCTGGGTGGCTATGGGCCTCAGACGGACCAACCCAGCAGCATGCAAAATGGCATAGCCCCACGCAGAAATAGGAAGTTTGGTGCGCATAACCAAAGTCCTAGCAATCATTTGCAATCGCTTAATGAAAGCTTCTGCAAGGCCGTTTTGGGTATGAACATACGCAACTGGGTGTTCAAGATTAATTCCCAAAGTCATGCAATAGTCATCGAAAGTTTTCGATGTAAATTCCGCGGCATTATCAAGTCTAATAGACTTTATCGGATAATCCGGATGATGAGCCCTCAATTTAATGATCTGGAATAAGAGTTTTGGAAACGCTGCGTTTCTTGTGGACAACAAGGCTACGTGTGACCATCTTGTCGATGCATCAACCAAAACCATGAAATATTTAAATGGTCCGCATGTTGGTTGGATAGGTCCACAAATATCTCCTTGAATTCTTTCAAGGAATTGGGAAACCAATTTCGTAGGTTTCACGCGAATTGGTTTGAGATTAGTCTTTCCAATCGAGCATGCTTGGCATAGGCTTTTCGGATTAATCACGAAATTCTTTCCTCCAAGAGGATGCCCATGAGATGCGTTCATCGTTCGAAGCATCGTATTTTGACCCGGGTGTCCCAGCCGGTCATGCCATAGCATAAAAGTGCTCTCATCAATCGGCGTCCGCCGAATGATTAGATTGCTTTCAAAGTTTTAGATTGTAGTAACATACAAACCACTTGAAAGACATCTCAACTTCTCCAGAATACGTTTTTGGTCATATTGAGTGGAGGTAATGTGAAGGTATTCAATACCATTTTCACGAGCAGTTTTGAGATGAAACTTATTTTCTCGGATATCCTTAAAGCTCAACAAGGTACGACTGGACCTCGGAGAATATAAGGCCTCAGATACTTCAACAGGAGTACCATTTGACAACGTGAATTTAGCTTTACCAAAGCCTTCAACAAGGGTCGACGGGCCCGAAATTGTTGTCACTGAGGTTATTTTAGGCGTAAAGTTGATAAAAAACCATTTATCTTTTTAGATAGTGTGTCTAGTGCCACTATCAACCAGACAATCAACTGCCCCACAATACATGCCTAAAAGTAAAATAATTTAAAGTCGGTCACACGAATAAAAGGAATTGCTCAATGAAATAACTTTAAATTATACGAGAAATGTTCAAAACATTATCCATAAAACAAACCATAATCCAAAAGAAATGAACAATATCCAAAGGAAAAAACATAATCCGAAATGGAATTGAAATAACATAATCCAGGAGGAAAACAGCTCAATTATTAAAAAGAAACGAAGAAAAAAACTTTATTCTTCCATGTGAGCCTCAAAGTCAGGGGTCTCAAGAGTTTCTTTTGCACTAGTTTCAATCATGTTGGCTTCGACCCTTCTACCCCTGTGGTAGTTTTCGACTTCTTGGGGAGTTTCCCTACAAGTCCTTTGCATATGACCATTCCCACCACATTTATAGCACAGAGTTGGTATATCGGCCGGTTCTCTTGCTTTGGGATGACTGACCCGGTTGTTCCTACCACCACGAGACTGCCTAGGAGGAGCCACAGGTCCTCGGTTCGGACGATTGTCCAAACCTCGCTTGGCTGGACGAGCATTATGCTCACCCATGTTCCTTGGCTGATGGGACGACTGGCCCTTTTCTCGTTTTCCATATCGTGGATGAGATCCACGAACAACATTAGCATCAGGCATTGAAATTGCCTTTGAACCAGCAGGACGAGAATTACTGTTCATCATTAAAATGAGACTATTCTTCTCATCCAATAACAACTGGGTGATGAGCTCGGGAAATTTGGTGAATTTAGACTGACGATATTGCTTTTGGAGCAAGGTGTCAGAACTAGGAAATGTAGTGTACGTTTTCTCCAATAAGTCACTGTCGGTGAGTGTTTCACCACAATATTGGAGAGTAGCACGAATTCTGCATACTTCAGTGTTATATTTTCAACGCTTTCGAAGTCCTGAAATCGCAGATTCAGCCAATCACGACGGGCTTCAGGAAGCCAAATGGTCTTTTGGTGGTCGAAGCGCTCTTTCAGAGAGTCCCACAATGTCTTTGGTGAGCTGGTCGCTATGAACTCAGATTTCATGGCGTTTGATAAGTGGCGGCGAAACAAAATCATCGCCCGAGAACTCATTTCACGTGTTACTTCCATTTCACGCTCCTCCTCATCATATATGACATCCAATAGGCCTTGGGCATCTAAATGGTTTTGGATATCCTGACTCCAATACAAGTAGTTCTTGCCGGCAGCATCCAAAATTGGAAAGTCAAGCTTGATTGACATTTTTCTACAACAAGAGAAAAGAAAAGAAAGACTGGATTAGTCATCATATAAAACAACGGGTTTATATGTTTATGGTTTGTATAAACACAAACTTTATTTCGAAAAGACAGGTTCGAAAAACAAGTTTTGCTTTTAAGTGAAGAGGTTCTCTTTGATCGAACGACAAGTCGATCCTGAGACACCAATTCGGCGAATACATATCTATATAGACACATTCGGGGAAATTATTATTTACTCAACCCCTTTCGGTAGCTCTATCTGAACACGACCAGGAAAGACGGTGAGGGGGGTGGGCACGAATGCCTCTTGAAAACCGACCTCATTAGGAGAACGACTTCCGCCTTTATCTTTCCTAGACATCGTATCCAAATAGGTGAGCCTATTTGGGGAAGATTCATAATTTTTCCAACTTAAATGTGAATATATACGATTTTCGCTTTTTTATATATGGCAATAATATTAACAATATAGACAATATATATCTAGATTAACCACATATATATAAACAGACAGTAAATATATTTTAAGATCTATCTAATCATGCAGTAGATTTGGTGTTATAAACAAATCAATTTAAGATTATCAATCAATCCATAAAGATTCTAACATATCAAATCAAATCAATTTAAGATTATCAATTAGATCTAATCCAATAATTTACTGGCATATGTGATATTTATATATATGATAATATCAAAAAGATATGATTATGCTAACAAGATATCAATCAATTATCTATGTTTATCGCCATATTAATAATTCTATACATGGTAGTTTTAACATGCAAGCAAACAATATATTTTTAATTACCAATCAATTCTATATATGGTAAAAAAAAATATGTTAACATGCAAATGGGTTAAATTTACATGGAAACATATCAATTTATTCAATTAACATGCATTTTTTATTCGCTTGCCTTTTAATAAAAAAAATTATATGTATGTGTGTGTATATTTACCAAATATTATATCTTATCAACCATATGTACTGTTTTCGTATAAGTATTATACTACAGGACCATGCGTGTAATTACAGCAAACTATATATCTATTCACAACATTATTACATATACAGTCCAGAATTTCAGACAAGTTTCAGTTTAGTCCTTGAGTAATTTACAGAATAGTTTACAGCTTTCAGAGAATTACAAATCAGTACATACGTTTCACTTTGTTGCAGATTTAATCCGACAGATTAATACATGTTTTACAATTACATGATTTTCGATTTACAATTCTCGGTTATACATGTAATAAGTACACAACTTTATTCCGGTTATACATGATTTATCTGTGCTGTCATAATTCTATTTATCATGCAATTAATAGTAGGTTCTGTTTTAAAAAACATTCAAATGGCATAGCATGTAATCATGCAATTTGTGCATAGATACAGTAAACATACATTCACAATATGTCATTATTTAATATGCAAACAGTAACATCAGTTAAAAGGATTACATGACATGCAATATTAACCTAAACAAAATATAGCATGCAGCTGTAGTAATCACAAACATACGAGTATATGAGTTTTGAAAATCGGTACCTTACACACGGTATGTTGGTGAAGGTCGATATAGCAAAAATCCTAAAATCCGGATAAAACTCAAGATTTATTGAATCCAGAATCCGTATTTCGATCTCCGAGAGCAGTGCTGATAACGTGTTGTAATACAACTATTAGCTACGTATTTAGGAATACAGAAGTAGAGAGAGGGAAGAACAGTATAGTCTTTATTATGAATGAATATCTGAATGAATGTAAAATACAAAACCTCTAACCCTTTTTATATAGATAGAGGGGTAGGGTTACAAGCCCACTTGGACCCGTAAAATATAAGCCCAAGAGTCCAATTATCTTACAACAATTATTAATTTCTTTCTGTCTTTTTTAGAGAGTATATGTGTGTTTTTTACATTTGGATTGTCCTAATAGCCACAAAATTTATATTTTCCTACCTTTTCATACTGCAATACTCCTTTTTCTCAACCTTGTGAATTTAGGGTTTTTTTGTTGTGTTTTTCCAAAATTTCAATCTGAGCTTTCCAATTCTTGTAAAATTGAATGTAGTTAGTTATACATTCCACAGTACCAACCAAACCAACTTATTTGCTAAAAAACATACACCCGCAAAAAGTACTATATATTCTGCAGTTAATGATATTTACACATCTTTTACACATGATTACAGTTCTTATGATAACTTAGACAAAATACACGGTTAACAAAACATAACGAGTTTTGTACCCAGACCTCTCGCAAGAAATATAAGGAAGGGTAATTGATGAACGAGTCATTTTTTTATTTTTTTTTACCGTTGATTACCTTTTTGTAATCACATTTTTGCTACCATGTCTAAATCTTAGCAAGTTATTATAATTCCTAATACTAGTAGATAGTACTATGGAAGGAATAGATCTTCTTTCACATTTCCATAAACTTTCCGACCAAATCTTTTTTTTTTGATCAAACTTATTCCATCGAAGATACTATCTTTAGCATATTATAATTCCATAACTTTTAGGACCAAATACATTATCTTACAAACTTTGGCACTAAAAGTATTTAATTAGAAACAAATAAATACCAAATGGATATTAAAATTAAAACAACTAAATACCATTCATTTAATTCACCTTTCCCTATATTTATATCTCCCATAATAATGAATCTCAATTAAGCTCAAGTAAAATATCTCTCTCTCTCTCTCTTCCTCTTCTTTCTCTCTCTAATCACCCTGAGGCAGGTAAATCTCATCTCATTGATCTCTTGAATTTAGTCTTCGTAAACTTTTTTGTAATGATTTATTTATTTTAATTTTAATGTTTTTTTTTGCTGTTAAATTTCTAATTTGAGATCTATCTATTGAATTAGTTGTTTTTATAGAAACCCATTTGCATTTTGCATACTATTGTAAACCCCTTTTTGTTTTATATTATTCTTGATACTTTTGATGTAATTGTGGTTTGTTTGTTGGTTTAGTAATTTTTTCCATTTCCAATTTGGGATCTTTTTATTGAAAACTTGTTTTATAGAAAACCATTAATATTTAGCATGAGATTGTGTTTGATCACCTTTTTGTTTTTTGGTTTTGATATTTTTTGATGTTATTGTGGTTAATTTGTTTGTTTAGTAATTTTTTCCAATTTAGGATCTTTTTATTGAAAACTTGTTGTATAGAAACCTGCTTCGATTTAGCATGATATTCGGTTTATACACCTTTGGATGCGAGTAATTTGACATGTTTATGCTTCATTTTGAGTTTTTTGGATTACTTTTTCGATCCAAGATCCTTTTTATAGGAAATACATTTTGGTTCACCGTAATTTGATTCGTTATGAAATTCAGAAAGCAATTTATCTTTAGGTTATCTTGCATGTTTGATCATTTGTTGTTTTTTTTGTTATCGAATCTCCTTTTTTGATTTGAGATCCATTTAATGATTAATGTGTTAACTTTGTAGAAACATATATTGTATTTTGGATGGAAATGCAATTGAATATTGTTTCCTATGAACCAATAAATTGTGTTTAAATTTGAGCTTTCGTGGAATTAAATATTTTAGCGGGATATATTGATCTTTTTCATTTGAACCTAGAAAATGCTTTTTCAAACAAACCTCGAAAACATAAAAAAAAAATGGAAATATATTGAGCTTTTTGTTAAATATTTTGTTGTTATTTACTCGAACATGATTAGAATTCTGATTTCACTATTCAGAGAAGAATGTTTTTTTCTGGCTTATTATATAGTTTTGGCTTTTTCTTGGTTGAGATTTAAACCGATTTACAATTATGTATAATTGTAGAAGTCGTCAGACAATGTTATGTTAGTTTAAATATCTTTTGAAAATTGAAACTAAACACAGAATGACGTCCTTAATGAACAGTTTCAGTTTTCCCCCCATCAGCAGTCTTGTTGCTTTTAACTGAACTTAAGGTTATCCTTGAAAGAATTTGTCAACAATATTGTCATTCTATTGCAATTGTGAAACTTGGTAATTGTATTCCTCTGGTATCCTTTGAAGAATTTATCAATAATATTGCTATTTGGTCGCAATTGTGAAACTCGGCAATTGTGTTTTTAATAGCAAATCCCATTATCCTTTTTTTGGCTTTTAATTTTTTTTTTATTAATCTTGTTTTTATTTAAATGCAGGGATCAGCCGACAAAAAACAAAAATGGGATTGACATTTACGAAGCTTTTCAGCCGGCTATTTGCGAAGAAAGAGATGCGTATACTTATGGTTGGTCTCGATGCAGCTGGTAAGACCACAATTTTGTACAAGCTCAAGCTTGGAGAGATTGTCACAACTATTCCCACCATTGGTAAGTTGTTTTCACAGAGGTTAATTTAGTTAGTCGTCTATGTATTTCAGTTATCACACCTTAGTTTTCTTATAAGATTTTAATGACAAGATGATCAATATCTGTAGGGTTCAATGTGGAGACTGTTGAGTACAAAAACATTAGCTTTACTGTGTGGGATGTCGGGGGTCAAGACAAGGTATAAACACTTTGTTTCTTTGGCATTTACTATACTGGATTATATGCGTTTTTATACGTATGTGTATATCTACATGTAAATATGTACAAGTATTTGTATATGGACATGTCTATGATGTTGTCCCGTTTCGAAACCATCTTTGTTCTAGTTTATAATAATAATATCAACCATTCTCTTTCAATTAGTTAGTATGTGCGAGTTGTATTCATGTGAAATGCCATTTCTCATAAATTTACTTTCATTCTTAGATATGTTTGGCACATGGTTGGGAATATGTCTTAAGTCTTGTTTGGTTGCACCCTCTAAATTTACTCGACATTTTGGGGTTCAGAAAAAAAAAAACTGGGTTCATTCAGCTTAATTTATGTAAATGTTTCAGGCCAAAAGATCAGAAAAGCGCAGCTCTAAACCTGATAAATTAAATACAATCCAGCTTTTAAGCAAAAAGGAATTAAACATATAAGCTGTAACCAAACAAGGATTCAGCGGGGTTGGGTTGATTAAATATTGTTGTGGTTATTTTGTAGATTCGTCCACTGTGGAGGCATTATTTCCAGAACACCCAAGGTCTTATCTTTGTGGTGGACAGCAACGATAGGGATCGTGTTGTTGAAGCAAAAGATGAACTTCATCGCATGCTGAATGAGGTAAAGTTGATTTGAGTAGATGCTTGACAAGCACTAATTTGCTAAGTTTCAGGGTTTAATACAGTTTTATGCACCTACATAGCATCAAATTCCGATTTTGAATAATACAACCTACAAAAATTAGCAATTAATAACCCAAAACAACACCTTTTTTTTATTGTTTTTGTACGCTACATAGTGAACACCCTTAGATTGGTGGCTGAAATAGAAAAAAACAAGATATAATGGGGTGTCATGTATGAAAAACATGATATGATAAAAGATTGTAATTGAACCTTAATATAGTGTAACATGAAGGATTATGAACGATGATAGGATGAAAGTTTATGATTGCCTTGTGACCGATAATAAGTTTTTAAAATTCTCATTTCCTTATATCTTTTAGGATGAGCTTCGTGATGCTGTGTTGCTTGTGTTTGCTAACAAACAAGATCTCCCAAATGCGATGAACGCTGCTGAAATAACTGACAAACTCGGTTTGCACTCCCTCCGACAACGCCACTGGTTAGCTACTTAACGTTTCTTTTAAATTTATGTATACAGCGGTAAACAGGGTTTTTCTGGTTGTTGATTTATAGGGAAAATTCAGGTTTGCTAAACAAAAATTAAATTAACTCGATATATGTAAGCTAACGAGTTCTTGATTTGTTTTTGTTTTTTTACAAATTCCTGATTTTGTAGAGTTCAAGGCCAGGAACGCAAAAACTCTCGGCCTTTAAGTTAGCCAAACAAGTCCTTTTATCGCATTTTAAACCTCAGTTTTTTTGTTTTTTTCTTAAATGATCGGGTGCAATTGGTTAATTAGTTAAACCTAAGAGTTGTTTTTGGTGCCGGATAAAGCTAGAAGCTTAAAAGCTGGGCGAACCTAGTTATTTCTCAAACAAAGGTTCCAGCTTATTTGGTTAAAAGCTGCCACCGAGCAAACCTACAGCTCAAAAGCTTCCACCAATTAGCCCTGGATAACCCAACCGTTTTTGTAGCTTAATAATTCAACTTATTGACTTAAATGCTGCATCACACGACCTCTTTGAGTCAAAAGAAGTCGAATAGATCCTAGCAGCCAAATACATGTCAACTTTTAAGGGCAAAAAAGGAGATTTGATGTAAAAAGCGTTGCAAGTTCAAACAAACAAGCCCAGGATGAAAATGAATCTTATGCAAATTGTATATAGACTTGGATAATTTTGTCATATGATAGTGCCTAACTGCCTATAATCAACCTTTGTTTTAACTAGGTACATCCAGAGTACATGTGCAACATCTGGTGAGGGGCTCTATGAGGGTCTAGATTGGCTTTCGAACAACATTGCTAACAAGGTATCTTCTTTACCTTCTATAAATTAGTGTTTTTAATTTTCTATAAACTTTTAAGTTCGTTCTGTTTCATCTGATTTCTTATGGTGAAATTTCTATGTAACAGGCTTGAAGCAGCTCGAAATACTCTCGAGTGTGATCCTAACGCAATGTGGCTTTTATCTCTGCAAATGTTCCCTCTTTTTCCGTATTACTTGGTGTGGTTATGAATTGCAACAAAAAAGTTTATTTTAAATGAATTTCTCATCTCGTTTAGGGATTTAAGCTGGATTGTCTAATAGATTATGTTGTGTACTAGCAACGATTTAGATTTGAATATAATGTTTTATAAGGAAAATAATGTGATTGTGGTATACTATGTTATCATTCTCCTCTAAATAATTTTATGTAGCCTCAAGATAGTAGTATATGTCGAAGAAACACCGTCCAAAGCACATTGAAATAGCTCAGTTATTTGCACTTCTATATATTGTTTATATCAGATTAAGTAGTAATAAAAAGGTCTTGATTATTTTCTGTCTGTTGTGTGACATATTAGCTCGTTATAGATATATATAGAGATATGTATAGATATAGAGAGAGAGAACAGTAGTTCTTTATTAATCAGAATGTATGAATCAATGTGAAATACAAGACCCCTAACACTCTTTATATAGATTAAGCCCACTTGGACCCATAAAGTACAAGCCCAATAGTCCAATAATATCCTAAACACTCCCCTTTGGACGTCTTGAATTCTTCGTATTCATGCAGTCGAGTTCATTCGCAGTGCTAAACACATAAAAACCTTAGGGCCGGAAAACCCAGTGTGGGACAAAACCGGTACCTAGGAGAAACTGTGTAGCCGAATGATATAGGCCGAAAAGTACAAGCCTAATAGTCCAATAATATACTACAACACTGTCATTTTATTCTGACATTATGGGTTCAAAACTTCAGTAGACATGAATTATCAAACATCATTTGTACCTTGGCAATTATCTATACCCACAACAGAAGGTTTATAAGCAAGTGCAACACATTTGATTTTTCGACATCATTGGATAATAAGCGTTCCTGTCATACAAGTTTGCCGAATTTTTCAGTCTGGCATTTACCCTTTTATCAAAATTATTTCCACCTTAGAGATATCCTATAAACATAACAAAAGTCTGGAATCAACGCATTTGATCTCTCTGCATCATCGGATAACAATTAAATAAATGTTCCCGTCACACACAAGTACGTGAACTTTTATAGTCCAGCATTGAAATTTACTTATATTAGTCTATACAACTTGATTCATAAAAGTAGGATTTAGTCAGGACACTAACCAGACATTTCTCAAGAGCTATATTTTGTTTAAGTAATAAAATAACACATCAGACAGACTTGCCAGAAATATAAACACCACATTTTTAAGATCATATCTGGTATTAAACTCTCTCTTAGAACATTTGCATAGACAGATACATCGCTATCAAATAATATCAGTATGAAGATTTAAGCATGACTGCATGTGTAGTTGCAACTTTTAGCCGTCTTCATTTTGGCCTCTAAGCTCTATTTGCATTTAGTTTTCCAAAGCTCTATTTACATTTAGTTTTTCATCTCTATAACTGTTTTTTTATGACCGTAAGAAAGCTTTGAAATTTCAAACAAAAAAGAACCGTGTTCTTTTTTGTCATAGATTCAAATAAACAAGCTCATTTGATTTAAACCCACATCCAAACTAGATTATAGTCTATTAATACAAAGAAAAGAAGGAGAATTTATACAGGGCATTATTGCTATTGGGGACCCTGTGGATTCTCAGCAAAAAAAAATTATCAGTTATTTGATCTCTGTCTTTCTTCTTAAAGCCCATCTTTATTTTATATCTAATATTTCTTCCTTTTCACATTCATCATTAACTGGTTGGGATGTTTCAGAATTACCCTTATAGGCGGAACCAGAATCATTTCGAATATTAGAAGCTTCAGCAACTAAATCGTTTATTAACATTTCGGTTGTTTTTGTGGTTATTCCTCTAAGATACCACGAAATAGGTGGAGGTGGTACAATATTTGGTTGTATAAGTTGTTCCAAGCTTACTGTTGATCCAACTCTACCTTTTCCCTTGGTACATGTCAAGTAATCGGATAAAGTTTCTGGTACAAACGGGTGGCACATTTTTTGGTCTACCAGTAACGGTTCTATTACCCAACACCCTTCGAATTGTTTCATAAAACCTGTTTTCACTTGCTTAAATTTCATCTGAAAAACAAAACAAGAACAGGCAAAATATGGAAACAGTTAGTTGGATTCTTTTTTTCTCGTGAATATCACTTATAAGCTGTGTCGTCAGATTTGGTAAATAGATGTTTGGGTAATGCTATTTAGTACTTGCCCAGATCGGTATACAGATCCATACACAGATTTCTTTGGTGGCAGTGGCCCAGGGATGGACTTTTTTAATAACAAATTAATCCGAGTAAAGTTATTACCCTCTTGACACCTTAGAAATCGGTGATGTGATCCTTGTATATAGCATTATTTTCTTAAAGAAAGAAAAGGGAAATGGAAAAAGTTAAACTGGTTCGTTTCTAGCGCCTGATTAGCTGAAAAGTATGCTTCTTAATGGGAATGGCATACCTTAAAATCATATGTATTCTTATTTAAACTGATGAACATTATGATTAGAGAAGAAAAACCATTCCCAATATGAGGATTTATAGTTCATTTACACAAGGAAAAGAAAATATATCATTTTACATTTCAACCATGACTAACTTCCTAGGAGAACGTATGGGCTGAAAAACTAGCTTCTAAATGGAAATGTAATATTTTTTTTAAGCTTTCTCGTGAGATTTGCTAAACAGACAGATAGGCAAGCTCAAAATTTCCCACACATTAAAACTGAGGCTTGAAAAACATACAAATAGTGAAAATGGCTAAAACTGTGGCTTTTCGGAAGGGATGAAAATCTCATTGGTTGTGATGGGATATTAGTCAGATAACCAAATAGACTTGCTTTCTATCTTGTAAACACGGCAAAAGTTGAAAGTCTCGAGTCTGAATAATTTGTTAGAAAAAACACGCCATTTAACGATTTAATAGAACTGACTTCGGCTTGAAAAAATAGCATATGGAAAACAATAAACATGGCGAAAGACAAAAACAGTTATTTGGGATCAATTTCCAACGCCTTATAAGCTCAAAAACTAGCTCTAGATGGTAACAAAATGCTCACTTCTTTTACCTTGTTAGCCGTATCGTGAGATTTGGTAATAAGAAAAACAGGTTGGCTTATAATTTTTTAAACAGAGAAAGTTTGGACCAGAAGCTTGTGAAAGCGAAGAAAGCTAAAAGTGGAGATGAAAAACCTCATTGGCGGTCATATTAGCTAATGGCTATGATGTGATAATGGTGAATGGCCACATAGACTGACTTACTATCCTTTCAACAAGAAAAGGCTGATAGTGATAGGTGTGATAGAAAAAGAAAAAAATACTGACAACTGAGAACTAATGTATGGAGTAAATAAGTGCTTACAGTGTGATTCTCTCTATTTTGATCAACTAAAACATGAACGGAGATGACCCCCGACCACCACAGAAACCGCCACATTGCCGCTTGTTCTATTTCTACAATTTGTCTCAAACCTTCATCAACCAGTACTTTTCTCGATATCACTTCCTGTTTAAGTAAATCTATTCAGACTAGCAAAAAAACTGAATTCCATTTTCAAGGAACAGAGACATAAGGATTAGTTTGGTTGCAGTCCTCAAACAAAGAAACTGGTTTTTTTAGAGTAAATGTTTTTAAACTGTGTAAAGACATTTGTTGGACAATGAAATAAGCCTAGTTCTCTCGAAAATAACGCATAACCAGAACTAGTAGTAATAGCTAATGGGAGAAAAATAACTGAGGCTCATATCTTAAAAGAACTCTGTCAAACGAGGGCATGTTTTGGCTACAACTTCAAGCATATAACTCGGCTAATTTGAGGCTGGGAATAAGATGGATCATCCAGCTTGAAGCTTCTAGTATTTTCAGTTTTACGACAAAAAAAAACTCAGTTTCTAAGATGATCAACCAAACATTGCACCTAAAAATAAAAACAAAAAACAAGCACAACGACTGAGCTTAAAAGTAGCAATCGCAACTCGAACCAAGAAATAAATAAAGTAAAAATGCCTTTATCTCAGAACAGACACATGATGCTTATAACAAGTACAAGTAGTTACTGTAGGCCATGCACTTATGCATCATATAAAATTGGAAATAACTCAGTTAAACTATTTAGCGGACAAGCTGCATATAAAAAAAAATGCCACGCGAAATTTAACAAAACTAAATCAACAATTTTATTACCTTAATATTCTTGAAGACCCGTCTATTATCAGGGTCAGTTACAATGTTGTACACAGCATCTGGAGGTAGGCCGACGTCCACTTTCACTTTTAGGTTGCAAAGTGAACCTTTCGGTACTGTCACCTACAAACAAAAAAAACATAAGTACAAAATTTATTTTCCCATAATGCTACATGAGTATTTTAATACAATAATTTTCAAAAACAAAAAGAAATATGAACTCTATAACTGGGGTTGACGAATCCGACAGGGAATAGACCTAAATACCAATAGGTCTCTCCCAAAACAGGTGATTCATAAGACGTTAGACAGTACAAACATTAAGATACTAGCTTGTTTGGTTGTTGATTTTAAGTAATTAAGCTACCTTATTTGAGAAAGAGAAAAAAATGTGGTTCATTCAGCTAGAAACTTCTTGATTTTCAGGCCGAATTAACCAAAAATGGTTTCAGTTATTTTATTTTTGATAAACAAATGGTTTCAGTTATTATGTTAACGAATCAAATCAATTATAGCTAATCAGCAAATAAGCTGAGCTTAAATTTAAAAGAAGCAACAGAATAAGGAAAAATATTAAATTCCTTTATTTGCTATTCTTGTAAACGGAAGACAGCTAGAAGTTTGTCCATGAAATTTCTAAAAGAATAAACTACCTTTACTACCGGAGCTTGATCCGTCCATGTAGGATTTGCTCTCCAAGCTTGCATTTGCTCCTTAAGATTGACCTCAGATTTATTAACTGACCTATTATTTTTGTTGCTTGCAGAAGATACAGAATGCAAGTCATTATCGCTGCCAAGTCTCCTTAGATGCGACTGCAATAACCCAAAAAAAAACGACTCCAGTCATTAAAATCGTAGGTGCCTTGATTTCAAAGGTGAATAATATAACTTTAGGATGCCTTTTTAGCATTTCTTTCTGTTTTTAGAATCATAAAACAGGCTCTCGTCCATTCCTTTGATGCTTCGAAGCTGAAGCATTTTGTCGATTTCAAAGTCATAAAACAGTTTTTGACTCGAGTTGAAATCAACGAAACATTCCAGTATAGGACACCGAATCACCTCGATGGTGTTGTGGATTTTTCCGTGGAGCTGTGTGAGAAAATTAGGCATTGCTAAACCAATACGTATTGGAAATTCATTCCTCTCATTTCTTTGATTCTGAATATTGGTTTTCGGCTCCTCCATCTCACCCATCAAAATCTGGATGACAAAAATATTGAATGTTAAAGAACTAAAGAGTCTACAATTACTCACTTACATCCTCCGATTCATGTCGCAAGAACCCAATAGGGAAATAATAGACAGACAAAGAATGAAGACTTCTTTTTAACAACTTTTAAAAAAAAAAAAAAACTTGCGTTGTCTAGAATGGTTTTTGAGTTTTGACCCTGTCTACTTGCAGTTTTAAGCAAATAAGCTTGGCACATTTATCGGTTTGTGAGCAAGAAATCCAAAGAAGCTCATGTTGTAAGATGACTAACAATACAACTTCATAGACCTACAAGAAAACTGAGCATGGAAAACGCAGCCGAAATTACAATCTTTAATAGAATTGCAGTATTAACGGGACAGCGTAAAATTTCATGTAAGCAAATCTCTTGTCCTTCAGTTTATTTTTCAAATTAACACAACCCAACCAAAATTTCCCAAAACATTTTCCGAAAAAAAAATCGACCATAATCGGAAATTAAAAACAGGAAATAACCATTTCCTTATTAAGCTCCAAACGAAGCTAAAAACTCCTAACTACTCATACATAAGGCTCACATAACCAAATTTCTCTCACTAAAAAGCTAAAAAAAAACAACTAAAAAGTTATTTAAACAAGAACCCATCTTGGCAAATACTAAGTAATAAGCTGGCTTATTTAATGCTGGAGAAAATGGCTAAAAATTCCATCTTTTTTAGTCCACAAATCTGAAAAGCCAGCTTTTAAGTAGAGAAAAAATATCAGTCAAACTTAAACCCAAATAAAGCACATGAGTTTACATGTTGCAAATCAAATTACAAAGTAAATAAAATATACAAAAACTTCGAACCAGAAATTAACTACCAATTCCCATAAATTACTCACATAAAAGGGTATTTAATAGTATTTCATTAGAATTATGAAACACAGGCAAATAAAAATATGAATCTTACTTACCCAGTTGAGAATATGAGATTGTGATGCCAAATGGCCAATAATAATGTATTATTATTTATTTATTTTCGTGTTAAATTCGAGTATTTTGATTTTTTATTGAATTATTATTATTGTAGTTGTATGTAGTACTCTAATTTTTTTTTAAGTTGAGTGGATTGGGACTGTAGCACGTGCTTCACAGGTCCAGGCACGTGATCCAAAACCGCGGGTAATAAAAGAATATAGCTGTCTAGTGAGTGTACTTACACCCCGTCCTCTTCGCTACTTATTATTTATTTTTATTAAAATTTTAAATTTTCATAATTTGTTTGGTAAATTTATAACATTTTATATTATATTGTATTCAAATTTTAAAATATTTAGACATAATATTGTTTTAGACAATTTTTCTAAGATTTAATGTTTAATTTACACTAATTTATACATTTATTCCAAAATAAATTGCGTGTGGATTTTTTTTTTAAATTAATTATTGGAATGTATTGATACATGTATTATACTACTTGTACAATTTTTTTCAAGTTTTTTTGAATTTTTTTTGGATAAAATAATTAAGGAGACACGGAAGTGATAGGAAATAGGGGGTAAAATATTTATACTCTTCTTATTTGGGTTTAATAAGTTTTCCTACCTTCTTTTATTCGCTTTTTTCCCTTTTATATAATAATTAGTTTCTTAATTTTTCATTTTTTAGCATGTTTTCTATTTTTTTTCCTTTTGCTCAATTTTAATCAATTTTGATTTTTTTTTCCAAACTTTCAAAAAACCCGCAGCATAAAAGCCACGTGTCTAAGTTTCGACGATTGAAAATTGACCAAAAAAGAAAAAAAAAATAGAAACCAAGATACAAAAAATAAAAAACCAAGGTACAAAAAGGCAAAAAATGAATAAACCAATGTATAAAAAAGAAAATTTAAGAAACAAAGTTACAAACAGAAAAAAGTAAAGAAACAAAGGTACAAAATGATAATAAGCCCTGTTTAGTGTCGGTTAGATTTTACCGATCAAATTTATGTTTAAACTTGTTCGTTTATAAATGGTAAAGTAGATTCTAGTATATTGTACTATTAATTTTTACCAATTTAGTAATCAATATTTAAATTTTACCAATTTCGTCCATAACTTATTAATTTTGGTCAAATTAAGAATCTGACAGTATAAATCGGCGAAATTACAAGAATTATATCTCATATTTGAAGATTTATTTTTCATGGATAGTTACTAAACTTTACTCACTATGTAATAAGTGAGAGAATTTGATTACAATTTTATCATTTGTTAAACACCAATCCCCTAATTGGAGGGAATTTGATGGTTGTAATCTAAATTGATAAGACTTAAAAGTTAGGTAATAAATTGGTAAAATTAATAGTACATAGTACTAAACATCATTTTTCTCCTTTATAAATGAGTCCAACTCAGCTTGTTCACGAGACTAGTATGAACACGTTTTAAGACTCATGTACTACTGTTCCGGACATAATTTTTATAGGAAGTGTCAATTAAGTGTTTTATTTCCAAACCACCAATTTTATGCTAACATATTGCTTATATATCTCTACTTAAACACTTATTTACAAGTGAGTTTATTAGTTGATTTACAATTTTGAATAAGAGTATATCACTTCAATCTAACTATTTTCTAAATGTTTACAATATTTCAATATCAATAGAGATAATTGTCAAGAGGTCCAGAAAATTGGACTTATTGAAGTTGACGTTAAAAGGCCAGACTTATTTAATTTCAAATCCGGTCCAATAAATAAACTTACCTAATAAATAAAGAGATAATTGTCAATATGTCCAGAAAATTGAACTTATTTAAGTTCAAGTCCAATGCCCAAACTTATTTAATTTCAAGTCCGGCCCAATAAATAAACCCACCCAATAAATAAATAAATAAATTCAAAAAAAATAAAAAAATTCAAAACAAAATAAAAAAAGTCAAAAATTCAAAAAAAATCAAAAAATTCAAAATTTAAAAATTCAAAAAATTTAAAAAATTCAAGAAAATATTATCTTTATAAAAAAAATCCAAAAAAAAAATGGAAATACAATTCAAAAAATATTGTGTATGCACTTTCTTGATTTTGTGTATGCATTTTTTTTAGATTTGTATGCAAAATTCTCGATGTGAATGCACTTATTTAGTATTATATATGCACTTTGCTCAATTTTATATGCAATTTATGAACTGTGTATACAATTTCTTGATTTTTTTCTAGATGTGTATGCACTTATTTAATACTTCATCCGTCCCTCTTTAAGTGTCTACTATTTCTTATTGGGCTGTCCCAAAATAAGTGTATATTTTCATAATTTGTTAATTAAAAAGTAACAAACTTACTATTTTACCCTTTAAATAATATTAAAATAAAAAAGAGAATATAAAAGGAAATAAACATAATAATGTGACAAACTTACCATTTATGAGATATTTTATCACCATAAATGAAGTTAATTATACTTTTAATAAGGGCAATATAGGTAGTTTATATATCAAATTTTTAACTCTTAAAAAGTCCCAATTTTCAAGAGAGACACTTAAAAAGGGACGGATGGAGAATGTATGAAATTTTCTCGATTATGTATGCATTTTTATTGATTATGTATGCATTTTATGGATTGTGTATGTATTTTTATTAATTGCGTATGCACTTTTTTTATTGTGTATGTAAATTTCTGTATTGTCAACTATGCATTTTTCTGTATTATGTATGCATTTTTTCGTATTGTGTATGCAAAAATGCAAACCAATAGTTGTAAAAGTAGAAACAATGACACTGAAAATAATATTATTTCCGTAAATTAGAGATAGAAACGCAATAAAAAAAAGTGCATACACAATTCATAAAGTGTACACAGAATCCATAAAGTTGATAAACAATCGAGAAAAGTGTATATAAAATTGAGTAAAATGCATGCAAATCGAGAATTTTGCATACACATCTAGAAAAAGTGCATACACATTCAGAAAAAGTGCATACACATCTATAAAAATGCATACACAAAATTAAGAAAGTGCATACACAATCCATAAAGTGCATATAATCGAGCAAATTGCATACATAATGCTAAATAAGTGCATACAAACCGAGAATTTTCATACACATTTTAAAAAGTGCATACACATTCAGAAAAAATGCATACACAAAATTAAGAAAGTGTATACACAACCGAAAAAAGTGCATGAACAAATTTTTTTGAATTGTATTTCGATTTTATTTGGATTTTATTAATAAAAATTAAAAATTTTATAATTTTTTTGAATTTTAAAATTTTGATATTTTTTTGAAGTTTTTGACTATTTTTTTTATTTTTTCGATTTTTTTTCCCCTCCGCCTTGTTTGTTTCCATCATAATAAGAGTTAGTCTGTTATCTGAATTACACTCCACTCCGATAACCAATCTCGAACCGTACACTATAATATATCTAACAACAATAACTAAATGTTAAAAATGTAGAATAACAATACTAATCTCTTATAGTTTTGGACTGGGGGCGTATGGATTCAATTTCAAAAGTGAATTTTGAGGCTGGAAGATTTTTATTTAATTTTTTATCTTTTTACGTTTGATGAGGGTTTAATGCACATTTTTTAACCTTTAAAAGTATATTAAGAAAAATAAGGGACGGTGTTTTTCAAAAATTGATTTTTGAAAAGTTGAACCAAAACAATCACAATTCTATCTTAATTTTCCTATCATTTTAATAAGTTGTATAAAGATATATTATATAGAAAAAACAAACCATTTTTAAAGAAATAACTTATTTCAATAAAATGTAACTATTTATAAAAGAATGATTTATATTCAATAAAAGTGAGTAATCGTTAGAAAAGTAAATTACTTTCATTAAAGTGACTTATTTTCAAAAATAACTTATTTTATTAAAGTTGAATATTTTTCAAGACGTAATTATTTTCAGTTAAAAAAGAACTTATATAAAAAAATAATTTTTAAAAAGATGATACATTTCAAAAATAACGACTTAACAAAAGGTACTAACACCATAAAAGCAACTTATTTTTCTAAAAATTTGACTTATATTCAACAAATATTACTTATTTTATAAAAACTTATATCAAAAAAGGGACTACCAAAAGATCTGCTTATTTTCAAGAAAATTGACGTTTTCTGGAAAAAAAAAATCTTCATATTGATGAATAATAACAAAACTGTTGTTTCAACAATGAATCTTTGCTTATTTTTATTATACTAACTAAAAGTCAAATTTTACTTATTCACTAAATACTTCGTAAAATTTATAAACAGCAAAAGTACTTATATACCAAACATTGTTTTTTAGTAAATTACTTTTATAAAAGCCATTTCGCAACATTTCTTGTACAAACAACACTTTTCCAAAAACACTTTGTTCCCAAATGGTGCCTCAATTATTTAGGGGTCATTTAGATGTAGGGTCCATTTGATAATAGATATTTTGGTCCAAAATTATATTATAAAATTCAGTTTTATAAATTTATTAAAAATCTGTATTTTATAAGCTTTTCAGCCTAAAAATATGATTTTTAAAATCTAAATAATCTGACTGTCCAAACATGCACATGTTTTCAAAAAAAAAAAAAAAATCAACTTAAAAAATCTTTTGCCAAAACGGACCCATAATGTAAACATCATATCGTGCTTGTCTCAAATCCTATTTGGACCTTGGGGGTAAAAAAAAGAGGGGGGGGGGGGGGGGGGGCAAAATAGTAGAATATAGATTAAATTAATTGGAATCCGGTAGCAATTTAAAATAATTATTAACTTTTAGTACCACTTGTATTTTTTTATTAGTATAATGTATTATTTTCAAATATTTTAATTTGGTTTTAATAACAACTATACTAAATATAAAATGGGTCTCAATCATTTTTTGGGCCATTAACCCAAAACACACACACTCTCTCTCTAAAAAATAACACACATCACCACCATCATTATGTCTGCGGATCTTCGCCGCTACCATAGCTCCGGTGACCATAGCTGTAATTCTCTCCCTCTCGTCTCCCTTCTCTATCTGTGTATCTATATCTATAGATCTGTAACTATATCTAATCTATATGTATGCATGCACAAATCTGTACATACATATATGTATGTATTTATATATACATATAGATTAGATACATATATCAATTATATGGACGCTTACTCTCTATCTCATATGGATCGATCGTGGTAAAGCGACGACGACTTCGTCCGAATCTCCAGCTCCGACGATGACTTGGTCGGAACATACGGATATTATAAGACTGGTGATGGTGGTTTTTCATTGTGGACGCGTGTAGACTTTGCTGGATCTGTGTATCAATGGTCTAGGGACCATTTCTGCAAATTTTATTAATTTTAGTAAATACCAATCTGATCCTATAATTTTAATAGTAGTATTTAGTGGTACAATATGATTTTAAAACATTAAAATCAATTTGAAATTGTTAAGAACCAAAACTATTAGATTGTGTTATGGAGTTTGCTTTTTTGTATAAGACTGAAGTGTGTCGTATTGTTTGGACATACTTGCTTTTGTATAATTTGTTATTTGAACCATGTTAAAAATTACATGTTTTATTATATTAGATTGTCAAAATAAAATACTCATTAGACTGTCTAATAAATTTCTCATTATTAGACTGTTAAAAAAATTGTATTAGATTGTTAAAAAATTATATTAAATTGTCAAATTTTTTTGTATTAAATTGTCTAAACATTGTATTATATTGTCAAAAAAATTACTTAAAAGTTTTGTATTAAATTGTCAAAAAATTATAATAGATTCTCAAAAAAATTATATTAAAATTTCCAAAAAATAGTCAATTTTTTGTATTAGATTGCCGAAAAAATTGAATTATATTTTCAAAAAATTTGTATTAGATTGTCAAAAAAATTGTATTATATTTTCTATTAGATTATTAAAAAAATTGTATTAGATTATCAAAAATTGTAGTATTAGAATGTCAAAATATTTATATTAGATTGTCACAAAAATTGCATTAGATTGTCAAAAAATTATATTATATTGTCAAAAAAATTGTATTAAATTGTCATAAAAATTGTATTAGATTATCAAAAAAATTGTATTAGATTGTCAGAAAACCATATTAGATTGTCAAAAATTTTATATTAAATTGCCGAAAAAATTGAAATATATTGTTAAAATTTTTGTATTAGATTGTCAAAAAAATTGTATTAAATTGTTTATAATATTGTCATAAAAATTTCATTAGGTTGTCAAAAATTACATTAGATTATCAAAAAATTTGTATTAGATTGTCAAAATTTTGTATTTAGATTGTCAAAAAAAATGTATTAGATTGTCATTTTTTTTATTAGATTGTCAAAAATAATGTATTAGATTGTCAAATACTTTTTTATTAGATTATCTATTAGTTTGTCAAAATTTTGTATTAGATTGTCAAAAATTATTGTATTAGATTGTCAAAAAATATTGTATTAGAGTGTCAATTTTTTTTTTATTAGATTGACAATTTTTTTGTATTAAATTGCAAAAAAAACTGTATTAGATTGTCAAAAGTGTTATATTAGATTGTTAGAAAAAATTTATTAGATTGTATTAGATTGTTAAAAAAATTGTAATAGATTTTCAAGAACTTGTATTAGAAGATTGTCAAAAAAATTGTATTAGATTGTAAAAATAAAATAAAATCATATTTAAGGTTTTTTCTTAAAAAATAATTTTAAGAATTTTTTAATATATTTTTTTAAATTCTTGATTTTTTTACGGATTTTTAAAATTTTTCTGGTTTATTTTTTTTAGTTTTTTTCAAATTTTATAATTTTTTTTTATTATTTGGTCAACGTTGGTCAACGACAGTCATGCCGGTGTACGACGGTCAACGTCGGAGTCTGGTCTATGGTCTTGGTCAAAGTTTTATTGGGTCAAATGTTTTTGTAATGGATTGTCTATTAGAATCTCACAAAAATTGCATTATATTGTCAAAATTTTGTATTAGATTGTCAAAAAAAATGATTTTTTTTTAAAATTTCTAGAAAAAATATATTTTTTGGAGTTTTTTTATTGAAAATTTTAATTTTTTCCAATTTTTTCCTTTTTTTTTAATTTTCGGGCAACTCCGGTCAACGACAGTCAACGCCGGAGACCGATCAATGTCCTTGGTCAAATTTTTGTTGTATCAAATATTTTTGTATTTGATTATCTATTAGATTGTCGTAAAAATTGCATAAGATTGTCAAAATTTTGTATTATATAGTCAATTTTTTTTATTTTTTAAATTTTTTTCGAAAAATCTGGATTTTCTGGTTTTTCCCTAAATTTTTCGTTTTTTCAATTTTTGGTCAACGGTGGTCAACGACAGTCAACGCAGGTTAACGACAGTCAACGTCGGAGACTGACAGTCAACCCGACGTCCAGTCAATGGTCTTGGACAAACTTTTGTTGGGCCTAATGTGTTGGTCTTATGTGTAACAGCAAGTGGTACTAATCTTAAATAAATTGTTTAAAAGTGGTACTAAGCCTTAAATAAATAGTTTCAGATAGTATCAAACAAAAATTGATTTAAAGTTGATAGAGCACATAAAAATAAGGAAAATTTCTAAAATGGTACCAAACATATTAAGTTTTAGCAATCTGCTACCCAACCTAACACTTTTTCTAATTCGGTATCCAACATATACATTTCACTCTAATTTGTTACCCAACCTAACATTTTTTCTAATTTGGTACCTAACATATATGTATTCAGTCCAATTAAGGGACTCAATCTGTTTTCAATCATCGGTTTTTAACGCATACTAAGTCTTATTTACTATTGATTAACCTATGTGAAACCTTCCATTGTTGTATTAAATAATTTAAAGTGAAACAACTACTTAATATGACTGTACTCTTAATTGTTGTATATTAAACCTGTGTGAAACCTTCAATTGTTGTATTAAATAATCCTTTTAATATGCTTAATATATATTAAATAGGACAAAGTGCTATTATTTTATGTTACTGACCGGAATAAAATAATTATAGCTAATGAATTATTATGATTACTTGTACTCTTAATTCCTACATTATTTTCGATACAAATATTTATAATGTATACTGCTTTGATTTACAATGGACGAGATTTGTTGTGGTCAACAAACTCGTACGTTGGACAGTAACATTATTTATATAGTGTTTGTATATAATCGAATGAATTCATGTCCTTGATTAATGATTGATGATATTTCCTCGAGAAACTTATAAGTTTTGTTTGTGTCAAATTTTGCAAGTGAATTTTAATATCCGACATAACAAATAAGTTAAGTGATAAGGTCGAGGAAATAATATGCCGAGAAAAATAATTGTCAGTAATTTATTTACTTGGTAGATATCTGTAATCTTAACGTGGGAAGAAAAATAAGTATTTAATAACGTGCTCTCAAATATTATTTGAGAAGTAACTAGAGTGTAATTATATTTTTTAGTGAAAATAAATATAATTTATCGATAGAATATCCTAATATTGGTAAAGTATTAATTCGATAATATTATATTATTCAGGTTAATAAGATTATATAATATTTATTAATTAAATACTAAGAGCATCCACAATAGTTGTGCTAATTTTAACAATATTAATTTTGACACATCATCATTTAATTGCATGTTAAATGACACATGTGTAATTTAAATTCAACATTCACATTGATATATTAACTTAACAAATTTATCTAATTTTAATTAAAATTAATTATTAATTGAAATCTTATTAATTAGTCATTTTTAAATCCCACTAAAATAGGAACTAAAATAGTAATAGTTGAAATAGAGTTTACGTTCAAATTAATGATATTTTACCACATTATCAATTAACAACATTAAAAATATTGTTATCTTTAATAATTTTTTTAATATCTATAAAGATAACACATGATTTAACATAACTAATGGAGACCAAAAAAAAATGTATTTTTAGGTAACTATTTTAGTTAACAATAGAGATAACAAGCCGTACATACGACTTTCATCGAATACGACTTTCCACAAAATTCTATATGTCTAACACTTTTGGAGATGCCAAGTAGAGTTAGAATTTTAGATATGTATAATCTTAACGTGTGGAGAAAAATAAGTATTTAATAATATGCCCTCTCAAATATTCGAGCGTTTGACCTCTGTATACTAAGTTCATAAGAACCATCTTATTATAGTTTCGGGTGTTAATAAACTTGGATTTATGTTTAATTGTAGATTTAATTCCAAAAGGACGAGGTCTTGGAAGTTACATTTCAGATTGATTTTGTGTTTTAGATGTTAGGTGCTAAAGTCCATAGACCTAGCATATATCGAGTATTACAACCGGGTTTATTAAACTGGTTTCTCTAAAATGATAAAGAACTTTGAAGCTTAATTACTTGATAGTGAAAAAAATATTTGATCAGCAACTTGTTATAGGAGTTGGCTTTCAACTGGGTTTTGGGACCATAAAAAAAATAAAAATTGGAATCATTGTGAGATGATTACTGTAGTGGCTGCCCTTTTGAGATGTGAGGGGCGGCTTTTTGCAAGTGACAATAGTGGCAAAAGGAACATAGTAATTGTATATGCAAATTGAATTTTCAGTTAAGTGTGTGAACTGGTGACTGAAACTGGAAAAAAAGAAGAAGTTGTTTGTGCTTAGTTAGACTGCCGTTTAATAGTTTCATTGATTAGCCACATGATGCATACATCGGTGTAATGATGATTGATTTTTATGTATTTTCTCCTATAAAACTTGGTTAGGCATGGTCAGGTGGTTGCTTTCACTTGGAGTTGATCTCAAGTGCGGTTTTATCATCACTTAGGTATTTGGTGTAATTTATTGTTTTTCCCCCTAATTGGCTGAGGTAAATACAGAGATGATCGGCTTGAATATAAGTGTTCTAAATTTGTTCTTTATTTCTGGTTCCTTTCAGCCAGTTTGATTAATGATTTATAGTTCCAACTAGGGATGCATTGTGTGTCAAAAGTAGAATTGTTCCGAATTAGTGTCACTCGATTTGACGAGCCTTGAATGTATACTTTGCCTAACACCTGTTATTCTTGGATAAAAGTTACGGAAATATATTTTGTATCACTGTAGTGGCAGATAAATTAGTTAAGATTAGGGGTGGGCACGAGACGGATTGGGCGAATTGGTCTCAATCCTAACCCGTCCCGTAAAATAAATGGTGGGACGGATTGGGGCGGATTAGTGAAATTCAAATCCCAGCCCAACCCAACCCAACCCAACCCATTATAATTAAAACCCCAACCCAACCCAACCCAACCCATTATCAAGCGGGACGGATTGGGTGCGGGTTGTTTCTTGAATTTTTATTTTAGTCATTAATTTTTCATTATTTCGCATAATTTACCTAAATATTTAAAAAAAAAATTCAAATAGAAATATAAACTAAAAACCAACCAAAATACGTTTAGAATGTTCGGAACAAATAACAAAACAAAAACAAAACAAAATAAAACAAATTGTTATTCATCAACATAATCAAAATAAAGTTCAATAGCTAATTGAATCCACAAGTTCAATAGCTACAAATTTCGTAATAATTTTATATAACTTCATATTTGACTATACTTCAATTACAAATAAAGTTTTTAAAAATAAATTAACCACCCATACTACCTAGACCCAGATTAAAAATTCTTTCTTTTTGTAAGTACGAGATAATACATTGAATTTATAAGACAATATATCAATCAAATCATTAAGCTTAAGTTTGGACAATCCAAAATTTTTTTGTCTATATATATAATTTTTATTAAATCAATACTATTATAATATAGAAACTCTTATTAAAAAAGATCTTGAGAAAATTTATATATATATATATATATATATATATATATATATATATATATGCGGATTGAAACGGGTTGAGGTGTATTAACCCGCGGTTTGGAAACCCTAACCCTAACCCAACCCACGAATTTTTTTACGGATTGGGGCGGGGCGGATTTAACTTTTTTTGACACCCAACCCGCCCCAATCCGCACGGATTGGGTTACGAGGCGGGTTTGCGGATTTTTTGCCCACCCCTAGTCAAGATGATATACGATGCTAAAAAAAAAAAAAAATAGAAAAGGAGGGGCCTACTATGGTGAATTTTCAATGTTTTTCATGCTCTTTATGGTATATCACTTGGTACATAAATTGTAAGAAGTAGACACACAAACTTGGTTTGACTTAAGAATGGTACAAAGATATTTAGTTTCTTTAGAGGTTATGGAAATTGATATGGTGTAATGTAACAGAGGAAAGATTGTAAAGGTTCTGACATCAGCTTGAATTTTTAGTTTAAATCATTGTACACCCGCAAAATGAGTCTTACTAATGTCGAATAAACTAATTTCAGATCTATAGTTGTTCAAGACTTTGTGTGAAGAATTCAAAATTTGCTTATACCATACCCGGCATAACTGGATACATGGATAATGAAACTAGCGAATCGGTAATTAGGAGCCTTCCTAGGAATATTGTGATGAAAAATCTTGTATTCTGATGTTCAAGTGTTGGGAGAAGGCTGTAAAATCTTCTCTGAGTTGAGTGATGTTAGATGGTCAAATCTCGAGTCTAGTCTATATTTAATGTAATCTTTTTTATATATATAAGATTCCGGAGCAGGTTACATTTCATAGTTGCAGGTCGCACGAGTTATTTTTGTTTATAGATTTTTGTGTGGTGGTGATTTCTTTGATTGCTTGACTAGTCACGAGTCATGCAAAAGAGGGTTATCATGTTATATGTATGTGCTTCAGGTTTGAGCGGCAATGAGCGAGTACTTAAGATACATTATTCTTTAGGCATTCAATAGTTTAGATGAATGGCGTATATAAATGCAAGGGCAGGCCAATTTTGTGTTATTTAAGATCTTGTGGTGGATGTGTTCATTAAGGCCTTGCTTATGTATGCAGTGTGGTACATGCACCAGAAAATGACGTTAATTTGATCGCATTTAGTGGGTAGTGAAACAAGTCGTTTTAATGTAGTGTGATCCCCAAATTAACGTGTGATTTTTTGATGAGCAGATTATTGTGCTTTAGCAAAGGGCTGTGATGACAATGTACAGAACTCTTATAGTTCAATTGTAGAAGTAAAGCTCTAAATTGGTTTCATAGAGATTTCATTATGATACTTTAGAGTTGCAAGGCCGGGAAATGGTACTTAACTTTGTACAATGGGTTCCTAGTTCCCCTGATGTATTTTATAATATTTGTAAAATAAATCAAAATCAACGGCGTAGGCTGTGTTTTGAGGGTGACGAAAGGTTTGGTAACATATATTAAAGGTACGAGGTAGTAAAATTCTGTTCTATTCAACAATTCTTTAAAATGTGGTGAGATGTCTGATTTGGTTTGGGAACCCCGATTCGTTGTCTAGTAATTTACGGTGCATTTAAATAACAGAGTGTTACTGAGATTAGAGTCTAATGGTTTTAATTGCGCAGTACTGAATTTATGGGAAAAAAAAGAGTTTTTTCTATATAGTTATAAAATTCGATAACCTTATCTCAACTCTGATATGGCTTCCTAAGTCCTAATTACACCTAGACGCAGTAGTCTAGCATTATACGTATATAATTATCATAATCCAGAACATGTTAGTACTTCTGGTGTGAGGAAATCCTGGGAGAAATGGTGAAGGTTTAAGGTAAAGGTGCTCCGAGAATGTTTTTTTGTGTGTGTTTTGTTTTACATAATTTGATTTTTCTGGCCCTTTCTGTGTATATTCCTCGATTTGTTGCCAAGTACAAATTCATCATTTTTCTTAGTCCTATGCGCCGTTTACGAGCATATAGCCTGTAATCCACTTTGTGCAGAGAGAAAAAGAAAGAAAGAAAGAAAGAAAGAAAGGGGGGTCTTCATAGAGCTGGTAATATCACTGAGGAATAATAATTAAAAGATTTGACATTATATATCCAACTTAGACCACATGTAAGGTTTTATATTGTGGATGCATTGTGTAGGCATGAAAATTACTCGGCTTTTTAATTGCAGATTTTAAGTTTTAAAGGTGAACCGCCTTTATATAGCATTGATTTAATTTCGGGGACGAAATTCATTTAAGGTGGGAAGGATGTGACAACCCGTAAATATAGTTTAACCAAAAATTTATAAAAAGTAATATTTATTTTGAGCTTTATACTAACACGGGGGACCTATTGTGTAATTTTCTCAAATGAATGAGATAAAAATAAAGAAGCTCTGCTTTCCAGGAGGCCATTCGGTCATATCCCTCTCTCTCTTTCCTTCTTTTCTCTGTTTTAGAGGAATAGAGATGGGTCGGTTACAATTCTAATCATAACTGAATTAAAGTTCGTTGTGGAGAAAATAAAATAAAATAAAATACTAGCTAAATAGTTCGTGGGTTTTAGGGCGAAGCTATATCAATATAGAATCAAACTTTCCTTGGTGATGGAGCTGTTTCTTTTTGCTTGGGAAAATTCAACGGTTCGAGGTGAAACCTGTTTACAAATTTTGATCAAGTAAGAATGAATTTATGATTCAATTTTATAGACCAATTGGATATGGGATATAACGATTTGGTGTATTAAGATGCTAATTAGGGCTGGTATGGTGATGATTTATTTATTATTAATTATTTTCCTTGCTTCAAGTTACAAGTTCTCGTACGATTGTGTATCGTTGCTCGTTGTTGAAAACTGATTGTACCTTGTATATTTTGTGAGAATGGGTTATGTATTGCACGGATATAAGTTGTGAACGGGTATAGATTTATGAATGAGTGGGTTATGAAATAGGAGTTAATTTGGTCTATTGGGGACATGCATGGTTCGATAAACTTTTGACTTTAATCAGGTATGGAGACTTTTTTTGGTACTACTAGTTTTTAGATTGTATTGTGCTTTGTTGATGTTGTTGTTTTTACTTTAGCAAGTAGAATTGTTGGATATTGAACTACGGGTTATTTAAATTTCACTTGCTACGATTAATATATACGTTAAATAGCTGTTGAACCGACTCATAGTAGAGTCCTGGTGCTCTCGAGAATTGTTTATATTGTTTTATTACTCTGTTCAACTGACTCCCGATATAGAGTCTCGTGCTCCCGAAACAGGTATTGCTTTTATTATCCTATCGAGCCGACTCCCGATATAGAGTCCCGGTGCTCCCGATAAAATATACTATTATTCGGTTTATTATCGTATTGAGTTGACTTACTAATAAGTCGAGTATCGATATTCCTGAGTATGATATTGATTATATATTTCTAGCTGATACATGTTTAAATACAATATCGTTAATCAAAATGAGGCAATATTTCGAAAATATGTAAAAAAATTCTTTTATGGAGATTTTAGGCTTGCAACCAAATGGTCGTGTGTTTTCGATTTGACTTTGAACACAGGTCATATTTTTGGATTATAAAGATCAACGCTCTATAAAGGAATGGCCTAAAGGAGCTATTTGCACGAAATTATGGTCTACATCTGGTGCTACTTGGAAGTGGGTCTTATTTTGTCACTTTTGTGTTATAACTTGTTGCTCGTTAATAAAATGTTGTATATGATTCGACCGATGGAACATATATACGTGTATTTCTCAATTCTTTTTAGAGGATACCTTGAGTTTGAGTTTTCTCGGAATGAGAAATCAAGTCATTTTATTTAATGTTTTTTATATCTTATGCCTCGGGTTTTGAACATAAATTCGGGGTATTACAGTAGCACTTCATTATTATTATTAGTAGGGTTAATTCATGTTTATTATACCCCGCATTAACAAATTGCATACTAACGTACAACTTGTAAACAATTTTCATATCAAATAGGAATGTGTCACTTTTATACTTCAACTCACAAGTTCTGATCTATGGATGTATCCCCTTTCACCTTAGAATGGAATTCAGAATGTTTATTCTTTTACTTCTTTTTTTTTTTTTACCATTTTCTGTTAATTAATTTGACAGTTGTATGTTGATTGTTCAATTCGTGGTTATTTGGTACGTACATTGTTAAAAAATTTGTAGGTTGCTACGCAATTTGTTAACGCGATACTCTATTATAGTAAACATAAATTAATCCTTCTTATTATCAAGGACAACTTAGGAGTTTAAAACTGTGTTCTTATACTGCTCTCCTAGAACAAACATTATGGTATATTGAGAGTATTCTTTTGGTATCCGCTTCTTCTCTAGATGCAGTATATAAGTTTCAGAAGGCACTCGAGTTCGATCCAAGCGATGAGACTCGGAAATATTATTTAAGTGGATTTGGCTCAAATGCGCCTCTTTGTTGCATATGGAGACTTGAAGGCGGCGCGGACCATTAGTGAACGTCTAAGATCCCAGAAGCGGAGTCAGAACATTAAATTTGGGGTTGCCGAAAAAAATTATCAACACTAAATTTCTTCATTTTAGTGTGGCCGGAAATTTTTTACAGCGTCACTTGACCAGCTGGTTGTTTTGGCTAGTTAAAGACAATCTGACTTTTTTCATAAATTAAATACAAAAAAATACCTAAAACGACAATTTAGTAGAGAACAATTTTTTTTTTTTTATATTCAAGTTTCCGAAATATCGAGTAAATAAATTTATAACATTGTTTTTATTTCCTTTCTAAAATTTTAAAGAAATATTTATGAAATTTATAATTTATTATTGAGGACTTTCATAATTTATGAACAATATATTGATTAAAATATAGAATTTTTAGATTTATAACTTTATTGTTTTCTATAAATTTAAATATGCATGATTTATATAAATATTTTGTAATAAATAGGAAAATATTTAATCTTAATTTTGAGAGTTGTGTTTGTAATTTTTGTAATAAAAATTTGATCAATTATATATCAAATCTTCTAACATGATCAATATAAAAGATAATATCCCGAATCGTGTTAAATTTAGTTTATATGCTAATAGCAATCGATAATAACTTCATAGTTAGTTGTTATTGTACTTAAAGTCACTATAATCACTTTTCAATTTTTTTTTCTCTTTTGTTTTTAAATTTTTGGTAAACAAATTTTAATTTTGAAATGGATTAATAGAAATAAAATTTAAAGGCTTGCTGAAATAATTTATTTACAAATTACTCTGAAAAAATCATAAAAAATATCAAATAATTAAAAATTACGGCAACGGTGATCAAGTTCAGCCACTATAAGGTCCCCTGGTATTGAAGCTTTTGAAGGTAAGTTTTAATCATACATATAAAAAAATCTATTTTTTCATTATTTTTTTTCAAAATGGAGAGCTGCAACCCACAACTGTCCTATCTAAGGATGGCAATTTCGCGGGTTTCAATCCAACCCATTTGACCATTTTTAAAAAATATTTTTTTTTCTTTTAAAAAATAAATCTCATAAATGTCAAAAATTTTAAATAAAATTTGTTAGTTAGATTAAAAAATCATTTGATTTAAAACTATAATATAAAAATAATATAAAAGAGAGAGTTTAATGTATATGAGAGAGAAGAGATAGAATTTTAAGTTGGACTTTTTTAAATTGCACTTTTACCCATTTAAACCCGACCCGTCCCGAATAGAATTGCACTTTTACCCGACCCGCGACGGATCGGGTCGGATCGGGTTGAAACTCGCGAAATAGCCATCCCTAGTCCTACCTACTTCATTCTTTGTTCATATTGGCAACTTTATATTCATTTGCACCTTCATTAAAATCTTTGCTCCCTACCGCTACATAAACTCACGGCCGGTCTCGGCATAACTCAAATAACACTATCAACTTAGGCGGCGGTCCCTGAATATGCGTTTTTTTTTTTTATAAAAAAAGTATTTTTTTAATTTTTTCCCCTGAAAGTGACCGTTTTTATATCGTGATACAATACACGAAAAACCTACATTATTTGATGATTTATTTTGTTTAACGTAAAATACAATATACTTTGTTTTTACATCTAAATAGATCAGATTTTGTAATTTTACTAGTATTTTTTTAATATGACGATATGAATTCTCAGCGAATGGAAGAAGCAGGCAGGGCTAGATAGGGTGGGCTTACTCACTCAAACAACTACTGTAGTAAGTAGCGCCAAAGCGCATAATAGACTGACTTATAAGCAATTACACGCAATCAACGGATGTTCATGCATTGACCCTAGATAATGCTTCAATCGACAGTCTCCGGATCTTGTTCGGTTTGGTCTGCTATAGAAGACTTATTACTTAGTGTCAGGACTTAGTTTAGACTATAAGGTGCCAATCCTTGGTCAGCCAAGCGAGGGTTACCCCTCGTATTTATGGGGTGGTGTCTCAGGCACCGATTTCCTTGTCCAGTAACTTGGTCTTGTCCAACCGAAGCAACAACATTCTCGATAGGCGCCACTTTTAAGGTAGGAAATTCCCTTGGGTAAAAAATCTAAAAAATCGTGTTTAAAACATTCTACGTGTTAAGCCTAAAAAAGGCGCCCGACTTGCATTGCATAAACTCAAGCTCTCCACCGACTCTTTTAGCATAAATCAAGCTTTTCCAGCTACCACTACAACATAAATGAACACTTTCTCTCGTGAAACTATCAGATACTCCTAGTTGTGTATTTCAAGCTAATAGTTGCCTTGCCCGTTATGTGCTTAGCAGGAATAGTCTTGCTCTTGTCTTTATATCCTAGTTTTCAGTGTTTACATGCCGATGAATATAGAGCAGTTCATCAATAACTCTGTGTGGTATTTCTGCAATGACAAATGCACGCGCTGTAAAATCCTGTATTTTATCTTATTATATTTAATACTGTTGTTTAATATTTTAGGACTGTTTGGATATTTTTGGTAACATGGTGGAGTTGTTGATATTTAGCAATTATCAATGGACCAAGCTAGTAATAAAGATTTGGTAATTAAGTTGAAGTACATTGAAATAGGTATTCCAGGACTTAAAAGTCAGGAGAGAGGAGAGGAAACGGATGCTGTCTTTTTAATGCAAAAACCTGTCTTTAATTTTGTAACGTATAAAGAGTTAAGAGTGATCAATACCCTGTATCTATATATTATACGTTTGGATACAGATAGATGGATATACAGAGGGAGAGAGAGAAAACGCCTAATAAAGAAAGAGAGGGAGAGAGAAGGACTATAAGCAGATAGCGTAATTGGCATAGAGAGTGAGACTGGGTAACCTAGCCGTGTTCCTTGATTTTGGGTTACCGTGCATCGAGGTAAATCTAGTATACTCTTCTATTATCTAGGTGTTTGTAGTTCTAGATCACAAGGTTTTGTTTAAATGTTTAGGTCAGGTTACTAAGTTCTGAATTTGGGAATCTGCTACTAAGGTTATTGGATCATTGTAGGAGTATAAATTTATAAATTTCTATGAGAACAAATTAATGATGGGTAGGGGTTTATTCGAATTAGTTATTGGTTTAGTCATGCACTCGTGTCCAAGTCCATGAGTTATATAACGTTTGGTAGCACTGTAGCGATGATATGAATTTGGTTGGTTCAATATATGTATACACATGCCATATAAATTACATAAGAGCTCGGGGTTTCTACAGAGGCTTAGGATTTTATTAATAAATAAATTGTATACTAATTTGGGATTTATTGAGGTCAATTGTTTGGTTCCTATAAGTAGTCAAAATCGTAAAGTTGTAGTGTTGGAAATCTGATAAAAAAAAAATTATGGTTATAAACACTACTTGTATTTTGAGTTTGACAGTCTTAAGAAATTTTCAGAAAACCTATTGAAAATAGTTTAGTTCTAGCTATGAATTAGTTGTCCAGTAACTAATTTGTCAATCAACAAAGAGGCTTTAAGATCATAGAGTATTAGACTTGTTTATGTTCGCTATATATCAGGTATGTGCAACTGTATTGATTTTGGGTTGATTATATTTTCAGGTCCGTTTACCATTTTGGTATATAAGTGTTTCGTGTTTCTCAACCCGAGTCAGGTGAGTGGGTTTTGTCTTTCTACTACAAAATATCCCATTGCATTTTTACGACAAAGTAATTGCAGATTTTCAGTGATTATTCACAAAACAGTATTATTATATAAGTATATTTATATTAAAGGTTGAAAGAAACAAAGAAAGAAAGGTAATTTTATAAAGTGGCTATAATTTTATGAAGTGGGATTTTATATTAAAGACAGTTTTATGTTACGGTGCGCTTATGATTTTGTATTGGTATCATGAGAGAGAAGTCCAACGGAGATTCCTCCAAGCCCATCAGTGGGGTGACGTTGACAACTAAACAAATGAGTTTAGTTCTCAACGGTTGACTTAGCGATTGTACATAGCTTCGTCAACCGGAACGTTTTAAGAAATAGACTCAGCCGTCATGCTGTGGTAACCTTAATTACGTAGTGCACGTATGGTTTATACACCTGAGAAAAAGATCGACGATAAAGAGATTGAGTAAGTCAATCGACCTTGTTACCGTAACATAATACTTTCATATTTGTGAACACCATGATAAGAAAAAAGAAAGAGATTATTTATATTTCATTCAATTTGTTCAAGTGATTTCTAAAGAATTGCATTGGGAATTTACTTAAAACAAAGCATTTAATTTGAAAGAAAAGATAAGGAAAATCTTATTTACGTCCCTTGTATTATATTGTAAGACATTCTATTTCATTGAGCTCGTTTAGCTCACCCCTCTTTTTTAAAATGTTTTTCAGGTAAGTGATCGGCTATTTAGATTTGAATTCGATTAGTTGAGACCAGACAGACCTTATAGAAGTTTAAGTTATATTTTCTGCTGCGATTTATTTTTCTTTAGCTTATATGATATAAAATTACTTGGTAAGTACCGTAGTTAAAATTGTTATAAATGAAGGTATAGAATTTTGGGTATATTTCATTATTCTACTATATCTGAATGTTTGTAAATTAGGTTTTGTTTAGCACGTGTCGCCACACGTGTTATTCGGCCGTGTGACTCCCAAATTAGGTAGGGATGTTACACGCACAATGCAAGAGTTAGAGCACCAGCAATATTATGGTGAAGGCAGTTTTATGACTGGCAATTGACGGAGTTATCAATCTGCACATTATGAATGTCTCCGTGGATAAGGCAAGTGTTTTGGGGAATGTGGTGATTGTAGTCGAATTAAGAGTATATGGACCTCACTAATAGTTCAATATTTTGCATTAATCATACTTTTGCATAATTCAGTAGCCAAATAGTTTAATTTAGTCGTTCTCACTGTTCTGGTTATTTTTTTTATGCTTTCTCGTCTGTTATCAGATTATAAGGCTAAAATGAAGGCTGCTGAGGATAGGGCCAAGGTGGCTGAGGACAAGGTTGAGACGTTGCAGGGGGAGCTAGCTGGGATGGAAGAGAAGATAAAGATGGCTGTGAAGAAGGCGAAGGTTGAGGCCAAGGCTTAGGCCGAGACACAATATAATGAGTTCTATGTGCAAGGTTGGGCTGATTCCGCTCAATTCAGCCGGCGTCCTAAAGACGACGCAGTGTGGCACATTGAGAACCTGACTTTGCCCAATCCTAATTGCATAGTGCCGGAGCTTGTGCCCCTCTCTCCTGAAGATTAGTTGTCTTTTACTTTTTCAAAGTGTTTTCCTCCTCGCATCTGTACTCATAGTAGACATTTTACAAAATTTACAGATTTTTTTGGATAAATATTTTAGAAATAAAATAGAACATTGATTTAAAACAAAAATTGAAAAATAATTACGAATACATATGAAAAACCCGATAACTAACTTGAGTAAATTTGAACCCGTGACTTGATATATGTAATAGTAGTGCCTAAAATGATGCGAGTAATTTATGAATTCGTGTAGCTTGCTTATGGCTTCGTTTTTGTTTGGTTCATTTATTTATAAACTAAAGGAGTCTGAAGCAAAACCAAAGGTTGGTTTTATCAACATCACATATTGAGCCAAGTCGGCTTCGGAGAGTTGAGAACTCCGGTTGCTTATATCTGTCTATTGATCTATATACTGGTATATTCAATATGAGGTTTTTGATCGGTTTAGTCGGTTAATGTTTTATGTATACCCAAGAGATACAAAGATATATAGACGAATTCATTACCAATACCCCATTGAAATGTTGCCCAAATGTTCAAATGCTCAACAAGCATATAAAAACAAAATTCAGAAAACTAAACAACATATAGAATGATGTGTGCCAATTGATGTTTTCAAGTTTCAAATTTAGCATGCACAATCCAAATCATTCGTAACAAGCTTATTCAGTTGAGTTTAACTTCTTTTTTTGAAACTCCCTTCATAGCTTAAAAGCTTTTGAAAAAGCAAAAAAACCTACACTTTTTACGTTTTTGAGGCCACAAAAGCTTGTACTTTTTAGTAAAGCTCTTGGAAAAAATGTGTTTTGAGTTTGAAAACATTGTCGAATATCAATATCAAATACCACACTACCAAGAATCTCAAACAGCAAAACAGTCACAAAAACCTAAAACAAGCAACAAAAACAACAATCACTGCCATGATTTGCTTTCAAAATCACAATCTATGGCAAAGTCTCCTTCACGTACCCACCCATCCTTCTTCTTTTCCTTATAAGACACGAGGCATTTCTTCATTGGATTTTTAAAAGCCAAAGTAATATTTGGTAACATCATTAGCCAAAGCTTGATCCAGAATTTAAAACATTCACATCACACTTATTTAACCAAATACTATGATCCAAAGCTCAATCCTTAAGTACCTCAAACACCAAACAAACATACGAAAATAAAACTAAAAGAAGAAACTTCAGTTCTTCTGCCAAGATTTTCTTCATAATCACGCTTTCTTGCAAACATCTCCCTCACAAACCCACCCCTCTTTTTTCTCCTCCTTGATAGCACACTTCGGGTGAAGATCAAAGTCACATTCTTTACAATGAAATGCCCATCCATTGCCCATCTCCTCACACAAGTCACAATTATACGCCTTCCTTCGAGTTTTAACCAGCTCGTGCTGAACGTGTGCCTCATGATTAATCTTCTCTGGCCATCCCTTTGCTTTTTCCTCCAGCTCCTCTTCCAAACTCTTCAAATGCTCATCCGTAAACGGGTACGCAAGGGCTCCGTACGCCTGTATAGATTGTCTCGCTTGCGTACTTATGGTTTTACCGCTGGGCCCTATGGCCACGACCGCAGGGATACCTGATTTTCAAGTTTTGGTCAATGTAATTTAAATGCAGATTTAGGTTGTATTGTTTGTTCTCTAGCCTTAGTTCAATAGTATTAAGTTTTAGAGTAAAATGCAAATTATGATGTTCTGCAAATAATCCCTATATATGTTTTTTTGGTTAATTGCAGGTGACCCCCACATACTATCTAACCTTCGCAAACAACCCGTCCCGTAATGGTTCCATAAAATACTCAAATTATGGCTAAGCTATATAGCCAAGCAATTTAAACCTCACATTCTTATATTTTGAATCAATTATTGGAAATACCTTTGATCTTGAAACGGCGGCTAAGGAGCGGCTTTCGGTCGTCACCGAAAGGGAGGGCTAACCAAGGCATAGTCTCAAAAAACTTGTCGAAAGAGGGTTGGTCATGATCACTCGAGACGAAGATGACCTCGAACTCAGTGTCCTTGGCTTTTATCTCGTGGTACATTTCGATTAGTTTAGGTATAAAAACACGACATGGAGGGCACCACTCAGCTGAAAAATAGAGAAGAATGTTTTTTCCAACGAGTTCCGAGATTGGCACCTACACAACCAAGTAATTTAACTAAGGGAAAAAAATAAAAAATAAAAAATAAAAAATAAAAAATAAACGTAATTTGGACTTAACATTGTTAAGATTTCTTCGGTGTCGTTACTTCGAAAGATGAGAACCACAAGGTAAATCTTAAGGCCAATGTTTATAGCACATGGTAACAAGGAGAAGTTAGATCTTGCTCAGGTGCAGCTTTTTAAGCTCAGCTAATTTTCTTTTTAGCTTTCAAGGTATTCTGGTTTTTCAGCTTGAAGGCAAGCTTTTCGACTAAACCTAAGAAATCTGGATTTATTTGCTTAAAAGCTGAAACTAAATAAGCAAATATTTGCTCAAAAATGTTTCTGAGACGAGCTCGGAAACTAGCATGTAATGGAAAAAAAGAGAACCAGTTTCAGGTGATAAATAAAGCAAAACAATAGCAACAAGGTGATAAGTATTTTGATAACTTGCTTTATGGGGTACTTTTATCTTTCTTGATAATTACTCAACAGTACGATGCAACCCGCTTTCAAAAGAAGATTTCAAAAGCAATTTGGAATGGACATATTCAAAGCTACAATATTACCTAGCACAAAAGAGAACCAAGTTAATATAATACATGAATAATTATTAAACATAAGTGGATACCGAATAAGTTCTCCATATTTCTTCAATGTTTTAACGTTCTTGTCAACGACGAAGTCTTTCTGGTCAATCTTTAGCACATAGTAACAAGGTTACGATTATTTTGGCTCATACGGATTTTGACACCCACTTTTAGAAGCAGCTTCCATAAAATAAACTTAAAAAATGGATTCCAAAACAAATAAAAAAGAACCAAGTCTTGTTTTATTGCAGCTTGCTTTTCGTTTGGTTTGTTCTTTTTTGCTTTGCAAGATGGTCTCTATTTTGACCATCTTAGAAACTAAGTTTTTTTGTCATTTTGCCTAGAAAGATAGAACATTTAGCTGGATGAAACTTTTTTTTTCAAGCTGAAAAATCCAGCCTATTTGATCAAAAGCCTTTTAGTAAACAAGCCAGCAATAGGTAACAAAATTTTCAGCACCTTCTATCCAGATTGACGACCTCGACAGTGCACAAGAAGAATTCATATTAGGCTACAAAATTTGATAGCGTTAAGACATTTAGAAAATAAACTGGACTTTTTAAGTATTAGAAAAAGTTGGGTGCAGCCAACATAAAGCTTCTAGCTTTTCAAACCAGAAAACTAGAAAAACTCTGGTTTTAAGCCGATCAAGGTACTTACTGTCAACAAAAAGTATATAGGTTGAGCTTAAAGCTGTAATGCACAAGGATAACATAACTAAGGTTACAGACCCAATAAAAACCATACCTTGGCACCACTTTTATCAATCACGAAATCATTATCTCCAGAAACCAAAACCGATTCCAAAGTTTGCTTTTCCAGTTTCGCCCTCTCGATCTCAGAAAGCTCCTCGAGCTTCTCTTTAGTAAAAGGATAAGCCTTGATACCATGTTCTTCGACAAAATCAACAACATTTGAAGCTAATGTTTTCCCATCAGGGCCGATAATTACCAGTGTTGGAATTCCTTGAAGCTCAAATCTTTTAACAAGTTTCATACAAAGTTTATCATTGACAGGCAAAGACAACCAAGGCATAGTACAGAAGCTTTGTTCGAAGGACTCTTGTTCACCATCAAGAGGTATATACACGATTTCGAAACTTTCGCCTTTTACCTTCACTTCTCGGTATAAGTTTACGAGTTTGGTAGTAAAATCAGCACATGGCTTATGGCCGGTAAAGCCAAAATACAGGCCAACTGTTTTGCCTTCAAGATCTGATATATGAACCTATAGACAAAAAAAGCAGGAAATGTTAGTTAGAGGTAAAATTGAACAGACTTATACCGTCAATATAAATTGATGGTATATGATACTTTCACCCATAATTGTATACATCTTTAGTGCATATGGAAACTTGTGAAAAGTGTAATACAAAAAATGTAGAGTTTGTCAGTTGTCACTTAGACCGTCATTAAAAAAATTTAGAGTTAAGCACATGTCGTTCGCATGTAGTATTTTTGGTTACTAAATGCGCAGCGCCTGAAAGATTAAAAAAAAACTAAAAAAAAAGCTCCAAATCAATGTGAAAGCATCAAAGAAGGCAGCCACAATTATCCCGAAAGGAATACTAGCCTAAATCCGAAGCTTATCGAGACGAAAAATAACTCATTAAATAAATTACCTTACTTCCATTGTTGGAAATTACAAAATCACGAGAACGAGAAACCAAAAGCGAGCTCAAAGTTTGCTCCTTCATCATAGACTCTTCTTGTTCTTTTAAAGCATTCACTTTCTCAACAGTAAATGGATAAGCCTCTGAGCCAAACTCCATTATAGTCATAACCCCCTGATTACTCAGAACATTACCATTACCATCAATTATCACAAGATAAGGAATACCCTTAACTTTAAACAATTCACTGAGTTGTTTACGTTTTTCAGAGTCGGTGTAAGGAATAGCCAGCCACGGCATTTTGGCAAAATAAGCATCAAATGCTTCATCAATCTTGTCAGATGAGACAAAAACTACTTCAAAATCTGCTTTCGAGAAAAGTGCTTCGTATGTTTCAACCAAATCTGGAGTAAAACGACGACATGGACCGCACCATGAACCGGAGAAATAAAGGCCGACTTTTTTTCCACCCAAATCACTGACTTTTACCTGAAATGTCACGTTTCATCAATATTTGGATCTTTGAACATTATCCGCATAATAAAACCAAAAGCTCGCAAGTATAAGCCTGATTTGGCTACCACATTTAAGCTCTAAACTTTTGTTTTATTGTTCAAGCTAGTACAAAAACCAATGAATCAACTTTTTCAAGGTCAGAATTTGGAAGCTGCTACCAAACAAGCTCTATATAGAACTTAAACCTTTCACTTTGTAAGAAGAAAAGATGTAAAGTAAAAGGCTAAAAACATGCTTAATGCGCAACCATTTTAGTAACATGCAATTTGTATAAACAGAAAACTAAAATCTTCTTGTAGACGATTGTTATTTAAAAGTTGATATATATTATATATATATATATATATGATAATCAATGGTGTGTTAAGGCCAACATCATGGGTTGATGAATTCAGGGTTCACGCCACGCCAGCAGTTTATATTGGCAGCATGGCTCATTTTTGACAACCACAATCCTTCAATTTTCCTAATAATTATGGAAATTATAGACCTCAAAACTCTAAATTTCTCATCAAATATAATAAAACACAATTGTGGGGGATGGGGGTTAAGGGCTTGTTTCTTTGATTTGCACCCTTTTTTGTTTAAAAGAAGTATTTAGAAAACCTCGCAACTCTCTCTCTTTTCCCTCTCTCCCTCTACACGGTCTCGAACCCGGGACCTTAGCACTACCAAGGCTAAGCCACCAGGCTACTGAAACCCCCTGTCGGCACCTTCTTAAGTCGCTGATCTTTTTTGTTAACCAGCTCAAAAGTTGATTTTTTTGTGTGTGTTTTCAAGCCTGAGAAGATTAGTTGTTTTCGGCTGTATGAATTGGAGTTTCACTTTTTATTAGTACCAAATAAGCCAACTTATTTGCTTAAAAATTGAAACCAAATAAGCCCATAAAAGATTCAAAGATACAACAATAAATTGAAGTTTGCAAATTGCAAGGGTGATAAAGTTATAATAAATCCCATAATATTTCCTATCAATTACGAAAGTTAGATTTTTCAAATTCAACATTCTCAAATTTAGTATGACTGGGGAATAACTAGAACTCGGAAGGGTATGTTTGCATGAAGCTTTTAAACTCAATACTTTATTTTAATATGTTTTAGATCAATAGAACTTCATTTGCTTGGTCAGCTTAAAAAAAAAAATAAAAAAAAATGCTTTTTTTCCCGTTTCCTAGCCTAAAAGCCAGTTGAATGAAGACTTTTTCCGGTTTCAAATAAGTCAGTTTAATTTTTTAAAATCAGTTGCAACTGAAAAACTCCTAAAAGACCAAAGCCACAATTTCTAAGTCTGCAAAGGTAATAACAGAAAGGACCCATAATTCATGAAAACAAAATCCAGAATCCTACCAAACAAAGGGTTTAAGTTAATCCCAAGAGAAAAAAAAAATGAACCATTTTGATGAATTCATTAGAAAACACAGTAATAAAATATTAAAATGTGAAAACCATAATTACAGAAAATCCATATATATATATATATATATATATATATATATATATATAAAGAAAATCCATCAAAGTGTTAAAAAAAGAAGAAGATGCTTTTACGAATTAATTAGTAACAAATTATATAACCTGATCAGATGAAGAAAGGAAAAGGGAAAGGGTTTAAAGACCATGCAAGAAAAAGGTTAAAAAAAATTATTAGTATAACTAGACAAAAAATATAACCTTATCACCATTATTACGAATAAGATAATCTCTTTGTTCTGATGAAAGAAGAGACACAATATCAAGAGTAGCATTAGTATCCATTTTTCTCTAGCAGTTCTCAAAATTTCAAGCTTCTAATTATTTTATGAGTTATTTACAATTAAGTAACTTTATAGTCAGTAATATGTATTAGATAAATGTTTGCCAATTCTTTTAGGTTAAAATACAAATAGCCCCGTTGAAACTATGGGATATTTACAAATAACCCCCACAATTTATTGTTTCTTGCAAATCACCCCCATAAATTGTCAAAAATTTTGCAATTAACCCCCAATATCATCTTTAAAATTTAATAATCTTTGATTCATTTGTTATTATTACAAAATTATTTGTTTTATATATTTAATTTGTAAATTTACACTAGGTGAGACAGTAATTATCCTAAAAAACTTATCGGAACCGATTTTACATATAAAAAAATATACTTTAGTGAGAAAAAATATTTTTGTATTGTCATTCCGTACAAAATTACTTGAAATGCATAGTTTCAAATAATTGATCATTTCAAATAATTGATCATAATAAATGAAAAATAAACCGAATCAGATCATCGAGAATAAAGCTATATCATTTAAAAGATGTATTGGAGGTTAATTGTAAAAGTTAGATAGTTTATGGGGTCAATTGCAAGAAAGGGTAGTTTGTGGGGTCATTTACAAATGACCCAGAAATGTTTGCCAAAAGTCCGATAGTAACATATTTACCGTCCATCCATCCAATCAAATATTTGTGTACCATATCTTTTGTAAGAAAAGACCAAAGACTTTTGCATTAGTGTCCAAAGCCTATGAAATTTCTTTCTACTTTCCACATTTATACTAACTTTCATTACTCACAGTGACAATTTAACTGATCATATTACCAAACTTACTAAACTATGTACAAATATTAATTGTAAATTCATTATTGACATTCACAATTTACTTAATCGTTACAAAACTATGTACAAACTTTTAAAAAGTCAAACTTATGAATTGATCAAACAATTTTTATCAAAATTCTATCATATAGTATAACTTGTTAAACTATGTGATTATTTTATATTTTTTTAAATGTATAAGTCATGAGTTTTTTTAAAGAAACTTTTCATATCATTCTATTATAATAAGTCAATTCAATAAAAATAACTCTGTCCAATTTTGCTCAATTTTTTCAAAAATACTCTCACTATGTTTTAATAATTACCAATATATATAATCTAATTTATTAATAATTTGTTCTACTATATTTTACTAATTACGGATGTATCCTAAATTAATTAACAATTCGTTTTAACCTGCATAACTACAATAAATGATACCAAATATGAATATTATGTTCAAAATAAAATATATTACGAGATTTATACCATTACGTATCTCACACGCAACGCATGAATAAATTTTAGTAGTTTATTAAAAAGAAATGGCTTATCTTCAACGATGTTATTTGAGAAAAGTAAATAATAGACCGAATAACCACTATCAACAATTTTATGTTTAGCAGCAAAATCCAGCTGGGTTTTCCTTTAGTAGGGATTAAAAATAAATTAGTGGAGTAGATAAAAATAGAAAAGTCACTATCAACAAAGAGGTTGGATTTTTATACTACACTTTTTCTGAAAAAACGCAAAAACCGTATTTTTTTTGTACGGACCGTACTTTTTTATTACGAACCGTAAATAAGATGTACGGTTTGCATTTTTCAGAGCAAACCGTAAATATTATGTACGGTTTGGAAAAAAAATTACAACACAGGTCCCTGCGTCAATTACATGTCTCTTTCAAAAAAAAGAAACTCATCTTTCGTTTACAGTCTCTTTTGGTTTACAGACTTTCTTTAAAAAAGAAAAACCCAAATCACCAAACTCAACCAAAATAAAAAACATAACCACCAAATTTCGTCCGATTAAACCACGTTTAGGTTTAATTCACCGAATTAGATACAGGTATTTCTTTATTCCCTGGTTTATTATTTATTTCATATAGTTTCAATTTGTAAAATATGGAAAAAGATATAAAATATGCCAATCGATTATTCACTTGGTGATTATAATTGCTTCTTATTTTTTTATATTAATTAAAAAAACTTAGGATTGTTGATATTTTTCCCGTTTTATAAAAAATAGGGTTTTTATTCAAATTTGTTTATTTAGATATTTATTACTAATTGTTTGGTTTCCTTATCTTGTTTTGATTGGAAAAAATAAAAATAGTTAGGGTTTATTAATATTTACCCGTTTTGAAAATTAGGTTTTTTTTAAAAAAATTTGTTGATTTATATGTTAATTACTTTGTTTGCATAAATATTAGTTGTATATTAATTAAAAAAACTTAGGGTTGTTGATATTTTTCCCGTTTTATAAAAAAATAGGGTTTTTATTCAAATTTGTTTATTTAGATATTTATTACTAATTGTTTGCTTGTCATTAAGCTGTTTTTTACACAGCTTAAAAACTGGTTTTTACACAGCTATTAAGCTGTTTTTTACAAGTTTTTAAGCTGTTTTTTAAGCAGCTTTTAAGCTGTTTAAAAAACAGAGTACAAGCTATTTTAAAAACAGCTTACATTAGCTAAAGACTTTGATGGCATTGAAAATGTGATGAAAACTATTAAAATTGAAAAAAGATGCAACCTTTCGGAAGATTTTTTTATAATGTTGTTAGGGTTTACGGACTTTTAGCGGGTCGGATAAATTTAGTGATCGATACCCTTTTCGGTATGCCCGAGTACGAGTGTTGGCCGACTGTTAAAACGTTCAATTTCGTGCTGAATTTGCTTGTTAATACGAAACAATACGATATTATACATGAGGTTTACGTTAGTGGGTCTAAGTTGGGTATTAAAGTTGATGCTTGTTGTTTGAATATATTGATTAAAGGGTTGTGTGGGTGTGGGGAGTTTGATGCCGCGTTTAAGGTGCTCGATGAGTTTCCTAAGTAAGGGTTTAGACCGAATGTGAGGACTTATTCGACATTAGTTCATATGTTGTGTGACAAAGGGAGAGTCGATGAGGCATTCGGGTTATTCGAAAATATGGAGAGAGAGGGTATAGAACCCGATACGGTCATGTTTAATATACTCATTAAGGGGCTTAGAAAGCAAAGGAGAGTTGAAGAGGCGATTGAGCTTATGCATAAAATGAATCATAAAGGGTGTGAACCGAATACGGGAACTTATTTGGAGGTATTGTATGGTTTACTTGATGACAAGAAATATGTTGAAGCGAAAACTTTTATGGGTCGGATAATTTCCAAGGGTGAAAACCCGAGTTTTGAATCGTTTAAGAAGTTGATTTTTGGGCTTTCCAAGCATGTTTTAGTGGATGAAATGGATTGGATGTTGAAGCAAATGGTAAGGCATGGTTTTGTACCAAAGATGGGAATGTGGAGACAAATTATTTGGTGTGTGTTTCCAAGAGGTAGCATTAGTTACAGTTCTACTTGTATTATATTTGAAGAGATTCTTAACGACTAAATAATTTATCTAAGGTTTTGTTGTACTGTTAAACTCATTTTCGAAAGAAATGTTTTATTGTTTAGATTGTTTTGTATGATGAGATCCTAAATTCAGTTCTTTGAAGAAGTTGATTATGGATTTTTTTGTGAAATCCATCTAGGTAGAATATATGATTTGTGTTAAAGCAAAATGTAAGACAATAGTTAGTGCCAAGATTTGAATACTTATATCTGAGTTCATGACGATTGCTGAAAGTTAAGACGGAATGTTTTTCTTTGGCCCTTGAATCCTGGTTATTCTGCATTCATCCAACAGTTGTAGTTTTGTGCTTTCATCCGTGCTGAAAACATCCGTGCTGAATGGTTTCTCTCATTCATAAAACCAGACCTGTTTCTGAGCCGTAGTTGTATTTTTGTGCTTTCATGACTTGTGTGATGTCAGTGCCTAAACTTCTATGTCTGTAACGGTTCACCTTCTCCCACAGTATGCTTCAATATCTCGTTGTAAGTTGCCACATACTACATCTAATGAAAATTAGGGGAGTGTTGCGCTTTCTGGAACTAGGCTTGAAATTCTAGTAGAAAAAATGTGCAATAGGTCAAAAGAGTATTGCTTTTGAATTTCTGTTTAAAGAAGAAAGACTCCTAGCTATGTTCGTTTATATTTATATATTCATATTAGGGAGTGTAGAATGCTAAACTACTTACAAGATAGAAGAAAGTGAACTTGCAGGGTTATGTTGACAAATGACGATTAGAACGAAGTTAGAGGAAAGGGATGTTTTATAAAAATGAACCACATAACTACCTGGTCCCTTTCAACAAACCGTTGATGAAACCATTCGCTTGCATTCAGCGTTTCTAGTAATTCATTCAACATGTATGGAACCAAGTTCCCGAACTTGCAACTTTCAGATAAGAACTCGTTGACGATGATAAGACATTGGTATAAATGTAACACTAAAAGTCCAGCACAAACTTTAAACTATTGATATGCTCCTTTGGTTAAACAATTATGCAGATACATACAGAAGAATCAAATTATAACTTTCGCGAAAATTGAAGAAAAGGAAAAGTTTCTTCTAAACTTGGGTATGCAAAAATCTAGTAGTATACAACAAAAGTGTCATGTTTTATCTTTCAATACAGTAACAAAAGCCCTGCATTATTAACTTTTTCACACTTTAAGATCATTCTTATCCACATTTTCCTTGTTTGTCAACTCCTTATTGTTCATAGCAAGTTCTCTTTGAATTTGCTGATCATTTAATAGCTCTCCAGAAACAGAAACCGAGGTTCGCCCAGAAGACAAATAGACTCTTCATAAGATATGTCTCTTTCTATCTCTAAAGAAGCTCTCTCCGGATCAATTTCCGAGTTTTTTGACCCTTTACGAGCAAAAGCTTGCTTAACACCATGCCCAGCATGTTTCAAAATACTCTTCGCCCTATCCTTCATGTGTCTCTTTTCCGCACTTTCCTCCACATTTCCGTCAACCGGAGTAGGGGTAGAAAAGTCATTTTCCAAGACGAGCTTCACTCTGATCTTTTGATCATTGGCAGCCTTAATATTAGGACGCGGAGAGAAAAGAAACTCTTTCCTTTTGTCCTCTTTTTTAAGTCGGATGGTTTCATATCTGCTGCTTCAATAACTTCCACCAAGGCATGGGCGACAGGCTCCTTCTCATCGACGAAAAACCAAGGTTCTGATACATACAAAAATGATATTAACTGATTATGGTAAACACTTTCACCAATTCCACAAGGACATGCTGAGTTTAGAATATTTTTATTATAAAACCTCATTTAATATAAATCAGCAATTGCAAAAGAAAGAAAACAATGTGGAAAAGCAAAACGCTAACATGTGCTTTACTAATATAATTTCGCCTCTGGTTTATGTTGAAAGAACGAAAAAATATAGTTTTCAGAAAACAATTGCCTAAAATGGAGTCTTGCGTATTGAAAACATAAATCGGAGTACTGGAGACCCTTCATAAATCCAAAGGACATGGGGGTAAAATAAGCTCACAAAGTTAGGCTCTTATAGTACCAACAACGAACCAAACACACAATATGTAAAAGTACCTGGCTGAGGTGAAACAAATTTCTCCATATCAACAACCAACATATTAGGCTGCAAATATTAGAGATAATCTTATTAGACACTTTTATTATAGCAATAGCACAACCATCTAAGTTCACCAATTCTATTAAACTTTCTATAACTAAAAGAAATTAAACAGAATAAAAAAAATGAAAACCAAGAAATTCACCTCGACCAGAGTCTGCTCAAATGCAAGGGCTAGAAGCTTATCCTAGTCACATAAGAAATAAAATAGATAAAGTGAGAACAAAACAACATAAACATTCCAATCAAGATGTTACATACTAAATGTGAAAGAAAAGAACTTACCAACCATCCCGCAATTCCAGGGACTTCCGTAACATCAAGGCCACGAGTGAACATGGGTTTTACAGTCATTTGAAAATACGGTGGCTCCGCAAAACAAACCCTCAAACGCCCTAAAAATGGCCAGTAGCTAAGGAACTTCAACCCTACCAAAACCTGAGAAGTACAAGGTCTTCTATTAAGTTTTATTTTAAGAGCGAGCTTGCTAGCTGAACACAGTCTCTTCGATAAATGTTTCAAAGATAATTTGTTTGCAGCTTTTAAGAAAAAAAATCTGGCCACAAAAAAGCAGAAAATCATAGCTTTTAAGCTAGTCAACCAAATACAGCCAGGTTTTGACAAAAGAACTGAGGTTATAAGCAATAGATAATCCATGGTCCCATAAATGTAACTTCTTGCTTTTCAACAAAATGCAAAAAAGAAAATCCTACCACTACATTAGTTCTTGCGTTACTGCAAAAATGGGAGGAGCTCGAAAGGGTAACAGGAGCCTCCCACATATCACCAAATTTTCTTTTTCTAAATAATTTTTTTCAAAAAAATCAAGTAAATGTTTTGGAATCCTCACAACTTTAATTTTTGTGTTTCACACCCCAGAATATTATTGTTGCTCCACCTCTGACTGCAAAGTATAGTAGCTTGGCAGAAACTAAAGCAACCACATGCTATTTCAATCATATAAAGTTTTGTCAAATAAAGATGCTATCCTTCTCAGGTTAATTTTATCTTTTGTGTTACTTTGAGTAAAATTATGCACTATGGATACTTTTACTGATAGTGCAGGACAGGAATTAAAAGTCATTACTTCTTACCTTCCCTTCTACATGCAATCCCATCAAATGCAACCTGGTCTTCATTCCAAAACCCAACCGTTTTTTCAATTTCACAGCTGTTTTTAAAATAGCTTGTACTCTGTTTTTTAAACAGCTTAAAAGCTGCTTAAAAAACAGCTTAAAAACTTGTAAAAAACAGCTTAATAGCTGTGTAAAAACCAGTTTTTAAGCTGTGTAAAAAACAGCTTAATGACAAGCAAACAATTAGTAATAAATATCTAAATAAACAAATTTGAATAAAAACCCTATTTTTTTATAAAACGGGAAAAATATCAACAACCCTAAGTTTTTTTAATTAATATACAACTAATATTTATGCAAACAAAGTAATTAACATATAAATCAACAAATTTTTTTAAAAAAAACCTAATTTTCAAAACGGGTAAATATTAATAAACCCTAACTATTTTTATTTTTTCCAATCAAAACAAGATAAGGAAACCAAACAATTAGTAATAAATATCTAAATAAACAAATTTGAATAAAAACCCTATTTTTTATAAAACGGGAAAAATATCAACAATCCTAAGTTTTTTTAATTAATATAAAAAAATAAGAAGCAATTATAATCACCAAGTGAATAATCGATTGGCATATTTTATATCTTTTTCCATATTTTACAAATTGAAACTATATGAAATAAATAATAAACCAGGGAATAAAGAAATACCTGTATCTAATTCGGTGAATTAAACCTAAACGTGGTTTAATCGGACGAAATTTGGTGGTTATGTTTTTTATTTTGGTTGAGTTTGGTGATTTGGGTTTTTCTTTTTTAAAGAAAGTCTGTAAACCAAAAGAGACTGTAAACGAAAGATGAGTTTCTTTTTTTTGAAAGAGACATGTAATTGACGCAGGGACCTGTGTTGTAATTTTTTTTCCAAACCGTACATAATATTTACGGTTTGCTCTGAAAAATGCAAACCGTACATCTTATTTACGGTTCGTAATAAAAAAGTACGGTCCGTACAAAAAAAATACGGTTTTTGCGTTTTTTCAGAAAAAGTGTAGTATAAAAATCCAACCTCATCAACAAATTTATTTGGCTTCTCATCAACCATAAAATTAATACTCTCATGTGCATTAAAATTTACTAGTGCAACAAAATCAATTCCTCATTCATGAACTGGGAGATCGAATTGTACAATAAATTGCAATGAGAGCACCTTATTCAAATTTAAAATTAAACGAATGCAGTTTTATTAATAACAATTTTCATCCCCATGTGCATGCACCCCAATATTTTCTCTAAAAAAACTCATGCACAGTATCAGTACATATTTCCATATAAATTATTAAAAAAAAAAGGTGAATCTCTATTAATAAATTATCTGAAATGATGCTCTGAAAGAAGGCACAGGTTGATTAAGGATGATGTAGTACACGGCGTTTGTTGTATTTTTTTCTTCTTTTATGTATAATGACAAACTTTCATATTATTAGAATGAAGGGGTCTTATCTTCAACAAAATTATTTCAGAACCCTAAATAATTGATCATTGAAAAGCCACTGTCAACAAATTTGTGTTTGGCAGCAAAATCCAACTAGTTATTTCCTTTGGATTAAAAAAAAAAATAGATAAGTAGAGTAGATAAAAACAGAAAAGTCACTATCAACAAATTTATTTGGCTTCTCATCACCGTAAAATTAATACTAGCATGTGCATTAAAATTTGCTAGTGCAACAAAATCAATTCCTCATATTTATGAACTGGGAGATCGAATTGTACAATAAATTGCAATGAGCACCCTATTCAAAATTAAAATTAAAAGAATGCAGTTTTATTAATAACAATTTTCATTTCCATGATATGCATGCACCCCAATAAGGTAAATATGGGGAACTTACAAAATTAGTATTCGTTACTCATTTTCTAAATGTACTAAATCGGAATTTTATTGTACTAATTAAACATTTAATAGTAAATTATTCATTACATATTAATCAATTTGTTTACTAAATAACTTCAACTCTCAAGTAAGTTCCACTTGATCTGCCTATTTGTTTTAATTTTAATTCAAAAAAGTTTTCTTTTACAGTTGATGATTTAATTAACTAAGAAACATAAGGAGAAGTAAATATGTCGGGCAACGATCCACAAAGAAAAAGAAACTGATCACATTACTAAAGTTTAAACTTTACATTCATTAATCATTAGTACTACTTACAATGACAATATAATTAACTGATCATATTACGAAACTTAGGAAACTATGTACAAATATTAATTGTAAATTCATTGTTGACAATGACAATTTACCGCCAATCGTTACAAAACTATGTAAGATCTTTAATTGAAAAGGTAAAACATCTAGTATAGAGAACCTATTTAATATTTTTGTTCATCCATAAACCATAACTAGTGCAAGATAAAAGATGGTTTAATATTATAAACTACTTGAGAGTTCGGTAGTTATCGTTTTTTAATTCATTTTGGGAAAATAGATTTGGTCGTATTGAGTGGAGCCTGTATAAATGAATTTTAATTTTTTCATGAGCTATTACCAGCTAATATTGGCTTTCTCGAATATCTTATAACTCAACAAGATACGACATGATCTAGAGTATAAGGCTTCATATTTGACAAATCAATTTGGTTTCACCAAATATTTCGATTTTTGGAACGACAGGTCCAGAATCGTTGTCATATATGGATCTTTAGGCAATTAGTTGGTGAAATTATTATCGTCCAGGATAATGTAAGTGGTACACTGTTACCCACTATAGCCAGACTACCAACTACCCCACAGGTATTGCCATAAAATTTCATAATTAAAGTTTGTCACGTTTAAAAAGGAACTTGCTCAAAAAATAATTTAAATTATTTCGAGAAATTTCATAAACAAACAAACCATAATCCAAAAGATTGGTCCAAGTGGAAAAACATAATCTAGATGAGCAGCAAATCCGCTCAACATTTATCAAAATATATACTGAAAAGTACCAAACTACAATTTAATCACAAAATCGGGGGTCTCAAGAGTTTTCTTTCAGTTAGCTTTAACCACATTGAATTCGGCTTTTCTATCCTAATGATAGTTTTGAACTATTTAAGCAGTAGCAGGGAATGACATTGGTCATTTATAACAAAAAATTGACTAATTGAGAATTGTCTTTTAGTTTGGGACAACGATCCTTATTGTTCATTTCAAATATTGCCTTGTACTCACATGTCTTTGATATTAAGGATTGTTTAAACCTCGATTGGCTAGGCGAGCGTCGGACTCGTGACAATTCGAGATAAATAACCCTTGTCTCGGTTCTCGATTCATGGATGAGGTCCACGAAGAGAATTACCATCAGGCATAAACAGTGCCATAAACCCAATAAGACGAGTAATCACTCATCCAATAACCAATGAGTGATGAAAGAACATGGTGAATATAAATTCACAATACTGCATATGGAATAGATTTTCCAAACTAGTATTTTGGTGAATGATCGCTCTAATATGTTAATTTTACGCATTTGTTCACCATAAACGTCATTACGTTTCAAATGTGGCAACAGAATAACATCAACGCCTTACTTTCATCTCATGAGTAACAATAAACTCGTGTTTTACTTATCAAATATGGCATACAAAAAAAATTGGGTGTCACATTTTCACACATCAGGGTGACTAACATGTTGTGACGGAATAACATCAGCGTTTAAACTGTCATTTCGCAAGTATGGTTTGCGATTTTTCTCATCATAGATGGCATCAAACATGTGCTGTGAGTTCTGATTAGTTATCATATAAAACGACTGATTTATATGTTTATGGTTTGTACGAACACAAAATTTGTTTCGAAACGACAGGTTCAAAAACACTAGTTTTGCTTTTCAAGTGAACTGATTCTCATTGATCGAACGAAAGGTCGATTATGAGACACCAATTCGGAAAAACATACATCACATATTAATACACTCGGAAAAATTATTATTTAGTCAACCACTCTCGATAGCTCTATGTGAACACGACTAGGTAATACAGTGAAGGTGGTGAGCACGAATGCCACTTATACACCGATCTCATTAGGATAGCAACTATCCACCTATATCTTTTCTAGATATCGTATCCAAATAGGTGGGTCTAGTTGGAAAAAAATTATAATTTTTTCAAATTAAATGTGAAAATATATAATTTCGCAAATTAGCATATTGTACATATATGTACATGACAATAAATAAATAGTAATATACAAATAAATAAAGAATTGATAGAAATAGAGTAAAGACAAACTTGTTTGGATAAAAGAGGCTGAACGTGTCATGTGTCATGTGGGTGAGAGAAAGATAAAAAGGAAAGAGTAAAAGAAATTATTTGGTCTTCCAAGAGCCGTCTTTCAACCCACCTTATAACTACACACTTACTATATTTTATTAAGACTGTGAGATCTACTGAATGTGTGGTTATAAATTGAGTTGAAACACTGCTGTTGGGGATCAAATAATTTCTGAAAGAGTAAAGGTGAGTATTTAAGTTTTATTTTTTTATTCTTTAAATTCAGTTGACCAACTTAAAAACGAATTGAAAAAATGCGCCCAGCACGCTTGGGGCGATTTTTAAATTTAGGGATCAAACAAATACTAAGGGTAAATTAATGAATTTTCTGTTCCAAAAAAATAAATGCATCCTCAAAGTTACTATTTCGAAAATATCTGGTCAGTCATATTGAGACACTCTCTAAGAAACTAAGACCCGACGTCGGTAGTTTCGGACTGCGGCAGCCTCCAGAAAGCTTACAGGCATTCGCTGTTGCGTTTCAGAATCTAGCGATCAAACAGAATTCTCGAAAATACTTTTAAACAATACTTTTAAAAAGTGCCAAAAGACTCAATGTGACTTCATATTAATGTCTTTTACTTCGTTTTAACTTTGAATACATTATACACAAGTCAGGGGCTTCAATAATTTAAAAGGTGGATATGCTTCTAAAAGTTACTCAAGACTGTTGTCGAAAAACTCTGGTCAGTCATAAATGAGACGCTCTTGAAGAGACTAAAACCCAATGTACCATAATTATAAATCCATGCATACATTAGCATGAATATGATAGAATAACACACACAAATTGATAATAAAATAGACCTTTTAAAGTGTAAAAATGCATACTAAAAAGCAGCTTTCATTGTACACATCTTCAAAAAAAAACTTTCAGTACATACTACATACAAACCTCACCAGCCGAACTAAATTAGACATGGAAATTAAAGTACAGTACATACTCCCGGACTAAATTAGACAAAAACGCCCGTATGTATGGTTTTTGTATAAGATTAGGTACGTTTCATTGTAGCACCATGGTACATTTTAAGCCTTGAAACATTTCTCCTCATCACAAACCCATCCTTCTTGCTTGTTCATCTCTTCCCTTCTCTCTTCATCACCGCCCTCATTTTCACTCTCCCCCACCACACACTTTGGATGCAAATCAAACTCACACTCTTCACAAATGAAAGACCACATATTTCCATCTTCATTACACCCATCACATATATACGCCTCACGTCGTATCAATGTCAGCTCGTGTTCATGAAGCTCATGATTCACCTTCTCAGGGAGCTCCTTCACCATCTCCTCGTATTTGGCTTCGATCTCCTTCAACTTAGCCTCTGTAAAAGGGTAGGCCTGGAAAATATATAGCAAAATTGACAAGATTAGGCTATAATTGAATCAGTCAACCATCAATTTGGCAGGTTATAAGCTTTCAGTTGGTAATTCCATCTAAGGCTGTATTGATTATATATTTGATCAATCGATTATATCTCTTGAGATTGTCAAAATTTGGTCATGACAGTTTTGTACACTAACGCATAACCAGATATTTCCCATCTACATAATTAGCAACTAGTACACTAACACTACATTGCTCTACAATTGTAGTACACTGAATAAAAAAACAACCATAGATCTAGAATAGAATAGAAAAATACATATACTGGAAACTGAAATAAGGAAAACGTGGTAAAATAGTGTACAAAAAACAAATACGTAAAATAAAAAAAAATCTAGTGTTCGGTCTTCGTAACTATTTAGTAACTCAGCCAATGATTTTCTTCTTCTTTTGATTTAGTACATAAATGAACTAGAATTGTTTAGGAATGTAAATTTGGTGTACTGATTGCTAATTTTTTTAGGGTGGTGTAACAAAAGTGAAACTTATAGTTTGTGTACAAAACAGTAACTAACCCACTTGATCTCTAATTGCTCAGCTAGTTATAAATATGGTGGTAAGCATATGATGAAAAGTTTTTCATTCTTGGTAAGTGTAACAAACGCCAAGAGTTCCGATATCATTTAATTTCTTATAAATACCTTAGCTCCATGGGCCATAACGAGTTCTCGCGCCTCCGTCGTGATGGTCTTTCCGGTAGATCCTAGAGCAACTACCATTGGGATGCCACGGACTTTGAAAATACGGTCCAAGGTATCTTTTCTATCATCTCCGAAAGGAAGGGCTAACCACGGCATTTTACTGAAAAATTCTTCAAATTCAGTTTGGTCACTATCACTAGAGATGAAAATCACTTCAAAGACTTCATTTTTTCCCTTTATTTGGTGATACGCTTCAACGAGTTTTGATAAGAACGCCCGACATGGGGGACACCAGTGTGCTGAGAAGTATAGGAGGATATGTTTACCTACAAGATTGGACACCGGAACATTGAAAGTTTAATATTATTAACTAGTCAAACTTACAGGAGTATACAGTAAATTATTAAATAATGGAACATGTTAACAAAAGTTTTTAGAATTTGAAGAAAGGTGCCGATAGACCGAGCTAAACCACATACATAGAAAGTCAAAACATGGGAATGGGCTTTCTGAAACAACCAAGTAGAGAAACGATAAATGATATTTTAGTGCTCATTAAAGTTAAGAAATTTGTTTGCATGCATATTGCGTTATATTCCAATACATAGGAGAATATGCTATCATAATTTTCAAGAATTGGTTGAAGTGCTTTATTGACCAAGCTGAACCACCTCCATATAGATTCAAAAGAAAACGATGGGAAGGCCGGGGCGAAGCCAGGATTAACTAACTGGGGATGCAAATTACAAAGTGTTATTTTATGAGGTAGCAACAATCATTGTTTTTAAAATTATTTTAAAAAAAATGTACAGAAAAAATAGCATTTTCGTAAATTGTGGGGTTGCGACAGCACCCCTCAGTTTCCAAGGGCTTCACCCCTGTGGGAAAGGTGCTTTTTGGTGCGGACAATGATAATGATCGACTCCAAAATTCATGGGATATTTCGCTCCTTATGTCGTAACACAGAAATCAAAAAATATAACATAACAATTATAGAAGCTAATCACTTGGCTGAGTTGGTTCTAATGCGTAATCCAGCAATAATGCACCAAAGCTCGAAAAACTATATTCAGTATAATAGGTAGTACAATATATAAGCGACTGTAGCCAATGGTGAAGAAAATATAAATTACAATTGTTGTATATGTTACCCGGTGCCACACTGTCACTAATGGTGCATATTAAATAGTGAAGTGAGAAATGATAAGACAATCATTTAAGAGCTAATCACTAAAGTCCACGATTGAAGACAATCACTTGGTCAAAATGGAAAATCCACCAAAGTTTCAAAAACAACAATTAGCAGGATAGTTAAAAAGCGTTTTTCGATAATTATCGGTATTGAAAATTTGAAATGGAACCATTGTTTATGTGGCGTGGTGTAACCAATGGTGGAGAAAATAAACACTTCACCATTTTTTTCATTTTAGATTCTTGCTTAATCGCAGACATACCTTGGTACCATCTTTTCCAATCACAAAATCAAGATCACCCAAAACTAACATCGATTCCAATATTTGTGCTTCCTTTTTCTCCCTCTCTATCTCCTCAATTTCGGGGAACTTTTCTGGTGTAAACGGATATGCCACGTCACCATCCTCTTCGATAATTTCTGCAACATCAAGATGAAGAGTCTTCTCATCTGGTCCAATAATGACTAAGGTGGGCAGGCCAGAAAGTTCAAAATACCGAGAAATTTTCCCACAGAGTTTATCTTTGAAGGGTAGAGATAACCAAGGCATTTTTTCAAAACCTTGGTTGAAGGATTCTTCACATCAAGTGGTATCATCACAACCTCGAAATTTCCACCTTTTTCTTTCAGATTTTTGTACACTTCTATGAGTTTGGGGGTAAATTGAGAGGATGATTTATATGAAGATATCGAAAAATACAAGCCTATTGTCTTGCCTTCAAGATCAGAAACAGGTACCTCCAATATAAGAAACACATAATTAAGAATCAGGCAAATTAGAATATGAAAAAAATGAGAAATGAAGAAGCCTATAGAGTATTTGCACTCATGGAGACAACCAAGAAAATAACCATTTCGAAATTACTTAGCATAACAAACTTGTTTTAAATTGTAAAAAATAAATCACTTCTTAGAAAGCGAGTTCAACATCTAAACTCGGACATTTGAGTTGCAATTTGAAAGCAAACTCGTAATGGCGGTTAGAAGAAAACAGGTTAGTTTTATACTGCTTATACATATATATACATATATGTATGTGTGTGTGTACATATATACATAAATGTGTATAGATGTATACACACACACACACACATTATAATCTCTATTTTTCTGTCAGCAAGAATGGAAAAAGAAAAAAAGAGAGCCTTTCAAAATAGTCACTAGTCTAGAATCAAGCAAGATGAGGTCCCTCAACCCCAGAACAGTATTTATTGTTTATATATATATATATGTACTAGTAATCGTGCCCCACGCGTTGCGTGTGCGGCGCGTAACGCAATAAAAATATATAAAAATATGTATAGTTATGATATATTAAATATGTGGATAATAAAAAAAAAACATAATTAAAGATTTAAAAGAATTTTTGTTTGTTAAAGAGTGATAAATAATTTTATTAGTTTTTACTTTTTATATTTTTATGGGAGTATGATATTATTGTAATTAATATAAAGGTGTAGGGGTATTTTTGAAAAAAAAATGGCTAAATTTGACAGACTAGTTGGCTTATTATAATAGAATGATATAGGGGAAGGATATATACACACAAAAGTTTACACATAAATCTACACTCTAACCTCAACCATTCATATTAAAAGGGATTTAATGGTTAAGACTGATTCATCTAATTAAAAAATGCTATAAACACTCGATCTCTTTATTTTATTTTTCTTTTGTATCCATAGTAATTCATTTAATCCCAAAATCATCTTATAAAATCAAAACCCACCTTGAATCGGCTACTAAAAATAATGTATAAGTTGTGCACATTTGTAAGAAAGAATCTAACCTAATTTATACAAATATAATATAGTTCAAATATAATGTCGGTCAGCCTTTACCTATATTTAAATTATCTATATACATACAAATAGATTTGGGGTTTTATTACCACTCTCCTTAGTCGTGACTTGGGCAAACTGGAAAAATAAAACTGCATTAGTTGATTTATTTAGAATGTCACATGGAATATATATATAGTTTGCATCTTGTTATGGATGTTTTGTTATCTCAACACTAAACTAGGCCATGTCAGTTTGAACTTATTGTTCAGAATTAGAAGTCTTACATTATTCATCATGAATTTAGGGTTTAACTAAATTAATATGGACATAAAAGTAAAGAAAAAAGAAAGAAAGAGAGTGTTTATGTAAATGTAATTAAATGAATCAATCTTAAGCATTAAAAACCTTTTAATATGAATGGTTGAGAGATTAGAGTGAAAATTTATGCGTAAATTTATGTCTAAATTTACGTGTGTATATATCCTTCCCCATATTGTATATATATGTTGAAATAATAAATTGTTTGGTTCAATCTTTGCTTTAATGCCATGAACCTTTCGGATACATGCATAGACCTTTGATATGGATGCATGAATAAGTTATGTCTTTTGATTTTCTAGAATAAATGTTCATAACTCACCTTTGATATTCTCTTGAGTTTAGTATAAATAGGTGCTCTACTTCCATTTGTAAGTATACCAAAATTTAGTTTGATTTTGATATTATAAGAGTTCTTTCCCTCTCTATATTTTGCATTGTCATTTTATGTGAGTGAGTGGTCGTTTCGACCCAACAGTGGTATCAGAGCGAGACGGTCCTAATGGCCGAAAATATGACCCCCTTTATCCCTATCCTTAAAAAGGATTTTTACGATAATTGGAGTATACGAATGAAGGTGTTTCTTAGTTCCCAAGAGGCGTGGGAAGCCGTAGAGAACGGATGTGTGGAACCCGGAGAAGGCGCCACTCGAGCACAAAAAGAGGCGGCGGTGGAGTTGGCGAAAAAGGATCGAAAAGCTCTCACCATCCTTCATTATGCTTTGGACGAAATGATGTTCCAAAAGGTGGCATGTGCGACCTCGAGTAAAGAGGCGTGGAACATCTTGGACAATTCTTTCAAAGGAGTTGACAAGGTCAAGAAGGTGCGACTTCAAACCTTGAGTGGTAATTTTGAGGCGTTGCGGATGAAGGCATCCGAGTGCGTTGATGATTATTTTTCACTGAGTCCAAACGGCGTGAACCAAATGAAGAGGTGAGGAAAAGTTTTAGATGACACACGTGTGGTTGAAAAAATTCTACGCTCTTTAGACTCCAAGTGGGATTATATTGTCGTGGCTATCGAGGAGTCTAAAGATGTGGAAACTATGACGGTGGGCCAACTTTTAGGTTCGCTCCAAGCGCATGAGGCTCCAAGCGTATGAGGACAAACTCGACAAAAGAGTTGTCAAGGAAGAGCCGCTCGAACAAGCTCTCCAAACGAAGCTTAGCAAGGATGAAAAGAATGTTGGCAATTCGAAAACCAAGGAGGAAGAGGACGAGGTCAAAGGTACGTCCGTGGAGGTTACAATTCTTTTGAGAAAGAAGAAAGGAGGCCAATCTCGTATTCGACAAGAGGCCGTGGAAGAGGGGAAAATTTTGGTGGAAAACCAAGGTATGACAAGTCCAAAATTAAATGTTATAATTATCAAAAATTTGGGCATTACGCTTCCGAATGTAAATTGGGTAAAAATAAAATGGAGGAAAGCTAATTTTGCTAAAGAAAATGAAGAGTGTTTTACACTTTTGTTTGCCCATAAAGGAAATGAAAATGAAGGAAATAATACATGGTATTTAGATACCGGCGCGAGCAACCATATGTGTGGCGATAAAAGTGTCTTTACCGAACTCGACGAAAAAGTTAATGGTGATATTTGCTTTAGCGATGAATCTAAAGTTCCGATAAAAGGAAAGGGAAAAGTTTTAATAAAATTAAAAAATGGAGAAAATGATTTTATCTCTAATGTTTATTATGTCCCTAATATGTGCCTATGTCGAAAAATAGAATGTTTTTTTTGAATATTAGTTATGGTAGGGCTAAATGTTTAAAATCGTGTTTAAAAGAAAAATCTTGGCTTTGGCATTTGAGATTTGGCCATTTAAATTTTGGGGCACTAAAATTGTTGAGTAACAAAAATATGGTGAATGGTTTACCCCATATTGATCATGTCGATGAGCTTTGTGAAGGGTGTTTATTTGGAAAACAATCGAGAAAAAGTTTTCCTAATAAATCAACTACGAGAGCTAAAGCACCTTTAGAACTTGTGCATACGGATATTTACGGCCCTATAAAACCAAGTTTTCTCGGAAAAAGTAAACTATTTTGCTCTTTTTATCGATGATTTTAGTCGAAAGACTTGGACTTATTTTTTGAAACAAAAATCCAATGTTTTTAATGCTTTCAAGAAATTTAAATCTCTTGTTGAAAATGAAAGTGGTTTAAAATAAAGGCCATTAGATCGGATCAAGGAGGAGAATTTACTTCGAATGATTTTGAAAAATATTTGATGAAAATGGCATTTTTCGTCCTTTGACGGTTGCCTATACCACACAACAAAACGGGGTTGTTGAAAGAAAAAATCGATCTCTTTTAAATATGGCTCGTAGTATGTTGAAAAGCAAAAATATTCTAAAAGAATTTTGGGCCGAGGCCGTTGATAGTGCGGTTTATTTGTCGAACCGATCCCCATCTCGAAGTGTTTGGGGTAAAACTCCCGAAGAAGCGTGGAGTGGAAGAAAGCAGGGAATAGCGCATTTAAGAGTTTTTGGGAGTATCGCATATACTCATGTTCCGGACCAAAAAAGGTCCAAATTGGATGCTAAAAGCGAGAAGTTTATATTCATTGGCTACGACCCGAGGGCAAAAGGTTACAAGCTATACAATCCGGAGAACGGAAAATTTGTTGTGAGCCGAGACGTTGAGTTCGACGAAGAAGGAACGTGGAATTTCGACAAAATGGAGGACTACTATAATTTCTTTCCTTATTATAGCGATGAGGAAGACGAGCAAGTTCAAGTAGAAGAGGAGCCCACGACGCCACCACCATCACCTCCTTCACATGACGAAGTAGGATCCGCGTGTAACATAAGTGGTTTTATTTATGATTTAATTTATCCAAAAACGTTTTATTCAAATTTTACCAAAAACCGGTCACTCGACTAATTTTTAGCCAAAAACCGAAACTCTTCCAAAAAGCTTTATTTTAAAAACCTGTCACTAATTTTATAAATAAAAAGGACCCAATAGTTTTGTTTCTAAAGATTGATTATTTTTTAGTAGTAAATTAGTAATTTTGAGTAATAGTTAACTTTTAGAACTTTGGGGACCAAATAGTTTGCTTCTACAAACTTTTCCAAAACAGTTTTTATCTATTCAATTCAGCCCACTTTTTCAAAACAGAAACCTAAAACAAGAGAGAAAAGAGAGATAAAGAGAGAAACCAAAGCTTAGGAAGGAGAAGAACCACGTTAGCGGATTCTTACCGGAAGCATCTCCTCTACACGCTAAGGTAACGGGGGATATCCATTGTGACTAGACGAGGGTGTATGCTAGGATTAGGTTTTGCGTTTATTTTAAATTGGGGGTTTTGTCTTCTATCTCAATTATGATCTATTAAATTGTTAATTGGGTTTATTAGTTATATGTTTAATTCACTTATTTGAATTGGAGAAGTTGATGAGTTAGTTATATTAATTTCGGATTAATGAGATTATGGATGAGTTTGCATGTTTTATGCGTTGATTATGTGATTATATAGTTGTTGATGAAATTGAGTAATTTATTGTTGATTAAAGATGAATTGTAGTTTAGGCATACAAGGTGTTTGTTAAAATGCCTGAATGAGGTTTATGTTGTTAGACTTGTTTGGCTAGTTGTGAATCTAGCACCTATGCTTATGGGTTATGATTGAATTACGTTAGAGTGACGTATGAGAATGTGTTATTTGCGTGGATTTATATTATTGGCCGAGGCCTTGTGATTTAGCTGTAGTGGCAATGGTCTCTGTCTCTCCCTAATTCCGGGGACAGAAGACGGCCGAGGGGATAGGGAATGACTCGTCTTACGGACTGGGGCGAGTGGCGTGAGAGGTCCCAATGTGCATTATATTTATTTTATTGTTAGCAATGGTCTATGTCTCTCCCTAATTCCGGGGACATAAGACGGCCGAATGGATAGGGAATGACTCGTCTTACGGACTGGGACGAGTGACGTGAGAGGTCCAAGTGCGCACTATAAATCTACTTTTATGTTAGCAATGGTCTCTGTCTCCCTAATTCCGGGGGCATAAGACGGTCGAAGGGATAGGGAATGACCTACCTTACGGACTGGGGTAGGTGGCGTGAGAGGTCCATGTATGCTATTGATGTGTGTATAAGTTATTTAATTTATCTCGTTGTAGGATATTATATTTCTTTTTATATGTTGATTATCGTAGTTGTTTGTGGGTTCTTGCATTTATGGGATGGAGTGACGGTATTTTGTGGTGCCGTCCCGTCTATATATGTACGTGGGACTCACCGTTACAATTTTGTATTTCAGGTACAACTTAGGTTGAGGCGTATGGTTAAGAGCTTTAGCAAGGCATCACATGGGTTCAGGCTTTTGCTTTCTTTTTACTTAGATTGTTTTTGAGGTTGTAACCTACGGGCAAATTCATTCGTTCGTTATTTTTAGCTTTTATAAATCCTGTCTTGTAGCCGCGTTTGGCAAACAATTTATTTTATTCGTTTAATTGTTCCATTAGCTTGCAAATGTTTTCTTTTAAAATTTTAATTTTGTACCAACAGGTTGTTTTCCTTTTATTTAAAAAAAGGTCATGCCTCGATATCCGTGTTTATGGAATTTAGGGCGCGACACCGCGAGCGATGAAAGTTCAAGCGAAAGGCCCCAACGTTTTCGAACCTTACAAGACTTATACGAAGTGACCGAAAGAATCGACGACAAAGTTACTCTCTTTTGTCTCTTTGCGGGTTGTGAACCGATCGGCGTTGAAGAAGCGTTGCAAAACGAAAACTGGAGAAACGCTATGGATGAATAAATAAACTCGATAACGAAAAATGATACGTGGGTGTTGACGGACTTATCGAAAAAATGGGTCTATAAGGAGAAGAACGCAAAAGGAGAAATCAAAAAATACAAAGCTAGATTGGTTGCAAAAGGTTACAACCAAAAGGCCGACATCGACTACGACAAAGTGTTTGCTCCCGTCGCTCATTTGAAAACGATAAGATTTTTAATCTCTTTGGCGGCGCAAAATAATTGGAAAATAAATCAAATGGATGTGAAATCCGTGTTTTTAAATGGAAACTTAGAAGAAGTTTATTTGCAACAACCGCCGGGTTATGAAATAAAAGGTCGTGAAAATAAAGTTTTAAAATTGAAAAAGACGCTTTATGGTTTAAAGCAAGCTCCGCGAGCTTGTAATACTAGAATTGATAAGTATTTTCTAAGAAAATAATTTTATAAAATGTCCTCACGAGCATTCTCTTTATGTGAAAATGGATGAAAATGGAGATGTTTAGATCGTTTGTCTATATGTGGACGATTTGATTTTTACGGGAAATAATCCAAAACTATTTGAGGATTTTAAAGGTGTTAGTCGTGAATTTGAAATGACGGACATCGGACTTATGTCTTATTATCTTGGTATTGAGGTGAAGCAAAATAAAAATGGTATTTTTATTTTTCAAGAAGGGTATGCAAAATATATCCTTGAAAAGTTTAAAATGGAAGGGTGTAAACCAATTAATACGCCGGTGGATTGCGCTACAAAATTATCGAAGTATTTTGAAGAAGAAAGTGTGGATCCAACGTTTTTTAAAAGTTTAGTTGGAAGCTTGCGTTACTTGACGATTACGAGACCGGATATTTTATATGGAGTTGGTGTTCTTAGTCGCTATATGGAGGCACAAACTTTATCGCATTGGAAGGCCGCGAAACGGATTATTCGTTATATAAAAGGTACAATTGATTTTGGGTTAAACTACTCATTTTCTAATAACTATGAGTTGATTGGCTATAGTGATAGCGATTGGGGAGGCGACGTTGATGATCGAAAAAGTACAAGTGGATTCGTATTTTATATGGGAGATACGGCGTTTACATGGAGTTCGAAAAAGCAACCTATTGTAACGCTTTCCACTTGTGAGGCCGAGTATGTGGCCGCTAATACATGCATTTGTCATGCAATTTGGTTACGAAATTTGTTGAAGGAATTGGGAATGCCGCAAAATGAAGCTACAAAAATATTTGTTGATAATAAATCCACGATTGCCCTCGCTAAGAATCCGGTGTTCCATGATCGAAGTAAGCATATTGATACTCGTTATCATTTTATTCGTGAGTGTGTTGAAAAAGGAGATGTTGAAGTGAAGTACACGAAGTCACAAGACCAAGTGGCGGATATTTTTACGAAGGCTTTAAAGTATGAAGACTTTCGAAGATTAAGAAATTCACTCGAGTTGCCAAACAAGTTTAAGGGGGAGTGTTGAAATAATAAATTGTTTGGTTCAATCTTTGCTTTAATGCCATGAACCTTTCGGATACATGCATAGACCTTTGATATGGATGCATGGATAAGTTATGTCTTTTGATTTTCTAGAATAAATGTTCATAACTCAAGACCTTTGATGTTCTCTTGAGTTTAGTATAAATAAGTGCTCTACTTCCATTCATTTGTAAGTACACGAAAATTTAGTTTGAGTTTGATATTATAAGAGTTCATTCTCTCTCTATATTTTGCGTTGTCATTTTATATGAGTGAGTGGTCGTTTCGACCCAACAATATATATATATATATCAGCATATGAGCGCTCACCTTTCTTCCATCAGCTGAGATCACAAAATCACGAGTGCGAGAGACCAATATAGATTTCAATGACTGCTCTCTCCTAGCCCTTTCTTCTTGCTCCTTAAGCTCTTTAATTTTTTCAGAGCTAAAAGGATAAACATCAACTCCATATTCTTGAACTATTTCAACTCCATTTGTTGTCAGGACTTTTCCATTTTCATCAACAATCACGAGAAACGGGATGCCCATCACCTCAAATAACGAGTCCAAATTGTCACGTGTTTCAGAATCTGAATATGGTACAGCAAGCCATGGCATCTTAGAGAAATATTCTTTAAATGACTCTTCATCTTCGTCTGCTGAGGAGAATATTATCTCGAAATCGCCTTTTGAAGAGAGCTCGTTATAAAGCTCAACTAAATTTGGGGTGAACATTTGACATGGACCGCACCAGGAAGCTGAAAAATATATTCCGACCTTTTTGCCCTCCAAAGCATCGATTTTAACCTGCAACACAAAACAGTAGGAATTTTCTTAAAATTAAAGCTTTCCCAATTGAAAGTATCCAGATTAGAATAGACGAGGTTCTCGTGAGAGGAGTTTGCAAAAAGCTTTTCTATCGTATCAATTAAGTTTGAATCTTCAAAACACATTCGTTAGCCTATGACGTGCATCATTTGCATCTGTGCATGTAAACATATTCACATGCCTATTTTGCTTCATAATCTAGTAATCTACTAGAAAAACGGCTAACCAATTTTCAATATCTCAAGGGTCATATGTGGACGTGGTTTTACTTTTCTCATATCAAAGCCCATTTCTCTCATATCCCGTCTTCCGGTCTAATCCTACCCTCCACTTGACACGAGAAGTAGCATGCCTTTAAATTTATCAAATTTGAAAAATCAAGATGACAAATGGCCGTCACAGACAAGGTTACTGGTTTTAAACTCTCACTTAGTAAGTGCCCCACATCAGCCTGAGAAGAAGCTCTTGGGATGGAAAATAACAGTTAAAAGATTGCCTTTTTGCGATAAATTATGTATTTATTTTGTACTTGTACTAGCATGCTTCCTACAGAAGATCATGCATTTGCGATAGTTACCCCTTTATATTAGTTCAAATGTCCCCTACCCTTCAAACTATAACTCCATTTGGACATTTTATCAAACACACCGACATATTTTTCACAGTATCAACTACTTGAACATAGGTCAACTCAAGTCAGCTCTTTCGATTATACAGTCAAAACGCATGACTGATTTGCCATCCCATTAATACATCGGTAGATAGATACACATCTATATTCATACAACAAGGCAATTCTGTGATAAGCTCAATTCTTCCAAATTCATATCGTATGGGCATAATCAAATTCTTTATTTCACAAGAAAAAGCAAACTTCATTCTCTAATTTTCGGAAACACACAGGAGGGGCTGTTACCACATAAAACTACATAAACCTACGTCAGCTTAATACAAATCCACACTTCATATAGTGAACAAGGTAACATGCTTGGGTGATCTTTTATCCCACACAGACATAGATAGCTATATGCAAAATTAAATCGCTAGAACAAGCCAATTCTGTTACGGGTTTTTGTTACAGTTTTTAACATGTAGGGCATTTTTCGACTGCAACTACTAAGCAATAAGGTGGTCTATCTCAGACGAGGAATTCAAAACTTTTAGTTTATTTCAGGAAAAAAAGGAGTTCAGCTATTAAGTTGGACAACCAGATACAATATAAATACAACAGCTTGATAACTGCAAACACATAAGCTCTTCATGATGATTAAAAAATTCGGAAACCAAGAACAGAAAACTTTAATGCGCATTTCTTTAAATAAATACTCCCACCGATCCCTATAAAACTATGTGCAGCTTCGACTTATGAATATCCCATATCAAAATTGCCGAAATGAAAATTTTCAAAATGCAATCATAAAGTTTAAATTCTAAACTATGTGACCTAGTTTCGAAATTTTCCATTTCAGCAATTTAGATATAAGATATTTGCAAGTCAAAGTTGCATGTAGTTTCATAGTGATCAATTATTTATTTAAAGACACAGTGGACCTTGCCCACACTTAAAAATACTACACCCACCCAATAAAGCCGTTTTTTTTTAAATATTTTTTAGTTCAAGGAAAGCCCGCTCCCACACAGTTCTCCATTTTTCTCTTGAGTTTTAATTCGGTTGCCTGACTTTATTTTTAGTAGGCCAGGTCTCTACATAAAATGCTCCATTTGAACAAGAGCTCCTCACCATCTCAAACTATTTCAATATAAGTCAACTTAGCTAAATCTTCCTTCCAATTAGTCAACACAATCAGATTGGAACATGCCAACAAAATTAGAACTTGTTTGGCTACACACTTTTGCTTAAAGGATCTTAATATTTTAGATCAAAGCAACAAACTTTAAATGGTTCACCCATACAGCCTAAATTTGAAGTAAAAAAATACGAGCTTAACAAAAATGCAACCGGTGAAGGCCTTAAGATACGTAAACAATCCAAATGCCACAATCTGTTTAGTACACAATCGAAAATCACAAGTTTTAAAGCCTAAATTCACTTTCACGTGCAAATAAAACTCTAAGGCTGTGTTTGACAACAAATTTTTCTCGTTAAAAATCAGATTAAAAAAAAAAGATGTTTAAAAAATCTAACGAAAATCTATCTTTTTTTATTTTTCACCCTTTTTAGCCTAAAAATCTGCTTTTTAAAAGCTAAATAAACTGAATGTCTGATTTTTAACATCAAAATTCTAAAAACCTGCCAAAAAAATTTGTTACCGAACGGAGTCTAAACGAATTGAAAGGTGTTTTTTTTTTTTTTAATATATACATATTAAAATAAGAGACTACATTTATCCTACTTTATTTCACCTAGCTATTATAAGCTATATCAGGCAGTAAAACACACAAAACCATAATCTTTTGAATGGAATTTAAAAGCATAAAAACTGAGCTAAAAGCTGCCAAATAAATCCTAGATACAAGCAAAAAATATAACTAAGCTAAAAAGTTGCAACAAAACAAGTGATTATATTATATATTACATACATAAAATAACAAGACAAGTATAAATATCAAATGGGTAAGTGGGAATTCAGAATAACACAATTAATGAATTCATAGCAACTGGAAAGAAAGTAATATAACTGATTAATAAATATTTAAAAAAAGGAATAGAAAATGACCTTATTAGCCTTGTTGCGAATGAGAAAGTCTCTATCAGATGAAAATAAAAGGGAATTAATATCATAAATAACTTCTTCTACTTGGGTTTTCTCCTCTCTCTCTCTCTCTCTATATATATATATATATATATATTGGCTGTGAATAAAAAAAAAATCTGTAATAGAATCTGACAATTATGATTGTCGAGACGGGAATTTAATATTATTATATATATATATATATATATATATATATATATACACACGTGGGAGCTATCCATACACACATGAAAATACACAATATGTTTACACATCAATCACAACCCTTCATTTACTTACTTTTAATGGTTAATATTAGTTCATCTAATAACAAGAATAAACACATAATCTTGACCATTAAAAATAAGTAAATGGAGGGTTGTAATTGATGTGTAAACATAATGTGTATTTTTATGTGTGTATAGATCCTTCCCATATATATATATATATATATAGATAAAGTCAGAGAGATAATAAGGAAGATAGATGTAAAGTGAAATAGCAGTTATTTTTATTTTAGCAGTTTTTTTATTTGTAATTTTTTCAAGCTATCAATACTATTTTACAAATATTTGCTTCAACGCCTTATATAAGATATCTCGACATAAAGTAATAGTATAGATATATATATATTTGTCACTGTGTGTTTAATTTATTTAAGCTGGAAAATATGTAAAATGCTAATGTTTATATGTATTTTTCACTACTGTGAATTTACATTTATGGTCCTCATAGTTTGAAACAAATGTGTTTGCTTACTAGTTTCAATGGGTGACATTTTTGTGTGTCACATTCTATAATAATCATTCATTTTAGTGTCCTCATTTTTTTTTGTCATATTCAGGTCATTCATTTTAGTAGCCACTATTTTAATCATTTCACGGTTTTATAACCTATCGTTAATTATTTAAAACCAAATTAAGATGTGCCAGTGACGTCTTTACTTTCACGCAGCTATTACAATTATTTTAAACCAAATTAAGATGTGCCAGTGACGTCTTTTAGATGTTGTATGTTTTGATAATATGTTTTGTTTGATTATATATTTTGGGCATTGTCCCTTATATAAATGGGCATTTTAATCATTTTCTCTGTTACGCATCATAACATCCAAAAACCAACGGGTAATGGTATAAAACCATGATATTATTCAAATAGACTGTATTCGACAAAATCTCTTGTAGTAAACGACAGTAAAACAAAACTAAATAAAAGTAGAGGATATAAAAATAAAAATAAACAATTTGAATATTCATCTTAATCGAGTAACTTTTTATTACAAAAAAACAAGAAGTCCTTATGAATTAGAAAAAGTCCCCTACTGATTTTCACACAAACAATGTCCAAATTCATTATTGTAAATTGGGTTGAATATATCTCTAAAATATAATCATTTTTTCTTACAAAAACTTCTCAATCTGACTTAACGCGTTTGATCGGGATAAAAAGTTTCTCAATGGCAATGGTCACAGTGAACTGATGGTGGTGGTCTCGCGGCGGGGTGGTGATAGTTTCCCCGACAATGGAGGTAGTGTGGGGTTAAGTCAAATTATTGAGAGAGAAGGTATAATTTGAAAAGTGAACAACAAAATATTTGAACCCATTTTATATTGTACCTAAAACCCACGATTTTTACATCTTTATCTCTAAAACCCATTTTTTTGTAAAAATTACTCCCTTAAACCCGAATAGTTTAAAAAACGATACTAGAACCAATTCCGACTTTTGTGAAGTGCTTTTGAAAATCGAGTGTTACTGCCATTCTCATAAAAGTGGCCCTTACCCCCCAAAGTGTTAGTTTTTGGTAGTAGAAAGCCAATTTAAATGGGAAAAAAATACACTTAATTAATATACTGTAGTACCAGCTATTAACGATTTAGCTATCAGACTATAAAATTTAACAATTTACGTACTGAACTATCAAAATGTTCACAATTCAGGTACTTCCGTTAACTTGGTTAGATGGAAGTTAGTTGGGAAAAAATATGTTTAGGGTGTGTTTGGAACCCGGAAACGTGACGGGAAAAGTGATATGAGATCGACCGGGGTGGATCTATCTAATCAGGTTTTTAAAAGCCAAACTAAAGACTGCAACTCGTTACCTATAAAGAGGTGGGAACCTTGATATGATTAGTTGGTATATAACCGCGACCCGTCACCTATATAGAGGTGGGAATCTTGGTGAACGCCACAAGATAAGACCTTGATAAGTTCAAAAAGTTCAATGAATAATGAAAGGGAAAACTCTCAATTATATTAATCAAATCTGACTTTACAAGTCAGGAAATGACTCTTATTTATACTTGGAACAAGACTCCAAGCATGTGAAAAGTCTTAGAAAGCATTAAATAAACATAACTTCAATGTAGAATTGACCTATGATCTTCTAACGTATTCAACTACTAAAATTCAGCAATATAAAAGTAAATACAATACATTTGAGTTATACAACTCAAGAATGAACTTAAAGGTTCAATTAATTTGTGACGCTTGAGTTGTAGTCCATGAATCCATGCAAATGTATTGAAAAATCTGCCACCATGCATTGATATTTTCAATATTCATCCCATATATGATCAAACATTAATAACCGTAAAATTATCCTTCAAAGTAGTGTCTTTAATGGCTCCAATCAGATACACCAAGTGTTGGGCTTCGTTTGGACTTGTCTCGAGCTTTGATTTCTCATAATCAGTCCATATGTCTTGCATTTGCCCGTTAAGTGCTTCCTTGAACCTTTTGGCTTTTGATATTGTTATTGGCCCAATATGAACTTGTATTGAATGCCCAGGTGTATGAACCATGATCACATCATCTTCCACCCCTTTAAAAGGATTGTCCTCAAATCGTCAGCTGCATCAAAAAGAGATAAGTCAGAAATATTGAAACTTGCGCTAACATTATACTCATCTGGAAGATCCAACTTATAAGCATTGTCATTGATTCTTTCGACCACTTGAAAAGTACCATCTCCTCTAGGCAACAATTTTGATTTCCTTTGAGCGGGAAACTTTTCCTTTCGCATGTGCACCCAAACCCAGTCACCAGGTTCGAACACAATTTTCTTACGACCCTTATTTTCTTGGCTAGCATATTGTTCAGTTCTTCTTTCGATGTTTTGCCTCGTCTTTTCAAGAATTTGTTTCACAAACTCAGCCTTCTTTTTTCCCTATAAGTTCGTACGCTCAGCCATCGGTAATGGAATTAAATCCAATGGAGTTAAAGGATTAAAACATAAACAATTTCAAAAGGTGAAAACTTAGTAGCAGAATGTATACTTCGATTATAAGCAAATTCAACATGTGGTGAACATTCTTCCCATATTCTAAGATTCTTTTGAATTATAGCACGCAACATAGTTGATAAAGTTCGATTAACTACTTTAGTTTGACCATCAGTTTAGGGGAGACAAGTAGTAGAAAATAAGAGTTTAGTTCCTAACTTACACCACAAAGTTTTCCAAAAGTAGCTTAAAAACTTAGTATCTCTATCACAAATAATAGTTCAAGGCATGCCATGCAATCTTGCAAATTCTTTAAAGAACAAATTAGAAATTCGTGTGGCATCATTGCTTTTATTACAAGGAATGAAATGAGCCATTTTTAAAAACCTATTAACCACCACAAAAACCGAATACATGGCCCTTTTAGATCTTGGTAAACCTAGCACAAAATCCATAGAAATGTCAATGCAAGGTTCACTAGGTATAGGCAAAGGAGTATATAAACCATGAGGCTTAACTTTAGATTTAGCTTGTTTACAAGTAATACATCTCTCGCAAATACGCTTAACATCCCGTTTTAAATGGGGTCAAAAGAAATGTTCTAGTAAAATATCAAGAATTTTAGTTACACCAAAATGCCCCATTAATCCTCCCCCATGGGCCTCCTTGACAAGCAATTCTCACAAAGAACAAATAGACAGACATAATTTATTTTCTCTAAACAAAAACCCATCATGCCTATAAAATTTTCCAAACGCAACTTTCTCACATGCAACAAATACATTTTGAAAATCAGATTCATTGACATATAAACCCTTAATGCATTCAAAACTAAGTAATTTTCATCTAAAATTGAATGTAATGTATACCTTCTCAAGAGCGCATCAGCCACAACTTTTTTCGTACCTTTCTTGTACTTGATCACAAAAGAAAATGTTTTGATAAACTCTACCCACTTGGCGTGTCTCTTATTCAGCTTGTGTTGACCCCTTAAATGCTTCAACGATTCATGATCAGTGTGAATCACAAACTCCTTAGACCAAAGATAGTATTGCCAAGTCTCCAATGCCCTTACCAATGCATATAAATCCTTATTGTATGTTGGATAGTTTAGGGATGCCCCACTTAGTTTTTCGCTAAAATAAGCAACGGGAGGTCCTTTTTGCGTTAGAATAGCTCCAATACCTATTCCTGAAGCATCACACTCAATTTCGAAAGTTTTAGTAAAGTCGGGCAGTGTAAGCTAAGGCGCATTTATCAGTTTATCTTTAATTAAGTTAAAAGCCTTTTCTTGTTCATCACCTCATTTAAAACCAACATTCTTTTTAATAATTTCAGTTAGAGGTGTGGCTAAGCTACTAAAATCCTTAACAAATCTTTTATAAAAGCTTGACAACCATGGAAACTTCTAACTTCAAAAACACTTTTAGGAATAGGCCAATCTCTAATTGCCTTTATCTTTTCTTCATCTACTTCGATCCCTTTAACACTAACAATATAACCAAGAAATTCAAGTCTATCGGTACAAAAGGAACACTTATTCAGATTAGCAAACAACTTTTCTTTCCTTAAAACATCTAAAACAAGTTTTAAATGCTCACCATGATCATCTAAGTTTTTGCTATAAAATAGAATATCATCAAAGTACATCACCATAAATCTATCTATAAATGTTCTTAAGAGATGCTTCATTAATCTCATGAAAGTACTAGGTGCGTTAGTCAATGCAAATGGTATAACTAACCACTCATATAAACCATACTTAGTTTTAAAGGCTGTTTTCCATTTATCACCTTCTTTCATCCTAATTTGATGGTATCCACTTTTAAGATCAATTTTACTAAATAAACAAGAACCATGCAATTTATCAAGCATATCATTTAATCGAGGTATAGGGTGTGGATACTTTACAGTGATATTATTGATGGCTCGACAATCAACACACATTCGTCAAGTTCCATCCTTCTTTGGAACAAGTAACACCGACACCGCACAAGCACTCATCCTCTCTCGCACATATCCTTTCTCCATGAGCTCTCTAACCTAATTTTGTAGCTCCTTAGTCTCCTCGGGATTGCTTCGATAGGCTGGTCGATTAGGAGTAGATGCCCCGAAAATGAATTCAATCTGATGTTCTATTCCCCTTATTGGTGGTAAGCCATTAGGTATCTCCTTGGTGAATACGTTTTCGAAATTATGTAAAAGAGATTGAAACACACTAGGCAAAAAAGATTCATTAGCGTTATCATTTAAATAAGCCTCCTTGTACAAAAGTACAATCATCGGTATTCTTGAAAACATATCCTTTTTAACCTCACTTTCTCTTGCATAAATACTCACTTTTTTCTCTCTTTTCTTTCCTCTCCAAGTTTTTCTTTCTCTCTTTTCACCTCAGATTTGTTTGACTTCTCACTCTCATTTTTTTCACTCTCACTTTCTTTTCACACTCATTTTGTCTTTCTTTACTCTCTTGTTTCTTTTCTCTCTCATATTTTTTTTAATTTTCTTTCATCCTCACTTGATCGTCATGCAACTATTTTGGAGTCAAAGGAACAAGTGTAATTTGTTTCGTTTTGAACAAAAGTGAGTATCGATTTATATAGCCATCATGTGTCACCCTTCGATCGAATGGCCAAGGCCTTCCTAAAAGAATATGCCCCGCTTGCATTGTTGTCCTTTGATATTTCAACCTTGGGTTTCGAATAAGGTTTTTCCTCCTTTTTGCTCCAGTTTTGGTTCTACGAAGTCGAATCAGATTTTTTCCCCATTCGTGTGGAACTCTTCGTCTTCAATTGTCGTTCTACTTTGATAGCCATATGCACCATATCGTTCAGCTCGACATAGTGTTGTAACTCCACAACATTAGCAATTTCTCTATTTATCCCATTAAGAAACCTCGCCATAGTAGCCTCCCTATCTTTCTCTACATCATCCCGAATCATCGCCATCTCCATCTTTTTATGATAATCATCAACACTCTTAGACCCTTGGGTGATGTCTTGCAAACGCTGATAATAGTCACTATAATAATAACTAGGAACGAATCGCTTCCTCATAATGGCTTTCATCTCCTCCCAAGTTTCGATCGGCCTCTCCTTATTTCTGCTCCTACTAGAAACCAACTGATCCCACCAAACAATAGCATAATCAGTGAACTCAACGGCTGCTAACTTTACTTTCTTTAAGTTCGAGTAGTTATGACAATCGAACACCATCTCCATCTTATTCTCCCACTCCAAATATAACTCCGGATCATTTTTTCCTTGAAACGCTGGGATTTTCATTTTAATATTACCCATGTTGTTTTTGACCATGTCACCATGTCTACCCATCCTATCTCTATGTCAATATTCATCAATAGGTAAAGTAACATTCAATTCTCGATCGTCCTCCCCTTCCTCGTAACCTTCCCCTTCTACATCTTCATTTTTGGCTTCTCTTCTATGTCGCTCTCTTCGCCTTCCATTTCCATTAGCATCATTCCCTCAATGCACATTTTTCCCCTCATCAATTCGTTGGTTTATTTGTTCGAATTCAGTCGCAAATATCCTCCGCATTTCTTCCATCATCGCCTTCATTTGTAACTTCATATCAGCCCCTTGTGCCTCCATTCGAATCTATTTTGTTACAAAAAAATATTAGAATAAAACAATGGACCTCACACACTCCCTTACGTATTTACACTCAAAAATATGCACTCGTCACTCGTGTTTCACTCAATTGGCTTTTACCCTCAAATGATCTCACACACTCTTCCTTTTTCCGTTCAAATATGCACTCACTCGCTCAGCCTTACCCACTCGTAGTCTCCTCTATAGGTTCTCTATAAACTTAATAAACCACAAGAAACTCCTCGTAGCGTTATATAAGTGAAATGGTTAGTAACCAAAATTTTCTTTTGAGGTATGGGATTTTGCAACACTTATTGGACGGAGTGTTAGGTAATGACTATGATAAGGACTCCCGATAAATAAATTTAGCAAACAATCCTCTATCTTTTATATTATTTTTTTGTTTGCACTTTTTTTTGTGCCTTTTGGAATTTAATTTTTTTTTTTTTGATCCTCCTTCTATTTTTTATATCTCTTTTTTTGTATCTTTTTTTTTCAATGAGGACAACAAGACTCAACAACGAAATATAAATGATTTTTGTTTAGAATTCTTTTTTCGATAATAATAATAAAAATGATAGATAAAACCTGAATTGAGCCAAAGTTCTGATACCAAATGATACGAGATCGACCGCGGTGCATCTATCTAATCATGTTTTTAAAAGTCAAACTAAAGAACGTGACCCATCAGCTATAAAGAGGTGAGAACCTTGGTATGATTAGTTGGTATGGAACCGGGACCTGTCACTTATATAGAGGTGGGAACCTTGGTATGTGAAGACGCCACAAATGGTTATGGACTACGGAATGATAAGTCAGTGGTGAACGTCACAAGGTAAGACCTTGATAAGTTCGAAAAGTTCAATGAAAAATGAAAGAGAAACCTCTCAATTATGTTAACAAATCTGACTTTACAAGGTAGGAAATAGTTCTTATTTTTACTTGGAACAAGACTCCAACAATGTGAAAAGTCTTAGAAAACAATAAACATAGGTTCAATGTAGAATTGACCTATTAACTTCTAACTTATTCAACTACTAAAATTCAGCAGTATAAAAGAAAATACAATGCATTTGAGTTATACAACTCAAGAATAAACTTAAAGTTTTAATTAATTCGTGAACAAGAATCCATACAAATATATTGAAAAATCTGCCACCATGCATTAATATTTTCAATATTCAGCCCCTTTATGATAAAGTATTAATAACCACAAAATTATCCTTCAAATTAGTGTCTTGAATGGCTCCAATCAGATTCACCAAGTGTTGGCCTTCGTTTGGACTCGTCTCGAGCTTTGATTTCCCATAATCAGTCCATATGTCTTGCATTAGTTCGTTAAGTGCTTCCTTGAACCTCGTGGCTCTTGATCTTGATATTGGCCCAATACGAACATGTATTGAATGTCTAGGTGTAGGAACCATGATCACATAAAAAAAAATGAAAATTAATTTGAAATCATTTTCCACTCATGTGTTTGGAAAATTGGAAAAAGAAAATAAAATGAAAATAAAAGAAAGAAAAGAGAGAGCTAGTCTAACGTTTCTCATTTGTTTTCCTTTTACTCCCACTTTTGGATGTAAAATGATTTCCTCATTTTACAAACTAAATTTTTCAATACTTTCTTTCATTTTCTTTTCTATTGGTTTTCTTATGTAATCAAACACAAAAAATCATTTTCTTGGTAAATCAATTTCCTTTTCCCATCCAATTTACATGTTCCAAATACACCTTTAGTGTAGTGTACTATTAGTGTTTAACGATTTAAGTATTAGAGTACCAATTTTAACAATTGATGTACTAATATACGGAATTTGTCACAATGGAGGACCAACCGTTAAAAAAACATGATAAAATTTCACTCACGTTCCATTGTCTATCACATGGTGAATGCAATTTTGTCAACATCAGTAAAAAATAGATACTCAAATATGAGGTATAGCAATTGCAATTTCGTCGATTTATACTGTTAGTCCCTTAATTGGAAGAAATCTTGTACTTTTGTCCCTCAATTGTTAAAAATGATAGTCCAATACCTAAATCGTTAACCATTGGTAGTACAATACACTAAACATATTTATTGCCAACTTAGTTTCATTTTTTATTTTGCTTCTATTCCTTGGAACTTTTATAAGTTTAATCCTATTTTTTCGAAATGTTACAAATTACAATCTTTATACTATGATAAATCATAATATTTTACTAAAACAAATTAATTTCTAGCTTAATTTGGTCTCGTACATACATATTAAGTATCTTATTTAACATAAAAACATATTATTTGACTACTTTTTCTTTGTTTTTGTTTTCTTAACATCCTTTTTTTTTAATTAAAAATATAACAATTTCTTTAAACCGAATATAACGTAAGTTTTGGAAATATGACATTTGGGTAAAAATTTATTTCATGCCACATCATTATTTGTATCATTTCATTCGAAAAGGGCAAGAAAATTGTTATTTAAAAAAAAAAACATTCATTTTTTAAATAGAAAATATTTTTTTAAAATATTTTTAATTTCTTTATATACACAAATTGTTCATATAGGAAGTGAATGTTAATATGGAATATATTATTTGCAATAATATATGTTATGCATAACATAATATGTATAAATACATATTATGTTGTATATGTATATGTGTGTGCGCGTATGTGTATGAATTAATACTAAAATGAGACATTTCAGAAAATTCTGGGTTAAATTCAGACATATTATAAACAAGAGGACCAAAATGAAACTTCAAACTAACTTGTATCCATTTCAATTAACGGCAGTACTTGAATTGTGAAAATTTTGATAAATAAGTACTTCAATTGTTAATTCTCGTAGTCTGATACCTAAGAAGTTTCAAATGCTATTTTCTCTATCATCACAATCCGAATCTAAAACATACATTTTAAATTCATCGTGATATCATAGAAATATAACACAGACTAATGTTGATGTTACAATACATTTGACACAAATGACAATATGTAAAACCGCTACATCTCATTAAATTATATTGATTCACCTCCAATAAGTCTGGATCAACTAATCAGTTAGCCGCTCACTCGGAGCCGATGGACATAACTCAAAACACAAAAGTTTGCTTATTCGCAATCAAATAAAAACATCATAGTATTTACTTTTACAGTCATAATAATTCAAATTAACAAATTTACTTTTAAGTATACTAACTAGTGGCATAAATGTTATTTATTATCATGAGAAAACTATTTCAAATAAAATAAATAAATGAGCAACAAAAATAACTATGGATTGTTAATAAATATGGTCCCTAATCCAATATTTAAAACTTTAATCCACCATCATCCTAATCACCGTAAATAATATGCTTCGATGGGAGGACGTATATTATTTAACATTCGATGTGCTAGTTTAGCCATTTAATTTTACTATCTAGACAAATGTTAAAGTAAAAATTAAATATCTTGCTTAAATTTGGTCGTATAAATATTAACATAGCCTCAGATAGAGATGGATAATAATATTTATATCTAAGTGAATATCATCGCTAGTTAAAAATCCATTGTTTCAGTATGTAATCACTCAGATGGAGAGGTGATTAGATACTAACAAAACATTATACTTTATAGTTGATTTTTCCGTAATTATTCCATCCGATGGGGAGGAAAGCACTATAGCCAACGCGTAAAATAATTACTTCATTTATAAAGTAGCGATGGAGACCATGACATTTATACGAAATAAATTCACTCTCACTTAGGGATACAAATTATACTTAGTGATCCGTAGTTAATTTCATCCGATATGGAGGAAGCCACTATAGCCAACGTGTGAAAATTTAATAAATCACTTATAATTTGCTATCATACAATTCAATTAACTATTAATTAAATCAAATTGTTATTAATTAAACAAATTAATTAAGTGTAAACAATATTAATTAATGTAGTTAATCAAATTCAAACTATTATTAATCAATAAAACAATTATCAATTCAATATAAATAGTTTCTAATTAATTAAATCTTAACTTTTATTAATAAATATAAAATATTAATTAAATATAAATACTTAATAATTAATTACTTTCATATTTTCAGCTTATATAGAAACTAGTATACTGAATCTGTCCAAAACTGAAACTTGGGGGTCAACATGTAACTGTTTTCAGTAAAATTGTATCTTTCAGAAATGTTGTGGTCTAATGGGAATACTAGGAAACTCATCTGACCCATTTAATAAAAAATAGTAAAGTTAAAAGAAATCCCTTTCTCATTTAAATTTACAAAAGAGGTTATAAAAAACAGCTAGGGTTTTAAAAACCGAAACCCGCCGCCGCTTATGAACCATATCCAGCGACCACTAAGCCGGTCTGGTCTTGCCACCATGGTCCTAGACCACCGTGGCGAGCACCATTAACCCGCAGATTTTCACCACCGAGCTCCGGTTGCTGAGGCGTCAAGGGCTCCTCTCCGGTATCCATTCCGGGAAAAACACTAACAATCACAACCCAAAAACACTGACCCAACATCAGATTTCATATAAACGAAATCAAAACTGAGATTATAAGTATCAAATACTAGTTCATACATATATACCTACACGCTTTGTAAATCTTTTTTCATATTTTTTTTTTCTTCTGAATTAAAGTTATTAAACTATACACGTGTGTGTATATATATATATATGTAATCAAAAAAGTATATTTGTATACAAACTAATAATTCACCCAGTACAATACCCACTAAATAAACTTACATAAAGTTGTCAAGAGTACTATTTACACGTTTACAAATACAAGTAAATAAGACAAACTCATTCACGTAATAGTAGCAGATGTACAAGTTATACTCCATACAAACATGAAAGATGAAACATATACTGAATCACATATCCTGAGATATGTACACGTAAACATGGATATAAACATCCTATATAAGCATACAGTATGATCTCCGATTAAAAATTTAATATAATCATGTCTCTGTTAACAATTGTTGGAAACACATTTGATTTTGTAGCGGAAAAATTGGCTTGGATCCTGATTATAGTGTATATGAATTATATAAAAACGATACAGAAATACCTTATGAGCAGAGATAGATTATACCTGATAATGACCTGTACTCTCATATTGTTAGGAAATTCTAATTTAATCTGGTTATGAGATCTATTTTTTTTCCTTACCATAAGAGTAGTATACATAAGATACAGCAGACACCTAGTGCACTAAAAAAAATAGATTTCTACTTAAACTAGAACTCTAATCTTACTTAGATTAGTATTTAATTAATAAATATTATATAATCTTATTAACAAATATCAATATAATATTATTTAATTAATAGTTTACCAATGTTAGGATATTTTATTAGTAAATTATATTAATTTTCATTAGATAATATAATTGATGCAGGTGATTTGAAGAAAGGAATTAGGTAGTAAATACTGATTCTGTTTTGGTTTGATGAAATGCTTGAGTATCAATTATCTACTCTTTTTTTTCTTGAAATAGATCAATTTATCTACTGTATCCTATATCGTTTGGCAAAATCAACTTATGTTTTATATTTACTAATAGACAAATATTGGACGTTTGAGTTTGACTACCACAACGTCATCATGGATTCTGGAGAACGATACTGCACTTTTTTCTAAGGTAGAAATTTCTCATAAATTAACTAGTAAATACTAGCACATTTTATTTTTAAAAAAACTTTGTGTTTCCTATTAAGCTGTGTTGAACCATGAGTTCAATAATTAATTTTGATTATAAGTGTGATTATAATTTAATGATTTTACAATTCGATGATATAATATTTGATCTTTTCCAAAAAGAGAAAATGTATATTTCAGGACTTAAAATAATAAAACACTCAATAATGAAGCCAACAGTTCAAACGGAAGTCGATTCGAAATCCGAACGAGCAAATTATAAGTGATTCAAAAAGTAGAAAAAATCAGTGCAGAAATCTCGATCGAACGAGATAAAGTCCGATCAAGATACATGTCGATCAATCGAAAAATACAAGTTATAAAGTTTTCCAGAAATCTCAATCCATCGCGATTCAGTCCGATCGATCGAGATTTAGTTCGTTTCAAAAAAGTTATTTTTTGCTTTTTCGAAAACAAGTTTTTACCCATTGAATAAAAGCCACAACAACTCTCAACGGTCATCTATGGACTAATGAATATTTTGGTTTTACAAAACACTCCAAATCACTTTCCAAAATACACCAATCATCATTCTTTAATCTCTCTCTATCTAAAACACAAAAACCTCTATTGTTAAACAAAAAAAGCTCGAAAAGAGAGAAATTGAGAAGAAATCGATTCAAGTTCAAATCAAAATCAAATATCGTCACATCCTTCAAATTAGTTTATTTAGAACTCCAATTATGAGTGCTGTTTTATTTTTGATAAATTTATAAAGAGCAAATTATAAGCTCATATGTGAGTGAGTGTTTTGGTAGAACCTTTTAAGCCAAAGTGTTGGTTAAAAGTTTTAGGTTAAACAGTTGGGTACGCATAGATTGATGGAGAGTCGTTGACTTGTATACGTGTTCGCTTGCACTTGTATCAAGAGTATGAACCTCAGGTAGAGAGTGAGCAAATCGATTGATTAGCTCGGTCGGATTTGTAATCTTGGAAAGAAAATTATAGTGAAATACTCGATAGCGTGAATACCGAGTAGAGGACTAGACGGGTTTGCCGAACCTCTATATATCGTGGTGTCAACTTTTTCACTTACTATTTACTTTCCGCAACTTATATTATTTGTAATTGTGCGCATGTTTCAATTTATTCATAGATTATCATCGCATATTTATTTTTGCAAATATATATTGAGCTAGTTGGGTTGTTAGTTACGATTAGAATTTTAATTCCGCGAAAAACGCCTAAAATGTTATTCACACCCCCTCTCTAAGGTTTAGCTGCACGGGCCAATAAGCCGTCTCTTCACTTTTTTTTAATTAAAATTGGAATGATCAACTAATTGATTTTATTGAAGAAAAGCGATTATGGCGAAAGGCCTCGTTACTAAACTTGCTTCAAGAACGAAGGAAGGAAAATAACAAAATTAAAGCTGTAAGGAAAAAAGGAATAAAACATTGTATGGGGAACTAAATAATTAGCAAAAATATTTTGTTCGATTTTCTACACAGACTTCTCCGTACTTGATCTAGATGAACCACAAATATTGGCACATCATTCTCGATAGTCGCCACTTTTAAGGTAGAAAATTCCCTTAAGTAAAAAAGTCTAAAAAATTCTCGCTTTTTTGCCCCCATTTCTACAAATTGCATGCATCTCTATCTTAAAGTTTAAATTCAAATGAACTTCTTTCCTAGTTCCTTACTTGAGTAATATATTCTATCACAACTTTCCTAAAGGATTTATAGCAATGAGAAATTTCTGATTGAAAGACTGTCATTCTAATCAATTTCACCAAAAATCGAGTATTTATCTTCAATTTCTTCATTATCATACTCATGTCTGAATGTGATACCTAAATCGAGTAATACCATGCACACAAGCTAGGTCTGTCATTTCTTTTTCTTTTTCTATATTATTGATGGGAAAGACCTACTTTTCAATTAAATTAATGCTTAAAAAGATTATATTACAAATGAAGTCCAAATTAAAACAAGAATGAAAAAGAAAACATAGCAACATAAGGAAAAACTAACTAGTACTAATACTTCTTTAAAATCCATGAAGATGAGCGTGACACTCTTAAAACTTTCTGTTCGAACGCCAATATTAATTCATCTTATAATCGGAATTAGAAGATTATAAAAAGAATCGGTTAAAAGTCCAAACACAAGCAAGTGCAACATATGAACTTTCACTAGAGGTAAATAGTATAATTATCAAGAAATTTTGTTTAGGGTAAAAAAATGCATTTCTTCAGAAACCCTTTTCCAGAAACGAAGATCGGACTCTTTTAAAATATTGGGGAGACGTTTCATAAACTTATGTGGAACAATGTAAAATCTTTCATAATGCCTTTTAAATATTAATTTAAAAGTAATAATATGAAAATTAAATTTTACTAAAATTGTAAGAATTTTTTTTACGATGTTGTACTTTTAACAAAGTAGAAACAAATGCATTTTATAACATGTTGAAATCAAGTTACTAAAAGCAAACATATAATATTTAAATAAATTCTGTGTTTAGTTACTCAAATTTTAGCTATTATATCTTATACTAATTTTTTTTTAAGAAATTGACTAATTTTTCATTTATGATTATAAATTATTGTGGAATTCATGAACTCAATTTAAGTTAAATAAAAGTCTTGTATATATTTTATTCAATTTTTTTTTATACTTATACAGGCATTTCCGTTCACATAAAATATTATTCCAATTTTCTCGTTTCCGTTTCTATACCGCCCCTGTTTTTCTGTACCGCCCCGTTTTTGTTTCCCAAGTTTAATAACTATGAGCTACAGCTTTTATATTTGAATTTGCGATTTTTTTGACAATTTTCTCTTTCATATTTTGAATATGTATATAATAAAGCACAAAAGCTAGTTATAGGCGGAACAGTAAAAGGGCTTGTGAAATGTGGACTGGTCTCTGGGGATGTTTGGTTGATTAAGATTAGAATTGACAAAAAGGGATCAAAATCTCAACTTTCTCTCTATACAATGCATACAAAGTAGTAACATTTCTTTGCAGGATGTAGATCAGGACAATGGAATATCTTTCTTTTTTGTCTACTTTATTAAATAAAGAATCATCTCCTCTTTTCATGGCAAGGAAAACTATTGGAAATAAAATAGAAATACATACTATCACAATTTACTCCACAAATTCGATGCTATGTATGCTAACAACATAAATAGATCAATACTAAAAATATTTATAAGTTACATTAAACATGAAAAATGAGCTTTCTGTGTTCTCAAATACAAAGTAAATCTAATTGTTGGGCATGCTATATAGTATATAGTATAAATATAAACATCACAGATTGAATGATAGCTCGTCTAGTGTTGTTTTAATATTTTTAGTTGATTTAGAGTGACAAACATAAAAAATCGAGTTTCTGTGGATTGCAGCTACTCCTAGCTACCCATGCTTATCGTCTTATTAACTTGCTGCTTTAAACAAATGATTAGTAATTATTTGAGGCTAAAAATTAAAAAAGAATGGTTCCATCTTGATTAAAATTTCACTTTTTTCAGTGCATAAACCAAAAATTACTCGGAATCAAGTGCACCAAACACAACTTATAAGCAACATAAAACCGACCGAGTTTAATGCTGTAACCAACAGCACGTTTTTTCATGTTAAACACATGTTATAATTCTATAATGCCTATATATATTCTCTTCATCCATAAGCTGTATTTTTTCTTTAAACCAAACCTTCAATTCTTGTTTGCTCTTCTTATATAACTTCAACCACGATACCTTATTCTTTTCACTTATTTTTCTTTTCTTGATAGGTACCTTTCTTCTCACTCAAAGCACAACTCCGCCTCATACCTCATACTAATTACCTCTATATTCATTACTATACCCACTCTATCAAATATTCAAATATAACAAAACCTCACTAGCTATGTCATTCCAAGAGCAACAACAACAACAACAACCTGGTTTGGTTTACCCAAACACCACCATCTCACCATCCCACTCAAAGGGCTCATTCGGGGCAGTTTTCATCGTCTTGGCCGTGATAGTGGTTGTTTCCGCCTTGTCTTGCTTTCTCAGCCGCCTCTGTAGCCGTAGACACCACCGCCAGAGCCACCACCAAGAGCCGCCACGGCCTAGGCCCGAGAAAAGGGAGTCTAAGCAAGGGCATCATGGTAATTTCAACAATGGAGAGATGGGGGATATTGAGTTTGGGTTCGGAAAGGATTTTCGAAATGGAAAACAGTTTGGGAATGGAGAAATGGTGAAAGGAGCTAAGGTTAAGCCTAACGTGAGATTTGAGTTTAGAGGTGATCAGAGGGTGGTTGGTGAAAGGGGAGCTTGAATGTGAGGAGCTTATAAGTGCAATATGTTTAAACTTACGGGGATAGGGTTTGTACTCTGTTGGTTGCGATTTTTATCTATGTTTTAATTTTGTTAGTGTCACTTTTTGGTTAGAGTTATGGAGAATTTGAATGCATGATTATGATTATGTGGAAGTGGTTTTAAAAATGTAAACTGTATTTTGAAATGAATGGATAACTAGTTGCATTAGACGGATTTTTCTCTCTGTTAACAATTGTTTCCAAATCATTTTAAAAATGTATTTTGATTATTCCTCAAAAAAGACTAGTTACATGAAGGAACATTGTATGGTTAAGAGAACCATATTCAGATTGGTTAAACAAAATTGGATTGTTAGTTCTACTTAAACCTGAAGAATTGACTCAAAATCTGATATAGGATTTAAACTGTTTATGTTAAAGTTACAAATTCCTGTAAGTCCAGCTAAACTGAAGATATTATCAGTGTCTTGAAAGATGTATCTCTTAAAACTTGTTTTGGTCATAATCATCTAATAGACATCGATCCATATTATTCTGAAGTTCCTTCCATCTTGAAATTTGTCACTGACAAACCAATTGCAATATGATTTATTGGGACAAATGATAAATGATACTTTAAATATTCGTTATCATTGCGCTAGTAAACAATTCTTAGAATATTCTCTACATCAAAATCCCAAACAAGTATAGAGAAATTATGAAATTTCAATAATGTTATGTTTATTTTCTGTTCTTTTTCTCCACTTTTGTACAGAGGTGCGTGATTAGTGGGGAAGGCATCTTGCTCATTAAAAACTCAAAGTTATTTATCAACCTAAGACTCGTTTGTTTGCAGAAGAAGTAGTCTCGGAACTACGAATACACTGAGAATTAGGATCGGATAGTGAAAGGTTCAATATACGTTATCCCGGAACTAAAGATACCACCCTCCCCTTATTATTACAAATGACTTTATTTGGGGTCATTTGTTATCTCGTTGTACTAATAGTTCCGCTCATATTTGCACATAAAACATAGCATTTGTGGGACCCACTGCATTTGATATATCATCCTGCCTAATCCCGTCCCAACCAAACAAGGTCCTAATCTCCAATGATTGCATACTACCATGAGGGAGCCCTACGAACATTAAAGAATCTATGACAAAAAGGGTAAAGCAGTACTAATTAAAACTAAGTTAAAATGAGATGAGAAGATATATCAGTACAATAATGCTTTAGGGAAATGTCAGGCAATGTCCAAAACATACAATCTCAAACCTAATTACCAAAACATAAATTTTCAAACCTTTCTTCTCAAAATGTACAACTAACTAACTAACAAATTAAATTAAATTAAATAAAAAATATTAATATTAATATTCTATTTAAAAAGAAAACGTATTTTTTGAAAAAAAGTCAAAAAATATTAAAAATATTTCTTTTAGAAAAATACCAAAATATGCATACCTAAAGGTATACGTACTTTTTGAAGTGTGCATACTTAAACGTATGCGCACTTTTTGAAGTTTTTAAAAAATTATAAAAAAAATTAATTTCTTACACAAAAAATAATAAAAAAATAACACTTTTTGAATTGTGCATATCCAAAAGTATGCGTATTTTTTAAAATGTGCACATCTACACGTATGCACACTTCAATATTTTATTTGTTATTAATATTTTTGAAATTTTGCCTCTTATTAGTTAGTTAGTTAGTTAGTTGTAGATTTTGGGAAGAAATGTTTGTCATAATATGTTTTGGTAGTTAGGTTTGTAAAGTTGTATATATCGGTAATTTCGCCGAGATGTTATTAATAGAAGAACTATTTACGTCACTGTTAGGATAGCAATTATCCCTTTTATTAGTACTAAGTCTTAACATTGCCACCTAATCATTCCCATTTCTGAATGTTAAGACATTAGTAATACGACATGAAAATAATATCAAATATGTTATATTCGGTATCGATCCGACCCGTATAATAAAATAGGTATCCAATGCATACAATATGAGAAACAGTCATATGATAAGGCTATGATAGTCTTTTCCCTTTATAAAAGAAGATAGGCATTAACCCGCTGGACTAATGTCAAATGATAGAAGCCCAATAAACTAAAAGTGCATGATCAACAGATGAAAGTACCACATGTTAACATCCTACGGTGCACGTACATCTATAAATAAAGTCAAATAGTAGTACAATATGGCACCTGATTTCTAGCAGAAAAAGGCATATCGGTAAAGAGAATTTTCATAACTTATCTCTCTAGAAAGTACACGAGCATATAAAGTCAATTCAACCTCCCGAGAACAAATACTGAAGAGGAAGGCACATATATCGTACCGATCATTAAACAATTGAGATTATATTGTAACCAAAGTGATCTGTAATCGATAAACTGTTTAATAATCAATAAATGATATATGTTCGTCTACATTGTTATCTTTAATCTCTTAAATAATCATCATTGAGAAGCACGATTTAACCGATCAAAGTCTATGCTTTATCAAATGACTTATGTTGTGTTAGTTTTATACTATATTCTTGGTGAAACTAACAGTGAATAAACTTAAATGTTACCAGATATTTTCTATAAATGTTATTTTCCCATTTTAATATAACATTTCAGGTATCAACATTTCATGGTTGTAGTGATAAATGTACTGAAATGCCATAAATGTATTAATAAGGAAGAACCAGCAGCTTATCCAACATTTTGAGTTCCAGGTTCCAAATTTCCATCATGTATATTAATTTGAATTACAAGCTTGGATTCAAATTTAGAGAATGTTATTCCAATTGTTGATGAGCCATAAGCCCACATTGTAGTACACTGTATACCATTATAATGTCTCAATTCATAGAATTTGGGTTTTCTATCCTACTGGGATTTAATGAGCTTCTTCTAAAATATGTTTTCCTATTTCCTGCAGTTTTTGACACCGGATGGCGAATGGCATATATACTTCAGAATCAAACTTTTGAAACCAAATTCCTTTTATTACTAAATGCCTTCGTTTAATTTTTTCCTCCCATTTGAGAGGAATTAAGTAGTTCTATTAATGATACGACAGGAAAATATTACCCAATAAGTGGTATTCAGCAATGACCCGACCCATATAATTAAAGTAGTTATCCAATGCATCAAATATGGGTAACATACTCAGCATAAGGCTATAATGGTTTTTTTCTTCATAAAAGAGGAAAGGCAATGACCCATTGTACTGACTCGAAATGATAGAAGCTCACTGAACTAAAAGCCCATGATCAACATATGAAAGTATCACATGTCAACATCCTGCGATGCACGTACCCCTATAAATAAAGTCAAATAGTAGTACAATAGAGGATTTGATTTTCACAGCAGAAAAGGCATATCAGTACAGAGATTTTTCAGAACTTATCTTACTAGAAAGTACACGTGCATGTAAGGTCAAGTCAAAACCCGAAGACTAATACCGAAGAAGAAGACACATATATTATACCGAACATTAGACAGAGGAGATTATATTGTAAGCAGAGTGATCTGTAATCAATAAATTGTTTAATAATCAATATAATACATCTGCTCATCTATATTGTCATCTTTAATCCCTTAAATAACTATTTTTAAGAAGCACAACTTAACCGACCAAAGTCTATGCTTTATCAAATGACGCTGTCTCTACACTTCATCTAGTACTAACTAGTTGTGAAGATGAACACACAAGTCAGTCAGCAGAGCAAAATGGTAACGAACTTAGAAGAAAACCATCCCGAAGAGGTGGGCACAACACCAAACAACACATAAAACAGGCAAGCCAGAGAATCTAATCTGTTCAACCCAAACGGCAATGTAATACGCATCCATCCCGACGAGCTAGACGCACGACTAGCTATTAAACGGAGATACCAGGCTCTCACAGCCAAAACCTGACCATCCATTTCCAACCTCCCAAATGAACATTCGCACCACCATGAACAACCCCTAATGGTGGATGGGATTATAGACGAAAACCCCTTGGACTCTGAAGAAGAGCGATCCACATTAGCAGCAAGAAGAATAAGAAGAAATCAAGAGAGGACCCGACAGCTAGACAACATAGCACCCGTGATAAACGAAACACAAATGGATGACCTAAGGAGGTAAACGAATACAACAAGATCGAACTCCAGGCATCAGCTACCGACCATGTCCGCCAATTCTAGTTCACACAAGGAGAGGGTCATTCGTTTCCAACATAACGATTAAGAGGTCATGGAACTGCAATCAAAATACAATTATGTCGATGAAACAAGAAGATCCCATCAACGCCCGAGAAAACCAGTGGCATTCCAATACGGAATGCCACTTATAGACACATAGGAGCAACAAAATGTCGGACAACCAATCGTTCCACCATAAATAATCACACCATCTACAGTGGAATTCCAACCGATAGTCCTACCAACAGGAAATGTGGCAATGGTTTCGAGAACCGATGAAAGCTATCACGTCCAAGTTCAAACCCAGCTAGCAGCTTGCAAGACAGCCATGGCAGCTGTAGGAATAAGGATGCCGACAGGTCAACCAATCGGCCATCAAAAAGAATTCATGAGGGGCAACCACATGGAAGATGCCACTTATAGGGCAGCCATGTAGGTAGCTGGACGAAAGCATGAAGCAAGATGGTTCCAACAAGGGGAACGGCCACCGGTAGTAACACAACCGCAACCGTTCACACTAGGGAACGGATTCTAAGGCACCCAAGTAGGACAACCATATGGCCTAAACCTGGAAAACGGGGGATACAGCGAGAACAGAGTGGGAAAAATGCATGAGTATTACATCCCCATTCACACGAGCTATGGTAGTGGAGCATACACGCCACAGTACCAAACGCAAGATAAAGTCTTCCAGCAAGCATGTGAGGTCTGCCAGGAAACACCATGTACCGGGCAGATAGCACGGTACAGAAACCCAGTATGATTCGTCATTCTAGAGTTCAAGCTATACGACGAGACCGATCGACCATCTGGGACATTACAAGACTAGGATGGAATTGTGGAGCGAGGAATCCACTTTAATATGCAAGTTTTTCAAGAACAGTCTAGGTCAAGAGTCTTCAACCTGGTATCACAACTTGCTGAGGAGTTCTATAAGAAGCTGGACTGAACTGCTCAGGGTCTATTCCAACCGATATGCTACTCATAGAAAGAAGAATGTCACTATCGAGACACGTCTTAAAATGGCAATGTTGCCAAACGAGCGGCTCAATGACTACTGTATACTTTTCATCGACGTAGCCAATCAAATCCATCAGTATGCCAGCAACATTGCAATCCAAAACTTTGTCAACTCCATTCCAAACAGACACTAGGCACGAAGGAAGTTATTTGGCAAAAAATTCTCAACTATCGATGCACTCCTAGCCTACTGCCATCACCTGACAGACAAGAACAATGAAATGAGGAACCTTAACTAGACTTGACCAAAAAGGGAATCGGTTGAAACACATGTAGAGCAGAAAAAAGTCAAGGGTAACCGCGGAGAAGCAATGAAACTGGCTAACAGAGACAATGTATACATGAAACCCGAAGAGCAGATGAAGGAAGAGCGCCCTATCAAAGCAGACAAAAAACCATATCAACTAACATATCAAACACCGAACAGGCCACCCCATCAAGAACGCAATCAGGAGAGAGAGCAATACTGAAGGAATGTCAAGTCGGTCGAACTCAAATATAATTCAACTAATCCACTGAGGACATTTTGAGGGACAATTGTAGAGGGAGTAGGTACTCAAGACCAGGGTTGTTTCGTATCCCCACCCAACCAGAGAGACAAGAAACTATTCTGCGCATATCATGAGAATCACGGCCACCTCACATAAAACTGCAGAAATCTTCGATGGAAGATGAACCTATGGGGAGACGCATGATATCTAAATAAGTTCATCAAGTGCGGCATGAACAAAGACAAGCAACCGGCCATAGAAGGATCTGCAAGCAGAAGCGGAAAAATGATCAATGTCGTCCACTTGTCCCGACTCAGACCCACAGGAGGAGAACGAGCTGAGTCGTTCTCCTCCAAGGCATCCTCATCAGCCAAGAGGCAATGCGTGCAAGAGAAGCACCTACCCATCTCCTTCTCCGACCATAACAAAGAAGGAATCATTTACCTCCACAGGGATGCAATCAACCTCCGCGTCAAAACCGATGTAATCTTGATAGTTTTTATTTTGGAAATGATGAAACCACTTAGTAAAATAGTCATCAACGTCACAACTGGAACAGTGTCGGTACCAGTTGAATTTTTGGTGGTAAACGACAACTCGGGACATAATAAGATTCTAGGGCGACCGTGGCTTCACGCCATGAGAGCTATACAGTCGACTTACAACCAAAAAGTCAAGTACCCAAATAGTAAAAGTAGGATTGAAGTTTCCAGACACTGTGAGGACATAATGGCACTTTAAGAAAACGGTTGGTCATCAAGGAGCAACCGGCAAGCCCGAAGAAGCTGGTAGAAAAAATTGCCAAGGAAGAAAGGGTAGTAAAGGAGCAAGTGGGAGAAAACCTGAGGAAGGTGAGAATTCTAGGAATGGACGAAGAGCATTATTTCCTGTTAGAAGAAAACATTCCCGAGAAAGAGGCAAAAAAGATGGAGGAATTTTTATTCGAAAATATAGACAAATTCGCATGGAGCCCTAGTGACATGCCCGGGTTAGACCCCAAATTGGCATGTCACAAGCTAAGCGTGAACCCTGAATACAAGCCAATTGCACAAAAGAGTAGAAGAATATCAATGGAGCATAGAGAGGAAATTATATCTGAAGTATAGAAGCTACTTGCGGTGGGGGCTATAAGAGAGGTGATGTACCCTGCATGGTTGTCGAAACCAGTGGTTGTTCCTAAGAAAAATGGACACCTAAGAGTGTGTATTGACTTTACCAGTCTCAACAAGGCCTGCCCGAGGGACCCTTACCCATTGCGAAGAATTGACCAGTTGGTCGACATAACAGTAGGGGCAGAAAGTATGACCTTTTTAGATGCATACTCGGGATACCACCAAATATCACTGACTAAAGAAGATCAGGAGAAAACATCATTCATCTCACCCATGGGGATTAATTGTTACAAAGTAATGTCGTTCGGATTACAAAATGCAGGAGCTACGTATCAAATAATGATAACAAAACTCTGTCAAAGACATATCAACAAAACAATGGAAGTTTATATAGGCGACATGGTCATAAAAGGCAAAAAAAAACAAAATCTCACCTACAAGACCTAAGGGACGTATTCCAAACTTTGGGAGAATACAAGATGAAGCTCAATGCAAGGAAATGCGCATTCAACATAAGTAAGGGTAAGTTCCTAGGACACATGGCCAGCCAAAGAGGAATCGAAGCAAACCCCGACCAGATAACGGCCCTAAGAAACCTAGCTGCACCAAAAAGCAAAAATCAAATACAGGAACTCACAGGAATGATGGCCGCACTAAGCAAATTCATTAGCCGATACGCGGATAAAGGACAACCTTTTTTCGACACGCTCAGAAAATTAAAGAAGTTCATATGGAAACCCGAATGCAAAACTTCTTTTCACAGCTTAAAGGAATACTTTAAGACACTGCCCATGTTAGTAAAACCAAATAAAGTGCATATACTGGCATGCTACTTGGCAATGTCAACAACAGCTGTAAGCGCGGTCATTCTAAGGGAAGAAGGTTGAGAACAATTCCCAGTCTATTTCGTGAGTAAAACCCTAGTGGACGCTGAAACAAGATATTTGTCGTTGGAGAAATTATGCCTGGGACTGGTAATAGCAACAAGGAAGTTACCGAACTACTTTATCGCGCACCATGTCCAAGTTTATACCAAATTCAAAATTAATGAATCTCTACGGACAACCGATATCAGTGGACAAGTAGCCACATGGGGGTTCGAGCTTTCCCAATTCCACATCGAGTTTGTGCCTAGACACGCGATAAAGGGACAAGTGTTAGCAAACTTCGTTGCAGAATTTACCGAGGGATATAACGAACCAGTGGAAATATCAAGACAGTCGCACTGGGAAATACACATCGACGGGTCATCCACAAAAGATGGGTCAGGAGCTGGAATTGTCCTTAGGTCTAAAGAGGGAGTACTCATCGAAAAAAGCATCAAATTAGGGTTCTGACCAACCAACAACGAGGCTGAATATGATGCCATGAAAAACGACATACTAATTGCAAGGAAGCTCAGATGCCCCCACCTGGTTGCTAGGTCAGACTCGATGCTCGTGGTAAACCAAGCCACCGGCGAATATGAAGCTAAGGATGATAGAATGATCTTGTAACAGAGGCAGGTGCAAAGCATGATGGAAAAGTTCGACAAATGCGACTTAGTAAGAATTAACCGTACATAAAACCCCCATGCCGATGCATTAGCAATACTAGCTTCAACATTTTCAATAATAGAAACTCGAACAATCATAGTAGAAACATTAGAGAAACCAAGTATGGTCAAGAAAGTCGACGGAATAACGTCTGTACAATACGAGATAGGTTGGATGGAAGAAATGATCGAGTGCTTGAAAAGCGGATCACTCCTGACGGACAAAATAAAAGCCCTTAAAGTTGTAAAAAAAACACCAAAGTTTTGGCTATCATAAGAGGAAAAGCACATGTTGTGCGTCCGAACGGAGCACCAACAACAAATCCTCAAGGAAATCCACTAGGATCATGTGGAGCCCATATCAAGGAAAGATCGCTAGCCAAAAAAATGGCCACACAAGGATACTAGTGGTCGTATATCGAGAGAGAAGCTGACGTATATGTATAAAAATGTGACAAATGCCAAAGGTTCGCCAAAATACCATGGCTCTCGGCGTCAATGATGATCCCCGTATCAGCACCATGGTTTTTCACCCAATGGGCAATCAACTTAGTAGGGAATTTATTGAAAGCACCAGGAAGTGTTGAGTACCTAATCCTAGCAACTGACTATTTTACCAAGTGGGTAGAGGCTAAACCACTCCAACAAATTAAGGCCCAAAATGTCAAACAGTTCATATGGGAGCACATTATAACTAGATTTGGAATACCCTACGCTATCGTCGCAGATAACGAAACCCAATTTAAAGATGCTAAGCTGCAACTTTGGTATGAGGAGCTGGGAATTCAAAAGTTTTACTCAACACCGACACACCCACAGGGTAATAGTCAGGCTCAAGTATCCAATCGAACTATCCTCGATGGTATCAAAACGAGCTTAGAAAAAGCAAATGGCAAATGGCCGGAGAAACTTCTTAATGTGCTATGGTCATGCAGAACCACACCTAAGACAGGCACAAAGGAAACTCCCTTTAGCCTAGCATATGGGGTCGAAGCCGTTATCCCAACAGAGGTCGGACTCCCCACACTACGAACAACACTAGTCGAGCAGGGACAAAATAAAGAACGAATGAGAGAAGAGCTCGATATGTTGGACGAGAAAAGGGAAATAGCAGCTTTAAACCTAGCTAAATACCAACAAAGCATAAAGCAAACCTATGACAAGAGTGTAAAGGTCTCTAAAGAGTTTGAAATTGGTGAGCTAGTGCTACGACGAGTCACGGCCTACAGAACAAATGAGATACACGGAAAAGTCAGCCCAAATTGGGAAGGCAAATATGAAATTACTAAGAAAACAAGCCCAGACTCATACAAAATTAAAAGTGTCCATTTCAAAAATAGCATAGGAGAAGCAAATTCATGGAATGTGGTTAACCTTAAAAAGTATTATGTGTAAAGAAAAAGAAACAAGCAAGGGCAACCGACGTGTGGTGCCTTTCCTTTTGCATCTATCCAAGAAATAAAACAGTTCTATTATAACTGAAAAGAAAAAAAAAACTAAATAGACCTTCGAAAAAAGGAAGGCACATCGGGTTAAAGTCCCATTATAACCTTGTTACAAAGTAAAAACAACTAAAAAGACCTTCGAAAAAAGGAAGGCACCTCGGGTTAAAGTCTCATTACAACCTTATTACAAGGTAAGAACAACTAAAAGACCTTCGAAAAAGGGAAGGAACCTCGGATTAAAGTCCTATTACAACTTTGTTACAAAGTAAAAACAACTAAAAGACCTTTGAAAAAGGGAAGGTACCTCGGGTTAAAGTCCCATTATGACATTTTTACAAGGTAAGAACAACTAAAAGACCTTCGAAAAAGGGAAGGCACCTCGGGTCAAAGTCCCATTACGACCTTTTTACAAGGTAAGAACAATTAAAAGACTTTCGAAAAAGGGAAGGCACCTCGGGTTAAAGTCCCATTATGACCTTTTTAAAAGGTTGTAACAACTAAAAGACCTTCGAAAAAGGGAAGACACCCTGGGTTAAAGTCCCATTATGACTTTGATACAAGGTAAGAACTAAAAGACCTTCGAAAAAGGGAAGGCACTCCGGGTTAAAGTCCCATTATGACCTTGATACAAGGTAAGAACTAAAAGACCTTCGAAAAAGGGAATGCATCCTATGTTAAAGTCTAATTATGACCTTGATACAAGGTAAGAACTAAAAGACCTTCGAAAAAGGGAAGGCACCCCGGGTTAAAGTCCCATTATGACCTTTTTTATAAGATAAGAAAAAGAAAAAGACGTTCTAAAAGGAGAAGGCACATCGGGTTAAAGTCCCATTAGGACCTTTTACACGGTAAGGACACATTAAAAAGACCGTCAAAAGAAATACATTCAAAGAAAAAAAAACGTAACAAATGAAATATCGACTAACAAGACAAGGTCATAAATAGTACTATAGTAATGTTCCAATCAAGAAAAAGGAATGTCAGTTTACATGAGCAAAAAAACAAAAAGACAACAAATAATATGAGCCCACGTTACGGAGGCAATAGTTCTTACAAATTCGAAACAGATTTTAACTGAAATAAATAAAAGAAAACCCGAAGTAAATCGCTAGAGGAAGAGCTGCTATACGACGAACAAGAAGGAACATGACCAAAGAGGAAAGGCAATCACTCATTGGGCTGACTCTAAAGGATAGAAGCCCACTGAACTAAAATCTGTAATAAGTAGTTGCTTATGTGTGATTCGAGTAAATTTCGAGCAAGACTCATGTTACAAAATTGTAACACAAAATTTGGTCCACGTTTCTTTTTCGATACTAGGTAGTACTCAATGTTTGAAAAATTAGTGCTAGAACTGTAGCAGCCCAGAACCGGTGAGTCTCACACGGCTGTATAACTAATATGACACATGTTAAACAAAACCTAAGTTAATTAAAACATAATTCAAGACAATTTGTCCACCAAATATACTTAGTAAATCCTTTATAACTACACTTTCCAATATTCATATAAAAACTTGACAACTTTACATTAGTAAATCAAACAATTACAAACGCAGCAAAAATAAATATTAAAGTCTACGAGGTCTGTCTGATCCCGACTAATTCAATTTTAATTCTAAGTACCTGAAAATATTTTAAAAATAAGTGTTAAGTTAAACGAGTTTAGTGAGGTATAAAACTTGCAATTATATAATAGGGTCAAAAATAGGTTTTTCATTTCTTTCTTTTCCTTCAAAAACAATGCTTCTAACTTTATAAACTTCCCAATGCATGATAGTTTAAAACATTTCTAGAAAAGTAAAACTTTCTCGATCAAATAACACTTTTAAATATTTTAACGCTGTGATCAATACGATAAATATAAATGAGAAATTAAGCTGAATTCAGACTTACTGAATCTATTTATTCTTTTTACTTGGACTTACCAAGTATATTTATATCTCCTTTTATAAACTTAAATCACAAGATTATAATATCATAAAGATCACTTTTAAACATACCAACTTTTTTTAAAACATTTTACGTTCATCAACGTATCCACATATAATTTTCTCATTTCATCACATGTAACAGTTGCAATAATATATAAATATATATTTTTGATACTTCAAAATATATAAATTGAACATGTAAAGAATTATCAAAAATTGCAATAACATTTTAATATTAGCAAAGATAAAAACCACTCACCTCAAAACTATGGAAAACCCAAAGAATCTTTACTACAGAGCCACTGCGAAAACTTAATTTATCCATTAACATTTCTCCTTGCTCGACCAACTTGTGGGTTCCCTGATAGCTCACTCTAACTGACTTTTATCGTTATAGATATGTACATATATTTAGTATAGTAATAGGTATATACTAAAATCAGGAACGTATCACTAGCTAGCTTCTTATCTCTATGTGTAGGTAGATGGAAATATTATTGGTTTCCGTGTACGAAATAACAATTATACAATATTAAAGGACTAAAAGGAAATGATCAAAAACCAGTGTAATCTTTATTAATTCCAAATCCCAAATCCCAAATCCCAAGGCCCAAATCCCAAATCTCAAATCCCAAGGCCCAAGGCCCAAGGCCTGTGTCCCGAGGCCCGAGTCCCGAGTCCCGAGACCCAAGACCTGAGCGAGCGCGTGCGTGTGTGGTACACACTAACCCACTCATGGGTATGTGGACTTGACAGTTTAACAACTACATGGGATGGACTTGTATTTATAGTGTAAAAATCACTCACGATTTCACAATGTGGGATAACCCTCATGGTTTAAATCTCATCTTATTTTCCATTTTCCAGCATTGGCTTTTCTTCCTCTTTCGAGTACCAACCTTCGAGTCCAATTATCATTCACACCCATTCTCCGAATAGGCCATGCGATATACCGTTGCGAAGCTCGTCGCACGAGCTACTCAAACGCTTTGAGTACGGCTTCAGAAATTCTGAGTAGTCACATCGAATATTGAATCAAAGATGGTCCCTGACCACTCGGAACACCCATGTTTAAAAAACATGTTTTCTAACAATCCCCCACATGAATGCAATTGGCTCGAAAGCCCATGTCCTAAATGCAAATCAAAAGAACCGCAAAAGTTCACTGCCTAAGGTCAGGTAGCGCGCGCCTTGAACCTACCGTAGCGTAGTTTCACTCGGAATACTGCTATTAGGTAGCATAAATGCTTTGAACCCTTTAGCTTTGTGTATCCCAGCATGATACCCGCACAGTGCCCTTTCTACCCACGTACTAGGCCCTTTAATTGTTGTCCATATTTGGCCTGGACTGTCTTGGCAACTTCAACTGAGTGCTCTAGTGAATTAGCCCAAGCTCATCACATGGTACCGGCCTTACACACTCGTTATAGATAGTTCCAAGTCGAAGGTGTCCTGACTCACCTTACTCGACCGTCGAGTTACTTGGATCGTTAAGAGCCTCAAGCTCACCCTTACAATGGTACAGGTCTATCACTCTGTCATCGCGGAAATGGGCTCGGAAATACAGGTTCCCGAGTGCTTTGTTCGGTTGCCCTCACAGTTCAGTTTCCCTTTGAACCTATCAGGAAATATTCCGTTTAGGTTGGGTTGCCTATGGGGGGGTCACCAATTTAATGGGCTTTAATCCCATTCCGGTCGATGACGTCTCGACTCCTACTTGAGTCAAGCCTTTTGTTAATGGATCCGCTATGTTTTCTTTTGATCTCACAAAATCTAAGGATACCACACCGTTGGATAACAATTCCCTTACGGATTTATGTCTCCGACGTATATGTCGAGACTTTCCATTATACATATGATCCTGAGCCCGCGCAATACCTGATTGACTATCACAATGCATGCTTATTGCAGGAACAGGTTTTGGCCACATTGGAATTCCTTCCAAAGGACTTCTCAGCTAGTCTGCCTCTTCGGTTGCTAAGTCTAACGCTATAAATTCAGATTCCATAGTTGACCTTGCAATACATGTCTGTTTGGAGGATCTCCAAGACACAACAGCTCCTCCCATTATAAACACATATCGACTCGTGGACCTTGTGCTATTGGAGTCTGATATCCAGTTGGCATCTGAGTACCCTTCCAGTACCGCTGGATATCTGGTATAGTGCAACCAGTAATCGGCTAAAAACCTCATATATCTGAGAAGTTTCATTATTGTCACGCCCCAAAATCCACAAAACGTGAACATAAAGGCGTGACATTTTTTAAACAAAAGGAACCTGCTGGTATAAAATTTATGTTTTAAAAGAAAAAGCCTTGCGAGCTAAAAGAACAATTAAATGGATAAATAAAACTGTTTTCCAAACGCGGCTACATGACCAGATGGTTTTGACAATTTATAAAAAGAATATCAAACGAATGTAATTTGCCCGTAGGCTACAACCTCGAAAATGGTCTAACTAAAAGAACAAAACTGAAAGAATTCCCGAGCCCATGCGATACATCGCTAATGCTCCTATCTAAACGTCTCAATCTAAGTTGTACCTGAAGACAAAACTGTAACGGTGAGTCCCACGCACATACATAGACGGGACGGCACCACAAAATACCGTCACTCCATCCCATAAATGCAAGAACTCACAAACAAAAACTACGATAATCAACGTATAAAAAGAAATATAATAACATCGTACAACGAAATAAATTAAATAACTTCCACACACATCTATAGCAAACATGGACCTCTCACGTCACCTACCCCAGTCCGTAAGGTAGGTCATTTCCTATACCCCTCGGCCGTCTTATGTCCCCGGTATAGGAAGAGACATAGACCATTGCTAACAAAAATTAGATTTAAAGTGCGCACTTGGACCTCTCACGCCACTCGTCCCAGTCTGTAAGATGAGTCATTCCCTATCCCCTCGGCCATCTTATGTCCCCGGTATAGGAAGAGACATAGACCATTGCTAACAATAAAATAAATAAAGTGCACACTAGGACCTCTCACGCCACTCGCCCCAGTCCGTAAGATGAGTCATTCCGTATCCCCTCGGCCGTCTTATGTCCCCGGTATAGGAAGAGACATAGACCATTGCCACTAATCTAAATCACAAGGCCTCGGCCAATAATATAAAACCATTAAATTATCACATTCTCATACGTCACTTTAACGTAATTCAATATAATACATAAGCATAGGTACTAGATTCACAACTAGCCAAACAAATCCAACAACATAAATCTCATTCAGGCATTTTAACGAACAACCTGTATGCATAAACTACAATTCATATATATTCAACATAATTTTACCCAATTTTATCAACAACTATAATATCACATAATCAACTCATAAAACACGCAAACCCAACCATAAACTCATTAATTCAAAATTAATATGACTAAATTCTCAACTTCTCCAATTCAATAAGTGAATGAAAAGTACAACAAATAAATACCCAATTTAACAATTTAAGAACCTAATTGATATAAAAGTAAAAACCCCCAATTTAAAATAAACGCAAGACCTAACCCTAACATATACACTCGTCTAGTCGCAATGGATAACCCCCGTTACCTTAGTGCGTAGAGGAGATGTTTCCGGTAAGAATCCGCTAACGTGGTTTTTTTCTTCTTCTTCCTAGGCTTGTAATCTCTCTTTTCTCTCTTGTTTTAGGTTTTATGTTTTAAAAAAGTGGCTGAAAAGAGGTTTAGAAAACAGTTTTGAGAAAGTTTGGGGAAGCGAACTATTTGGTCCCCAAAGTTCTAAAAGTTAACTTTTAATCAAAATTATTATTTTACTGCTCAAAAATAACCAATCTTTATAAACAAAACTATTGGGTCTTTTTTATTTATAAAATTAATAACAGGTTCTAAAATAAAGTTTTTCGGAAGAGTTTCGTTTTTGGCTAAAAATTAGTCGAGTGACCGGTTTTTGGTAAAATTTATATAAAACGTTTTTGGATTGATTAAATCATAATTAAAATCACTTATAAAAAAAGGGATGTTACAACTAACCCTCCTTAAAAGAATTTCGTCCCGAAATTTTCCTCTCTAAAGAACTACACCCAGAAATGATAAACTTTTATAATTAAAACCGTAAGAATTTAAATGTACAATTCGTGTCATAATTAAAGAAATAAAATACATAGGGTTCACAACCCATAACAACTCCACAATCCATAACTCCAGAAAATGACCAACATGTAAGAATATCAAATCAAGTAACCGACTGTATACAATATCTAATTGAATAAAAGACAATAAAGTAAACAAAGATGACATGCTTCTATCTCAACAACTCCACAACGTCTACAAAACCTTTCTAGTAAACTACACTCTAATAAAATAAACTCCAAACTCTAATAAAATAAACTCCAAACTCTAGGCGTTACAATTATGGCCTTCCAGTATTCCTCATTCGGATTGCTGGTGTACCTGCTCAGTCTACTCACTGAGTTTGCTATGTCTGGTCTAGTGCAATTCATTATATACATGAGACTTCATATGACTCGAGAGAACTCCAATTGATTCACACTCTTATCGAAATTCTTTTTCAGGTTACAGTTGAACTCAATTGGGGTTCTAGACATCGCCTTACTGCCCTTGTCAAACTTGTCTAGTACTTGTTTAACATAGTAACTTTGGGAAAAGGCATACCCCTCTGATGTTTTGGTAATCTTCATACCAAGTATTACATCAGCTATACCCAGATCCTTCATATCGAAGTGTTGTGATAACATTTTCTTTGTGGAGCTGATTCTATCAGTACTCCCAATTATAATCATGTCATCCACATAGAGACAGACTACGACACAGTCTCTTCCACTTCCTTTAGAGTAGACACATTTATCGCACTCATTAATGCGAAAACCGTTTGATAGCATAATTCTATCAAACTTCTAGTGCCATTGCTTTGGCGCTTGTTTGAGTCCATATAGAGACTTTACAAGTTTGCACACTTGGTGCTCTTTACCAGGAACTACAAACCCTTCCGGTTGTTCCATGTAAATCTCTTCTTCCAGTTCTCCATTTAGAAATGCCGTCTTTACATCCATTTGATGTATTTCCATATCAAACAAAGATGCGAGAGCAATAACGATTCGAATTGATGTTTTCCTGGAGACAGGAGCATACGTGTCAAAATAATCGACACCTTCAGTTTGCCTGAAGCCTTTTACTACAAGTCTCGCCTTGTATTTCTCAATCGTGCCATCAACCCTTAACTTCCTCTTGAAGATCCACTTGTAACCTAGGGGCTTACATCCTGTCGGAAGATCCACTAGTTCCCAAGTGTGGTTTTGCATGATTGATTCAATCTCATTTTGAATAGCTTCTTCCCAATATTAGGAATCCGGTGTTGACATAGATTGTTTATATGTCACCGGTTCGCCTTCAACCATGAAGGTTAAGAAATCAGGTCCAAAGGAAGTTTCCTTCCTTTCCCATTTGCTATGTCAAGGCTCTTCCTCTTCCTCTGTCGGTTCACTTGCCCCCACATTTCCTTCACTGTTCAACTCTTGAGTTAGTACAGATGTAGGTAATTTACGGGAAAAGATATCTTCAAAGAAAGAGCCCTCTCGGCTTTCCATATACGTATCTACGTGCACATCGGGATTGTCCGACTTGTGTACAAGAAACCGATATGCAGTACTGTTATGTGCATATCCGATGAACACATAGTCCACCATCTTAGGACCAATTCTCATCCTCTTAGGAGTGGGAACTAGAACATTTGCAAGACAACCCCAAACCCGCAGGTTCTTATAACTGTTTTGATGACCTTTTCATAATTCATATGGAGTCTTATCTCGCTTCTTAGGTGGTAACTTGTTTAAAACATAGTTTGCGGAAAGTATCGCTTCCCCCCACATGTTCCTGGGTTACCCAGAACTGATTAGCATAGCATTCATCATTTCCTTTAGCGTTCTATTTTTACGCTCAGCAACCCCATTTTGCTCGGGAGTGTATGGAGTTGTGGTTTGATGTATAATGCCGCTTTCAGCGCATATTTGCTCAAACGGTGATTCAAATTCACCGCCTCTATCACTTCTCAATGTTTTAATTTTTCTATTGAGTTGATTTTCAACTTCGGTCTAATAAAGAGCGAATTTCTCTACTGCTTCGTCTTTACTTCTCATACATAACAGTATTTAGTACAATCATCTATAAAGGTGATAAAGTACTTTTTCCCTCCTCGTGTTTGTATAAACTTTAAGTCACATACATCCGTGTGTATTAGACCGAGAGGTTCACTTTCTCGTTCAACATGTTGAAACGATGATTTCGTTAATTTTGCCTCTACACAAATCTCACATTTGTGTTGCTTATTAAAGACAAAATTTGGTATTAGTTTTAGTGATATTAATTTCTTTAACGAATTATAATTCACGTGACCTAATCGACCATGCCACAAATGAAATGACTCAAATAAATAAGCAAAATTAGAATTTTTATTGGCCTCTTGGGCAACGGTCATTACATTGCTAGTGCTAGCCTCAACTTTAGCACTTTTATTGGGAGTAGGTGTCCCTACGTTTAACTTAAACATGCCATTGGCAATATAGCCACGGCATACATAGACACCATTTTTGGTGATTACAATTTTATCAGATTCAAAAACCAGCTTGAACCCATTCTTCACCATCACTGATCCGGATACCAGATTCTTACGGATATCCGGAACATGGAGCACCCCTGTCAACCTCAGCTCTTTTCCCGAGGTTATGTTCATCACCACCGTTCCTTTTCCTTCCACCTTGGAAGTAGCAAAATTCCCTATGAAGCAGCTTTCTCCCTCTACCGCCTCGTAGGTCTGAAACATCCACCGGTTAGAGCAGATGTGGCTCGTGGCGCCGGTATCCAGCCACCACTCTTTGGGGTTGCTCCCCACGAGATTCACCTCAGAAACCACAGCATTAAAGTGGTCATCATCTCGTCCTCTCTCGGCCAGATGTGCCTGAGCTGGAGCTTTCCTCTTCCCCTTGCACTTGAAGTTCCTTTGGGGGGAGGGGGGGTTGGGCTTAACAATGCCTTTATTGTCATAACAGTCCGGCACGATGGCCGGTCCTGTTACACACAAAGCAGGTTCCCGCAAATTTCTTTACGACAACAGCACTGCCTCCGTTGTCAAAACGTTTCTGTTTGACGTTGGAGCTTTCGACCACATTGGCCTTTGCCATCGGGATGTTAGCACCACCGACTCTCCTTACGGAGCGACGGTTACTCACCTCGATATTGAGCTTCTCAATGAGCCCCTCCAGCCTCATTTCCTTCCGCTTGTGCTTCAGGTAGTTTTGAAAGTCTTTCCAAGAAAGTGGCAATTTCTCAATCATGAGTGCCACCTGGAAAGGCTCATTAATCACTAGCTCCTCAGCCTCAAGGCGATGGTAAATGAGTTGGAGCTCCTCAACTTGCTCTATGACACCCCTGTTGTCAGTCATACGGTACTCATGAAAGTCCGTGACAACAAATCTCTTTGTGCCAGCGTTATTCACTTTGTACTTGTTTTCGAGTGTTTCTCACAGCTCCTTTGCAGTAGCTTTGGGCTCGAAAACACTAAACAGCGTGTCATCTAGAGCACACAGGATATAGTTCTTGCATAGGTAGTCGGCATGTCTCTATGCCTCAACCGCAGAGAACGACTTCTCGTCCAGATCGTCCTCGCTTAGGACGGGAGCAGTCTCCTTAAGAAACCTGGTCAGATTCAGGGTGGTGAGATAAAACAGCATCTTTTGCTGCCAACGTTTGAAGTTGTCTCCCCTGAATTTTTCCGGTTTCTCCAGATGAGAAGTCGGCAAAGTAGACACAGCTGAATACATCGGTGTCTTGCCCTTGGCCGCAGCCTTGGCTCTAGCCGCAGCCTTGGCCGCGGCTTTGGCCGTAGCCGCTGCTTCAGCCGCAGCCTCAGCTTTGGCCATAACATCTGCCATAGCCGCAGCTGCGGTGGCCTCAGCTGCGGCGGCTTCAGCCGCTGCAGCTACGTCATTGGCGTTAGCCCCCCACATTCGCATCGCCCCTAGTGTTATGGACATTTCCACCAACCACTGGGTCATGCTCACTTCAAATAGGCAACTCAATAGTGTTTGTCATCTGAAACGACAACACTAAACGTATGAGATACGTGTACAATAAATTCTTATGAACAAAACACCAAAACTGAAATTTGGGTTTGTAAAAGAATTTTTTATTCAACAATAAAATTAAACATTTTCCTTTTGAATATCAATACGGTTGATATCAAAAGGATTAAACGATCTTTATTGAATACCAAAAGGTTGGTATCAACAAGATTCTAAAAAACAAAATTAAACTGTTTGGAATTTTTTTTTGTAAATCAAATTCTAATATGATTTAGAATTTAAAACAAAAAAGCATTATTCCTTAAAATAAATAATTGTATTAATTAATACACGAAAGAAACAACAGAATATCGGTTAAGATTGTTGGTATCCGTGTACGAAATAACAATTATACAATATTAAAGGACTAAAAGGAAATGATCAAAAACCAGTGTAATCTTTATTAATTTCGAATTGGAATTGAAATTACAGATTACAACATGTAGGTACTAAATTGAAATTAAAGCAAACGTTATTCAGATTATTATTAATAATTTGATGTACTGATTTGCAATAAATAGAAACTGCCGGACTGGAAAGTATAGCCTTAACAGCCGGACTGTTCTGATTGAAATTTAAATTACAGGACTGCATTGAAACTATTCTAATTACAGAATTAAATTACAGAATTGAAATTACAGAATAAAACAGTACTTTAAATAAATTACAGAAAGGTAAAACAGAATTGAAAAGCTACAGCTAAGTACAGGAAATTAAAATACTGAAATAAAAAATGCAGAAATGTAAATTGGAGAATTAAAAATACTGAATTGAAAGAACAGAAAAAATAAAAGACGAGGCGACTGTTAGACAGTCTGTCCTTAACCGATATTCGCCCAACCACCTTAAGGTTTCTGGTTGCGTTGGCGCTTCGATCCCCAGGTACAACGTCTCGGATGACTCGTCGGAAACTGGCGACGAGTCAAGGTCGAGCTGTTGGTGGGTGGTTCTCTCTGTTTCTAATATGCTATGAAAAAAAAAATGTATGCTTCTATTTAGAGAGATGATTTTCGTGTGTTTGAATGTGAGGGAAAGTCTGCCTCATATAGAGGATTCTGAAACTGCAGCTATTATTGTGGTCATTTAATTCTGAGAGTTACATCCCCAGAATCTGCCTCCATTACTGCTGGAGTTTCAAACTTGCTGGAACTCTAGGGACTGCTCTTGTAAATATACAAAAGTCCCTTTTTCAGTTTAGTACGAGGCCCGAGCCCCGAGACCCGAGCGAGCGCGTACGTGTGTGGTACACACTAACCCACTCATGGGTATGTGGACTTGATAGTTTAACAATTACATGGGATGGACTTGTATTTATAGTGTAAAAATCACTCATGATTTCACAATGTGGGATAACCCTCATGGTTTAAATCCCATCTTATTTTCCATTTTCCAGCATTGGCTTTTCTTCCTCTTTCGAGTACCAACCTTCAAGTCCAATTATCATTCACACTCATTCTCCGAATAGGCCATGCGATATACCGTTGCGAAGCTCGTCGCACAAGCTACTGAAACGCTTTGAGTACGGCTTCAGAAATTCTGAGTAGTCGCATCGAATATTTAATCAAAGATGGTTCCTGACCACTCGGAACACCCATGTTTAACCATGTTTAAAAAACATGTTTTCCAACAAATATAACCTAGGATAACTTCTAAATGAAGATAGTAAATGACCTGAGACAAATTATATCTTATTTACAAATGGAGATTTTAATTTAGAATCTCTAGTGAAAAGCGAGATTTCACAAATGTGCAATTAAAATCTAATTAAAGGGTAGATCCCTAACACTCCCCACTTATTAAATGATACAATCAAAGTCTAATTAGAATGGTTATAATAATATAGCAGCTCCTTGGCATATTAGAATGGTTATAGATGCGATCAAAAGCAATTTAGAGGGAAGAAATTACCTAATGAACCATATAGTTCGAGAAGCTAATTGTGCTGCAGATGAACTTGCAAATACTTGGTGTAAAGAGGGTTTTAAAGAATTTTTTAAAAGGGAAAATCTGACCAAAAAGATGAAGAACATCATCGATTTGGAAGCCAAAGGGATACCAAACCTCAGATTTTGATGAAAAAAGGGAGTTAAAAGAGAAAATAATTGAGGAAGAAGATGAGTTTCTCTCTCCTCACAGTGACGTTTCATTCTAAGGTTATGATTTGGGGATTTTATGACACATATAAACCTGGTCTGTGCTTTAATACAGGCTAGTGCATACATGGTCCTTCAAGTTTTAGTTTTATTAAATAGTAGTCTATCAAGTTGTAAGGTTAAGCTGTTTACTTACAATGTTTTCAATTCTTTGTAAATTTAGTGTCAACGTTTGTAATGGTACTTGGAATTATTTCTATTAATAAAAATGTGGGTAATTTCCCACAATTTATATAAAAAAAATATAAACATTTGTTCAAAATAATTAAATGGTGCTCTCACTTTCTCCCCTGTATTATTTTTTTACTTCTTTGTAAAATTCACTCAAAATTGTAGTTGAAAGAGCTCACATTTGTTCTCCATCAACAAAATTTCAATAGTAAGTGAACTCCTGTTTACAATCTAGAGTGGTGTCTACGTCTATACATGTGTTGCTTATATCGCTAAAAGAAAAATACTAAGATAGCAACAATTTTGCTATTTGAAAATTGTTATTAAGTAAGTGTCGCTAAATTTTAGCAACAGTTTACTTTTTGAAAATTGTTGTTAAATTTAGTAACACTCGCTTTACCATTAGTTTAGCAACAGACGTAAGCTGGTTTTTTTATTTTTTAGTGTATAAGGGTATACAAATGATCTGTTAATGAAACGCTACAAACTAAATACTTATCTCGTTCATATATATAATCATAGGAATAAGAACATATCTTAAACGCCTACTGAACCTTAACTATTCATAAATGATAGTAATTCTTCCACATCAATTTGTACGTTTGCAATTCGTAATAGAAGTTTAAGAATAATTATAACATAGACTAGTGAAATGTAAGTTCCTATTCTATAAGTTTACAAAAAAAAATAATTCCTATTCTATAGTTACGTGTTATATATATATATATATATATATATATATAACGCACAAAATACAAATACACAAGGGTCCAATAAAACCTCCAAGTAATATGAACCATTCATAAATGATGTTAAATGTTCAACTCAAACCTTACGTTACACATTTGCTATGAAATTCCAAGTGACACATTGCAGTATATATCATATTATATATATCATACTAGAACTCAAAAAATCTTGAGTCTGTCCAATTTTACTCATTTTTTTCAAAAATGCCCCTATTCCAATTTACTAATTACTAAAATAATTTAATGCAATTTAAATAAATAAATAAATATTCTTTTTTTTCACATATCAAATCATCTCTCAAACAAATCATCGTACATGTATTTTTATATTACTATAACAATAAAACATTATATTTTTACGATATTCAACCAATTATTTTTGTAAACTTTTTGAAAATGTTAAATTTATTTATGTCGGATCATATTTATGCAACTACGTGTCACACACGCAACGCGTGGGCTACGATAATATAAGGAAACTCAAGAAATCTTGAGGCTGCCCAACAACAACAACAAAAAAACGTGAGTTATCAAATTTTGGACACTTTTTTCAAAAATACCCATACTCTTTTTACTTACTACTCATTTAGATTTATTCAATTTAAAATATAAAACACCTACAAAAATTATGATTTTTTCAAAACAATTATAATATTATACCAAACAAAATCGTTTTACATGTATTTTGTATAACAAAAATATTATATTACTCACGATTTTTAATTTAATATATTCATTCAATCAATATATTTTTTTAAAATTTATTTAACCGAATCATATATATATATATATATATATATATATATATATATATATATCACGCGTCTCACACGTAACGCTAGGGTTGGGTTCGGTCCGGTTCGGTTCGGTTTTTAGCAAAACCGAAACCGAGCATATTTTTCGGTTTGGTTTTTTTCGGTTTCGGTCTTTTAATTTTTTGGACCGAACCGGACCGGTTTTTTCGATCCAGTTTCGGTTTTTCCGGTTATTTTTGGGTCTTTTTCGGTTTTTTTCGGTTTCGATTTTTTTCAGTTCGGTTTTATTGAAAACCGAAACCGACTTAAAAATTTTTCAGTTTTTCGGTTTTTCGGTTTCGGTCTTTTTCGGTTCGGTTATCGGTTCTGTTCGGTTTTTTCGTTTATTCACCCAGCTCTACGTAACACGTGTGTAATGATTATTGATGTACATACATGTTAACTTAGGCTCATTAATTCCAGGATAAATTAAGGTTCAGTGCACTGTGTTTTGACCAATTTTAGGATTGGTGACCTAACTTTTTACAATCCTATTTTAGTGACCTAAATTTATAATTTGACTTGTTTTAGTGATCCGACGTTATATTTTTTAGAAGAAAACCGTTTTAAAGTTTCAATTTAGCCCGTTTAGTTTAAAATTTAACGATAAACGCTTAAAAATTGTAAATACTACACACTTATATAAGCTCACTTAAATTACATATTTATATAAGCTCACTTAAATTACACACTTATATAAAATATGCGTTTAAATGAGTTACACAATTAGCAAATAAAATAAATACAAGTATCGAACAACATATCAACTATATTAGTTGGGACGATATAAATATATATTTATAAAGCCATTGAATTGAAGGTATACTTACTAACAACTCAATTTCAATGCAAGGGTTAGAATCTAATTAGACTCTTATTTTATTTTAGCATAAGACTCGTCATTCAAAAAATTTATTAGTCTTTAAAAAGTTTAATAATGAACTTACATAATACGAAGACAAAAAAATGATTTAGCTTATATTAATTAATTTGTAGCATGTTATTTGATAGTTTTATATCATTTTTAAATTTGCATTAACAAAAATTGTTTTTTTTTTCAATTTACATATGAAGATGTAATTTGCATTTGATAGTTTAATAAGATTTCATATAAGTGTTTTTATGTGTGTAATTTTTGTAAATTTTAAGCGTTTATCGTAAATTTTTAAACAGTACGGACTAAATTGAAACTTTAAAACGGTTTTCATCCAAAATATGTAACGGCGGGTCACTAAAACAACTCAAACTATAAATTTAGGTCACTAAAACGGGATTGTAAAAAGTTAGATCAACAATACTAAAATTGGTCAAAACACATGTCAACAAAATATAATTAACCCTTGATTCCAATATGTGAAGACTGTTTAAATACTAAATGTTCAAAGAACGTGAATGCCAAAATTAAGGCCAACTTTCCCACTACTCTACTAATAGTATAATAATAGTACACAAATAAATTACTAAATTAAAATACGGGATTTCACACAAGAGAATAAAACTCACCATTTGATAGAACATAAAAAATAAACCCGAATATACATATTCGGGTACGAATCGAACCATGCGTTATTACTAGGTATCTAATGCATTTATAATAAGATCCGAGGTATAACAGTATTTTCCCTACTTAAGAATAAGGGCAATTATCCAGTAAATATATTAACCCAGTTAATAAACGTCCACAGTGAGAAAGCCCATGAGATGACGCATGAGATTGAGACACTTGTCAACATCTTATGGCGCACGAATGCCTATAAATAGTCAAGTACCTGCACTGAAAAAAGGACCTGAAATCTGATCAAAAAGAAGTACAAGACAGATTTTTCAGAGCTTATCTCACTAGAAAGTATACCGAGAGAAGTTATAACAGACCGAGAATCAAGAACAAAGTTCAAGATTAAGATTAAGATTAGATTATCAGACCGAGCACAAGTGTAATAAGAAATTGTAATCCGAGTAAAAACAATTACCGATCAATAAGAAAGAATAACAACGTGTCCAATATTTACTTTCTTTAATTTATATTATTATTGTTAAGAAGCATAACGTGACCCGATCGAAATTATTGATTTATCACATTGTTTATGAAAAAGTCAATCGTCTACAGGACTGGGGTCGCAACAATGATAAACTAGTTTTTTAACTCTTTCTTTTTTTAAAATCTTATTGAAGTAGTTTTTTAACTCATATTGTTCAAATTGAAGTAAATTTGACATAATAAACAGACTTTCTTTTGTGAGCTGTTATACTAAATCAAGTCACCATTATTAGAACATCGAAACTTAAAAGATAATATTAAGAATCTCTTGAAGTCAGGTACTGATTGTACAATTGTACAATAATATCTCAGTATATTTTTCAAGGACATATATAACAGTACAGTTAAACATCGATAAAATAATGTTTGATAAAATAATAACCTTGCTAATATAATAATTTGTTCCGGTCCCGAGTTATATCAATAGATTAAAGCAATATTCTCGTTAAATGCATTAAGTAATAAAAAAAAATTGAATCATTAAGGGCCCAATAAAAATATAAAGTAATAATTATTTTTGGAATTTGATCATATGCAACGTAGTTCGTGATTACTCCATTTATCAGTCTGTAAATGTACGAAGAGTAATACGAGAAATAGTTCGTATACCAACAAAACAAAAAAAAGAAGGAGCCAAATTTTGTTGCTAATCAGCAGCAGAAACAAATATGACAACAACATAAATTATTGAAACCGGTTAGCAACAAAATTACCAACTATTTAGCATCTTAAAATTAGCAACACCGTACTTTGTTACTAATAAAGTTGCTAAAAAATTTCCGGCATAACTAGCAACAAATTTAACATTAATTTAACAACACGGCCCTTCCGCAAAGTTAGCAACATAAAATTATGTTAATATAATCAAATATTTGTCTTTATTTGCTAATAGTAATGGAATTGTATCAGAATTTAACAACATAAGTTTCTTAAAGTTGAAATGTACAATAAAAAAAGATTAAAAATATCAATATTAACTTTATTTTAGTAGTCCATTCAAACAAATCTACAATATACTAAGATTTTAGGGTAGTTGAAATTTAAAAAAGAGAAAAAGGGAGTATCTCCTCTGTCTATTTATTTGCTCTTGTACGGCGCCTCCCACTCATTTCCGTTACCGCTTCCTTTAAAATGTACTCATAATCCACGCATAGTCTCTGTATATTTTTTTACACGTGTATGTATGTACCTTCAAACTTGAGCATAGATATTATACAAGAATAAATAATGATATCTCTTTGTTAATATTGTATCACATGTTTATATCTGTTTAAAGGTATAATGTATCACAAATGCATGCGATTTTCATGTTTTAATTGACTGTAGCTAGCATGATAAAAAGATACTTGCAAAGCTCAGATCATGTTAAAAGTGTGCAGACTTTTGATATTTGTTAATGCACAAGTTTATTTTTAGTGTGCAGGTCGCCAGCCTCTTATATTGATGAGAAGTTGGCTACCATCAATGTAATAAAAAAAAACTCAATCATGCTTAGTTTACATAATTTTAAATTAGTGTTTTGATCTGTTAGATTATGATGGTAACTTCGAAATTTATTAGTAACTCGTGATTGAAGAGAAATACATGTGATCAATTTTTACTTATTTGCACATGGTGATAAAAGAAATGATAATTCAGCTGAGGTGTTCATGTACATGAAAATGTAGTTGAAATATTTTACATGTATTATTAATACCAATCATTTGATGTGTTTTTGATATATCTTTTTACTACTGCACACCAAGTGTTTGATTTAACTCATCAACTAAAAACTTAACAAGTTTGACATTTTTCTTTTCAGATGTTTTACACTTTTACAGCACCATAGTTGTTTTAATTGAAGTTTTCAACATAAATCACACGAAATTGGTAAGATCTAAAATTGTGGAGTTTGAACTTGCACTTATTAGTTTTAAAAAGTAAGTTAATTCAGGACAAACACTCTGGTGAATTTATTATTTATATTGTATTTCAAATGCCTTGTTAAGACTTCATGAATTATATTATAAATTCACCATAGTGCATTCAATTATATCTAAATACCTGAGTTGTAATGTAAGCTAGTCCCCGTTTCTCTACCAAAGTCATTCTACTATTATTTAGAAGTTAATTCTCTTGCTAAACTTGAATCTCATATTATGGTTCACTTGTTTTTTTTTTTTCTTGTTTGTTATCAACTTGTATGGAAAAATTTTGCTCAGAGAGAGCAACAATTTGTTCAAAACTTGTACATTAACCTTACATCTACCTTTCAACAATTTGTTCAAAACTTGTATGGAGTCTTTTGTTTTGTTGTGGACTTATATAGAGTATTTAAGCTAAAAGTGTCATTAAAATCTTGGTTCTACTGTCTGTGTGCGTGTTAGTAAGATACTTTTTGCGGTGTTGGTGTATTTGCCGGTTACAGTGAAATTTAAGGAATATGACAAGCTTAATTACTACTACTTCATTTAGTCACTCTAGAATGTGGAAAATCATTATATTATGTCGTTTTTCTCATGTGACAAATTGAGTTTATATCAAAAGATTCAGACACTTAACATACTATGTACAGTATAACTATTTTTCGGTTGCAGTAGTGTTTCATTGAATCAGTACTACTTTATTGTTTCATGTAATTAGTTGATAATTTAGCTCATTTACATTGTTGTTAAATAGCTTAGTTTTGTTAGGCATTGTAGTATGTTATGCCCGACAGTCTGTAATTTAGTTTGATTTTGTTTCAATTATAGGCGTCATTCAATTGAAGACAACAAAGTTAGAACCCATGTCTATTGGATCATCAACGGACAAATGGGAATCTTGTTATTGTTTTACCAAACGCAAACTTCAAATCCAGTGAGTTCTAGCTCTCATACAACTTAAGGATCTGTTCATGTAACATGTTTTGGGAATAAGTGGTTGTGTAAAAGTTCGGAAATATTCGCTTGTGTAGCTGTTGTAGTTGATAGTTAGATCTATATATTATGTTATTGGACATATGGTACATTAGAATCCTTGTTTATTTGCTTTTTATTGTGTGACATATTAGCTCGTTATAGATATATATAGAGATATGTATAGATATAGAGAGAGGTATGATAAACAACAGACGAAGTGTTTATTCATTAATATGATTGTACAGAGAGATACATCAAGAGACCCCTGACCCTATTTATATAATAGAGGGTAGGGTTACATATGCTAGGAAAGCCCAAGATAGACCTAATAGAGTAAGGTCCAAGATGGCCAATAATATCTTACAACACTCCCCCTTTGGACGTCTTGATTTCTTCGTCTTCATGCTGTCGATGTGAGTCGAGTTCATTCGCAGTGCTAAACACATAAAAAACCTTAGGGACGGAAAACCCAGTGTGGGACAAAACCGATACCTAGAAGAAACTGTGTATCCGAATGATATAGGCCGAAATTCTATGTAATTAACTAACCACAAAACAGTGTGCTTCATCAAAACATTGGCAGAGCAAACCCAATAGGAAAATCTCTGATCGAAGGAAAAAGAATGCAACAGTGGTAGTAGTAGGGGATCAACCACAAAACAGGTGGCTCATCAAAACCTTGCTAGAGTAAACCCAGTGGGAAAAACCTCTAGTCGAAGGACAAAAGAGTACACAGTGGTAAGAAGTATACAACAGGATACTCTCCCTAATTTCGGCAATCTTAAGTGAGATATAATGGGAATGTGTCTCGCTAAAAACCTTGCCAAGGAAAATCCAGTGGGAAAAAAACTTTGGTCTAAGGACAAAAAGAGTACACGAGCATGCGACTGGATGCTCCCCCTCACTTGCACACGACAGGGTGCGAGGATTTCGACTAAGTAGTAATTAGTGCAATAAGCATTCACTTGGATGCTCCCACTCACTTGCACACGACTGGGTGCAAAGATTTCATATTCCAAGAAAGAGTATGAGCATTCGACTGGATGCCTCATTTACTTGCACACGACTGTATGCAAAAAAATATAACGTGGAATAAAACGAGCATTCGACAGGATGCTCTTAAACTTCATATGTGAAGATTTATTTCGGCAAGAAATGCTAAATAGCATAATCTAGTCATGTCTCTCTTGATCGATACAACAAGTTGTCCTCAAATAAGACAAGTGTTTTATCTAGATAGTGAGACAGAGCATACGTAATTCAAATATGGCTAATACGAGCTCGAAGCCATATACACTCTCTAGTCGTCTCATAGAGCATGGATAGATCGGAGTGATTCGTTTGGAGTCATTCCAAGACCTACAAGATATTGCCTTATTCCTAATGGTAAAGACAGACCATGTTAAGAATATCCCTTATGCGGGTCTGATAAGTAACCGGCATCGGTATAACCGAAAAAGGGTTGCGTTAATTCGAGTACCGAAGGGGGTAGGTACACTCGATGACGCAAATGGGATAAACTAGCCCACTTTCAAAATTACCATAAGGTAAGGGAATGTGTCTTTAGTGCCATTTCGATGGCAGCGTGTTAGCGCGATGCTGTGTCGAGCTATACCATTCACAGCATACGAGATATTTGTCCTAGCACATTAGACCAAGTACAATGATGCGCTTATTGTACTTAGATATGAACATGATGGTTCAATATCTCTTCATCATCTCATCAGGGACGGACTGAGTCTATATCAATGTCTAGTGATCGAACGATCATGGGAGAATCTGACGACTTAGCGTCATGATGACTAAAACGTCATAACACCTTCTGTGTGTAGTCTGAATCATGGACTTAGATTCAATCTTTACGAGACTCGATCATCAGGCCGAGTCACTACTGTTTCTTCCCAAGATCCTTCATCTCGAAGGCAAATCCAAAAATGGATCGCGTAATAAAACACGCAAGGGCATAATACTTGTTCAAGTATCCCAAGCTAATCAAGTACTCACTTAGGCGGGTATACCAAATCCGCTCGGATTATATTAATCCATATAGTGACCGTCTCAGTCAATTGAAATCGTGTTCCGTTGTCAGGAACTACTTGATTTAAGCACATGAAGTCACACAGGGACCTTCATCTATATCTCTTTGTCTAAATCCCCATAGAGATAAAACCGTGACCACATTCATGGCTGCATACTCAGTTTTTCAGAAACTACTAAACTGGTAAAGTAGGGGACTGTTATAATGTCCATTACGAAGAAATCAACCATCTCATAATCAATTCCAAGGTGTGAGAGAAGCCTTGCGCTACTAGGCGAGCATTCTACAATCTCATTATTCTCATCACTCTTCCTTACGAATAACCAAATAAACGAACTCGTTTAACATTGGTGGTGTTGGATCTACAGGTCCGAACACACTTTCGCTAAGGAGTCTACTTGGATTGCAAGTTTCCATTAGTCCAGTCTATTCTATGTTGACTTCAGGCAACGGTACACGGTTCCCTGTCATAATTTGCTCATATTATCAGTCGTCACTGAATATATGAACAACTAATCAATGACAGTCTCGTTTCACTTCAATATCGTCTAAGATATCATAATCAACAGATATTTCGAGATTCTTAGAATGAGGAGGAATCACACATCTCCTAGATCCTTTATAATCTCATGCGACAAACGAGTTTCAGTTCACCACCTCTGGGGCTGAACGAATTAAGAACCAGTCAACTTCCTCGTATCTTGGGAAGGACGATAGACTGACGGCCGACGACAGCGTTCTTTGCTTGGCGGGTTCAGCCAAAGCAACGTGTTACGACTGGAACACGGCGTCCGACAAGGACGTCTATCCTTGCAAGCATTTTACAGCAGGTATAAATGATCTCGTGACATCTCATAAAGTCATTAAATGCGTCTGGCATTTAGTTAGACTTGAGGGAGTCTATGCACTTACTTATCACTAAGTGCAGTTTTAGGGATCAAGCTAAGACTGAGTGGGTTATGCCACGTTACTTCACGCCGTTCCTTATCAACGGTAACGTGCAAATCTCCCCCTAACAATGGGGAGAACAGTCTTAGCGATGTCACTTTCGCATATCATGCGGTAAAGAGATCGCTTGCCAAGGTTACTCTATCAAATGATAGGCAGGGGATTCATAATCGACTTATGTCCCCTTCAGAGGTCCATATTTTGAACGCTATAGCGGCTCAATCAAAATATTAAGTACTCAAACACGCGTTCATATGAGGCGTCTGGCTCATAACCAGTAACCAACTGGTACGCATTTAGTGTTTTGAGTGACTATGGGCCTCAGACGGACCAATGCAGCAAAATAGCATGACCCCACACGGAAATATAAATTTTGGTGCGCAAGACCAAGAAATGCGTGCAATCATTTGCAGTCGCATCATCAAACTTTCCGTGAGTCCATTTGGGTCTGAACATAATCGACAGGATGTTCAATTTCAATTTCCAAACTCAAGTAATTCAAATCGAAATTTCGATTTTTACTCTTCGGAATTATCAAGTCGACTAGACTTTTCAGGATAATCCGGATCATGAGCCATCAACTTAATGATAGGGCTAAAAGTTTGGAAAATGTTGTATTTCTGTGGACAACAATAATCATGTGACCTATTGTCGATGCATCAACCATAACCATTTATATTTATGGTCCGTCTTATGGTTGGATAAGTCCACAATAACTCGTTCAATTCTTTATAAGAATTCTACGAGAACTTTTCGTGATCTTTACACATACTAGTCTTTCAAGGTGAGCATTAGTGGCATGAATTTCGGATTAATCATGAAATATATCCTCAAACAGAATCCAAATGCGATGCGATTATAAATCAGGCATCGTCTTTTGACCCGGGAATATCTCATCCGGTCAATGCCACAATATCAAAATGCTCTTATCAATCGACGACATGCGAATGATAGTATAGACAATCATGTCTTAGCATCTAAATCATTTATCAATCGACGCAGGCGAAATGATAAGTTAACTTTTAATGATTTTAAAAAAAAATTGTGGTAGCAACCACTTGAAAGACATTTCAACTCCTCTAAAATACGCTTTTGGTCGTATTGAATGGAGGCTATGTAAAGAAATTTTAATTCTTTCATGAGTTATTACCAGATAACACTGGTTTTCTCGAATATTTTATAACTCAACAAGGTACGACAGGACCTACAAGAGTATAAGACCTCATATTTGACAAATCAATTTGGTTTTACCAAAGATTTTGATTTGGAACGACATGTCCAGAATCGTTGTCACTGAGTACTCTTTTAGGCAAATAGTTGGTGAAATTATGTGGTACACTGTTATCCACTATTTCCAAAAAAAATCAACTACCCCACAAGTATTGCCTAAAATTTCATAATTTAAAGTTTGGTCACATTTTTCAAAGGAATTTGCTCAAAACACTTTAAATTATTTTGAGAAATTTCGTAAACAGGCAAACCATAATCCAAAGGTATGTCTAAATGGAAAAATCATAATCCAAATGGAAAAACATAATCCAGATGAGCGAAAAAATGGCTCAATGATTTATCAAAATCAATAAAGAAAAGTATCAAACTTGTTTGAGCCACAAAATCGGGAGTCTCAAGAGTTTCCTTCAATTAGCTTTAACCACATTAGCATCGGTTTTTTCACCTTTCTAATAGTTTTGAACTATTTAAGGAGTAACCATGCATGACATTTGTCTTTATAGCATAGAGTTGGCTCCTTGAGCATTATCTCTTGCTTTGTGATAATGGGCCATATTGTTCCTTTCAATTACTGTCTTGGAGCCACATGTTTTCGATTTTGACGATTGTCTAAAATCTCGCTTGGCTAGGCGATTCATCAGGATCGCGACAGTTCGAGACAAATAACACTTGTCTCAGTTCTCGATTCGTAGAAAAAAATACACGAAGAGCATTAATATCAGGCAAGCAATTCGCCATTGACCCAATAGGATTAAAACTACTCACCGGGGTAATTTTCTTATCCAATAACAGATGGGTGATAAAGGAACATGGTGAATATAAATTCACAATACTATTTATGGAATACAATTTTCAAGCTAGTATTTTGGTGAAGGATTGCTCCAATATGTCAATTTCAAACATTTGTTCACCATAGACGTCATCACGTCTCAAATGTGGCGGCGGAATAAAATCAACGCCTTAGCATTCATCCTGAGAGTAACAACAAACTCGTGTTTTACTCATCAAAGATGGCATCCAAAAAAAAATTTGGCATCACATTTTCACACATCAGGGTGAGTAACATGTGGTGACGGATTAAAATCAACGTTTAAACAGTCATTTCGCAAGTATGTTTTACGATTTTTCTCATCATAGATGGCATCCAACATGTGTTGGGAGTTCTGGATTATTTATCATATAAAAGGACTGGTTTATATGTTTATGGTTTGTACAAGCATAAACTTTATTTCGAAACGACAGGTTCGAAAAATAGTTTTGTTTTTAATGTGAATAGGTTCTCATTGATCGAACGACAGGTCGATACAGAGACACCAATTCGGCAAAACATACATCACTATATAAACACACTCGGGGAAATTATTATTTAGTCAACCCCTTTCGGTAGCTCTACTTGAAAAACGACCAGGAAAGACGGTGAGGGTGGAGGGCACGAATGCCACTTAAAACCCGGCCTCATTAGGATATCGACTTCCGCATATATCTTTCCTAGACATCGTATCCAAATAGGTGAGCCTATTTAGAGAAGATTCATAATTTTTCCAACTTAAATGTGAATATATATGATTTCGCAAATTACCATATTATACATATGTGTACATGGCAATAAATAAATTAGTACATGATTAACTAATATTTTAGATTGTACCTATTTGCATGATTAGCATATATATTGCAATATATATTTCCTAATAATAAAATCAAATTAATCAAGATTATCATCAATCTAGAATTTATTAGTAATTACCAATTTACACTAGCAAGATTTAGTCAATATTTTATTATTATATTGCTATATGTGTAAGTTCTATATATGGTAACTAAATCATTCATGTACGTAATATATTTTATTTACCAATTTACAATATACACGCAATTTCCATACATGGTAATTTTAACATGCAAGCAAGCAATATATTTTTAATTACCAATTAATTCTATATATGGTAATTTTTTTAACATGCAAAGTGGTTAAATTTACATGAAAACATATCAATTTATTCAATTAACATGCAATTTTTTTATTCACTTGCCTTTTTAATAAATATATATATATATATATATATAAATGCATGTGGTTGAATATTTAGACCGAATATTGACTTTTATAACACATATATACTGTTTTTATACATGTAATATATTACAGGGACTATCCGTGTAATTTCAGCAAACTATATATCTATTTACAGCATTATTACAGTTTCAGTCCATAATTTCAGACAAGTTTCAGTTTAGTCATTTAGTAATTAACATGCACAGTCAATAGTTTCAGCGAATTATAAAACAGTCCTACTGTTTTCAGTTTTTTTTACAGATTTAATTCCACAGATTAATACATGTTTTACAATTACATGATTTCCGATTTACAACCCGATTATATGTATTTTACTGATTTTGTTTGTATAAAAATACAATTTTACAGTACACTATACATATTACATATAAGTTGGTTTTTATAGACAGATTGATCATGTTAGACAGTAAAAAAAATCTATCACGCATATTTATTTTTTCTTCAACAAATACATGCAATTTGGGTTATTTTGTTACGATGATATATAGTTATCCATACAAGTAGCATAATCTAATACACATGGATTATATACTACAGAATATTTATCATGTTTTAGTTATCCATAAAATAATACGTGAGATCACATATATGGAATAAATTAAGTTTTGAATTCGGTACCTTACGCACGGTATGTTGGTGAATGTCGATATAGCAAAACCCTAAAAACGCGGATAAACCTCAAGGTTTATAAATACCCAATATCCGTGCGTTTACCAAAAATCTCAAATATCCGCGAGCGTATATCCTATTTTCCACGAGCAAAATGCCGATAACGTGTTGTGTGACATATTAGCTCGTTATAGATATATATAGAGATATGTATAGATATAGAGAGAGGTATGAGAAACAACATACGAAGTGTTTATTCATTAATATGATTTTACTCAAGAGACCCCTGACCCTCTTTATATAATAGAGGGTAGGGTTACATGTGCTAGGAAAGCCCAATATAAGCCCAATAGAGTAAGGCCTAAGATGACCAATAATATCCTACAACACTTTTGTTAATTTTACTCACATTGTAAATGTTAACACTTATAAATGGTTTGTTAAATCACTGATTATTTGTGTTTTGATTAATTTTTGTTTGAGTAATATTTTATCTATAGTAAAAGACGAATGAAAAATTCTGCATATAATAATGATAAAAAAAATGCTACAGTAAAAGTATTAAATAAATATATATTTGGTATAATATAATTATTAACAATTGTAACACTTTGCTACAAAAAGCATTCATGTTACAAATGTGTTGCCTTTTACATAAAAAAAATAAAAATAAAACTATAACATAAATATATGTTACAATTATGTGTTACTGATATAGCAACATAAAACTATGTTACAGTTATGTTACAAAGGGTAGTCATGTGTTGCTAATTTAGTTACTAAAATCTACAGCAAGACAAATAATAACATACTAGTTTTTGTTACTAAATTGTTGCTAATCTTATTTAGGAACATAAAAAGTTATAATAGTAACAAATTTTTTAGTTGGTATATGGCTATTTTCTTTGTAGCGGAGAATAGATTAGAAACTAATGACGATAAAGAAAAACATAATACACCGAAGAAAGATCAATGCACTGATGGATATATAGCGGGCTCACTGCTTACGAATATCTATCTCCACAAGAAAACGGTACGCTTGATCTATATCAAAATTCTATACGTTAGAGGTGTATGCTAGTATCACAAGTGAGGCAGAAAAAAATTCGGTCCCTTTCGACCATAGAAAGGTGTATCTAAGCTACTAGCAAATGTGAGGGCTGAGACTAATTATTAATATTGAAATTTTTTAACTTATAAAAAGAAATTAAAAAAATTATACATATATATATATATATATATATATATATAGTGCGTGAATGGAATTTGCTAAAATAAAAAGTTCATAGAATGGCCGGCCTACAATTGATTATGTATACAAACATATGTTGTCTATCTTCATGACAGTGTAGCAGTTATACGTAGCTTTCATTCAAGCTTTTGAACCATTCTGTAACTGTTTATACTTTTATTCCGATTGTTTTTTTTCCTCTTCATTATTTTTCCTTCTCAGTCTGTTAAGTTTCACTTTATTCCTTTTAACGAAAAAAATGTTTGTATTATATATGTGTAGTTGCTTTCTTTCAATAAAAATGTTGGTAGTTTCAGTTTTTCAATAAATATGTTAAAGACTCTCCTACTGCTAATTGTTACTATTGGCCAGGGAGTGAATTAATATTAACATTCGCTATATCGACTTGGAGAAGTCTCTGCTACGAGGTTAGATCAAGTTTTTCCAGTTTCGTAAATTAAAATGGTTAAGGCTTGTATAGAAAATTCGGTCTATAAAAAGGCAGAATGGGATGAATTTTTAGCTCATTATAGTTACAGAAGAAGCCGGTAATTAAACAGTTTAAGAGTACTAGAACCGAAAAAACGATAACACATTAAAAATAAAATAAAAACGCACATAAATAATTCGAAGCTTTATTTTCTAGCTATACGCCGTTTAATTGTTAAGTAAACTAGTCAAGAAAAGACAGGTATTAACATTACAAAATGGTATGAGAGAAGTAAAGATCCTAGATAAATTAAAACTCAGGGTAATGTGACTTTATTTTAGTAAATAATAATATTACAAAACTAGGTGTTACAAAATGCCATTCTTAGAACGACACGACACTGGCACAACAACTTTCTAAAGAAAAATCTTACAAATGTTACGTATGCCTAGGGGAAAGGTAACATATTCTTCTGTGACATATAGGTTTTTTTTTTTGAGGAATGTGACTTATAGGTTGGTACTCATAAAAAGAGGCCAAAGTAGTACATACCAGCTTTTGAAAAGTTGGTTGTGCTTAATTTTTTTAACCTGAGAGACTGTATATATTAAAGAATAAAGAGGGTACGTTACACTAACAGTCCATATAGTTTCATTAAAAAATAAATTTGGTACCTTAACGATTAAAAATCATAGTCTTCCTTGTTTGAAAAGGTGATATTTTTGGTTCTTATTATGGGTGAATGAATATATAGGCTTCAAAAATACTGATAATGACATTAGGTTGATAAATTTCTGACCTAAGATTATTTAATTTTTGTATAGCATCTCTTGATCTAAACAATACTCTCAAAGAATGTCAACAGTTAAGTTATTGGTTTAGTGCTCTATATGTCCTAGAATTTGTGCGCTACACCCACTATAATAAAAAGTTCATTTAATATTATAAAACTTTTTCACTTATGTTGTTAAAGTGTTTGTGAGTAAATTTTAGTAACAGTTTAGTAACAAATCAAAAACTTTTATGATGTTAAATGAATTTTTTCTTATAGTGATTTTAACCGTGTTTTTTTTTTCAAAAATTAATTCACCATTATGCCATAGATTATTGGGGTACTCGGTAACGCGCTAAATAGTTGACAATTGGAATTACTCCATGAACTCTAAACTGAAGTATGGTATGTGTTTTAATTTCTTTACCACTTGTAGTTACATTAACCGATTAAACAACGATCGAAGAGATTAAAATTCATACTCTTTAACTCACATTATTACCCTTCAATATGTCAAGCCCTAGTAAGATTCTTATTATTCCATCGAAATAAACGGCCCAACAGTTCCAATGAGATAAAAGAGAAAAAAATAAAAGTCCTTTAAAAAATGACGGAGTGCAGTGTACTTTTCTCGCACTAATGAAACTCGTATATGAACATTTCAAATAGCACAATACGACTAATGAAATCCGCTTTCTATACGAATTGTCCCGTCATAAAACCAGTCAATATTTTTGAACTTGTAATGTGAAATAAAACTAGAATAGATATGACGAATACCAAATGTGTCACTTTCTTAAAACTCGATGACCAATCTATCACCTCTTAAAAGATTGGAAAAACTTAAGGGTACAATTTGTAAGAAAATAAAGATACTGTAATAGAATATGTGGGAACCATTAAATGACCCTTAAAAGGTGACGAGGAGAGTTGCAATAAAACATTCCGACCAATTTATTATTAGTTGCACAGAGAAACAGATTATAATTACAAAAAATAAAATAAAGTATACTAAATAAATAAATTATGAAAGAATTATTGCATTGCCTAAGGCCTCTTGTTGAAACTGGAAATTGGGACTATTTAGTTGTTTGGAAATTGGGTGATGACCCTTCAAGGCATGTTTTTTTTAACCAAAAATTATCCATTTTATCTAAAGAAATGATTAAAAAAAATTGTGTAAATTAATTATGGTGTGTTGTGTGTGTAGGTTTGTACAATGGGTAGGGTGCTGTTGCAGTGGTGCTCATGGTGTTTGTGAAAATGGCGAAGAAGAAAAACAAAACACCAAAAAAGTTGGTTCTTTGTGTAGAGACACTTTCTTTCAGCACTATACTAACTCCGACGCTTGTTCCGAGCTTTCAAACTTTCCTAATTCTATACCATTGTATTCCGGGTACCTACGCCTTTCTTTATAGCTCTAAAGTATTTGGGTTTTTTTTTTTTTGTATTCGAAATTATATTAGTTATAGTGCATTTGCTTTCGGAGTTTCAAATTTCTGCTTTTTATGCTACGGTTTGGAAAGGCTAGATTTTTTATGCTCGTTGAAAGCTAACTTCAGCCAAACAAAAGGCCTATGAATATATATTATTCGAAGTTATATTAGTTATAGTGCATTAGCTTTCGGAGAACAAATATATGCTTTTTTGTGCTGCGGTTAGAAAAGGCTAGATGTTTTTATGATCGTTGAACGCTAACTTGAGCCAAACAAAAGGCTGATGAATATATAAAATTATGTGTTAACTATAGCAACGATCCTCATAGTTTCGAATTTCGATACCGGTTCTATTGGTCTATTTACAATGGTAATACTTTTTCTAAAGCGAGAAGCAATGAGATAGTAGGCCTCTGTTACGGACGAAAAATCATCCTTGATGGTATAAATCATTTCAACTTACTATGACTAGAATACATTTTTGTGTTTCAAAAGGTCTATATCTTTTGGTGAAAAACTGGGGAAAAATCGGTTACTTTTGTAAAATGTAAGGTGGAGTTTCAATAGAGTATATAGGAAACAGAAAGACTTTTCATTTAAACTGTGAGGACCATCGCTGTAAATTCAAACTAACGTTGTGCTTAATTTGTTAACAAGAAACTGATTTTGGGGTTAATATCAGGATTCATGGGGAAACAGTGGTATCAACAGAAACAAGGTGGTTCAGTAACTGCACCAAGGACTCGAATTCTAATCTTTGCCATGTGGGTATTTCAACTTCAATACTTTTGTGCACTTATATATTGGATTTTATTTTGTCTATGTAGACAATATTATGATATGATAAATTGATGTCAAAGTTAATCAGGGTATTCTAGTTTATGTTAGTATTCATTATGAGTAGTTGAAAATGATGTGGAAGTTAAAGCTTATGATGTTGTAGTTACTGCTTTATAATGACTAGGAAGGAACTTGGTGTATAAAGTTCTGGTGTATTTTTTAAACTTATACAACAAAGTTTCTCTACTTAAAACCGTCTGTTTGTGAAATTTCTGCCCCTCGCTTGTCCTAGTACCGGTTAATTCAGTGATATAATGTTAATTTGAACCGTACACATCAGCAATCGAATCAAGGTCTCAACCCTTAGGCACGGATACTTCTTTTTGGCAAATATCTGCTGAATTTGGTTTTGCAGTTATTCGTACATTTCCCAAAATGAAGGGTGGTCTCCCTTGTTCAGATATACTTAATAGACTAGTAGCTTATTGAAAACCATAATCAATTGTCCTTAGCACCTTTTAATGTTGGCTGATCTTTCTTGTTTATGTTATGGTCATTATCTAAGAAGTGAAAAATGAGCATTGTTCTCTCTTTTTGCAGGAATCAACAGGAACTAGAGTCTTAATTCCAGTTATCGGTGGGCTCGTAGAGCTTTTTACTACCAGAAATGTAAGAATCCTCCTGTTACTGATGCAGCTGTTCTTACCTTTGTTTACTAATTGAATAAATTGTTTCTAAAGTAATAAAAACAAAACTTTTTTTTTTTTCAGGTAGCTAAAGATGAGAGGGTAATAGAGTTTGTTACTTCTATGTATAAGATGAAAATGAAAAATGAAGCCATAGCAGCACAGATCTACCCCGTCACAAATCTCAATGTTCATCCGCTCAGTTCCTTTATCCACCAGTATCCTCATAATGAGACCTCTTTACTTCACCGCCTAAATATTAACCATGGCCATAAAACATCAATTATTCCGAGCTTGGAAGGATCTTCAAATGGCTCTAATCCTACACGTGAGAATCTATCTTTAAATTCTTACTCAGGACATGTGTCTCCAAATGGATCGGTTAATGAATTGATCGAAAAACATCAGATATATACAACACCGAAGAATCTAGATACCAATATCTCACTTGATAACAGTTTTGTTTCTGGTGTGGAATGTGTTAATCATAATGCTTTAATAGAGAATGAGAATGTGAATTCTGCGCCGGGGGAAGAGAGAGAACGATACCAATCGAAAAATCTGATTACAGAGAGAAGAAGAAGAAACCGAATAAAAGATGGGCTTTTGACTTTACGCTCTTTAGTCCCTAATATTTCCAAGGTTTGAGATTATTGTACTTGCTTATATGTTTAATTTTACGTAGTTTGAGACATGGTATAAATATTCATGTACTTGTTGAATTTTGTTGCAGATGGACAAAGCTTCGATACTAGTGGATGCAATCGCATATATAGAAAAATTGCATAAAGAAAAACAACAACTTGAGAATGAGCTAAAAGAAATGACAGAAGAGGGAAACAAGAAGAATATGGATTCAATACAAATCTCAAAATCGAATTTAAAAGTATGTGGAAATCCTAAAAAGCGCAACCGAAATCAATCAAGTGCTCATGAGATGAAACAAAATCCGGTATTGAATCTTTATATGCTTTGGCTGATTATTACGCATCTCTTCACATTCTGCGATTAATATCAGTATGTTATTTGGCTTTTAAAATCAACATTTCATGTCCATTTTTGCTCGAATGATCTGTTTCTGTAATGGTTCTTCTAATATGTGTATTTTGCTGTTACAAAAGACAAAACTGGTCAGCGCAAATACTTTCTTTATTTACAAAATGTTTCTTTTTTCCTAATATGACGTATTGTTATATTACACGATCTTTTAAAAGATCAAATGAACTCAAACAGTCATAAAACAAGAACTATCTAATGTAAAGATCCTTCATTTCGAATCCGAAGGCAAGGAAAAATCAGGTAATGCATGAAAGTCGATAGCAAAAAGTTGAAATGTATGGAGTATTTTGTAGTAAATGAAGGTTATCTGCATTCTCTTTCAACTGTTTAGGACTGCTTTTGTTTCTGTATATTCTGGTTATGAAAATATATATCTTCTAACAATTACTATATATCAGTCATACCCTAAGTCCTTTTGGTTTCTAGGTTCCATGATAATTGGACATACATTGAATTTTCTATACTAAATTGAGCTAAACAAGATTATTCTTGCAAATTAGGTACAAGTTGAGGTCAACCAAATTGGAAAAAGAGATTTCATGGTGAAGCTAGTTGGTGATCATAAACAAGGAAGGTTCATGAAGTTGATAGAGGGTATGGATTCTTTAGATCTTCAAGTAATTGATGTCAACACTACTACATTCAATGGACAAATGATGAACTTTTTTAAAGTGGAGGTAAGATTTACCAACAAATTCTATTTAATTTTTCAGTTTTAGCTAGTGAGCTACTTTAGGCTTATCTGACTGCAGCTTTTAAGCAATAAGCCGGCTCATTAGGGTTGAGAGAAACTTTGGACTTAGTTAAACAAAATACATTACAGCCTATGAGCAAATTAGCATATAAGGTAAAGCTTTAGAACTGCAGCCAAACAAGATCTTTTTCTTTCTTTATTCCTTTTATGGGACTCATAAAATATGATCCAGTACCTCTAGTTTCACATAGGATAATGAGCTGGCTTATTGAGGTTGAGACAAACTCCGGTATATCTAGATTTTTCATTCTAGGAACAGAACAGGAAAAAAAAAATAGATTTAAGCTGGAAAACACTACAAGTAAAAAGAAAATAACAAATAAGTTGAATCTTGAAAACTGCAACCAAACAAGACTTTTTTCCAGGTTACTTTTGGGTATTCATGACATCTAAGCAAGTCTTTTTATATTTCACTTAGATTTAGTAGATTTCGATATGATCATGCCATGAAGATGACTACAACCCCCAGACATACAAATCTCTCTCTGTTTTCTTACACCTTGTCAAAGAAAAGATTAAAAGATTATGGTTAAAAAGTTGCCCAGAATTTATTAGAAAGCATCTTTTCACTTTTCGAAAAGTAACTATGGATTTTCATTTTGGGGGCTCCTTGATTGCTATCTGAGTAAGGCCAATATGACTTCGTGTTAACTCTATTTTCTTAGCAATAGATACTACATATAGTTAAATATCTTATCTGAAAGGTAAACGAGAAGGACCTTCAGCCGAAGACTTTGAAAGAATTGCTGGTCAAGCTCACGAGTAACCTTCACTGCTAAGCTGGAAAAAGAAATGGAAATTTAGAGCAGAAGAGTAGAAGTTCTAATATTTAAAATTCTTAGTTTTCTTTGTAAATTCCGCTTGTAAGTGGTCTTCTATTAGTTCACTCATAAACTAGTCTCAGTATTTATGGTTATGTAAGCACCTCTTGTTGACTTTTATGGATATGATGCACCGACGACCATGTCTAGTGAATATTAACTTGTGGCCAGTGCTTTAATGGAAAATAAGTTTCCGATTTCCTTTGATCTACTAGTAACATTTTGTAAAATTTTCTTATCTCATGTGGATAATCATCGCACTTTTGAAAATTTTGAAATGTTGTGCTAATGCTTATCATAGTAAGTTCTGGTGGTTTACGTTACGGTCTATGTAGCTCCTTTGATTGTTTACAACTTTGTTGAGTTTTGCTCTTTATGGTTCACAGGATTGTTTGGTTGCGCCATTTAAGCTCATTTATTATTATATTCCCTTTTATGTGTTGGACTGCATTTGGATTATCAACTTAGAAATAAAATTTTCGTTCCGAATGTTGCCCTGAAATAAACTAGAAGCTTTGAGTTTTTTTGTTCTTCAAGTTCAAGATATCTAGTTTATTTGCTTAAAAGCTGCAACCGAGCAGGGTAGCGTGGCACTTGTATGCACATATATAAGAAATCTCCTTATATACTTTACTCAACTGTCAGTTGATTGAAAATTTAAAAAAATAAACGAATTTTCGCCATCCGGTGAGGATATAGAGAAAGCGGTCTGATTTTCTGCACATGTTTTAACCAACTGGATTTATACTTTTGTTGACACCAGCTTACCTTCCATGTCGTCAACTGATATTTAACCTATTTCCTCCTACAAACTCTGTTACAAAAACTCCGTCTCTATTACCTCACAACAAAAGCCATTTTTGTCTCTGTAATCTACTGAAGTGTGTACCTTGGGTTCAACATTCCCACATATAAGCTCACTTTTGCGAACTGTTCATACCTTGGTAAAACTTTATATCTTAGGTAGGCCATTGTGGAGAAATATAGTTCCATTTTCCCCGAAAGCTGATTTTACGTGGCCCACATTGGTCTATTTGTTTATCTTACAATCGCTCCTGGAGTTGTTTGATACGGTTCTAAAACAGATTAAGAGGCTTTTAAAAACTGGGTCTATCTAGCCTAAAACAAAACCAAGAAAAAATGTTACTTCGCTCTCAATTTTCTAATAGACCAACAAAGTTTCCTTAAAATAAAATAAGAACTAGAAAGTTTATAGGTTTGATATGTTGGTTTCAGGTTTTCAACATAGAGTTATAGACCATATTAAAGATTAATGGGGTTCATGGGGTGTTTAATGATAAGTGGTGGCCTGCAAAAGTGATCCCGAATATCACAGTTATTAGGAGAAAAAAATGATCATAGGAACATAAAATTTATCGTTGGTATTTTGGTAGGAAGTAAAATAATAATTATAACATCAGCATGCCATTAGCTCAAATCGTATATGATAATGATATATGACTTTCTTCCTGATCATTCTGTACAACTTACTCACTCACTCTTCACTGTTCCTTTCCGTGACATCCATTCAAATTTTCTAATTTGTTGTTTCATCTTACCCGTCGTTTAGATCAAGTCACTTTCATCTCATCTTTATGATTGATATGTGTGGTAAGGTTCTTGTACCGACATGGTTTAAGTTAAATTTGAGTCGAAAGAAAGATATCATGAGCTACTTTCCTTGTTTAATTCTAGCATTTATCTGCAACCACAGCTTAGCCCGAGTTTTTCTTTTTTTACCAAACAATAGCTTCTGGAGAAAGTATTTTCCCATCTAAGATTATTTCAGAATTATTTTCCAAAACTTCCCTTTTTGCTATTATCTCCATAACGTGCGAAGACATTTATGATCCTCAATACTGCAGATCACCATTCACCCCAGTAGGCATTTCCCAAGTTCTCTTGTTTATTTAGTTTCTTGATAGTTCGATATAGGTTGCCTTTTTTTAGTACCAAATCAGGTGCATATTGAAATAAACCACATATTGGGAAAAGAGATTTCCTGGTAAAGCTAGAGGGTGCTCATAAGTAAGGAGGGTTATGAAGTTGATGGAGGGTTCAGATTCAACACTATTACATTCGATGGACAAATGATAAACATTTTAAGGCGGAGGTATGATTTACCAACAAATTGAAATTCCTATCCGCTGTTCTAGATGCAGTTTTGCAGTAAGGTTCCAAGTGGGGTTGGAACTGCAGTTGGAACCAAGTGTATAAGGTTCCAAGTAATATTGGAACTGCAGTTGGAACTAAGTGTATTAATGGACAGAACTGTTTTAAAATTAAATGTACTTGAAAATAATTCACACGCACATTTAACAACGGAGTTCACCTAACTAGGCTACGTCTCCGGGGCACTTACCCAGATTATGATATTATAAAAAGCTTACAATATATGACTCAAGTCTTAATGAAAAACTTAGACTCCCTCTAGGTTTTTCTGCCTATCACTATATTGCTCCTACTCTATAACTATCACTTATAAATCAATGGCATCCCACCATTGTTTTCTTTTTAAAGCTCATGTGTATTCTCTCTAGAAAATAAGTTCTTTATAATTTAGAACACACACATTTTACAAGCTAGGTTATCAACTATTTATACAAGTAAAACAATCTTCTTGCTTCAAGATCTTTTATGATTGCTTTGACTTGTTTTTGATTGGCTTCAATCTTTCCATGTATGAGCAAACTCTTCAGCGTAGGATTGACTCCAATCTTCATAAGTTAATACCTGTTAAATAACTAGCTTGGAAATAGGAGTTAGTCTTTTCCTATAACTAGGAAACATATAAAGATAATATCTTTTAAAGATAATATCTTTCCATATATATATGAAACACATAACTCCATATTACATTCAATCTTTAAACGAATTATACTGAATATAGATAAGGAACAAAAGATTGAAACAAGTGATAAGGACAAGCATAAGAATAGAGATACATATTAAAAGGAAACATAACCTTATAAACTAATCTCTTTATATCTTTTAGGAAATCTTTTCTTACCACTTTGATATTCTCAGTAAACGCATACTAAACCTTTAGAATCATATGAGAATATATCATGCATGTTGTAGAACAATTAATAATCAATAAATAACAGCTATGCAGATTTTACAGAACTAGACAGAATACTGCTGAGCAGCAGGTTGTAACTGAGGTTGCAACTGGTACTTGAAACCTGTCACTATTGACTTAGTAGGTTGTAACTGAGGTTGCAACTGTTACTTGAAACCTGTCAATACTGTCTTAGTTCTTAACAACAGTTAGGATTTATTTAGTGAAAACCAATAGACAATAAACAATATTTAGACCAGAAATCTGGTCCTAACAATCTCCCCCTTTGTCATTGGTTTTGACAAATCATCTAAGTTTATATAAACATTAATCCACCTGCAAATAGTTAGCAGTATAGTTTTTTTCTGTATTTCATTTATCAGTGCTTTTGTAACACCTATTTAGCTCCCCCTGCAAGTTAGAATAGCAGGTATCATATAAGCACAGAATATATCCATTCACAGAGTTTCAGAACAGATTCAATTTCAAAAACAATGCTGGCACAGAGTAGTCTTAATACAGCAATTGTAACTGAACTTTAAAACAGCAACATAAAGTTTGACATTGAAATTAAAGCTTGAAACTGTAAACATTAAAGTGAACCATAAACTCATCTCCCCCTATTTGTCATAAGCCAGACAAACTAGTAACCAAACTAAGCTTCCTTTCACAGTGAATTTCCCTACCAGCAAAGGCCCTAAACCTCCTATACGTTTTCCTACTCCAGAACCTAGGATCAACCTCATTAAACTAGGATTTTTCGTTAATAGAAAGAGAGAGAGAGTAATACTGATAATTGTGATTGTTTTGGGATATTAAAAAGAGTTTAGTATAAATAGCAATAAAGTCCATATCCTTTTGTAATTGGAAAGAGATACATGCAAATCAATTATGAAACAGATTTTGGCAAAAAATTAGGAAATATCTTATCAATCAGTTTAAAGAAATCACAGCAAGATCACGAAGGACAGATAAATCCAGCCAAATATACAGATAAACATTCCTTTTGCAAAACAGATTGATCCAAAATTTGAAAATTCAAAAGTTGAAGCTTATGAAAGAATTTTGATCATATTAAAAAAAAAAACATTTAAAAGATATCTAATTTTTCAGAAAAACAAAAATCTAGCAATTTACCCAAGAAAATATATTTATCATTGAATAACTCTAATAAAGATTAGATTTCATGAGCTTATATTGAGCAAATCCGTTTTTATCTCTACACAAAAACTAGTCTGATGACCTCATCAAGGAAAGAGTATAAGTGATGTCAAAATTTTACAAGACTTTGTCTTGACATTTATAATATAGACTGAGGTTTCAACTGATGTTGCAACTGAGCTTACAACCAGTATTTTTAACACGAGGTTTCAACCGGAGTTGTAACTGTACTTCCAACCAGCTATTGAAAGCATGAGGTTTCAACTGATGTTGCAACTTAACTTGCAACCAACCAAAAAAATGCACTTCGTGCTAGCAACTCTATTACCAGAGAGGTTTTCAAGGACAAGTTACCTCACATCTGTTTTTGAGACACCAAAAAACGGCTTTTTCAAAACAAAAACATCATAGCTCAAGTAAGACTTAGCCTTAGAAGTAAAAATTATTGAAGGTACTCAATACAGACATATTTAGCAAGAATATTCAATTAGATTGACAATGGCATACCCCTATGTCACTTCTTAATGATTCAAACTTGTTTGTATCAAGGGGCTTAGTGAAAATATCTGCTAGTTGTCTTTCAGTTGAAACATGTTCTAAAATTAAGCTCTTTTCTTCAACTAGTTCTCTAATAAAATGATGCCTTAGATCAATATGTTTGGTTCTGGAATGTTGAACTGGATTTTTAGCTAAATCTATAGCACTTTTGTTATCACAAAACAGAGTTAATATCTCTTGTTTAACATTATAATCAGTTAACATTTGTTTCATCCAAATTAGTTGAGTGCATCCACTTCCAGCTGCAACATATTCTGCCTCAGCAGTAGATAAAGATATGCAATTTTGCTTTTTACTGAACCAAGAAACAAGATTGTTTCCAAAATAAAAACAACCACCAGAAGTACTCTTTCTATCATCTATGTTTCCTGCCCAATCTGCATCACAGTAGCCACTAAGAAAATGGTTTGTATCTTTAGAATACCATAGGCCTAGGTGAATTGTTCCTTTTACATACCTTAAAATTCTTTTAACAGCTAGAAGGTGAGGTTCTAAAGGATTTGCCTGATACCTGGCACAACCACCTACACTTAAGCACAGGTCTGGTCTACTAGCAGTCAAATAAAGCAAGCTTCCAATCATGGACCTGTATAGACTGGGACAGACACTTTTACCTTTATCATTTTTGGACAGTTTAAGGGTGGTACTCATAGGGGTTCTCTTAAATAGATGCAACTCATCTTGTATAGCTAAAATCCATTCACTGTCTTCTAAAGCTTCTTTTATATTCTTAGGTTCTAAATGAGAAATATAACAAGCAAAGTGAACAACATTCTTTCTTTTACCTCTGGTTTTCATACCTGAAGTAACTTCTCCTTTGACATTGTCAAGAGAGTGATTTTTCTGAGTCCTTACATAGCGTGGCTTGCTTCTTGACTGAGAATGAGAACTTTCTTCTTCTTCTTCAGATTCAGCAGCATTCTGGGTTTCAACTGTGGTTCCAACCTCAGTTCCAACCTCAGTTGTAACCTCAGTTGCAACTGGACTTCCAACCACTCTGGGACTTCCAGTTTGTTGAGTTTCTTCTTTCTCTTTTTCTGTAGTCTCAGCCTGTTCATCATCACCTGTAATCTCATCAACAGTTTTTAGGTCATCAAATAACACATTATAAGATTCCATAACACAGTTTGTTCTTTGATTGAAGACTCTAAATGCTCTACTATTCTGAGCATAACCAAGAAAAATCCCTTTATCACTTTTAGAGTCAAATTTACCAAGATGCTCTCTATCTCTGAGAATGTAGCAAACACATCCAAAAACTTGAAAATACTTTACATTGGGTTTTCTACCTTTCCATATTTCATAAGCTGTCATGGAAGTACCTTTAGTAATATAAACTCTATTAACTATATGACAGGCAGTATTAACAGCTTCAGCCCAAAATCTATTGGCAAGTTTCTTAGAGTTAAGCATTACTCTAGCCATTTCCTGAATGGTTCTATTTTTCCTTTCAACTATGCCATTTTGCTGTGGAGTCTTAGGAGCAGAGAACTCATGACATATTCCTAAGGAGTTGCAGAATTCTTTAAACCTGATATTTTCAAATTCAGTTCCATGATCACTTCTAATTCTAGCAATATTACCACTAGTGGAACCTTTTTCAAGTTGCAGTTTTAAGCACAGAGTTTTGAATAGTTCAAAAGTTTCAGACTTATCCTTTAAGAACACTACCCAAGAGTATCTAGAGAAATCATCTACAACTACTAGAATGTACTTCTTACCACCTATACTAGCAGTTTGCATAGGACCCATCAAGTCAATGTGAAGAAGTTCTAAGACTCTCTTAGTGTAGATTAGACTAGTACTTTTGTGAATACTTTTGGTTTGTTTGCCTATAGCACAATCACCACAGACACTTTGAGTTTTAGCACTAAGTTTAGGAATTCCTCTTATCAATTCCTTTTTAACAAGCTTATCTAAAGTTTTGTAATTCACATGCCCAAGCCTTTTATGCCAAATATCTACATTATTAGTAATGGCTTGATTACACATACTTTGAGGCAATTCTTTTTCAGCTTTTTCAAACACATAGCAACTGTTGGTTGATCTAACTCCAGTCATGATTAAATCATTGTTAAGATTAGTAATTAGACACCTTTCTTTGTCAAATTTAACAGTCATTTCATTATCACAGAGTTGACTGATACTAATAAGATTAGCTTTTAGACCATCTACAAGAAAAACATCCTCAATATTAGGCATTCCAGGTTTGTTTAAGATACCTTTACCAATAATTTTACCTGTATCTCCACCTCCAAACACAACAGTGTTACCTGTAAGAATGGTGACATTTTTTAGGAGATTTGCAGTACCTGTCATATGCTTAGAGCATCCACTGTCAAAATACCAATCATTAGAAGTAACAGCATTCAAAGAGTTAATAACAGCTTTGTTGTTAGCAACTAAAGTTGCTTTTTCTTTAACTTTCCAGACCCATTTCAAATTTTTATTGACAGAAGCCAACCAGGTTTTCTGGGAAATATACTTCCTGTTTCTTTTTAAATAACACTGGATTTCAGAATGACCAGGTTTTTTACAGAAATTACACAACTTCAACCTAAAGTTATTTTTATCCCTAAAGCTATTCAGTTTATTCATGGTTGCAACTTTGGTTGTAACTGAGCATCCAACCTTCTTTACATAAACCTGAGTTTTATTCCTGGTTGCAACTTTGGTTGCAACTGAGCTTCTAACCTTGTGGTCAAAATCATGAGTTTTAGCTTTAGCAACAGCTTCAATAAAAGTAGTTTTTCCTGTACTTTTACCACCATAGTAACCTAGACCACTGATATCTTTGGAGCCTCTAGAATATGACAACATGTCATCTAATTTATCAGAAGCAGAAACATTCAGCAATTTTATTATCTTTTTAGTTTCAGTAAGTTCAGCCAGTTGTAATTTAAGCTTCTCAGTAAGACTTTTAACCTCATCCTTTAGATCAACATTCAGTTTGCTTATGATCAAGGATTGTTTACTCAGACATTTATACTTTTCATACAGAACAAGGTATTGCTTAGTAATGTTTTCATCAGAATGCTCTTCCTCATCACTGCTATATGTTTCACAGGCAGTTGTAACTGGGGTTGAAACCTGCTCACAGTCACTTTCATAAGTAGGTTCTTTTTCAGTGATTATTCCCATGAAATTAACAAAATTGGAACCATCCTCTTCATCACTGTTACTCTCAGAATCACTATCACTATGAGTGGTTATATAAGCATTTTTGTTTCTTTTTAAAGTGTTTGCACACTCAGCCTGAATATGACCAAAACCTCTACATTCTCTACACTGAATCTCTTTAGGTTTGTATTCTTTGTTATCCTTTTTCTGAAAGTTTTTAGATGAACCAGTATCATCCTCCTTTTTCTTATAAAACTTCTTGTACACCTTTTTTGCAAAGAAAGCTAGTTGTTCTTCATCACTCATTTTATCACAGGCATTATATTCAGATTTCTTAGCTTGAAATGCTATTCCCTTTTCTGGTCTTTTATGTTTGAAGAATTTCAGTTCATGAGTACTTAGATTTCCTATGAGTTCTTCAAGTTTAAGATTATCTAAGTCAGTTGATTCTTCAATAGCTGTGACCTTAATTTCAAACCTTTCTGGGAGTGACCTAAGAGTTTTCTTAACAAGTTTAGCATCACTGTATTTTTCACCTAGGGTTCCAGCTTGATGAGCAATGTGGCAGATTCTACCATTAAATTGTTCAATGTTTTCATCTTCCTCCATTCTTAAGTTCTCAAATTGGGTAGTTAACTGTTGAAGTTTGAAAGCTTTTACTTTAGTGGTTCCTTTAAAAGTAACTTGCAAAATATCCCATGCTTCTTTAGCTGTTTCACAATGAGAGATATACCTGAATACGCTGAGAGTTACACCAGCAAAAATCAAGTTTATGGCTGTTGAGTTGGCACTTGATTTTCTGTCTTCTTCAGCAGACCATCTGTCTTCAGGTAAGAGAATCAGGTCTCCTTCATTATCCATGGTAGTTGGAGCCTCCCATCCATACATAACAGTCTTCCATGCATGTTCATTCTGCTGTTTGATGAAAGACCTCATTCTAATTTTCCATACTCCATAGTTTACTCCTCCTTCAAGCAATGGAGGTTTGTTGAAGGCGTTTCCTTCCCTCATTAAGTCCATTGTTACTAGAACACAGGATCCACACTAAGTAAGATCTAGTGTGAAGCTCTGATACCAATTGAAATTCCTATCCGCTGTTCTAGATGCAGTTTTGCAGTAAGGTTCCAAGTGGGGTTGGAACTGCAGTTGGAACCAAGTGTATAAGGTTCCAAGTAATGTTGGAACTGCAGTTGGAACCAAGTGTATTAATGGACAGAACTGTTTTAAAATTAAATGTACTTGAAAATAATTCACACGCACATTTAACAACGGAGTTCACCTAACTAGGCTACGTCTCCGGGGCACTTACCCAGATTATGATATTATAAAAAGCTTACAATATATGACTCAAGTCTTAATGAAAAACTTAGACTCCCTCTAGGTTTTTCTGCCTATCACTATATTGCTCCTACTCTATAACTATCACTTATAAATCAATGGCATCCCACCATTGTTTTCTTTTTAAAGCTCACGTGTATTCTCTCTAGAAAATAAGTTCTTTATAATTTAGAACACACACATTTTACAAGCTAGGTTATCAACTATTTATACAAGTAAAACAATCTTCTTGCTTCAAGATCTTTTATGATTGCTTTGACTTGTTTTTGATTGGCTTCAATCTTTCCATGTATGAGCAAACTCTTCAGCGTAGGATTGACTCCAATCTTCATAAGTTAATACCTGTTAAATAACTAGCTTGGAAATAGGAGTTAGTCTTTTCCTATAACTAGGAAACATATAAAGATAATATCTTTTAGAGATAATATCTTTCCATATATATATGAAACACATAACTCCATATTACATTCAATCTTTAAACGAATTATACTGAATATAGATAAGGAACAAAAGATTGAAACAAGTGATAAGGACAAGCATAAGAATAGAGATACATATTAAAAGGAAACATAACCTTATAAACTAATCTCTTTATATCTTTTAGAAAATCTTTTCTTACCACTTTGATATTCTCAGTAAACGCATACTAAACCTTTAGAATCATATGAGAATATATCATGCATGCTGTAGAACAATTAATAATCAATAAATAACAGCTATGCAGATTTTACAGAACTAGACAGAATACTGCTGAGCAGCAGGTTGTAACTGAGGTTGCAACTGGTACTTGAAACCTGTCACTATTGACTTAGTAGGTTGTAACTGAGGTTGCAACTGTTACTTGAAACCTGTCAATACTGTCTTAGTTCTTAACAACAGTTAGGATTTATTTAGTGAAAACCAATAGACAATAAACAATATTTAGACCAGAAATCTGGTCCTAACACAAATTCTATTTTAATTTTTGGTCATAGACTCTGTGTTGTTGTAGGCTTGTTCCGCTGCAGCTTTTAAACAAATAAGCCGGCTTCTTAAGACTGAGAAACACATTTTCTTTTAGTTGTTCATGTAAAATACCAAATTTTTATATTTATTTTATTCTGGCAGTAAGTGTTAATTTTGTGAACTTTAAGAATCATGTTTAGTTTTGTAAAAAATACAGGACCAATAAGGTAGTTCTTTAAGAGTAGTTATAAATTATGAGTTATGAGTTACAAATGTAATTATGTATTAAGACATTAACCATGCGTTTCGGTTACAAAACAATTAAGTTGACAGACTAATTTTAGTCCCATCTGTATATATATGTGCAACATATAGAGAGACCAACAGTCAAATATATTGTAACATAGAATGTGTGTTGAGGGAAAGAGAGAGAGAAAGAGAGAGAGAGATTGATAGAGAAGGAAGAGACACGGAGAAAACACCTAATACAAAGAATGTCAAAAAGAGTCGTTGGAGATTATTTAAGTTAGTGTTAGGATAAGTTTAACTTACTTTTCCTTGTTCTTCTACACGTACTGGTTTCTGGTTTTTATAGTTTCGCTACTTCTTTAGCTAATCCCAAGGATTATTAAGTCCTGACTGTTGTTTTGGAAGTTATATATGGTTAATATATATCATAATTTGATAGAACCAGAATCTAATGGACTATAAACACTAGTTTTGGAATTTGATTTAGATAAGTTTTTACTATTATTCAGTTGGGGTTGTTAAAAGATACTCCAAAACTTAGTTGACAGATTGATAACATAAATGTAAAACATAAAGATATTTTTATCCAATCATCACCAATGCTAAAACTGATTAGTTAAGTCATCTTAGTAGTTATGTTAGGATTATTAGTTGCAGTTCTACAGGAGATAATATAGTTTCTACTTGTCCAGGTAGATTTTATAATTGTGCAGAGTATTAGACTTACTTTACATTTTTGTTGCATGTCATCTAGGTTCAACTGTATTTTGACACAGCGCAGACGATTGTATTTCCAGTTCTTTAACGGTCTCGGTATAGTTGTGTTTCGGGTTTTTCAACCAGGTGAGTGGGTTTTGTCTTGCTATTATAAATATCCCGTTGCATATTTTGATAATATTTTACCGGCTCATGGATATTATTTTTCAAGTACTATTTATATATGAAAACCTTGTTTTTATATTGTTACGAAAACAAAGAAATATCGAAAGAAATAAAAGAAAGAAAATAATGAAAAAAAAAAGTGATTTATGTACAGTGAATCTGTATAAAGAGAATGAGTTTATATCTTATAAAGATAAAAGTTATATACAGTGTATCTGTATAAGGTTTCAAAATTATTATTTTTATGATTTGCTTATGATTTGTATTTGAGACCATGAGAATAAGTCCAACGGAAAATCCCCGAATAAGGGGAAGAGGAAAGTGAGGTGACGTTGGCAACTAAACGAAAAGTTTAGTTCTCAACGGTTAACTTAGCGATTGTACATAGCTTCGTTAACCGGAACGTTTTAAGGAAGAGACTCAGCCGTCATGCTGTGGTGACCTTAATTACGTAATGCACGTATGGTTTATACACCTGACAAAAAGATCGACGGTAAAGAGATTGAGGAAGTCAATCGGGCTTGGTACCCTAAAATATACATGTTATCATTTTGCTTTTATCATAAAAATAAAGAAAGATATTTTATTAATATTATGACGATGGATTTATCTTTTATATTCAAGTAATTTATAAATACTTATGCATTGCGAATTTTTATTTGAAGAAGTTATTATTTTGCAAGAAACTGAAAAGGAAAATCTTATTTTCGACCCGTATTATATATTGTGAGACTTTCTCTCTCATTGAGCTCGTTTGGTTCACCCCTCTCTCTTTTAAAAAGTTTTCAGGTTAACGAGCAGTTAAGTAGGATTGATATCGAGTCAGTTTGAGGACCAGACAGACCTTTAAAATTATGTGTTAATTCCGCCGATTAAATTTTTATTTTAAAATGTAAGAGATTAAGTTTTTCTTGTAATGAACGTAATTTTCGATATTATATTTAATGAAATTTTTTGCTAGAAATTGGAGTTTATTTAGTGAGTGTTTTAAGATTTGTTTAGCACGTGCCGCCACACGTGTTATTCAGCCGTGTGACACCCACGGGTTTGGGATGTTACGGTTCATGTTAAGAAACAAAAAGGAAAAGCAGCTGACATTACCTGGGTAAGAAAATGCACTACAGTTTAACCGGAAAAAATCTTTTCTTTTTTGGTTCCTTTCGGGGATTCCTAAGATTTGATTAAGTTTCTTTAGTTTCAAGAAGGATAATCAGCTGGTTTATTGGTGTTTAGACAGAGTTTGGGTTATGTTAGGACCAAATTTCTGGTCTAAATTCTATTTGTTGTCTGATGGTTTTCACTAAATAATCCTATCTGTTTATTATGAACTAAGACAGAGTTGTTAGGTTTCAAGCAATGTTGCAACCTCAGTTACAACCTACTGAGACAACTGTTGTTAGGTTACAAGCAATGTTACAACCTCAGTTACAACCTATGCTGATAGGTTTCTACAACCTGCTGAGACAGCGCTGGTGGTTTCAAGTACCAGTTGCAATCTCAGTTGCAACCACAGTTCCAACCTGCTGTTCTGCAGAATTCTGTCTTGTTCTGTAAATCTGCATAACTGTTCTTTATTGATTATTATTTGTTCTACAGTATGCAGGATATATTCTCATATGATCTTAAAGGTTTAATATGCGTAAATTGAGAATATAAAAGTGGTAAGGAAAGATGTTTCCTAAAAGATATAAGGAGATTAGTTTATAAAGATATGTTTCCTTTTAAATCTATATCTCTATTCTTATGCAAATCTTTATCACTTATTTCAATCTTTGTTCCTTATCATATTCAGTAAAGATAAGTTTAAAGATTGAATGTAATATGGGGTTAGGTGTTTCATATATATATGGAAAGATATTATCTCTAAAAGATATTATCTTTATATGTTTCCTAGTTATAGGAAAAGACTAACTCCTACTTTCAAGCTAGTTATTTTAACAGGTATTAACTTATGAAGATTGATGTCAATCCTACAAAAGGCAGACGTGCAATATGGAGAGATTGAAGCCAATCAAAAGAAGTCAAAAGCAATCATAAAAAGTCTTGAAGCAAGAAAATTGTTTTTACTTATAAATAGTTAATAACTTAGCTTGTAAAAAGGTGTGTTCTAAATTATAAAGAACTTATTTTCTAGAGAGAATACACGTGAGCTTTAAAAAGAAAACAATGGTGGGATGCCATTGATTTATAAGTGATAGTTATAGAGTAGGAGCAATATAGAGATAGGCAGAAAAACCTAGAGGGAGTCTAAGAGTTTTTCATTAAGACTTGAGTCTTATATTGTAAGCTTTTATAATATCATAATCTGGGTAAGTGCCCCGGAGACGTAGCCTAGTTAGGTGAACTCCGTTGTTAAATGTGTTTGTGTTCACTTTAAGTACATTTAACGTTTTACAGTTCTGTCCATTAAATACACTTGGTTCCAACCTGTGGTTACAACCTCACTTGGAACCTAACTGCAAAACTGCAACTAGAACAGCGGATAGAAATTTCAGGTTATCTTGTTCTTTTCATGTTAGAAAACAAAAAGGAAAAACCCTCAGATCTAAGCTGAAAAAACCGAATGAACTAATACTTATAAGCAAACAACAAATAAGTCCAGTCTTGAAAACTGCAACCAAACATGACTTTATTTTCGGTTCCTTTTGGGTACTCATGACATTTGAGCAAGTTTTTTTTTTTTCCACTTAAGTTTTTAGTAAATTTCCATACTATCAGCCATAAAGGTGAGCATACTTTTTATTTCGTTTTCTTACATCTTGTCAAAGAAAAGATCAAAAGGCCATGCTTAAAAAAGAGCCTAGATTTTATCTAAAAGCTCATCTTTTCCCTTATGGCAAAAGGAACTTCGGATATTCATTTCGGGTCTCACTTGATTGCTATGCCAATAGGGGCAAATATGATTCTGTGTTAAGTGTATTTCCTTAACAACAGATGCAGATACGTTACATATCTTATTTAAAAGGTAAACGAGAAGGGAGTTCAGCCGAAGACTTTTCAAGAGTTGCTGATTAACCTTCATCAATCACTGCTAAGCAGGGGAGGGGAACAGAAATGGAAAGTTAAAACAGAAGAGTAAAAGGTCCAACTTTTAGATGCTTTTTTTTTTTTGTAAATTCCACTTGTATGTAGTTTATACCTGCTAATTTACTCATAAACTACTCTCTGTATGTATGATCATGTTAGTGCCTCTTGTTAATGGATATGATACACCATGAAGTGTACCTTGTGTATATCAACTTGGATCTTGGGTGTATCGACTTGTGGCCAGTGTTTTAATGGGAAAAAGTTACCTGTTTTCTTTGATCTATTATAACTTTTCGTAAAAATTTCTCATCTCATACGTTTTTTTAATCATCGCACTTTTGGAAAATTATAGGATGTTATGCTAATGTTTACCATAGTAAGTTATGGTGATTATACTGCATAGCTCATTCGATTGTTTACAACTTTGGTGATATGTGCTCTTTACAGCTATGTGGCGTTGTTTGGTTGCGACATTTGAGCTCATTTTTTTCTGCTTTTATGCATTGGACTGTATTTGGCTTATCAACTTGAAAGCTGAGTTTTCCTTTGGTATTTGGCCTTAAAAAGGTAGAAGCTTCGAGGTTTTTTTTCTCAAACACAGAATATTAAGCTTATTTGCTTAAACCTGCAACCGAGCAAGTGAAATTGACACTTCTCTCTCACATAAAAATCATCCTTTACATAGTATAACTGAAAATAAAGATATAACAGTTGACACACGGATAGAAAATCCGATGTAGAATCAGAGAACTACTCATTAATGATTTTTCTCACATGTTTCAACTATTATTATTTTTTATTTTTTTTAATCTTCAACTAATTTGATTTATACATTCCTAGACACCAACTAACTGGAAGTTGTCCTCATATAAAATCTGTAACGCTCAACTAGTCTTGTTTTTTCTGTTCATTATGCGAAGTTTATTCTGCCCCATCCAACCGATTTGCTGGACCTCAAAGAGTACATCCAAACCAAATGCAATAACTAAATATATTTTTTTTATTTAAATCCTCCGAAGAAAATACAAAATTCAATAAAATAGGGAGATTAGTTCATCTACATTGAGAGAATCTCAGCCAAACAAAGGATTGAAGCTATCTCTATCCAATGTGTGAGGTCCTAATAACATCTTTTAATTCCTTAACTTTGTCTCTATTGCCTCACAATAAAATCCACTTTTTGTCTCTAGTCTATTGCTTGGGTTCAAAATTCTCAGTAGTATAGCTCACTTTTAAACCCCTATTGATCCCTCTATAGATATATTTCCCAAAACTATTCATTTCACAGTACAATTTTTATATCTTATGCAAGCCATTGTAGAGAATTGAAGTTCCATACATAAGCTGATTTACAAGGCACTCTTTTCACATCAAGGTATTTGTTTATCTTACATTCGCTCTTGGAACTTGTTAGACTACGGTTTTTAAACAGATTATTAGGCTCTTATATTCTGAAGAAAAGTTGGGTCTACCTAGCTTAAAAGAAAAAAAAAATAATTGCACCAAGTTTTCTAGTAGACCAACCAAATGCACAACTAAATTAAAAGCATAGAAGTCGAACTTAAAACTGCAACCAAATAAGCATTTAGCCAAAATGTAACACAATTTTATCAAGGTCTTATATATCATGACAGTATAACAAAAAGTTTGGGTGTATTTGGACAGATTCTGTCTTAAAAGAAAATTGCATGATACTCTCAGGGGATTATAATTTATGCTCACTGTATTTTGTTTGGGTTTATAACAGGAAGATTAAGTGCGTCGACTAGCATGGGCGGAAAATTGAAAAATTGCATGATGATGTGCTGTTCAGTTAAGATCACGGTACGAACTATTTTCATAAATACTTTGCAATATACTCCAGATATTTTGATCAGAAAACTTGTCGATCAACCATAGTGTAACACATTGTAACGTCTTGATTCCGTTGAATCATATGCAGCACACATGTTTTATAAACGAGCTTCGTATCATATTATTCCATGCTCAATACCTACCCATTTAAATAGATTTTTTTGTAAGGTATTTACAATATTCTGACAAAAGTAACTTGTAAATAATCATATAAAAATTTGAGATACCTTTTAGCACAAAAAATTTCCATCCAAAATCGTACCAGAGTCATTTTCACCTTTTCAATGATCTTAAATCGAAATACATTTTCCCGATTGCCTTTCCAGAGTCATATATAACTTGAAATTTGGTCGAAAAAGTTCTTTCCATGGCTCAGCAGCCTCAGTGCATGTTTGTTCCCACCGTGCTATAATTCTTGGCATTGGAAAGATCACTTCTTTAGGAATAACTTGAGCATAATGACAACTGTTGACGTACACTATTACAGTAGGGATGTAATATGTCGTTCCAGGAGACGGACCAGTATAAAGAGGTAAAAAAGTGACGTTCCATACTTGTATCCCTCCATTTTTATTTGGCCATAATGACAACAATACAATTGGCATATTCAGGGGCGAAGCCAGGATGTGTAAATGGGGGTGCCAAAATATATGTACAAGTAACATATTTTTATGGGGGTACCAAATCTACACCTAAAAAGAAATTGTACTAAAAAAAATTGCGTCACTTGGGATTTCTAAAATTATGGGGGGTGCCGTGGCACCCGATCGTCCCCACTTAGCTTCCCCCCTGGGCATATTATAATGAGATGCAATTAAAAAACCATAAGACGGAAATCTCATCCATTTGTCAGAAGGGGCGGGATTTGTAGGATGATAAAAATCAAACTTGATAAAATATAATCATACCGGTAACCTTCAAAATCAAGACTCTCAAACAGCTCATAATAAACACCTTTCATTTGCTGCAGCTCTTGAAACAACTCACATCTAACTGCGTACCAATCATCTTTCCTATGCTCTTTACCCATCACATTTGCAATTACTCGGAACCCACAGTTACCATCCCCACGCACATCATAAACCGTTTCGATGTAATATGTAACATGACCCATATTTGGTCACTGTACAGGAATGTTTGCCTATTGGGGGTGGGTTTATTTGTCTGGTTTCGCGGCCTCCTAGTTGGATTTACCTTTACCTCCGGTGTTTCTTCCGCTTTACCTTTGCTCTTCTCTCTACTAGCACTAGCACTCTGTTCCTCCACATACTCCCATCCTGACTTATCTCTTTTAGTAGAATTGTCTCCCTTTCTAGGTCTCCCCCTACTTTGTCTAACTTCGGGATAATTCATGGATGTTCTAGATGGTAAGGTTATCTCTCGGAGTTGTGTTTTCATACGCCGTTTTTCAACATTTGTTTTGGTAGAATAAACACTTTTAAACTCTTCTAGATCACCCTCTATCCCATAATCATCGTTGTTCCCATTATCATCAATTACGTCTAATTTTTTCCAAAATGTATGAATATATTCTAGAGGAAGAGGCTTACCGAATAAAATATGTTCACTCATAATATGATGACAAGGTAACCCGTGAGACAATTTTATACCGCAAGAACAAGATGAATCAGACTGGCCACTACATTTTTTGTGTTCTTGAAATAATAAATCAAAGGCATAGTGTGTGTTATATGACCTAAGATTTTTAAATAGAGGTGTTCGTTCAGAATGTGGAAAATAATACTTGCATTTATCCAACTTCATCTTAATATTCTCAAACTGTTTTTCTAGAATTCTATTCACCTCTACCCAAACATTTTCAAGCGTGTCAGTATTTGTGGAAAGAGATCTTTTTTGCTTTGCATGTTATTGTTCGGCTCGATTGCTAGTTCTGTTACCTAGATGTGTTGTATGGTTGGTATAGCATGCAACAAACTTATCAGCATAATCATTTAACAGCTTGTCTACGTACTTAAGCACAGCATGGTACGATTTGTAAGAGGAATTGAAAGAAGCTCGGTTATGATTGTACTCCTCTATCGACTCAGAATCAACCAATAAACCCCAATCATCTAGAAACGTTTGCCACTCCTCGTCTGGGATTTTTTTTTTTGCAGTTTTTCAAAATATTTTTGGCAATATGAAAAGTGCACAATATATGATGAGAATCGGGATAAACAACGGATAAAGCATTTATCAAGACCATTTCTCTGTCGGTTACAAACACCCTAGGTAGTATACAACCCTCCAATATATCTTTAAATTTTTCCAAAGCCCATATATAACTTTCTTTTGTCTCATCACTCATGAAAACAAAACCTAAACAATATGTTTGGTTTGTTGATGTCATTCCTACGACTTCTAGAAATGACATATTAAAACGGTTTGTCCATATTTATACACATAATTTCAGAAACCCAACAAGGTGTAGTCATTTTCAAACTTTAATAATGCATTGAGTAGTCATTTTCGGATAGGATTGTCAAATCATAATAATTCAAAAGTGAGAAAGTGTTGTCGGATGCATTTGATGGATATGGTATCCAATGTCTTTTACACTACAAACCGTAGATTACCTTTACGGTTTGTAGTGTTTTTATCATTTTCAAACTTTAATAATGCATTGAATAGTCATTTTCGGATAGGGTTGTCAAATCATAATAATTCAAAAGTGAGAAAGTGTTGTCGGATGCATTTGATGGATATGGTATCCAATATCATTTACACTATAAACCGTAGATTACTTTTACGGTTTGTAGTGTTTTTTTTAACGGGTTGGCTATTAACCAAGAGTTTTACTGATTCTACTACATTTTTTCTGAATTTACACACAAACCATACATTTAATGTACGGTTTGTATGTAAATTTTCAGAAATTGCAAAACAGTCCCTGCATTTTGTAAAAACTCAATATTGGCCATATCAATTAAAATACTGAATCAAATTTACAAATTTATAACTTAAAAATCAAACATACAAATCAAATTAAAAAAAAATCAAACATACAAATCAAATTTATTTATTTTTGGCACGGCTAAATACTTTAAAGTTGGACATAGGGAGCATCTTTCCCGCCGATGTTAATCTGTCCGATGACGGCTCAGTGGACTCTTCGACTTTGTTTAGCTCCGGACGACGTCTATCTCGATGCTGCGATTCTGGCTGCGGAGCACGCTCGTGTGATGTAATTGTCAATCCTTCAGCCCAACTGTCGGTTGAATGCTGACTAGGATGATGCTCGTACGACCCAAATGATTGTCTATGATAATCGAATGGAACATCGTCGTGTACATAGTCCGACCCAGCAAAAGAAGCACGACGACGATGACCGCTTGAACTCGGACCCTGATTTGTAGTCTGGCGTCGACCTCCACTTGTTCTTCTACCCCCGCTACGCCCGCCACTACTAGATTCGCCTTCCCCTCTGCCTCTTTCGGTACGCCGATAACTTGAAGACCTAGCGTAAGTTCTTGGGTCGTAACCTTGATCGTCATCACCATCATCGTCATCGTCATTCTCCTCATCCGCCTGTTCATCACCTGACTCATACGGATTCATTCCCAATTCATTGAACTCCGCACGTAGTAAGTCCACGTCCGTTTTAGATTTCAGCCGTTTGAACGATTTGAAACTGCGGCGCAACATCGCTTTCTGAAGAAAAAAAAACAATAAAAAACAATTTATTAGTATTGAAATATACAAAAAAATAAAATAACAAACAAATATTAATGAACTTTAACTAATTGTTACCATTTTATTGAGCACACCCGTATGCTTGCGGAAATCGTGAGATGGCAGTCCAAGTTCAGGTGGGTTTATAAAGATGCGGGTCCTCTCTCTATACCATCTCATGTAATCCGGTGCCCGTGCCAAATTCGTCGTTAATAAGCCAGTTGTGGCGGTCATTCCACACGGTTATAAACTCTTCAAAAAGTGCAGGCCAATTGTGTTTTTTGCCAATCCCATATCTTCTATCCTTGTCGTGACCTTGTTTGGGTTTCCAAATATATGTAGGGACAACCTGAACAAAACCGAACTGTCTCATGAACCTGTCCGCGGGGTGGAACTCAATCTTCTCATTACAAATGAGAGGAACAGAACAATGCCACATATCACGGCCCCGTGTGTAGTATTCCGGATAGTCATCGAGGTTCCCGTAAGGTTGCCAGACTATCTGTAATCAGCAAAATTCTTATTAGAATATGTAAACAATGGTTTAAAAATACTAGTAATAAATTTAACGAACATAAGACCAATGCAAACATATACAACATATAATAAGTAAGTTACATGTAGGAAATAAGAAAGTTAAAATTTAACTGTTCATACGACATATGGTCAAACTGGTCCCGTATGTGGACCACATTATGTCCGTAGACATATGGCTTAAGATTAGTAAGCCTCCAAATCTTCCATCTGTAATATACAAACAAAACCCGATAAACAATAAATATAAATAAGATAAGTAAATGATAGATGACACAATAAAAAAAAACACAAATCCAATATAAAAACTAAATAATATCATACATGTAACCGAGGGGGAACCTAGGCAAGCCCTCAGGTGCCTCGATATCTTCCGGCAGCTCTTCACATGGTCTAACCGGCAGTAGTCTGGTCATCGCCCACATATCGAGAAACATCACCGCCCTGCTTACTCCGGTAGATTTACCACGCACCAACTTGCATAAATTAGCTTTTAACCAGGCCAGAAGAGCTGATCCACAACTATACTCTGCACATGTGTCAAAATCCTCCAGAAATGGCAGAGGCCATAGTGGAATCTGATCACTGCTCTTATCTGAAAACACATGTGCCCCAAGTAATAATAACATGGCAGCCCTAGACTGATAGCAAACGCTCCTCACTAGGGTTGGAGGGTAATTCACCAAAGGTATGTAACATCCAATCAAGTCTAACTGTCAAAGAGTTTGTATCGACTTGATTGTCAGCAGGTCTAACACCCAACAAACTCTCTATCATATCTAACCTGCTCGCCCTGTTATCATTCCACTCCGATCGGGTAACAGCAAGACCATCCACCCTGAGACCAAGCATAATCTCTACATCCTGTAACGATATCCCCAACTCTCCACCGACAAAATGGAACGAGTGCGTCTCATCACGCCACCTATCAACTAAGGTTGTAAGCAAGCCTCGGTCTACGCTATAATTACATATAGTGTGAATACCATAAAAACCAGCCCTAATCATATTTTCAACTACTCTGTCAGTCGTCGGTATCTGCCAACTATAATTATAAATCCTAATTTTATGGGCATCTCCTCTATCCGCTTCTCTTCCAGCATCCCAAGTCTGATTTGAAATATGACCGGTCTGTTGTAAAATACCCATCCTGCCTTCAATCTGTGGACCTGGCTCTGTCATCCTAACTATTTTTATTTTTAACAATAAAAACAACATAAGAAATATACACATTTAATGATAATCAAACAATTATTCTAATTATCTAATTAAACAAATTTTAATAAAAACTCAATTTTTTATAAAACGGGAAAAATATCAACAACCCCAATTTTTATTGGTGATTTGGGCAAATAAACTAATTAAAAAACATCATTTTATAAAACACCTAATTTTCAAAACGGGTAAATATTAATAAAGTGTAACTATTTTTATTTTTCTCAATCAAAACAAATAAGCATCATAAACATGTAACATCATAACCAAACCATTAGTAATAAATATCTAAATAAACAAATTTGAATAAAAACCCTAATTTTTTTATAAATGAGACAAATATCAACAATTATTATAATTTCTATAATTAATATAAACAAACAACAAACAATTATATATAGCTAAGTGATAATCAATTTGCATATTTTATATATTTTTTCCTATTTTACAAATTGAAATTACACAAAATAAATAATAAATTAGAAAATAAAGAAATACCTTGAATTAAGGATAAATTTGATTGATGATTTGGGGTTTTTTGTTAAGAAAGTTGATAGTTATTGTGGTTGATTGATTTGGGTTTTTTTGGATGAAAAATTTGAGTTTTTGAGAGAAAGATAGAGAGAGTGTAGTATAAAAAAAAATTAAAAACGTAAGATTCTGTTTTTCAGGGATTGTCTGTGTAATTTTTGATGCAGGGACTGACTGTGTAATTTCTAAAAAATAGGGACTGACTGTGTAATTTTTACAGAATTGCTGCAGACCGTAGATTTAATCACTGTAAACCGTAAATTAAATCTACGGTCTGCATCAAATGACTGTAAACCGTAAATTAAATCTACGGTTTGCACAGAATCACTGCAAACCGTAGATTTTTCTGCGATTTGTGTGTTTTTTCAGAATATTTGTAATATAAAAATTCAATCTCTTAGGAATAACTAAAACACTACTGTAAATGTCATTTGTCAAACCTGAAATTATACAGATAGAAAAATGAGTTGACATTGCTGTGAATTAAGAACTTCATCATGATAAGATGATTACCATGTACTAGTAATCTGCCCCTTCAAATGGACTATGTGTTAATTTGAATAGTTGCCCCTTCAATTAGGTTATGGGCTTGTTTAGTATAGTAGCTAGGGGTTTATTGTTGTAATATTTTGTTCAAAAGTATAGATGAGAGTCATCATGAGACCAAGAAAATTTACTTTTGTTCAAAAAAAATTTTATCACTTTAATGACAATGATATAGGTAATAGGTAATAGACTCGTTCGGGGTCATTTGGTCTGATGCATATGCTAGATCAATAGCCCTCGATGAATCTTATTCATAATTGTGTGTCAAAAATTATTTACTTGTATCATCACCTTTTTTTTTTTTTTTTTAGATTTGAAAACAATCAAAAACATGTGATGCAACAAGATGTAATAAGTAATTAAGAGCAATCTTAGCCAAATTCATGACCATTTATTTAAGTCTTTTCCCTACCACTTTTGGCCAATCTTTTTTTCGACCATCACTTGGAAAAAATAATGGTTAGCCTTGTACTTATATCATTTTTTTTCTCAGATAAATTTTGAATTGATACCTTATTGACAACTTAATTATGAATTCGTTCATTAAACTAAAACTAATTAATAATTGGTCTAATTCCCCTAACAAACCAATAAAATCAAAAAATACGAAAAAATGGAAAAATTTAAAAATAAATAAAAAAAACTGAAAAATCTGGAAAAAAAAAAACACATAAAAGATTAAAAAAAAAGGGGAAATCTTGAAAAAACACGAATAAAATTTTAAAATTTCAAAAAAAAATCTAAAATCAACATAAAACCAAAAACGTAAAAAAAAAACAGTCTGAGTCTTTTTAAGTCATTTTAAAAACAGTCTGAGTATTCTTAAAAATAGTCTGAGTAATTTTAAAAATAGTTCGAGTAATTTTAAAAATAGACTGAGTCATTTTAAGTCATTTTAAAAACAGTCCGAGTCGTTTTAAGTGATTTTAAAAGCAGTCTGAATCGTTTTAAATTATTTTAAAAACAGTCTGAGGCATTTTAAGTTATTTTGAAAATAGTCTGAGTAATTTTAAAAATAGTTCGGGTAATTTTAAGAACAGTCTGAGTCGTTTTAAGTCATTTTAAAAACAGTTTTGGTCATTTTAAGTTATTTTAAAAATAGTCTGAATAGTTTTAAGTTATTTTAAAAACAATCTGATTCATTTTAAGTCATTTTAAAAACAGTATAAATCGTTTTAAGTCATTTTAAAAATAGTATAAGTCGTTTTAAGTCATTTTAAAAATAGTATAAGCCGTTTTAAGTCATTTTAAAAATAGTATGCGTCATTTTAAGTGATTTTAAGAACAATCTAAATCGGTTTAAATCATTTTAAAAAACAGTCTGAATTTTTTTAAATTATTTTAAAAACAGTCTGAGTCGTCTTAAGTCATTTTAAAAACAGTTTGAGTCGTTTTAAAAACATTCTGAGTCGTGTTAAGTCATTTTAAAAACAGTATGAGTCATTTCAAGTCATTTTAAAAATAGTCTGAGTTGTTTTAAAACAGTCTGAGTTATTTTGAGTCATTCTAAAAACAGTCGGAGTCATTTTAAAAACAGTCTGAGACATTTTGAGTCATTTTAGAAATAGATTGAGTCATTTTAAGTGATTTTAAAAACAATTTGATTTATTTTAAAAACAGTCTGAGTCATTTTTAAGTCATTTGGAAGGATTCTGAGTCATATTAAGTAATTTTAAAAATAGTGCGAGTTATTTTAAAAAACAGTTCGAGTAATTTTAAAAACAGTCTGAGTCATTTTTAAGTCATTTGAAAACAATTGCAAGTTATTTTAAAGTTTTTAATATTTTTTGGACTTTCCGGCCTTTTCCGACTTTTTTCGAAGTTTTTTTTTTTCATTTTTTTTGTAATTTTGGCTTTTTTTTTTTTATTTTTTTTTACAAATTTTCGGATTTTTTTCGGGTTCCCGACTTGTTTGAACGTTTGTTTTTTGTGATTTTGGATTTTCTTGGTGGTTTTGTATTTTTTACTTTTTTCGGGTTCCCGATTTTTTTTAAGGTTTTTTTCAGCTCTTTTGGTATTTTATGTTTTTTTTTATATATATTTATGTTCTTTTTTGAGTTTTTCTTGTTTTTTTTTCAATTGTGGACAAATTCTTAATTAGCTTTAGAAATAATTGACCAATCATTAATTAAATTTTATAGAATGATCGATTATTAAATAGTTTTGTATTTTTAAACAATTCTTAATTCTGTTTGGGTCAATGCCCAAAACATACAACGTGTTATAAAATATTACCAAAACAAACAAGTTAAACAAATTATTTCCAAAACATGCAATTGACTCAAATAGAAAAATATATATATTTCTCCTCACTTACCAAAAAAAATTCTATTTCTCCTCTCTCTCTTCGCGCTCTCTTTCTAAATCATAATTTTTTTTTCCACAAAAGACCAACTTATTTAATGTTAAAATGACTTCTAAACCGAAAAAAATAAAATTACAACAAAAAATAAAAAAAGTTCAAAAAAGTCGAGAATCCGAAAAAATCCAAAAAAACCTTTTTAAAAGTCAGAAATCCAAAAAAAATCCAAAAAAATGGTAAAAAATAAAAAAAACCAATAAAAATCCAAAATCATCAAAAAATGAAAAAAGTTCAAAAAATTCGAGAATCCAAAAAAACCGAAAAAAGGCTAGAAAAACCTTTTAAAAGTCGGGAACCCGAAAAAAACCCAACAAATGGTTAAAAAAAGTAAAAAAATAAATAAAGAAAAATCCAAAATCACAAAAAGAATGAAAAAAGTTCACAAAAGTCGAGAACCCGAAAAAACCAAAAAAGTGCTGAAAAAACCTTTAAAAAGTCGGGAATCCAAAAAAACTCCAAAAAAGTGGCAAAAAATAAAAACAAAACCAAAAAAAATAAATAAGTTCAAAAAAGTCGAGAACTCGAAAAAAAGCCCCAAAATATGGTAAAAAACAAAGAAAAAAAAGAAAGTTACAAAAAAAAATCAAAAAAATTCAAAAAAGTCGGGAGTTCAAAAAAACCCAAAATATGCTGAAAAACTTTTTAAAAAGTCGATAACCCGAAAAAACCCAAAAAAATGGTTAAGAAAAACCAAGAAAAATCCAAAATCACAAAAAAATAAAAAAAAGTTCAAATAAGTCGAGAACCCGAAAAAACCCAAAAAAGGCTGGAAAACCTTTTTAAAAGGTCGGAAACCTAAAAAAGCCCAAAAAATGGTTAAAAAAAGTAAAAAAAACAAAGAAAAATCCAAAATTGCAAAAAGAATGAAAAAAGTTTACAAAAGTCGAGAACCCGAAAAAACCAAAAAAATGCTGAAAAAACCTTTAAAAAGTTGAAAACCGGAAAAAACTCAAACAGTTACAAAAAAAAACCAAGAAAAATCCAAAATCACAAAAAAATTTAAAAATAAAGTTCAAAAAAGTCGAGAACTCAGAAAAAATGGTAAAAAACAAGAAAATTACAAAAAAAAAATGAAAAAAGTTCAAAAAATTCGAGAATTCAAAAAAACTCAAAATATGCTGAAAAAACTTTTAAAAAAGTCGGTAACCCGAAAAAATGGTATAAAAAAAACCAATAAAAATCCAAAATAAAAAATAAATGAAAATGAAAAAAGCTTGAAAAGCCAGGAAAATTCGATTGTGTATATATTTTTCTTATTTTTTATGCATTCTTTGGTATTGTGTATTTAATTTTTTTATATTATGTATGTACTTTTTTGATTGTGTATGCTCTTTTCTCGATCGTTTATGCATTTTTTTGGATTGTGTATGCAACTTTCTCGATTGTGTATTCATTTTTTTGGATTATGTATGGCTCTTTTTTATTGGTTATGCACTTTTTAATATTGTTTATGCACTTTTTAAATTGGATAGAAAATGGTGATTTTTCATATTGTTTGTAAAATTACATTGTGTATGCAATATGAAATCATCACTTTTTATGTGCAATGTATAACAATGTATTGTGTATGCCTGTATTGTGTATTCCCGTATTAAAAAACATGTATAAATTATGTGTTGTGTATGCATGTATTAAATAAAATGTATAAATAATGTATTGTGTATGCCCGTATTAAAAAACATGTATAAACTATGTATTATGTATGCATGTACTAAAGAGCATGTATAAAAAGTGTATTGTGTATGCATAATAAGAAAAACATAAAAAATGAACAGTGTCAATGGATACAGAATGTATTGTGTATGACTGTATTAAAGAACGTGTATAAACAATGTATTGTGTATGCCTGTATTAAAAAGCATGTATAAAATATGTATTGTGTATGTCTGTATTAAAGAGCATGCATAAATAGTGTATTGTGTATGCCCGTATTAAAAAACATATATAAAGTGTGTACTGTGTATGTCTGTATTAAAGAGCATGTATAAATAATGTATTGTGTATGCCCGTATTAAAAAAGCATGTATAAACCGTGTATTGTGTATGCATGTATTAAAGAGCATGTATAAAATATATATTGTGTATAACTGTATTAAAGAGCATGTATAAATAGTGTATTGTGTATAATCGTATTAAAAAACATGTATAAACTATGTATTGTGTATGTCTGTATTAAAGAGCATGTATAAACTGTGTATTGTGTATGCATGTATTAAAGAGCATTTATAAAATATGTATTGTGTATGACTGTATTAAAGGGCATGTATAAACATTATATTAACAATTTAATCGGCATTTTTCATATCGAGGAACAGAATATGTCAACAACACATCACTTTTATCCAAATACGACCAAATATCACAAATTTTATCCACCAAATTTTTAAAACTTATATCGATTTGAATTACAATTATAACCATCTTAGAACTAGCAACCGTGACAACATCTAGATTGCACATCATTAAAATACTGCCCATTGCACTACAAAACAACATAAACAAAACACAAAAAAAAGTGTAAATGGATAAACAATGTATTGTGTATGCCTGTATTAAAAAACATGTATAAAAGATGTATTGTGTATGTCTATATTAAAAAACATGTATAAAAGATGTATTGTGTATGCTTGTATTAAAGAACATGTATAAAAAATGTATTGTATATGCATGTATAAAAAGAACATGTATAAAAAATGTATTCTGTATGTCTGTATTAAAAAGCATGTATAAAAAACATATTGTGTATGCCTGTATTAAAGAACATGTATAAAAAATGTATTATGTATGCATGTGTTAAATAACATGTATAAAAAACACAATACATTTTTTTTGTGTATGGATAATAAACAAAACAGAAAAAAAGGCAGTCTCAATGGATACACAATGTACTGCGTATGATTTATAAAAGAGCGTATATAGCAATGTATTGTGTATGCATGTATTAAAGAGCATGTATAAACACTATATTGCGTATATCTATATTTAATAGTATGTATAAATTGTGTATTGTGTATGCATGTATTAAAAAACATGTATAAAAAATGTATTGTGTATGCATGTATTAAACAACCTGTATAAAAAACACAATACATCTTTTTTTTGTATGGATAATAACCGAAACACAAAAAAGGCAGTCTCAATAGATGCACAATGTAATGCGTATGGATTTATAAAAGAGCGTATATAACAATTTATTGTGTATGTCTGTATTAAAGAGCATGTATAAACACTATATTGCGTATGTCTATATTTAATTGCATGTATAAACTGTGAATTGTGTATGCCTGTATTAAATAACATGTATAAACAATGTATTGTGTATGGATAATAAAAAGACAATACACTGTTATTAAAAAAAAACACAAAACACAAAACACTGTTAATATTCAGCATCTCGAGTCTATTTTGTTTCTTTATCAATCATATTATTCTAACAAAATACCAATTTCCGAAAAAATATTGAGAAAATAACCAACGCAAACCCAGATATATCGTCAACTAATTTCTTCGAAAAGTAATCCTATTTCATATACGATTTGAGATGAATAAAATCCGAATAAAACCCTAATCGAAAACAACCTCGTAAATAACTCTGTATTTAAATCGATTTATGAAGAATAAACCCTAATTCAAACAATAAACCAGAGAAATCCGACGAAGAGAAACTGAGTATCCGAAACAATAAAAATACGGATCAAAATCGCCTAATTAAAAGCGAATTTATGGTTTGATAGAATGATTCGACGGAGGTGTATAAAAAAAGTATTTTGTATAAATGTTAATTATGAGGTTTATATGGCGAATGAGTTTGACACCAAATTACACGGAGTTAGATATATAAATACGTATGTATAGATAAAGAGAGAGAGAGAAAATTATTAAAAAAATATAAATGATTTAGTATTTATAATTTTAATTAGTTATATGTTTTGGGAATAAAATGTTGAGATATAACTATTTGGTAATTAATTTAAAATAGTTGTATTTTTTTTGGTAATTTTCCAATTTTGTTATTAGCCTATCATAAAGGAACTAAAGAAGACGTGTACCCAAGGTCCTCTGTAACTTTATCATGTGAGTTGACACTGTAAACGTTGTTGAATTTGGAAAGGTTGGCAATTAAATGAACAACTCTTGATAAAATTGATTCATTGTACTGGTTTACCAAATCGAAAACATTTGCAAATATTTGTTCATGCCAAATTTTTAGCGTTTCACGATAGAAATACAAATATTCGTTTTGTTTTTTTACCAAGATATATAATGACATGTTTTGAAAATTACGGTAAATTTAAAAAATTTAAACATGTCATTATACATCTCGAAAAAAAAAAGACGCATATTTGTGTTACCGTCGTGAAACCGTAGAGTTTTGCATGAATCAAATCTTAATTGGAAGTGTTTTTACAAAAAAGTGTCCAAGTTGATGTTCATATGACCTGCGGTTTTTTTTGCAGTTTTGTAACCTAAAATATAGCCATTATGCGATTTTGTAATACAAACTACGAGTTTCTATTTTTAAGTACACAAACTAAGTGTTTCCGTCTAAATCAGTACCTTCCGTCTAAATTAACGGAAAAACCTGATGTCGTCAAACATTTTTCATCCAGATTTAGGGGCAAAATGGTCATTTTACTCTTTTTTCGATCTAACCCCTTTATATTTGATCCAATGACTAATAAAAAAGGAAAAAATTAAAACAAATATATATAGATACATATATAATATCATCATCATCCTATTAACGTATAATTTTTTAAATAAATTAACACGATCTGAACGATGAGCACACACAACTAATATCATACAATTATTCTGATTTATAGAATTAACATAATGAGCTGCAATCACTTATTCTCTGTCTCTCACCGTATTTTTTATTTATTTATAGTTTGTATTAAAATAATGGACTACTTAGGGTGTATTTCTACATATATATATATATATATATATATATATATATATATATATATATATATATATATGTGTGTGTGTATATATATATGTGTATATATTTACATATTTACATATATAAGTATATATATATATATATATATATATATGTGTGTGTGTGTATATTTGCATATATATATATATATACGATCAGTCGATTATACATTTATAAACAAGGTAAATTGGACGGAGGTGGTGGGTATGGGCTCCGTTGCAACGGGGTGGTGGTTGGCTATAGCGGTGTACTGGTGGAAGCGATGTGGGTGGATATCTATGTATGTATATATATGTTTATGTTTGTAGATATATTTGTATGTATGCATATGTATGTATTTGTCTGTATGATATTGTGTGTATATATATATATATATATATGTAATAAAGGAATTTAAATGATGATAATTTGGTAAAACCTAATTTTTCATCAAAAAAAATTAACGAAATCTACTGATTTAGAGGAAAACACTTAGTTTGGGTACTTAAAAATAGAAACGTGTAGTTTGGATTACAAAATTACACAATGATTATAGTTTAGGTTACAAAACTGTAAAAAACCATATAACCTCCTCATTATATATATATACTAGCAATCGTGTCTCACGTGTTGCGTGTGCGGCGCGTAATGCAATAAAAATATAGAAAATATGTATAGTTATGATATAAATATGTGGATAATACAAAAAAAAAAACATAGTTTAAGATTTAAAAGTGTGTTTGGTTGTTAAAGAGTAATAAATAGTTTTATTAGTTTTTAGTTTTTATATTTTTATGTGAGTATGATATTATTGTAATTAATATAAAGTTGTAGGGGTATTTTTGAAAATAAATAAATAAATTGGACAGATTCATTTGACTTTGATTGACTTATTATAATAATAGAATGATATACTTATTAAATTTGAAATCAATAAGAATAAACAAACCGATAGTTTGTTGGTGGAGATTTGTTAGGAGATGATCAATTATTTGTGGAGATCTATGAAAGTAAGATGATATTGATTTACATTTATTATCTTTGAAAAAACTCATCCACTCCATGATCCTGGAAAAAAAAAAGCTTTAACTGATTGTGTAATGTCTTAAAATATTCCATTTCATATACTTATTGGGAAAATGCTAGTAATTGCAATGTTAACGATATCCTCGCACTTGTTTTAAAATGTCAACTGTAGTAACACACGATGACGTTTCTATCAATTACTATATATTTTGTATTTATGATGTCATGATGATTGTAGATGTTTTCTGTGATGGTTATATATTGATTTGGTACTATTTTAGAGTTAAATATTGTAAATATAACTTGTGCTCGTATTTATACAACTTATATTTGGAATGATTTTAAATGTTTAAAAATGTCATGATCAGGACATAACTTAGTGGAACTATATTTTATTTAAGCAAAGGAATGGGGGTTTTCTTAGTCGAACTGTATTTACATTCTTTTTTGTTTTAGTAGAACTTTCACATTTACATCACTTGTATTGTATTCCGTTTCACGATTTAGTCCCTGGTTGTTAAGTATTCAGTGAAATAATAAGGTGTCTGTGACAAACATGATGAGAATACCCCCACTCATTCTAATGAAAATGATGGTGCTGCAGTACTCTCATATCATCATTCTATCCGACATCTAGGATGAAATATAAAGAGATGAAAGATAGTCCTATAAGGGCGGAACGGTGAGAAGTGTAGTAGGGGTACTAACTAAAACACACGAGAACAAAAAAATTACAAACTTAAACCCTGTTCCATTCAAATATACTCAAAAGATCAAAATTCAGTTTTATCTATCCGGGTTCGAATATATAGGTGTTGATCTTTATTAACCAACCAATTCGATCTAAAATTATCCAGTTTGGTCCCATCCGTTTTATTAGATCTGAAACAGTGAATCAGTTAACTGCAAACAAATTAATTGTGATAAACCAAATAGGTATAAGGTTAGTCGGATACGGTAAATCAGAAATTGTTCCAATCCATTCCGTTCGATGACTGAATTCGTCCGATCTGTCATATTCCGTTTTGATATAGTATTAGTTTGTTCATGTCCAAATATACATTAGTAACTACTCTGAATGAATACACATTCAAATTTGATTTACACATTTAAGTTCAATTGCATCCTTCTTGTCAGAGTAACCACACCAATTGCTTTAAAATTCTTCTCTAATTTATGGTGATTTGCGCTTTTAAGAAAAATATGAACATTTTTCAATTACCAATCTCCCTATATCACCTTCCTAGCCATCATAAAAAAACTATTGATTTATATATTTTTTTTTTCTTTCAATTTTGTTTTCAAGTTCTAATATGGATGGGACCATTCATGTTTCATGAAAAAATAATAGTATTATCTTATTTATATGGAGAGCTCTTACTCTCCTTGTATACAAGGGAAAGTTTAAGAGAAACCTAAGAGATTGATGCACCATTCTTTTTTATAAAAATTCCACAAAACAAGTATAAACAATATCCTTTACAAATATTGATGGTGGTGGCTTGGTGCTCTCATGCTAAGAAGATAAGGGAAGTTACAAGTCTGTTATCCACTTTTAATGAATTTTATATTTGTGGAAATTAGAGAAAACCTAATCCGTATAACAGAAACGTGTTTATCATTTATTAGAGTTCTAAGTTTTTTTTCTATACCATATCTTTAGATTTTGATCTATTTAAGCCAAATTCATAATTAGTTCAAGAAGAATGATCCAAATCCCTTAAAAGACTAATTTAAAAGAACGTAAAAACCAAAAGAAAATAAATTAATATTTAAAATGAAATTTGGAAACAAAAGAATAAATACATGTCTCAGATATACTAGCAAGTAATTAAAATAATTCTTCTGATGTCCATTTGTAATAATACGTATTTAAAAACACTTCTGATCCGGAAAATTCGGTAAAGTCTATTCGTCTTTTTCCTAATTAAAAAAAACTTTTGTATAATTGCATTATGGGTCGCCCATATATAGTTGACCTCACCCACTAACAAATAGTCAAATACAATATCGCCAGCTATCCTCTAAAACGATCCTGACCGTTTAATCCAATCCTCATATTCCAATCCAACGTCACCTAATCACACACCCATTTTAACAAAATGTACACCCACACATCATAACACTCCCTCTGTTTTTATATCCGGAATGTTTTCTCGATTAATTTTTTTTTAAATCAATTTTAATTTATTTGTAAAGTGATCGTTAGAAAATTCTGAAAATTTTGATCTTGTATATATTTCTTTGGTACTTATTGGGCATTCTACCATATAAAACTATAAAATTTTCATAATAACTTATTAAGTTATTGTTACTAAAAATTAACAAAATGCATAGGGCCCCGGCCTTGACATGTATTTTTGTTACTCGGTGTAGAAAAAAATTGGGTCCTTTTTTCTATTGTCGTTCTCGGTATGAAATTCATAATAAAATATCTTAATAGTAGAATAATCCAAAATTAACTATCAACCAAAAAAAATCTTTAATATAAAAAGAATTGTGTCATTTCACTTGTTTTTAATTATTTTTACTAACATATATTTACATGTATATTTTTTTATACATATATAAAATTTGATTTTTTTGGTATGTCGACGTCAGAAGGACGCTCAGCGATTCCCCGAAATCATGAGGTTCGGTACCGTCGCACCTCCTGCACCCCCTCAGGTTAATCCCTGAAAATATGTATTCAAACTTACACATGAATAAATTTATTCAACTAAGTCAATCGTTGGATCGCATTAGAAAACTGAAATATACGAAGCGTCACAAAAAGACGGAGATTGAAAGGTGTTTAAATATGAAAGTCATTGCATATCAAACGAACTCATTTTTTACCATTTTGTTTTAGAGTCGACGAGAGATTTTCGGACAAGCTGTCACTCGGGTTGACATCGGTTGAATGAGTGATCGATTGTAGCATCTATTAGACATCACCTATCTTCAAGGGTGAAGTCAGAAACCTTAAAAGGGAGGTGCCGAAATTATAAAGAAACTACTGTTTAGTGAAATAATAAATTATTTGGGTATCGAATTATCATTTTTAACAAAATTTAGCAAAAATACATGATAAATATTAGAGGAAGGCTATAAATTTTAAAGATATGAGGTGTCGTGGCCTCCGATGTTCTCCACTTAGCTTCTCCATGACTATCTTTCGCTACTATATAAAATGTTAAATGAATAAGTAAACACCAATAAATATATAAAATGATAAATTTTCCAGTTTTGTTTAACGTACGAACACTTAATAAATAGAATAAAAAGTTGATTCTAAAAAAAAAACTGAAAAAATAATTCCGAATAAAAAACGGAAGGGGTGTTCTGGTGCCACTTATCCCTCCAAACGCGTTGAACTACAAAAAAAGGAGAACAAAAAAAAAAAGAAGCTCTTTTATGATCCAAAAAAAAAAGAAAGAGAAAGAAATTAATTAATCTAGCTAGTTTTAAAACTAACTACGGTTAAGTGTGTGAAAGGAGAAATAAATAACCAAGGTTAGTTTATTGAGTATATATATACACGTACATACATAAAGCTTCAGTTATTATTGTAGCTCACATTCTTATTCTGCATCTAATCTAAATCTATAACAGTCACAATTTCCTACATTAAAAAGGTCCGTACTTATCATCTGTTATTCTACAAATTAATAACCAAAAAGCTCAATTTTATATTTTAATTCTTTTCTTAATTAGTTAATTCTCTAACAGGAATTTAATACTTATTTGTAGAATAACATATGATAAAAATTCCCCACTGGTAATCACTATTTAAGCTTTATTACTAATTTTGTTTCTATTTCCTTCTTATTCTTAACGAATTTTATTTATTTTATTATGGAGCTGGTTGATCATAAATGAGTTATGTTTTTGCTTTCTTTTTCATGTATGTATATACAAATGATATATTGCAAATCTGGTACTATTATATAAATGATGAGATGAATTTAATTAACAGGAAATTTGATATATATTTTTTATTATTATTATATATAATTATATTGAATTTCCAGAAAGAAGAAATGTCGACAGATACATAAGAAGAAGCCATTATATTGTTTAATTATATTAAATTTCTTTTGCATGTACAATATGTATACATATATTGTAAATCTTGTTATATAGATGATGATCACTAACAGGAATTTAATACTTATTATTTAATTATATATACCGGAGTTTCCAGAAAGAAGAAATGTGGACAGATGATGATCATATGAATCATATCTTGTACTATTATATATAGATGATGATCGATCATAAACAGAAAATTTAATATTTTTTAATTATATATATTTATATAATTGACATTTAATTATATATATATTGAATTTTCAGAAAGAGGAAATGTCGACAGAAACATACGAAGAAGCCATCAAAGGTCTGACGAAACTTCTCAGGTACTTTCTCTCTATCTCTCTCTCTCTCCTGATAAAAAAAAAAAAAAAAGGGGTAAAAATCTATTGAAATTCTAATGGACTTATATGTAATTATTTGGAAACAGTGTGCTTATCAGTAATTTAGTAAACTATTTAATCAATGGACAATAAATGTGTCTTTGATTTCGTCACCACACACGATTGGGCCAACTAATTCGGTATCTGTCTTATGATCTTATCTCATGCACCTTCCACGTGGCTAATTGTGTTCTACTAATTTTTTTGTTATTAGGATAATTACCCTAACCGTCCTTCTAGACTAGTTAGAATTTTGAAAAAAATGCATTAATTTCCTTTTATTATGATATTAATGGGCTATATTTTTGGAAATTTTCACTTTGAATAATGAATTCTCATATTAAGTTTACATATGGTGATGCAGAGTAGTTAACCTCTAATTTTTCCTTCTTTTTTTTTTTTTTTTTTCTGAAAATGGTGTTACTCTGTGACTTTACTAGCTATGGGGTTATTGTAAGTTGCAATTGAAATTACGGGGGACCAAAATAGATAATCGGCACTATTTTGGAGAAATTCTCTTTGAATGATCAAAACATATTACTTATAAGTTAATCTGGTTTATTATATTTTAGTACCTTAGAATATGATAACTTTTTTGTTTAGCAGCAGGAACTATGAATGTTTTTTTTAGTACCGTGAACTTTGAATTTTTTTTTTTAGTTTAGTAAAATTCCGTCAACTCTCACTATTCTTTGGATGGAATCCGTTTAAATAAGAGGTATTTTGGTCATTACATTACAATAGTTTCAATAAGACAAACGTTTGGTACGAAAATAATGGATGGAATGATAAAAAAAAACTAATGTTTCAATAGTTTAGGTTATTAAACGAAAAAACGACCATACTTAAATGTATTATTAAAGTATAATAAACCCTCTGTTAACTTAAATGTATTATTAATACTTAAATGTATTAATCCGTGACTTCATTATGGAATATTTAACGTTGCAATTGAATCACGCGTGACGAAATATATTATGGGAATTATTTTGTAGAAATGCACTTTAAATGTGCAAATAATAAATTACATACAGAGTAGTTAATTTGTGACCATTCGTTTTGAGCAAACAGTAAATTACATAGTTTGACCAGCACTACTATTGCTTTCATACACGCACAAACGGACTAAATAGCCGACTGGTTAAATTATAATTTTTAAATTACCTTTTTCACCCAATTTTTATTATAAACAAAAAAAACCCATCCAACTCATATTCTTTATTTTAGTAATCATCTCAAACTTTTTGAAATTATTATTATAGAACCTTAGTTGAGGTTAAAATTTACAACACAATAAAATTCTAAATATAATATTATATAACAATAGTTGAGACTAAGTTAAATTTTAATTAAATATATTTAAAAAAAGAATGATTTTAATATATTTTATTTGACAAAAAATTCAACAAAATAAAACTCAAATATAATATTATAGAACCCTAACTGAGACTATCCTAAAATTAAATATTAATTAAAAATATTTAAAAAATAATAATGATTTTAATATGTTTTATTTGACGAAACATTCAACAAAATAAAAACTCAAATATAATATTATAGAACCCTAGTTGAGATTACCATAAAGTTAAATATTAATTAAAAAAAATTAAAAAAATATTTTTAGATATAGGGTTGGATAGCAGGTATTTAAGTTCCGGGATGAAAAAAAAATTCTAAATTTACATTAAGTACTGATGTGGTGAGAGTCTGGGTGAGCCTATCTGGTTCATTAGTATTATTGTAGTTTGACTATGTTATTCTGATTAGGGCTGTCGAAAAAACCCAAGATCCAAAAACCGCACCGTAAATACCCAAAAACGCAAGAACCGACCCATCACGGAACCGTTTTTGGGTCTATCCAACCCGACCCCATTGGTTTTTGGAGCGAGTATGGTTCTCAACTCTATACCGCGGATCCGACCTACGAAACCGACCTGCATACCCAAATTGTAGAACCGCAATATATACTCATATTTTAAAAATATGTATACATATACATATTATTATTATGATTATTATATTAGTTTGTAATGTTTAAGTGGCTGTGTAATGTTTACGTAATTCAATAATCAACCAAACACATTGTTGACCAATATGAAGCAAAAAAAAAATGATAGTACCTAATTAATTTGTTTATTTTTTACAAGTAAGTTAAGAAATAACTTGGAACAATAAATTTATTATCAATATGTAAAAATACCCTTTAGAAAAGAACATATAGAAAATTAGAATAAATTTTTTGAATTTTGGATAAATACCTGCACCGAGAACCGTTATATCCATTACAAATATGGATATGGGTCGGATAAAATAAGTATAAAAAGTGATATAGACCAGACCCGACCCAAAATCCGTTGGGTCGGGTCGAATAAAATTGACCCTGGTAACCAAAATAATTGTAAAAAGGAACCAAAATAATATTTTTGTATAGGTGTTGCTTAATTTGTTTAAATTTAATTATGATAATTACTAAATAAAATCTGGACCATCTTTTTGTGTTAATATTTAGAGTTAATTTATGTAATTTAATTTATAATTTATAACAGTGAAAAAGGAGAGCTCCAAGGTGTAGCAGCCGCAAAGATTAAGAAGCTAACAGCTGAACTAGAAGGGACCACTGAATCCGGATTTAACCCGGTTGAAAGGATCCTAACGGGTTTCACTAATTTCAAGACTCAGAAATTTCTGTATGTATACTAATAATTAGTTGTACTTTCCTTATTTTTATAGTAGTATACTGATTTCTAGGAAACAGTAACAAATTACTGATCTGTAGTAGTACTTTATAAGGAACCTTCTTTTCCCCCCTACAAATTGGGAATACTTTATACCAGTATATGCTATTTACCGACAATTAATAATCCTACTTGTTTATTTTGAAAACATCAATTGAATTCATTCTTTCTATCTAACATTTCATTTTCTCATATTATAATTAAGTAGGTGTAAATGGACTTTTCAAACATGATACTTTTTCATAATAATAATTAGAGGACATAAAGCATATCTGACTGGTAACTCTACTTTAGACTTTATTCTTTAGATAAGCTAGCAACATGGATGTAGGTAAGAGTGACAAGACCAAATGAAATATAGGTCTCCAGTCTTTTATGTCACAAAAATATTGGGTTTTAAATTTTTTGTAATCGCTATTAATAATTCTTTGTTTGTTTCATGACAGGAAAAATCCTGATATGTATAATGAACTTGCAACAGGCCAAAGCCCCAAGGTATGTCACACTTTACGGCTTTCAACCTGATCTGATCCGTCGCGGGTCGGATAAAAGTTTAATTTTATTCATGTCAGGTTTAAATAGGTAAAACTGCAAGTTAAAATAGTACAACTTAAAAAGTGCAAGTTAACACTATCAATATTCTATCTCTCTCATATATATTAAACTTTCTCTTCTATAATGATAGACAACATATATTTAAATGGATAAAAGCGTAGCTTAAAAAGTGTAATTTAACACTCTCTCTTATGTAAATTAAACTTTCTCTTATATAGTTTAAATTGATAAAAGTGCAATTTAAAAAGTGTAATTTAAGACTCTATCTCCTATCTCTCTCTCTCATCTCTCTCATATACATTAAATTCTCTCTTTTATAGTAATACATAACATACATTAATTTATTAATTAATTAATGAAACGATTTTATAGTAAATGTGAATGACATTTATTAATTTATGAAACGATATTTATGGTATACGATATTTAATAAATTCTCTTTCAAACCTTGACATTTGTGAGATTTATTTTTCAAATTAAAAAAAAATGTTATAAAAAATGGGTCAAATTGGTCGGGTTAAATGGGTAAAAGTGCAAATTTGTATATGGGTCGGGTCGGGTTTTGAATGACCCGACCTGATTGTCATCCCTAGTCCCACTACATACTCCTAATTTTTAAAATGAGTTTCATTTTAGGAGTAATTAATTTGTAGTAATTTTCAAAAAATTATTTGGACTTTGTAAAAGTGGTTTGATATGGGCAAAAGTTTAGGATGGTTAAAAGATGGATCAAAACTGGCCATATTTTTTTTAGGGGTATCTTTCCCCACTCTATTTTTTATCATCTTTTCCCACTTGCTTAGTGGGTTATCTAAAATTTGGCAATAGCTCAATTTATGCATTTTTTAAGAAAATGCTACGAATGATAAGTGGACCATCCAATAATACTACTCCAATAAAGTAGGTTGAATCTCTGAAGTTTTTCAATAAACAAGTGCTACTGGTAGAGTCAATAGTCAGAAGTATATCAGTCAAGTTTTGTTTTCCATATTTGTCTTTGAAACTACTTTCCTGTAAATCATTTTTACACCGTCCAAATTTATCAAACAAACATAGGTATACAACCATGTTGGCAAATTTAATGTTGTCCATATTTGGTAGGCTAGTCACCAAACAACTAAGATTTATTGGATGGTTTCTCTATTTTTCTGATTCACTTATGACTTGTTTGCTTGGGTGCTCAACCAAAAAACTAAGGGTTTTGCATCTCGGTCCCCAGAGCAAAAAGAAAAGTGCAAACGCACACATTTTTGGATGATTCTATTATCAGTCCCATACAAGCTAATTAAGCTTAATGGTTTAAAAGAATAGATAGTTGACATTGATTTTTTTTTTATGGTAACTTTTGCAGTTCTTAGTATTTGCTTGCTCAGACTCGCGAGTTTGCCCCTCACATATCCTAGATTTCCAACCAGGCGAGGCCTTCGTGGTCCGAAACATTGCCAGTATGGTCCCTGCTTTTGACAAGGTCTAACCAAATAACCTCTATATTCCCTTGATTCCATGAACTCGTTAATTTTGTTTGTTCTAATCACAAGGATATAGATTATTCCAGTGAACCCTAATAAACTTGATCCTTACAATATCTGCTAAGTTTTGGAATATGAGTTAATGATATCCATTTTCATGATTTATTTAATTCACATACGTTGTTGATGTCTAAACACCAGTACATAGAGTCATGCAGTTTAGATGATGAAGTTCTGTGAAAATATTGATCTGACTTTCTGCTTTTATTTAATGTTCTTCGTATAAATATTGCTTGTGCCAATATATCGATCTCAATCAAATACGGAGAATTGAGTATACCTTTTCAAAACGGGGACATTGAGCAATAAGTAATGTATATTTCACTATAAGAAAAAGTTCATTTAGTATCATAAATTTTTTTTGAGTTATGTTGGTAAAGTGGTTGTGGCTAGATTTTAGCAACAATTTAGTAACAAATAGAAACATAATTTGTTGTTAAACTATTGATAAAATTTAGTCACAACCACTTTAGCTACATAACCGATTTTTTTTATGATGTTAAATGAACTTTTTATTGTAGTGATTGAAAATTCAAGGAAAGTGGTAGGTTGCATATGATTAATATTTAATTGTAATACAACAACCTATATGCTCTAAAATATGACTGATTTGTAAGATTCTTCTTATTTGTGAATGGTTTTGTTAAAAAAGTGAATGATTATTTCATTTGGAAGACTCTTCTTATTTGTCTCTTAGTTGAATAAATACAGTGGTTGGTTGCTGTAAACAACTCTTCTGTTTGATTGTTCTAATGCAGACAAAATACTCTGGCATGGGGGCAGCCATTGAATATGCTGTTGTACATTTGAAGGTAATTTTTTAAGACCTTAACTTGAGTTACATGACATCTGGATACCCCAATGTACTGTAGAGTAATGGCCAACCAATATTTCTTTGAAAAAATATGCTTATTGATTTTTGTAAAATAAGAGTTCTGTCAATTTGGTTCTATATAACGAATATTGTGGTAACCAGTTAATTTGTTTGAAAATATTTATAGGACTTGTTTGGCTGCAACTTATATTTATTTATATTATTTATTGAATTTCTTGTCATAATTTTATTATTGATGGCTCCTTGGTTGTAGCAATTTTACTAGTGGAGGAACCCCTACATGTTACTCATCTACTCAGAAGCCAACTAGATTATTGTGAAAATGATATTTTATATATTTATTCTCATTACAATTAAACATATATATAGCAGTCTTATTCTGCTGTTAAAGTGTGGCTGATTAAATAAGCAATCACTTAATAAATGCTATTTACAAATATATCAAAACTGAAACATAATTCTAGCTAATTCAAATTCAAACACACTCCTTTATTGAAGGAGATAGATTTTATCTAACATCCTCCCTCAAACTTGGTGGGCCTGCACGAACAAGTTTGCAAGTAAGGAGACAGTGTCGCTGCTTGTGAAGAGGGTTAGTGAGGAGGTCGGCTGGTTGATCAACTGATGAAATAAACCAAACACGATAACTGCCAAGAGCAACTTTCTCACATACAAAGTGATAATCGAGTTGAATATGCTTTGTGCGGGCACGAAATACCGAATTTGATGCCATGTAAGTAGCACTTAGGTTGTCGCAATGCAATAAAATTGGAAATTGAACAACATCACCAAGTTCATAAAGCAATAAGGCTAACCAAGTGGTTTCAGCACTAGCATGAGAAAGTGCACGATACTCAGATTCAGAGCTCGAACGAGCACCCCGTAGGTTGCTTTTTAGAACACCAAGAGACCAAGTTCGTTCCTATATTAAATAAAATAACCAGTAGTTGAGCACCGGACAACCGGCCCAATCAGCATCGGCATAAGCAGCTAGAGGGGTAGGATTACGTTGAGGACCGAAGAGTAGACCATGATCAAGTGTTCTTTTGATATATCGAAGGATACGCTTAGCTGCAGCGAGATGCGGTATGCGTGGCTGACTCATGAACTGTGAAATGGAGTTGACCGCGAATGCAATGGCAGTGCGAGTTATGGTTAGGTACTGAAGGGATCCAACTATTTCTCGGAAGGCAGGCGGATTGGGAAGAATATCACATTCGGTGGCAGTGGGGATCGCTTTGGCAGACATTGGTGTGTTAACTGGCTTGCTAAGTACCATATCATGTTTTACAAGTAAATCATGAGCATATCCAAGTTAACTGATATGAATATCGTTAACTTGAGACGTGACATACAAACCAAGGAAGTAATGAAGAGTGCCAAGATCCTTTATATTGAAGCCATTTCCTAATTTATCGATAAACCGTTGTAATAACGAATATTCTTAACATCTAATTGACGAATGAACCATCCTTTAGATACAGAAAGAGACAACACATTACAGATAGTTGCAGGCTTAATTATTGGACTAAAAGTTTCTGTATAATCTATACCTTGCTATTGATGGAAACCTTTGGCTACCAAACGCTCTTTGTGGCGTTCAACAGTGCCATCCGGGTTATGTTTGACACGAAACACCCACCTGCATCCAATAGGGTTATGTGAAAGAGGGAGGAACCAAAATCCATGTGTTGGTTTTCACTAGACCATTAATTTCTTCAACCATAGCATTATGCCAGACCTGATGCTTAGATGTCTTAGAATAGCATGTAGGTTCGGCAGATTCGATAGTAGTAATTAAGAGCACAAGGAATATGATATTTTACAATTTCATCGCTTCGAGTTATAGTTTGAACAATGCTATCTTTGAGGCGAGTCTGCATAGCATGGGTGGACAGAGGAGGGTGATGAATTGATTTGGATGGCAGTGAAGCCTCAGGCAGAACGACGTTGGTCATCGGTGCGACTTCAAGGGAAGAAGAAGCAACATCTGACTGCAGGTTTGGACCTGGTATGGGAAGAGATGGAACTTGAGTTCTCGATGATCAGCGTTGGTAAGTTTTTAGTGATACACGTGGCTGTAATGGTGGTGGAATCGGCGGGATTGAAGTGACAATAGTGGTTGTTGGACAGAGCTCTATATCAAAGGACAATGGTGGTGAGGGGGCTTGTGGAGGGGGTGGATAGGAAAGTAAGACAAATTCAATGGGATCAATATTTTAGTGTAACTGCGTATCTTTAAAGGGAAAAGTATTTTCGTTAAATAAAACATGGCGAGAAATATAGACACGACCAATGTTAGGATTTAAACAGCGATAGCCTTTATGGTGAGGACTGTAACCAACAAATACACATTCAACACTACGACTCGAAAGTTTATTAGAGTTGTATGGACCGAGATGAGGATAACAAGCACATCCAAAGACACGGATGGAAGAATAGGAAGGTTGAGTACCATATAGGTAATGGTGCGAGGTATCCCAATTAAGAGTGAGTATAGGAAGGATATTGATAGCATATACCGAAGTTAAGATTGCTTCAACCCAAAGATTTTGTGGAGCTCCGGAGGTAAGAAGGAGACTACGAGCCCTTATGGCAATATGTCGATGTTTCCGCTCGGCCATCCCATTTTGTTCTGGTGTGTGAGAGCAAGAAAACCGTTGTTGAATTCCTAATGATTGACAATAATGAGACAATGGACTATTAACATATTCAGTCCCGTTGTCACTTTGAAGATATTTGATGGTTTGGCTAAAAATATTTTGAATTCTGGCAACCAAAGATTGAAAATGAGGGAAAACTTCATTTTTTACAACGCATAGGAAAAACCCAAGTATATCGGGAAAATTCATCAGTAAAGAGCACATAATACTTAAATCCACTAACAGATAACGTATGTGACACCCAAACATCACTATAAACGATATGAAATTGAAAAGTTGCAGTTTTGTGGTTTGTAGGAAATAGTAATTGATAAGATTTGCTAAGGACACAATCTCGACAAAAGGAATGAAAAGACAATTTAGAACCAATAATAGAACCTAACAGAGCTAGTACATTGGACGACGGATGACCTAAACGGTTGTGCCAGATTGAGGATTGAATGGAGGTAAGAACTTGAGGAGGATTAGTGTTACTGGACAAGTTGAGTGGGTAAACACCATCTTAACAAGGACCTTGAAACAAAAGACGACCGGTTCGTACGCAATAAATGTGATAATAGTCGGGAGAAAATAGGATGAAAACATCATGGTCTTTGGTGAAACGATCAACAAAGAGGAGATTTTTACGAATCGAAGGGATTTCAAAGACATTATTTAAGGAAAAGTCGGATTAGTCCAAGTGCAGGGGAATATTACCGGTATGAGCAACAGACATGTAGTCACCATTACCCATGTAAACATTATGTGATCCACTATATGGTTGGGGATTATTCACTGATAGGGATGTCATGTGATGGGTTGCTCCGGTATCCATGTACCAGTTCGGATCAGCAGCAAAATGAACACCAGAAAATGGAGAAATATTGGATGCAACAAGAAATTGATGTGGATGAATTACAGAGAATTTAGAGCAAGACATTTATTTTCTTTGGTTACTTAGTTGAATAGAAATGTAAGAATATGTGGTTGAGTAATGGGCTAGACTGATTTCGGGAGAGTAAGAAGAGAAGGTATTTCGTAGGACTAAGAACAAAAGAAGACAAGGAAAATGAGAGGAGATCGACCTAATCTGATACCATGTGAAAATGATATTTTGTATATTTATTCTTATTACAAGTGTACATATATATAACAGTCTTATTCTGCTGTTACAGTGTAGCTGATTAAATAAGCAATCACCTAATAAATGATATTTACAAACATATCAAAACTGAAGCATAATTCTAGCTAATTCAACAAGATTGATTTTCTCTAACAATTATCTTATTTATATATTTATATATATTTGATGAGTTGAAAATTCCATACAATAGTTTCAAAGTCAATGTTTATAAATAAGGGTGCAAAAGAACAGATTTTCTAGCTGGACCACTACTAATTTATTTTCTAAATGAGTGTGTTTTGGGACTTCTTCCATAGCCTGGATCTTGACTTGAGCCTTAATTATTTAGTGAAATTATTGAATCTGAACTTAGCTTAAGGCCAAGTGTCTGAAATTCATTTTCTGTAATTTTCTACTATAGGGCAAGGCAAGTGGCTCAAGAACTTTACCTTCCGTAGGTGTAAATTTGATTGAACAATTTTTTTGGATTCTTAATTTTCTGAATTTTTTTCTATATGAGCATTTTTAAGCACTATTTGTTTAATTGGAGACTATTTTTCGAGGCAAAATTTATTCCATGTTTAAGCACTTTCATAATTTTTTAAGCACATTTACCATGTCAAAATTTAGCTGCTTTATTTTTATTTTTATATAGTTATGGCACCACTATTATTACTACCTCCGTTTCCAATTAAATGTTAATTATGAAATTACGTGCAATTTTGATCGATCAATAACTTATATCAAAATTGTATGAATGAAAATTTTCAAAAGTTAATCATATAGTTCAAACATTAAATTATATGATCTAGTTTTAAAAAAATTTATTTCGACAATTTTGATATATGTTATAAGCCGGTAAAAGTTGCATGTAATTTTATAAATGACAATTAATTAGAAACGGAAATCCCCATGTATCTGTGGCTCACATGAATATCAGAATACGTACTAGCAGTTGTAATTAGTTGTCTTTAAAGTACCCTCAATGATTTGGTGCACACTAATATGCCTTGAGCCATATTCTCATGTGGCTCACAGTTGATTTTCTATATAATTGTACTATCAATAATATATACTACTAAACTGGCTATTGCGTACTAAGATTTAGCGAATACATTATTGGGCATAACCGTATAAGGAAGTAGTTTTGATAAACAAAACAAGCCTTAAAAAAAAAGGCTACTAATATAAGCATGTGTAAGACCTTTACAGAGTTAGTTCTATATAATTCCTCTCTTTTGTAATTGGGCTTAGCTACTCCTAGAAAAAAATTGATCTTCGTAATCTGGTTTCAAACTCTTTAATTTAATAACAAAACACATGAAATGAGAAATTATTAAAAGAGAATGCTCTATTATAGTAATATTAGATTCAGACATACTTTTGTATACAGTTTAGACCGGTCTTTTAAAACACAAGAGCTTCTCTGAAAACATTTTTTTATATATTAAAAAGTACGCTTTTTGCAAATTGTTTCTGAGCCCTGCATCAAGTTTTTCAGCTTCAAGGCAAAGTTTATAAATTGCTTATTAATATAGTGGTTTAAAGTTTAAACCAGCAATATTTTTTTGCTTAAAGTATTAGAGAATGTGCTTAAGGTTGAGGACATATTATTGCATGAGTTTTGCACTTTTGCTATAAGATGTTTATTGTTGGGGACTAAGAAAGTATATAGCTTTGATAAGCAAAACCAGTTCACTAATCTAATGTGAAAAAATATGCTTCAGGTAGAGAATATTCTGGTGATTGGGCACAGTTGTTGTGGAGGAATTAAGGGACTCATGTCTATCCCTGATGATGGTACCCTCGCTAGGTGCGTAATTTCCATAATCTAAATGCATGTTTATTCCAAATGTGTCTATATGAACAAAAATGCCTGAACGTTTTTCCTTATTTCTTACTCAAGCATGCAACTTCATTCTTATGAATTGTTTTATAGATCTTGATTAGATTTTAATGTAACGCCATTTAGACCAAAAGTAGTTGAAAAGTTGCTGAGCAGCTTTAAACTTAACTCTGTAAGAACATAATTTTTTGCCTTGGTCAAATTTTTGGACCTAACAACCCTTCAAAAAGATAAATCTGGACCTAACTAACTTTCCATTTTGGTGCGGGTCCTGCTCTTGATGGACCATGTATCCTATATGGCACCCTCTAACTTTCCATTTTCGTGGTTTCATGTACTGCCTGATATTCACTACTATGGAGCCATTGTTCAATGATATGTTTGTAAAGTCGGGATATTTATACGCAGAGTTGCCTTTTTTCCAATCATATACACTAATATTTGCATTTCTCCTTGAATTTAAGCGAATAGAGTTTATTTTCTTTTCCTACTCATGTTTAAATGGCATGGTACTATTGTCAACTAACAGATTGTCCAAAATTTGATGCATCATTGAAGCTAGGTGATTGTTTGTTTGTTAAAAGTTATTATGTGATTGACTCAGCTTTTTCTCACTTTCTAAAAGAAAGTTTTTTTCGGTCAAATATTAATCAAGCAAAAAGATGTTTTTAAATTTATTGTGCACTTACTTGTCCATAATTTTGGTTGGACATATCTGAGACTTTAAGTTAGAATCTTTAAATTAGACTAATTCGGGCTTTATCTTAGCCTGATAAAATGTTTGTTTAATTTCTCAAGATAATGCAAACAAACAATGACAGTTTCTAGATTAACACAGAATTACCACCTCATTAGTTATATCCAAATGATAATTGAAAAATTCAGGGGCCTGTTTACGTTTAGCTTTTCTGTATTTCAATAAAACAGCCAAAAAAGGGACTATTAATTAAATGAAACAACTTGCTGTTTTCTTTCTTATATTCTTGCAGTGATTTCATAGAGAATTGGGTAAAAATATGCATGCCTGCAAGGGCCTTGGTGCTAGAGAAACATAGCAGCCTCGATTTTGCTGAACAATGCAAAAATTGCGAGAAGGTAAATTCATCATACTCAAGCACATGTATGGCAATTTTAACTACTACTAGTTGATTTGACCTTGGATAACATTTCCCACCCTCATACAAAAAAAGAAGCAGGAATTTCTTATTGAATTATTTTTATTAAAATTTATGCAGGAGGCGGTAAATGTATCGCTGGGAAACTTACTTACATATCCATTTGTGAGAGAGGCTGCGTTGAAGAAAAAGCTAGCCATTAAAGGAGGTCACTATGATTTTGTCAATGGTGCTTTTGAACTTTGGAACCTTGACTACGACATTTCACCCTCAGCATCCGCCTAACCAATCGGCATTTTCAGCTAGTTAGCTATGAGACTATGCGCTCTATATGCCCATTGTGCTTCTTATCATTTTCACTATTGTACTTCCGTATTTCTTTCGTGAAATTTGTAAAGGACCACATTTTCTTGAAATAAGCGTGTGTGTGCTTTTGAAAGCTCATTAGCTTCTGTGGTATTACCTGCAGTTAAAGTCCTTCCGAAATAAGTTGGCACCGGTTTTACTCATACTGCCAAAATATGAAAAATTGTTGTAAATGAGATCAAGTATGCTGGGATTCTTTAGAAATATCTTTGAAGATTGTAATAGCTTTTCTAGGAAGTCTTTTGAGAAGTCAACCCTTTGTATAGCGGTGGCTTGTTTGCTTGCAGCTTTTAAACAAACTTGTTGTTTGCTTTTCCCTATTAGGTGTAGCACGAAATGGGTGCGTACGGGAGCAGGACCCATTTTGTGTGTATATTAAGAAATCAGGAAATTGTAGCACTCAGTTATATTTAGAGTATATGTAAAGAAAGGAGTTTTTTCAATAAGAAAAACCAATTAAAGAAGCGAGGGCCAAAGATTGATTTAACAGAAAGTAAATGGATTTTGAGAGAAATTCATGAAATTCATAAAAAATACTAAAACACAGACATTGCTGATCCAAACCGAACTTTAGAGCTTCTTGTAAGTAAAAGTTAAAACTGTGAAACTAAGATGAATAAAAAATAAAATGCTGGAGTGTTATTGACTTTTTGTGAATATCATTTATGACGATACCAAAATAGGAAAAAGAGTGAATTCAATATGGTATTTATCCTATGAAAAACATAAGTTTTCAAATTAGAATTTTAGACTGCATGTATATGCCAAATTTACAATTTTCTTGCATAACCCTAACACAGCCGAGCCTATGCCTAGTCAATCCATTTGATCGGCAAGGGTGACGGTCCGGACAACTTTCTCCTTCAAAACACATTTTACATTAGATAAAGGTGATTTTTTTTTTTGGTACTAAGTGTGAAATTTTCCGTGAGTAAAGTGTGAAGAAGCTTTGGTGTACCACGATCGGAACCCCGGATCAGTTTCTCGATATAGTTTCTTACCAAAAATTGTATAACTTAAGAAGTCTAAGATGACTTGGTCTAACACTTTTAGTATTACACATTGCAAAGAGTATTAAAGTGTTATGTAATCAAAAGTAATAAACATGTGGTGCAAAAAGGGTGTTGAAGGAGCACTAACGGCACCGGCCAGTGCCGGTCCGCTATATCGAAGGCCTAAATCTTAAAAAAAATTTGCTCGATAAATACAAATAAAAATAAAAATAAAATAAAATTGTAACTTATAAGTTTTGAACTCGTAATCTTCTATGTTGAATACCAAACTACTCAAACCATTTGATCTATTCCAACACATTGTAAGCTAACTGGTGTTTAATATTTTTATTTTAACTACCTAGTATATTAAAAATATAGCCGGGTGTTGCTCGTAATTTTTTTTTCTGGCCCAAGTCTTACTCGACTTGGGTCTGGGACGCCCTTGAAGCAGCTTTGTTTTTTTTTGTAATTATAAGGATACTGAAAGTTTAGAACCGATAAATAAAAAGATAAGATACATGGTAAAATATTGGTTTTTCTAATTTGCTAAACAGAAGTATTTATGGCTGATAATGAGGCAAAACGAAACGAAAACAGTCTATTTCGTTTCGTTTAGTTTTAAGGTTTTTCGTTATCGTTTCGTTTTCGCAGAAAAATTCGTTTCGTTTTCGTTTCGTTAAGGATATGAAATTTTTGTTTCGTCTCATAAACCATTTTTTATACTATATATGTTTTATTAGTTCATATATCTAATATAATATTCTATAGATTTATTATTACAAACATATAAATTTATATATATATATATATATTTATTTAATATTAAACGAAACGACATTTGACGAAACGAATATGGCTCTGATCTCTTTTCGTTTACTAAACGAAAATTATATTTTTTTTTTCATTATCATTTCATTTAGTAATGAAAAAAAATGAGACGAGTTATTAACGAAACGAAAAGGATTTTTTATGAAATTATCACCAAATTCAAAGCTCTACGGGTGATACATGTATTTCAAAGTTAACACCAACAAAAGAACCAAATAAAATATGCTAACCCAGTGCAATAGGAGTCCGTGATTATTCTTAATCAGGTTACTCAGGTATTTAAAATAAATGATATTGATGGGTTTTTTAACAATTCACAGCACAATTTATAGGGAAAAAATATATTTATTCATCTGACTAACATAGGTTAACAAAAAAAATAGTAAACTATCACCGTTAACCATTTAAGTTTCGTTTCTCACAAACAAACCTTTTCAGTTAAACCGATCTAAAAATCGTGTCACATGCCATTACACGAACAAAATAAATGTTGTTTACTTTTTCCCTTTCATTTTTTTTCTCCGAAAACAAAAAAGATAAAAATATACAACAAACTATACCTTTGAATTTAAATAGAAGAAATGATGACAAAAACACGATTTGGAGATCGATTTGTCCGAAAAAGTCTTTATTGTTGTACGATAATCTACGTGACAAAAATAATGTATACAAACAATAAAATAACATTTAATCTAGTTGTATTATGATACGTAACACGATTTGGGGATCGATTTGTCCGAAAAAGACTTTATTTATGTATTGTGATACGTGACAAAAACAATAATATAACCTTTAATTTGGTTATTACGGAGATCGATTTATCGGAAAAAATATATTTATGCTAAAAAAAAGAAAAAAAGCGAAAATTTTGTAGTGTTTGTGATCATAATTTGAGCATTTTTTCTACTACAAAACTCAGGAACCGAATTTGATTGCTGCCCGCCTCTTGGATTGTATCATGTGTATATGGTATAGTCAATTTAACCACCGTTATATTATAAAATGAATGGTTAGATAATATTTTTCAATAACGAATTTACTTTTTATATTTTAAACAAATTAGAATTTGATAAATTAAAAACAAACGGTAAAAAAAAAAAAAAAAGACTAAAAAGACTAAAAAGCTAAAAAAGCAGAGATGAGATAAAGTTAGATACTAATAAAAGTTTAATTATTTTGTTTATCCACACCTTCCCTGACCTGACCTGATTGATTCTCTCTGTTGGGGGATTCTTTTTAACGTACCCATATTACTTAATCCTATAAAAAAACCCGGAATTAGCAATTCCGGATCTATGTGACATGTGACACATGACTGTCAAATCGCTTTTCTCTCGTTTGTTATGTTTTCTTTCCTTTTTACTTTCTCTCTTGGATCTGTGTGTTCTTATTTTAACAAAAAAAAAAAAAAAAACTCATCCAAAAAATAAAACCTCTCCTAATTTTACCTAAAAAAAAAAAAAGTATATTCCAATTTTACAAAAAAAAAAAAAAACCCTCTCAATTTTAGCAAAAAAAAATCCTAATCATCAACCATCAAACTACTTCCTATATCAAATTAATATCATTTTTTTTCTCAAATTAACATCACTCTACCACTACAATTATCCCTAATTTTACCAAAAAAAAAAAGTTTCCCCAAAATATTATTCGGAGGAGATAAATTAAGATCTATTCCTCAAATATTATAATTGATATCGATACTTGATAACACGAATTATAGAATGAGCTAGAGAGATAGTAATATGATAAAATGAATTCAATTTTTGATTTGATGTTTTAAACGAATAACGTTCACCTTTTATATAGTTTTTCTGGATGAATCGCCAAATCAAATTAAAAAAAAATCTTCGTATAGTCAAATCAGATATTTTATTAATGTATAGTCAAATCAAATAATTTTATAAAAGGATAATTTTTTTTTTGTATTTTATCGATCATTAAATAAAAATATCGGGAATAGAATATATTGATAAAACGTGAAAAGTATCGATTTGGTGATTTGGTAAGATCAGTAAAGAAAAAACAAGGAGAGGGAGAGGAAAAAAAAAAAAAAAAAATTTGGCATGGAAGTGGTATATGCGACGTGGACCCGTATTGCCAATCCCGGTTCTTATAATAGGATCAAAAGTGTATGGTAAAAGAATTCCCTCTCTCTCTCTCTCTCTCTCAGATCTCTCTGAGTCTCTCTCTGTCAGATTCCGATTTCTCTTATGTACATTTCATACCTATCTCACTTTTTTGTTTCTATAACAAAATTCTAATAAATATTAGTATTTCCTCAATTAAGATATTTTAAATTAGTAACTCAACAACATGCTATCAAGACCCAATATTTTTAATTCCCCTTTTGATCTCCCCCCCCCAATTCACTACTTCAATATTTTTTAATTCCCCTTTAATTGGGTTTGCTATACTATTATGTGTTTGTATTTTCCCTTTTTTATGTTCTTTGTTCTTTTAATTATTTCATAATCCTATATAGGTGTTTGTATTATTGTATATGCCCTTTGTATTTTATTATATGCATGTTTAGTTCTATTGTATCTTAATTAATTATACGCATGTTTAGTTCTATTGTATCTTAATTAATTGTAGGCATGTTTAGTTCTATTGTATCTTAATTAGTTACTATTTGGTTTAACAAAGACCCGTTCTCTTTGCACAATTGAGATTATGTTACTTTTAATGAAAAGATGGTTTGTTTAGATTCACCTTTTAAGCGAATGAGCAGATTTGTTTGCTATACTGTTTTTATGTTTATTTTTATTATGCATATTGAAACAGGAAAATAGTAAGATCTTGGTCAATTTTCCTCTGTTTGGTATAATGGGTTTTTATTTATTAATTTATGCATTGTTCTTTATTCTTTTAATTCTTGCATGATTCTATATAGGTGTTTGTATTTGGCCTCTGTATTTATTATAGGCATGTTTAGTTCTATAATTCTATTGTATCTAAATTAATTATTTAGTTTTAATTTTGAAAAAGTTCGTTTATTTTTTGCACAATTGAGATTATGTTACTTTTAATGAAAATTTGATTATGTTGGCTTGTTTAGATTCGGCTTTTAAGCGAATGAGCTGGCTTGTTTGATTTTTAGAAGTTTTTTTTTTCCGGCTTAGATACGCAAAGATCAGTTTTTAGACTGGTGAACGAATCGGTCACAGTGTATTTAAGAAGCTTAAAAACTAATTTCGGAAAATATAATAAAAAAAGCTGTCGTTAGTAGATGCAACGATTCCGTAAATACTGTATTCGAAGCATGTTTAACTCTCTTCGCGTCTATATTATCTCTTTGTTTTAAAAAAGATTGGTCCTTTTATATCAATTTGCTATTTTTATGTTATCCAGAGGAGATTCCGAATGTTTGCTTTTCTGTATGTTTTAAGCGAATAATATGATTTAGTTGGTGTTGGGAGAAGGCGAGGTTCATTTAGGTTAAAGATTCTGGTTTTGTGGCCAGAAACACGGAACAACTCTGCTTTTAAACAGACCAATTAAACCAAATTGAGTAATTCTGATAAGCATAAAAGCAAGCACACAAGCCGTCATTAATTAGATACGTACAGCCATATAGACGTTTAGTAAACCTTGTATTGGATGCATGTTAAATTCTCTTGATCTCTGAATTATCGAGTCTTTGTCTTCAAAATTAGTTGTTGGTCCCAATTTGACCAACCAAGCTTCCAAAAAAATTATCTACCAACATAAGCTAATTGCGTATGGCTAATCCAACTGAAAGCAAAATAGTGCAAGGTATTTTGTAATTCATAAGTAAAGGATATAAGGCGTATCTGAAATTAAACCATATTCCAATAACTAATATAACTTCAACGTCACCTTGCTTCTGTTTAAATGAGATTTTCCTTTTAGAATAGCCAATTGGTAATAGGTATATGCGTATTCTAGGTAGAAGTCACATAAGCTAAAATGCTAAATGCAATGTGTTTTTTTTTCTCTTAGTCCATTTTGGTCAAATTGTTGGCCCACTAGCTTAATTTGCGGAAAACCTCTGAACTGTTTCATTGGTATTGAAAAGATTAGTCGTTTTCCCGCAATTGATTATGTTTTTTAATCAAGTCATAGTTCTTTCTTTTTATATACATGCATGTATTTACATCACCCTTGCAGTAAACATGCTTCTAGTTCTCTTCGTATCTGAAACATCTTGTTGGTCTCGAAAAGATTATGTCCTTTTTTTGCCTAACTGATGTAACTTATCTTTGTTTCATAACATAGATCTTTCTAATTATTAGATACATATGGGTGTTTACATAAGTCTTCTATTGAATATCGTTTTAGTTCTCTACATCTCTTAGTGTATTGCTAATGTTTCAAAAATCTACTCTTTAATTTTCTGCATATGTGGGGTTTTCTAATCAAAATATGATTTTCATTATCAGTGGTGTTTCAAAAGTCCATGCCTTGACCCACCTAGACACTAGACCTTTGTATGCCGCCACAATTAGTATTTGTATGGTTTAGATCCGGTCAACCCCGTCAAATAATGCTTTTTTTTTTAAAGAAATAGCTCATAAATGATTGGCTAAAAAAATAACTGGATCTTGAATTAATCTCTGCACTTCAAATTTATCCAAGAATAAATAATTATACTTACATTTGTTTTCATTCGGCTGTTCGAATGTTGTTATTATAGCTTTTCTTTAACTTCCACTATATCGTGATAACTTAATAGACTACAAACGTGTAATTTAGCTTGTTTGACTATATACAACATGTCTATTGTACGAGAATCGAAGAAAAATTAAATAGATATGTCAATATCATTTCGCCGCCTAGGCCCCAAGACCGCACCTCTCCGCCTTGAGTCCACCTAGCGATGTTTGAAACCTTAGATAATTGGACACCTACAGGTCCTTACTTATTCTTGGTATGGAATACATGTCGTTGTCTTGGTATCTGATTTATCTTATTGGTCGCAAAAGACTAGTCGTTTTTGCTTAATTCATTGTGTTTCTTCGAATCAAGAGATGATTCTCGTTATTAGAAAATATACATGGGTGTTATTCATTAGGCTTGGTATTGGATGCATGTTTAGTTCCATCTCATTTACATTTTTATAATTTCAAATGACAAGTCTTTTTGTGCGTACTTGGTGTTGTTTCTCAACCACGATTCTCTATCACATACATGGCGAATTTTTTCCCAAGTAATAGTATTAGAATCATATTTAGTTCGCCTCATCCTGAATTATCTCATTTGTTTCAAAAGATAATTCTTTACTGTGTAATTAATTATTATTTTTATGTAAATAAGATTATTTCATTACTTTGTTATGTATATATATGTATGTATAAGTATCCGTAGTGTACTCAGTACTCCTGGTTGTTTTATTATTGTATCTGTGATTTTATAAATTGAAGTCATTGCAATAGTGGGTGTGTAGTTATTTAATTTAAAAATGAATATTTTCCTCTAAGCATCTTCTAGACTTTTAATTTTAATCTTAGGTTTGCAACTGGTTGCCGGCTTATGATTTTTGCTTGTTCATCTTAACATTGCCTATATTTACTCCTTTGCATAAGCGTCGCTAATGGGTTTATGTTCATTTCTCATAGTTTTGTGATTTGATAAAACCACATTCACTCTTTTGTACTCTTACCACATATGTTTCGTAAGGGTATCTCCTTTCTGCGAAACTGATTATGGTTTATTTCTTGTCTACAAACTATTCTATTCTACTCATTCCGTTCCTAAATAAGTGTTCACTACAAAGTTACATATAACTTTGACTTGCAAAAATTTTGTATCTAAATATCTGAAATTGCAAATTTCAAAAGTTAATAACATAATTCAACCATAGAACTATGTGATTACTTTATGAAATTTTGATATCCGAAACATAGATACAAGAATTTCCAAGTCAAAGTTGCACAGAGATTTGTAGTGGACACTTGTTTAGGAGACAGAGTGAGAATTTTTTGGCAAAAATGTCTAATTTCATATCATCTACATTTACCCCGAAGTGCATATTTTCATACAATTGCACATAATGACTTTTATAGCCGCTTTTTACACCGATCCAAGACATAATCTTTTCACGGAGGGAGGCTACTTTGTATTTTTTTTTTTTTGATAGCCGTTTCGTACACCAATCCCAGACATATCTTTTCACAGATTTTTGTGTTGTTCGATCTCAGGCGATATAACCAATCATGTTTTTAATTCTCTGTGTCAACTCACAGAGCTGTGTTTGGATCTATGAAACAATAGTTTCCTTATTTTTTATGTTTTTAACGATCTAATATATATGATTTTTCTGCCAGTTAATTTGCCGTAAAGTTGAGATGGCAGATCAAAAGGACGAAAGCTTCACAAAGGTAGAGCAACTCCGTCCTTTAGATGTTGGACTTCATCTCACTCTGAAAGTTATAAATGTAAAGACAGTAGTCCCGAGGAGTAACCAGTATCGTCAAATGCGTATGACAGAATGCTTGGTTGGTGATGAAACCGGAATAATCATCTGCACTGCCAGAGATAATCAAGGTTTTTCAATACATCCAAACTACTATACTATATATTTGGGCTCTATTTAATATTTTACTTCTTCTTGCAGATGTTATATAAATATATAATTATGATCTTTTCAGAGAAGCAACATTATAAGTTATGTGTCGATTTGTCAAGTTGTTTTATGGCGTATGTTATATGCATAATTTTGTTGACGTATTCCCTAATGAATAATAAATTTATATATACTGTCTTTGTCTTTGTCTTTGTCAAACCTGCAACAACAGTTTACGCACTAGATAAATAAAACATCAAATCAGAACTTATCTAGCCGTACAACTAGACTAATAAGAGGGTCAAGGTTTTTAATACTCGAATGTATCTAAACAATTATGCATGATTGGGTCAGTTTACCTCTTTAGTTTTTTCTGCTGATGGTATATACAGATTATTTATGGTCTCTCCATAGAGTACTAGTATATATTATATGCTTTAATTTGTCTCAAGCTGTTTTATTGCAGATTTCCTCCCTCTTAAATTAGCTTGAAGTTTTAAAATTCAACTTTTAAAGCATGTATAGCTATTTAACTTTAATTACAGAAGTACCCTTTTGTTTTTTCCCCACTTTTTTTGTCTTATTAAATTGTAGATGGTATTTTATGTAATCCAATCACTTTTAAAGAAATCCAAAAGAGTGAGTTTGATTGTATTTGTACTAACGATCTTAGGACTGTTCCATCTATTTTGAGGCATTACTTTCTTGGGATTAGATCCTCTGCATGGCACAACAGTGCATCAAACGCGACCGTTTCAGTTATCCACTCATGTCCTTGACTAACCGACATTACGTGTATGTTTTTAGTTATAAAGTACTCAAGCTTTGACACCCCTCCGTCCCAAAATAGTTTTGAAAATCTAGCTTTCTAAGAATGTCTAAATATTTCACTTAAAATTAGCAAATTAACCCTCTATTTTTCTCTGAAGAATTTTACTATTCTGACTTAATTGTATTTAGTATGTATTCTATTTAAATCATTTTAACTGAAAAACGAGAAAGTAAATTGATTGTATATAACGTACTAACTTAGGAAAGTTCCATTTATTTTGGGACATCCCAAAAAGTAGACTGATTAAGGTTTTTTGAACAAGAGAAGATATTCTTTATCTTTTTACCAACATATGTTGTATGTATAATAGTGCGAAAAAAATAACTTAAGTGAGGTGCACTTATTGTGTGACGATGTATTGGTTTCGTCAGCGGGCAAAAAGCAATTTGATGTGATATTATGTTTGTTTCTCATCAACAATTAGGGTGTGTTTGGAATCCGGAATTTGTCACTGAAAAGATAAGAAAAGGAAAAGAATGTAAAACCAAGGAAAATTAACTTGAAATCATTTTCCGGTCATGTGTTTGGAAGCTTGGGAAATCAAGAGAAGAGAAAAGAAAAAAAGGGGAGAGAGGGGGAGCTAGTCCCAATTTTCTCATTTGTTTTCCTTTTCCTCTCACTTTTGGAAGGAAAATGGTCTCTCTCATTTTACATACAAACTTTTCTCATTCTTTCTTTTGTTTTCTTTTCCACTAGTTATCTTATGGAGCCAAACAAAAAAAATGTTTTCTCGGGAAATCATTTTCATTTTCCCATGAGTTTTCCGGGTTCCAATCTGATGCGGACAAGCTTGCTGAGAAATTCACCAATGATTTACAGGGCAAGGAAACTTAGTTTCCTTTTCCTAATATGATTAGGAACTTGGATTTGTTATTTCTATTTCAATTCTGATTAAGAACTTTAGTATTAGTTTATTTTCTACTTAGATTAGGATTCATTTAGATTAGTTATAGTCAGATTATGATTGATGTTAGCAACTCTATATATACCTCTATGATTGAGGTATGAAGACATCAATTATTTTTCAATCAATAAAATACTTTACTTTAGTTTATTTCTTGGTGGATTCCAGATTTTCGTTGGTGGATTCCAGCAAAACACGTCCGTTCGAACGTAATCGAGCAACACACCCGTTCGTGTGTTACGAACAAGATCTTTTAATTCTATTTCACGCTTCCGTCCTACGTCAGGTGGTATCAGAGCTATGGACGAAGCTCGTATTCAATCTCTAGAGGCTAAGGTTGAGTCAATGGGGGTCGAGGTTGCTGAGGTGAGCAACCAACTTTGAGAGCTTCTTACGTTAATAAAAAGCGGGAACAACCAGCGACAACCACCACCTATTCTGGAAGGTGATGGTGTTATTGTTCCAGGCAATAATCGGGGGCGACGGGAGGATTACGAAGGTTATAGGATCAAGGCAGAGATTCCTGTTTTCAACGGGAATCTAGAAGTAGAAGCATTCTTGGATTGGGTGAATGAGGTGGAGAGATTTTTTGAGATTATGGATGTTGATGAAGAGCGTAAGGTTTCTATTGTTGCGTACAAGATGAAGGGAGGTGCTGGCGCATGGTGGCAAAGTATTTGCGAAGAACGCTATAGGCAACGCAGACAGCCCATCAGAGAGTGGGCTATGATGAAAGAGTTATTACAAGGGCGTTTTCTTCCTAGAGATTATGTCCAAGCCTTATATAAGCAGTTCTTAGATTGCCGACAAGGGACACGTACTGTGGCTGGTTATACAGAGGAGTTCTTGAGGCTACAATCTCGCTGTGATGTCAATGAAGCCGAAGATCATCAAATTGCTCGTTTTATGAGAGGCTTGAAGTATGAAATTCAGGATAAGATGGGTGTACAACCAATTCATTCATTAGCAAATGCCAGGGAGATGGCTTCTAGGGCAGAAGCACGACTGTCTCAACAAGCGGGTCGTTCCTCCTTCTTTCGGAAAGTTACTGGGGAGTCTTCTAACAAAATTTTCGAAAATTCACGACAACCTCAAATTGATAATAAAGACCCTGCAGCAAAATCTGCGGTGATCCCGAAACGACCTACACCTGGACAAATAGCCACAAATAATTCTTATGCAAGGCCGAATAGTGGGAAGTGTTATAGGTGCCAACAACCAGGCATCGATCAAACGAGTGTCCTGAGAGAAGGCCGGTTCATATGGTAAACTCAACGGAAGATGAGGATGACCCAAATTATGTCGAAGAGGAAGAGGGAAGCACATATGATATTTGTGGGGAAGAGCAAGATGATGTTACTCTAGTCGTTCAAAGGATTTTGTGTTCACCAAAGGTAGAAGAATTAAGCCAGCTCAGAAAAATTTTCCAAGCAAAATGTCGGGTTGGCGAGGAAATATGCAGTTTGATTATCGACAGTTGTAGTTGTGAGAACCTGATCGCAAAAAAAGTTGTGGATCATCTTAAGCTATGCACCGAGCCACACCCAGCTCCTTATCAAATTGGTTGGATCCAGAAAGGACCCTCCATACAGGTAACACGTATTTGCAAAGTACCTTTGTCTATGGGAAAGTTTTATAAGTCTGAGGTTATTTGTGATGTTGTGGAGATGGATGCATGCAATATATTATTGGGTAGGCCATGGCAATTTGATGTTGATTATGTCCATAAAGGAAGAGAAAATACATATTATTTTGAGTGGCAAGGAAAAAAAATTATGGTAGTTCCAACAGGAAGTATACCGAAAGCTTCTAAAATGGAAGGGAAAACTTTGTTGGCTATTTCTAATTCTGTCAACGAGTTTTCTTGTGATATCAAAGAGTTTGGTGGTGTTTTAGCTCTGGTCGCTAAGGCAGCATATGAATATGAAGAGTTCGAAATACCAGAGCTGATAAAAGAGTTACTAAAAGAGTTTCGAGGTGTAACGCTCGAACCAGATCAGCTACCTCCAATGCATGATATTCAGCACCGGATAGATTTTGTTCCTGGAGCACGATTACCGAACCTGCCACATTATCGGATGAACCCTAAAGAGAATAAAATTCTGCAGGAACAAGTTGAAAGTTTATTGCATAAAGGGTATGTGAGAGAGCATTAGTCCTTGTGCAGTGCCCGCTTTACTAGTGCCAAAGAAAGATGGATCTTGGCGTATGTGTGTCGACAGTAGAGCTATTAATAAGATCACAGTGCAATACCGATTTCCTATACCAAGGTTAGATGATATGTTGGATCAATTGGCAGGGTCAAACGTATTTTCAAAAATTGATTTAAGGAGTGGATATCATCAAATTCGTATAAAGCCTGGTGATGAATGGAAGACGGCTTTCAAAACGAATGACGGATTGTATGAATGGTTGGTGATGCCTTTCGGCCTTTCGAATGCACCAAGTACTTTTATGCGACTAATGAACCAGATGCTAAAACCATTCTTTGGTAAGTATGTGGTGGTTTATTTTGATGATATTTTAATCTATAGTCGCAACGAAGTTGAGCATATTGAACATTTGAGGAGTGTGTTGCAAGTGTTGCAAGATAATGAATTATTTGTCAACATGAAAAAATGTTGTTTCATGACAAACAAGGTTTTATTTTTGGGATACATCGTGAGCTCTGAAGGAATACACGTGGATGAGCAGAAAATAAAGGCGATTCGTGATTGGCCAACACCATCCTCGTTGACTGAAGTACGAAGTTTTCACGGGCTTGCGACGTTTTATCGCGTTTCATTCGAAATTTCAGTAGTGTTGCAGCACCTATAACAGATTGTTTAAGGAAGAAAAAAGGAGAGAAATTTGAATGGACCGAAACTGCTGCTTATAGTTTTAAGGAAATCAAACATATGTTAACGTCTGCACCTATTTTGGCGTTACCAGATTTTGAGAAATTTTTTGAAATTGAATGTGATGCATGTGGAACTGGAATTGGTGGAGTGTTGTCTCAACACGGAAGGCCGGTTGCATATTTCAGTAAGAAACTTAACGAGGCTAGGCAAACGTGGTCAACTTATGAGCAAGAGTTATATGCAGTGTTCCGAGCATTGAAAACCTGGGAGCATTATTTGTTACCACGAGAGTTTGTGATCTATTCGGATCATCAATCATTGGTGCATTTTAAAAATCAGCGAGATTTGAAGAATAAGATGCACGTTCGTTGGGCAGCATATTTTGGGCAATTTAATTACGTTATCAAGCATAAGTCTGGAGCTACTAACAAGGTCGCTGATGCATTAAGTAGGCGTGCTGCTTTGTTGATCACAGTTAGCCAGGAAGTCGTGGGGTTTGATTTTTTGAAGGAGCTATATGAGCAAGATGAAGACTTTATGTCCATATGGGCAAAGCATTTAGCAGATCAACCACTGGGAGATTTCTTGGAGCAAAATGGGTTTCTTTTTAAGGGGAATTGTTTGTGCATTCCGCGTACTTCGCTTCGAGAGAAGTTGCTTCGAGAATTACATGCTGGCGGGTTAAGTGGACACTTGGGCCGAGATAAAACAATTGCTAGCCTTGAGGAGCGTTACTTTTGGCCACAATTGAAGAGAGACGCTGGAAGGTTTGTAAGAAAGTGTTCGGTTTGTCAAGAGCAAAAGGGACAAGGACAAAATACAGGTTTGTACATGCCTCTACCCGTTCCTAATCAACCTTGGGAAGACTTGTCAATGGATTTTGTTTTGGGGTTGCCTCGTACTCAACGTGGTTCGGATTCTATCTTCGTAGTAGTAGACAGGTTCTCTAAGATGGCACATTTTATTCCATGTCGTACTACCAGTGATGCACCGCATGTGGCCAAGTTATTTTTTCAGGAAATTGTTCGTTTACATGGGGTACCTCGCTCGATCACATCTGATCGAGACTCAAAATTTTTAGCACATTTTTGGTCCACGTTATGGAAGAAATTTGGCACTGATCTTCGTTTGAGTAGTACAGCTCACCCTCAAACAGATGGACAAACGGAGGTGGTGAATCGTACATTGGGAAACTTAGTTCGTTGTATTTGTGAAGAGAGGAAGAAGCAATGGGATTTTGCCCTTGCCCAAGCAGAGTTCGCGTATAACAGTGCAGTGCATAGCTCGACAGGAAAGTCACCATTTGCCATTGTTTATCGTCGAACTCCCATGCATGTTGTAGACCTGGTTCGTCTTCCATCTGAGATTAACAAGAGCTCTGCAGCTGATAATCTAGCTAAACTACATATGGATGTTATTGAGCAGGTAAAGAAAAAGTTGGAGGCCTCAAATGCAAAGTACAAAGCTGCAGCAGATGCGCATAGGCGTCATAAAGTTTTTGAAGTTGGTGACTTAGTGATGATTTTCTTGCGAAAAGAACGTGGGGGAAGTCAAAGAAAACTCGACCAAAAAAAGTATGGTCCATTCAAAGTTTTGAAAAAGATTAATGATAATGCTTACGTGATTGATCTTCCCGAACATGTGAAGATTTCCAAAACTTTCAATGTGGCTGATATTTATGAGTATATTGGAGCCGATGATCATATTTACCCCGAAGACTATAACATCGAGACGAGTTGTTCTGAAGTGGAAGGGAATGATGCGGACAAACTTGCTGAGAAATTCACCAATGATTTACAGGGCAAGGAAACTTAGTTTCCTTTTCCTAATATGATTAGGAACTTGGATTTGTTATTTCTATTTCAATTCTGATTAAGAACTTTAGTATTAGTTTATTTCCTACTTAGATTAGGATTCATTTAGATTAGTTATAGTCAGATTAGGATTGATGTTAGCAACTCTATATATACCTCTATGATTGAGGTATGAAGACATCAATTATTTTCCAATCAATAAAATACTTTACTTTAGTTTATTTCCTGGTGGATTCCAGATTTTCGTTGGTGGATTCCAGCAAAACACGTCCGTTGTAATCGAGCAACACACCCGTTCGTGTGTTACGAACAAGATCCTTTAATTCTATTTTACGCTTCCGTCCTACCTCACAATCACACCCTTAGCCCATAAACTATAGTTTGTGTTCCTATGTGTAAGATGTTTGGCTATCTGTGGTACATAAAAAGAGATTGTCATTGCCTATTACGCCCAAGTTCACACATACACCCACCCCACCCACCCACCCACCCACCCACCCACAGTGTGTGCGTGCGTAGTGGTTGTATGCATAAATTGCTCTTAAGCTGATATATAGTATGTTGTTGAATTTGTGACTAAATAAACGTGATGGGGTACATTTATAGGGTGTGGCGATCGATTAAATATAAGATATAAATTGGTTGCCACAAGATAACACTGTTACGGGCTTGATGCTATTTCATATACCTTTTTTTTTTATTTTGGAAACATAAGATCCTCTCTATTAATGTTCCAATTTTGCATTATTTCGGTTCCAGGAGGCAATATAAAGGAATAAGGAACTTGTTTGTTGCGATACCAACATGTATTGATTATCCATGTCTGTCATATGCCGTGATTATGTGCATGATACAGGGCAAAGTTATCGTTGAAGCCTTCTAAGTTATTTACTTTCTAAATTTGCTAGTCTTATCAAGTTCGCTAGATGTACTTTTTTTTGGAAGATACTGAATTTGCTAGATGCACAAGTTCTGTATGTAGGAACTGTGACTGTTTGTCGTCGTTAATTTTTCCAATCTCTTTCTACTATATCAATATTCATAATTTCTTACCAAAATAAGAACATGTAGAGAAAGATGGATATGCCCATTCATCTGCTAGAAGATAGCTATTTTTTTTATCACCTCCATTTTTTCTTATGCTAATTGAGAATGTTGTTGCCAAATGTAGCAGATGTTATAACTGACGCTTAATATACGCTTCATGTTCTATTGAATAAAAAATATCACTAGAGGAAAAAGAGACAAATAACCCAGTTACTAAACTTAATCTAGTCGCGGAAAGTATAGGTCATTAACCACACAAAGACACGAATAATATTCTTCTAAGAAACACTACGGTTGACCCATTAAAAAAAAGTAAAGTAAATTGACGGCATATGATCATTCAATAAGCACGTGTTCTCATTGCTCTTTTTGTTGCACAGTTATTATTATTTGGTATTTTCCTTAGAAATTACTATTACACCACCTGCATGCTTGAGCTGGTTAATGTCAGATCTATTTGTGTAATGTGGGAGTTATTTTCTTCAAAAAGTCAAATTTATTATACCATAGTTGCATTATTCTGTTTATTTTCAATATGATAAAGTAATGTATACTGGTCCAAGGATTGCAAAACATTTTGCTGTTAATACAAGGAGAGAAGTTACATCACCTACCTGTCCGGTGAATTGTTTGTATTGTATATTTTAGACATTGCGCATCCTTGAATCCCAGCTTTTTAATCTCAGTTTGTTTTTGTTTTTTACTCTGAAACTGTATTTCATTTGGTTGGACAGCTTAAAAGCTGATTTTCTTTTTGGTTTTCTGGCTTGGTAAGGCAGAAGTTCTAAGCTGAGCCCATCTAATGGTCTCTTTGGTACTTGCAGCTAAGCTCATTTTAAATTTGTTTTGCTGCTTTACTTGAAAGTTGAAGTTCATTTGGTTGATCAGCATGGAAGCAACTTTTATTTTATTTTTTGGCCTGAAAAAGCTAGAAGCTTAAGCTGGATGAACGCAACTTTTTTCATAGTCTAAAAAAGACAGCTAGTTTTTTTAAACGATGCAATCAAGCAAGCTCTCTTTTGTGTAGACCCAATATATATTTTTTTGAAGATTGTGTAGACCCAATATATGATTATGCTATATCCTTGCCAGTTGTCACCAACAATTTTTTTTCTTCTCATTTTACAGTCGACAAGATGAAAGAGGGCAACACTGTCATTTTACACAACGCCAAAATCGATATGTTCAAGGGGTCAATGAGGCTCGCGGTGGACAGGTCTGGCAGCATCGAGGTGGCGAAGGGTAATTCTGATTTATCGGTGAAAGAAAATAACAATCTGTCCTTAATCGAGTTTGAGCGTATCGATGTTGTCGTATAATCTTTGGTAATATCAGAGTTACAAATAAGTCATCTTTAGTAATTTTGAACCTCCCATATAGAGCTCATTGGAGTTTTTGTTTTTTGTTCGACATTTAAGGCTCTCTAAAAGGCATTATGATAGGACTTTATAGGATTTGCTCTCGGGATTGCTCCCCTTTTTCGTGTTTCCTATTTGGATTAATGTTTTTTTTTTCTTTTTCTGTTTATCGGATAATAAAATGAATATTATTTATCACATATCAGCATCATTCTTGCGTGCTGCATTTTCTTTGTTTTCTGCTGGTCTATTCATGGATTCTAGCTTTGTCTTTTCAGCTTCAAGTTATAACTTTTTCTTTTTCTTATAAAGCTGAGATGCTCTTGATTCTTGGCATTTATGGCCTGGAAAGAGCTAGATGTATAAACAAAACTGGATTTTCACTTGAACACTCAATTTTAAGCCAGCGTATTTGCTTGAAGACAGCAGGGCAAACAAGTCCTTTAAAATGTACTGTAGTGTTTTATTTGTGAAGAAAATCTAGCAAGTATGACAGAGAATTTGAATGTCAGAAAAGGTGCCCGGATTGGCAAGGTCACCTAGCTCAAATGTCTTGATATAATGCCCACTTAAGGGACATAAAAGTTTTTCCAGGTATGTAATAATTGTAATTTGATATCAATTTATATTGTTGACTGTGTTATTAGTATGTTTAATAAGTATTTTGGATTTTTTGTTTCAGTTTTTACCAATTAAATAGTGTCATCTAAATTTTGAAGCGGCACCTCTCAGATTGTGACCGAGAAAAGGGAAATGCAAGAAATTTTCCAATTAGTATAGATAGAGCTTTAAAAAACCCAACAGAGGCGTGAGATTTATTTCAAATTTTCATTCTTATCAGTTTGAAAGCACGACAAGTGAATTTATTTTCATTTAGTTTGATCAGACCAATTTGACCAATCATCAAACTAAGCTACGATTGGGATTTTGGTTGACTGCTAAAATTTATTTACCTACATGAACTTCCATTTACTTGAGTAAAACGGAGTTTCTCGGATGAGATCAATTCGAAATTCACAACAATATTGTGTTGGGTAGAAGTTAGCATAGCAAATTTAGGTTGATGTGACCAATACACAATTTTCGATTATAGTAATTGAGTTTATTGTCATCAATCTTGTTCTACAAAACCACATGATAACAAACGGTAAAATATAACTATATAAAACAAGAGACTCACGTCCACTTTTAAAGTATTAATCCAACTTGTCCGCAATTTATATTGTTTACGAAAATCCAGTGTATTTTATGCAATTGTTTCAGATTAAATTGTGGTTAATTCTGTAACTATTCGAAACTATTCTGTTAGTTAGAAATCATAATATGGAATGGATGATGCTGGTGAGTGGTGACGAGCTGTAAATTAGCTCTGTAATATCCCTGTAATTTAAATATATATATTATATACAAGTCCTAGGACGAAAAACAAACAAATAAATATATATATGCAGATATCTTCAGAAAAATAAGGGGACCCGCTCTCTTTTGTTTCATCTCACCTCTTCATTTTCTTTATATCTATCCTTATACACATATATCAATACATATACAGACAATATATACAGAGAGATATTTTGAGAGGTAGGAAGATAGAGATAGAGAAACATATAAACACACTCTTTAAACCTCATTTTCTCTCAAATCAGTTATCCGTTTTTCAATCCGTCTTCTCCGTTGAGTAGCTATCGCAAGGAAGAGTGTATCGAGCTATATTTTTAGTATTTTCTTTCATATTTCTAGGCCGTTTTGAGCCCTTTTAAAACCTGAAATACTTGGTTTGTTAGTTGGTTCTTTTCGGGTTCTTATGGGTTGATCGCAAGTGGGTTTTAAGCTGAATTTTGAGGTTATGCACGAGAAGTCTCGGCCCTCCTCGTTGCGTGTTCGTTACAGCCCATTTGTAGCCTTTCTTAGCATCAATCAGGTACCATTTTGGTACTTAAAGAGGAGTTTTTATGTTGTATTATTGCATGAATCGGTTTCCTATTTCCTTTTGATATTTGTTGTTTATCAAGTAATATTACTTGTAGTGTTTGATGCACCACTGAACTTGATGTTCAGTAACTTTGCTCAGTGACTTTGCTGAGGTACCGTTGGGTATGAAAAGGCAAAGTTTTACTCATTACGAGGGCAATAACATGTTCCTTATTTTATTAGGTAATTCATTCAATTGTGGAGTATTCAGAGTTAGCTATTTATAGTATTGTACTTGTGTACTCGGGGTGGTAATTACATAACCGAAAGTGGTTGGTTACATGTTTTATTGTTTATTGGAGGTACTCTTACGGTACAAAGAAAAGAAGGCGGGTTTTACTCGTGATGGAGGACATGAATTAGTTGGTGTATTCTTTCTTTTTTTTCTGGTCGGTTTCTTGTTATGTTGCAGTTTATAATAGTGGAGATATCTGTAATATTATTTAGATACTTAAACCACTACAGGGATCTTGTTGAGCTTTTCGACCGAAACTCAGGTAATTTCTGAAATATTATTGGCAGGTTATCTATCGATGCACTTTCCCGGTGCTTAAATAATGAGAGTGGGGTATTTTTTTTGTATTGCTTATAGAATGTTAGCTGTAGTTTTATAAGCAGAATTGTTTATTTGCTGTGATGAGGTACCGTTGTGGTACATAAAGAGATGTGTAATGCTACGGGATTTGGTTTCCTGTTACTTGTCATCATGTTATTTAGAGTAGTAAATATTATTAGAAAGTGAAGTTATGCCGTTGAGTCTGATTATTTACCGCCTTTGTCGAGGTACCATGTTGGTACCAAAGGCGAGTTTTAGTCGTTACGAAAAACATGAACTAGTTTTCTGTTTGTTTCCTTTATTCACTTCAGTGTTGTTTATATTAGTTTAACTCTTAGTTGTTTATATTCAGTCGGACCAAGGCTCGAGATGAAACCAATGTTTTTTTGTAGTTCATTGAGTAGTAAAACCATCTGAATGCATGATACTATTGTGAATGATGTGTATGTCACTGTTCTAGTGATTACAATAGCTTTAATTGCTAATATTAATGTTTTACCATATAATTCATGAACTGAACTGAACTGGAGTAATGAGGCGAAGAAAATAAGGAGTGGTGTCGTGTTGTATCGTATTGTCATGTCTTTTTTATTGGTTTAGGATTCACGTGCCACAGGGGTTCCGTCGGGCCTTGTGCTCACGGGAAATACGGCAATAGCCGGCGTATGGTTTCATGAGGAGTTGACTCCATACGTGGATCTGAGGAGTGATCCGGCACTATATTGTGAATCCGACTTTATACACATTTGAGTCGGTTATCGAGTCACGCCACTTGGCGTAAGTAGTTGGGGGTAGAGGAGGTTAGCGGAGAAAAAATAAAACGGCAAAATACAGATATAAAAACAAAATATACATATGCATTGCATTATTATTCTTTTTACGGAAATTTTATTGATGTATATATATATGGAATAGTTGACTCACTCTTTTCCTTCGTTTTCTCGTCTTTGTTTATTTTATTATTCTAGGTGGAGGTTCGGATGTACTGAGTTCCAGGACAGGTTAAGCTGTTGAGCGGGACTGCGAGCGGGCTAGATTTTGGGTTGTGCGGGTAGCCTAGACACTCATAGCCTATTTAGTTTGGCGTAATACTGTATAAATGATGTACATTAGGAGTAGTTGTGTAAAAAACGTACTAATGTAATATAATTTTTTGGTGTAATATAAGTCGGAGAAGTGTGTTTAAAAAGTTGTATTTTTTTTAGTTTTCAAATTCAGGTCTCGGGTTTTAATGAAATCTGGGGCGTGACAAGCTCAGCCAATTGTAATTTATCAGGTTTGAACACAAATAATAGAAAACAGAACTGCAGTTTATCTCTCTCCGATTTCTATCTTTTCCTTGGACATCTTGTTAGATTTTAATATAAGATGTTGCATTTTTATTATAGTATCAACGCACATTGTGTGATTCAGAGCTCAGTGACTAATTCCGCTGTGACATTGAAGTTTCCCGAGAGCTTTTAAACCATGAATGCAGGAAGGATAGTAGAAATGGTTTCTATTTAATCCATTTTGAACATTTCAAAATTATGAACAAGTAGATTTAGCTATGTTTCTTGCGCCAGTGAATTACCTCCATGCATGACTTCAAATTTTGGTCCATATTTTCTTAGAAGATTTACAAGATGAAATCTTATCATATTCGCTAGAACCAAGAGCACAAATTAGTGCATCCATAGTCTTAGCATTGGTTTGACAAGGCTCGAGTTCAACGGGATCAATCTCGTTAATTCCTTTGATGTCTTCTCTAATGGTCTTTCAAGGGAAGATTTCATAAGCCAACAAATAAATCTCCATAGAAGATTTGTAGAAATCGGTTTGTAGAAAACTGGTTGCCATGGATCTTAAGCTAAAAAAAACGAGTTTTCACATAAAATAAAAATAAGAGTTTTTGCGATCTGTACCATTTTTTGGTCTAGAAAAGCATATAAAACCAGTCTAGAAATTGGTGGACTAATAATAATTGTTTGCCAGACATTTGAGAGTGCTTTTAGAGAAGAAAAACACTGTGTTGATAACAAAAGCAAAGAGTTAGGGCAAAACACAAACAATTAAAACAGTAAAGTACTATTTTCCCACATTACTGCTTGTATAGTTGCATGTACTAAAATTATTCATGTTTTTGAAATTGATTCAAAGTGGTGTCTGGAATAAATTCAGGCCCTACCAAGCCATTAGCCCAAAGCAGAAGCCTAGAAATCAAATAAAGTTTGTGGCTCCCTGACCCTATTTTAAGTCTTCAATATTCCCACTTATAATTCTTTGGTCACGTCGTCGTGTCATAATATTCGTAGAACAAAAATGGAACTTGATGATAAAAAAAAGAAGACATTTAAGTGGTGCATGAGATAAATATAGAAAAAACAAATTGTAATGTGAGATTGCATGATGTTTGGAATATGAATGTGTTACGTCATTATATTGCAAGAGCCTAGCTGAATCAATAGACTTTTAAGAGTATAGTATTGATTTTACTTTTGTAAGCAAAAACTTCAATAATCGTGATGGTGAGTTGAACATTATCTAATTTGATACACTCATATTTCTTAAAAGGTTACAATGATGAGTTGCACATTGCACATGCACTCATAATAAGTTCACCTTACATTGGTAATCACCTTATAAAATAACTTATAAAATAAGTGAACGTATCACTACTCTAAATATACGTGTTAGTTCCTAATTCCGATATTTTAATAACATATTGTTTGTCATCATATTAGAAAATATAATTTTATATTTAATTAAACGTGAGAGACCCACTATTTCATTAATATGGAGTTTTAATTGACCTACGACCTTATTACAGCACAAAACAAAACAGAAATACGAAAACAGGGAAAAATTAAAAACTAAGTGACCAATTGAAAAACAATAAAAACTCAAGTCCTTCTCTGGAATTACACCAAAATTCCACCTCTTTATCATCCGTCTCTTCTCCATATCTGTGATTAAACACCATTGATGCTAGAAACAGTGCTTTTCAATTCCTTAATGGATTTTAAGAAAATTCGATGATCTTGAAGAAATATAATTTTATATATTCATAATAAACTCTCAATTTACAGACACGTATTGCGTAACGATTAAGTTCAAGTTGTTCATTCAGTTGCAACTGGTTATGCTGGACATATTCTGTAATATTCGATCAAATATATTCTAGAAGACAAAAAACGTGCTAGAGCAATTTTACATGATTTGAAGCCATTTTAAATGATAGAAATAATATATTAAAAATCGTTCTTAATTAGAATAGAAGAGTTAAAATAAATACTCTTATCAAGTAAGTAAACATCAATAAAGATTCTTTGTAGATAAAAAATAATATATTTTGAAGAAAATTAAATTAAACATCTTTATAATTTCGAATTAAACAAGATATGATTTGTTCGAATTCAAAAACTAATTAACTAGAAGATATATATTTGAATATCTACAAGTTGGGAAAGAAAAGAAGATAAGAAAATATTTTTATTAATGATCAAGTTAAAATCTTTTGTAAATGCTATATATAAATGATATTAGACTTTAATATTTCGTTTGTTGAATACAATTTAGATATACTGATATTATAGATCAACAACATCCGTTGTACATTTGAGAGAAATAAACTTAAAAAGAGCGTGACGGATGCCATTAGAGATTGAGACATATTCATGAGTGAGTCATGATATTGTAAGTCTCGAGTCTTATCCTTTCAATATCAGTAAATACTAAGTGAGAGCTCCGGAGATATAGACAAGTTGGTTATGTCGAACTCCGTTTAAAAACGTATAATTTTTTTATTAATTTCATTATATTCGTCAGTTGCAACTGTGGTTACAACTGAAAACACGTAACTGTACTCGAAACTTCGGACATATGTTTTTTTGAATCGGCATCTTTCATATTTCATTTATAGTTTTAAAACGTTATTTCATCGGACAGAAAAAGCGAACGTCTCAAATTAGACAAAATTATATGATACATAATAACTTTCGTCCATTATTAAAAAGAACCTTGTCACTTCTTGAAAACATGCATACTTTTTTTGTCCTTGGAAAGTTATATTGTTATTAAAGTTCAAATTTATAGGGGAGAAAATTAAAAAAATATATACAGGAAACTGTTAAGGTAAACGATCTATCCCTTCCAATTTCGAACCAAGCAATTTTAGCATGGTCAATTTTATAGAACTTATTCACCTAAATTACTAAACACTTAATCTCAAGAAAATGTCATTAACATTATTAATAAACTCATTCTCCATCTCTTTTTCGTCGCCTAATTAATAGAGTTGCCTAACTAATGATGAAACTATGACAAAACAGAGAGTCAGACCCTTGCTAAGCACATCTACATTTCCATAAGCTAGCTTTTATGTTTATGTTTAAGATTAATTGTTAAATAATTAATCATGAAATCATGATTGTTCATATATAGGAATGACAGAATTTCGGGTTTTGGTCCGACTCGACCCGGTACGGGTTGGATAAAAGTGCAGGATTATTTGGGTCGGGTTGGATTGGGTTACTTTGCACTTTTGTGCAACTTTGTGCAAGTTAGAAATAAGTTCATATTCCCTATACGTACCACTTTTTAATTATTTATTTTATTTACCAAAACGCCATACACATATTTCATAAAAAATGGAAAAAAAAACACATAAAATTATATAAAATGCAAAAAATCACAAAAAATGAAAAAAAAAATAAAAAAAATCATAAAAAAATTATAAAAAATGAAAAAATCACAAATAATCACAAAATTTAAAAAAAAAAAAATCACAAAATATTAAAAGAGACCCATTCACCAAATTAATTAGTCATCTCTCTTGTGTACTAGCTTTCTCTCTCTATATATATAAATATAAATATATATATATATATATATATATCATTATTTTATTTTAGCTTATTATTTTCTTTTTTTGGTCAGTTTTTTTTCTTTTATTTTTTTGGGTATTGTTGTAAACAATAATTTAGATTATTATAAATTTTTACCAGGTAAATATGAAAAATTTGGAAAAAAATAAGATTTTTAGGCTTTTCTAATTTAATTAAATGGTTATTGTTAGATGCTTAATAATGATTTGCACTTATTTGACTTATCAAAAAAATTCCGGGTCAAACGGGTCGGGTCGGGTCGGGTATAAACGGGTCGGGTCGGTTATGTGCGGATTAATGTGCGGGTCGGATCGAATCGGGTTTCAAGAAACCCGGCCCAATTGCCATCCCTATTCATATATATCATAGATTAGTTAGCAACCTATCCTCTCTATGATAATTTTATCGACATTACAAACATGTTATATGATCAAGCTTCACAATCGTCGGCCTCCGTTAATGAATCAATCAACATGTCCGTTACCATTAGTCTCATATCCTTCCTCTCCACTCTCCATGATACTCTTCACAAACAAAGAACCAACAACAAAAAATATATGCCAAAAATAATATAACAATATCACTAAAAATAGTAAGTCACATTATATACTAGCATACTCATGCTCGCGTATGCATGCACACGTACACACGCACACACATACACACGCACACACGTGCACGACACCCGACACCCGACACATGCACACACACACACATGTGTACACACAGACTCACACGCACACAGGCGGGCACCCACACACTCACACGCGCACGCATGGATTATTAGTTAAAATGATGGTGCAATAATCTTTACAATTCAAATTTGTGAATTATCCAGTGATTGATTTTCTACATAAAATTTAGTATATGTCATATTTTCTTCAGTCTATTGTTGATTTTTATTAGGAAGTGCATATGGATAGCTCCTCTAATATAATTTGGGATAATTCGTGTTTTTTACCCTGTTGTTTTATATTTTGTAGCCTTAACTGCAAAAAAAGAAGTTTATCATACACTTAACTTTTGCAGTTGATATTGGATCACCTCAAGAAAACAGGGCATTACCTCGATTTATCGTCATTGGTAAGTGGTTGTTAATTAAGTTGGCTATGAAAAATGACCGTCGACAAATCCATTGGTGTTTAGTTTGTCACCAGAATTGACGACGGGCATTCCTTGTCGTCGTATTTGCCTACAACATAACTAAAGCTTTGCTACGGTAAGTACTTGGTCAACATTGTGTATAGATGAATGATTAACAACATGAGTCATCGTTAAATATCTTTATTAGAAATATTAAATTTTTAACAAAAATTAGGATATCAGTTAAATTATTACAATAACAAAAGACCAATCCATTTCGTAGGTAACAAAAACCAAGCAAAGTTTGTAGGAAAACCATGGTTAAAAGTTACTGATCGATTATGGAAAAATAAATCATAAAAGCATGATTTAGAGAAATCATACTAATAAAAAATACACAATTATCAATATAGTAAGCTGCCAAAAAGATATTTCAAAACAAGTTGGATATATATATTATAAGAAACGCATTGTTACAACCTAAAAGAAACATTCGGTAGATTATACAAACCAAAAGAAAGTTTATTGGTGGTTAGACAACCTAAAAGAAACATTATTGAAAGATTAGACTAACTAAAAGAAACATTGTTGGAATATTACACAACTTAATTATCTCTGTTCGTTAAAAAGTTAGTAGCTCCTCGACGAACATTGTGACTATTACATTTGCTATTTTTCAGGTGCAGAAATTTATTATCCATCAACTCTTTGCAATTTTATAAGTGACACTTATGTTGTCATCAAAATGATCATCTCACTCTTGACTAAGAATTAGTCATCTCCTTAATTATTCAGTAGGTAATATTTTTCTACCCAAATACAATATAGGAAATGCCACTAGTTCTTGTACAACAAGAAATTTAAATTACTCATTTATAGCACAACTCCTTGACAAAGTGAAATAGTTGGAGGACGGTGACATTCCTATTACCTATATCCCTTTTGGCTTTAACCTTATGGAAGAAGCATGTACTCTTAGACTCATCACCCAAAAAAAACCATTTCTTATTAATTAAGCCCTTTTTATTCCAAAAATGGCACAATGATATAGTGAAATGTCATCGCTAAATTCAACAACACTATAACAACAAATCAGCTACTAACATATCATTAAATTAATTAATTGACCCTTTCTTAAGCATTAGGATTAAGTTAGTAATCATTAAAAAAAAAGTTACAATCAGTGACGGTCAAATCTATTATAAATCCGTCACTAAATGACAATATCTGTTAGTAAAATTGAAATTACGTCGCCATGCCGTCTCCGATTAGGGTGTTGAAAAGAAAACTTTGTCACTATTTCCGTCTATGATCTAACTTTTTTTTTAATGAACACAGAGTTTCTATTTCTATCATAACATTTTCTTTCAGGGGCAATTCATCCTAAGTTATTCAACTACCATTACACCATCAAGATGGTTGAACTAAGGCCGTTGCTGCTATCGAGATGTATAAGTCGTTGTACACTGAAGTTCTACTTAATTTGTCGATCAGTGTGATTTTTCGGGCCAACTACAAAACAATGTTTGATTTAGTGAGAGTCAAAAGTTGTCACAATCATGTCACTAATTTCACAAATTGTCACAAAACCGTCACAAAAACCGTCGCTAATAAACTCGTAATAAAAAATACCGTCAATAATACCGTCACTATTTGAATATTTTTTTGTAGTGTTAATTGGTTGGATAATAGAAAAAACAGATGTGAATAATAGCATAGAGTTATAAGTGGCAATGAACCATGATCTTATCAAATGCAATTCCATACTAATTATCTGTATTCAAGTTAATAAGTGAAAGAAGATTGAGAAATTCGTTTGCGTTAAATAAGTTGTTTAAATTAAACCTCTAATTAACTCATTTTCAAATATATTTTTTTCATAAGCAATTTTCAATTAATTTATTCACCAGCTGGGAGACGTTTGTGCTTGGGTGTCATTTAACATTTCCCGTTACTTCTTCGCAATTAGTTTGATTATCACATCTTATGTCATTCATACGCAAGCATATAAATATTTAGAAAATTTTCGTGACATTCACTTGCTCAAGTAAAATTAAGCCTCCGGTTTATACAGGAAAACATATAAGGCCCCATGCACTAGAAAAGCTAATAAAAATAATTGAGACTTTAAGAATCTTAATGAGTAAAGTTCTGCATTAGCCATGTGCACAGTGTTTTTTTTTGGAGAAATTAATAGATTCCGGGGGTACCATCCATCTTTCCAAAAGAAAAAAGGAGTACCATTTCGAAATAATTTGCAAGATGGAAACTTGAATCATATAAAGTTGTAAAGTGCATGAATAATAGACCGCTATTTTTCTTTACATTAATTTGATTGACAAGGTTCTGTAGTAAAATTTATTTAAAATTTTCATTACTTTCATTACAAAATGATCACATATATACGTTTAGGATTAGGGTACGAGAGTTCAAAGGCTTCAAGGGTACAAGCAGCTGCGGCCATGTTAGTTTAGCGTATATCAACCCCCGTTAAATTTTCGTCACTTATTTCTTATTCAAAAATATTTTAAAAAATAAAAAATTCACTATCAAGAACCTGACAATCAGTCGGCATCCAAGCTAAATGGTTGATATGACTTAGGTTAGGCCACCCGTGCCTACAAGTTCAAGAATTTTGAACATAACTGTCTAGCTAACATATCGAACCAAAGCCAAATCCTAATAAATGTGAAGCAACATATTCAATAGCTTATACCCTTTTTTAACCTAGCATTTCATGTTCCTAGAGTTGCAAGTACAAAAACCTAACTAACATTATATTAATGAATAATGTTACTATTAGATATTTAAGGGTCTTCTGGGTTACTGCTTTTCTCTGGAAACTCATCTCTGAAAACATTTATGATGGACTGTTTAAAAATTTTAAATGTGACATTAATTGCATGGTTGAAATTGCTCTGTAACAAATTGTCGGGGTTATATGAAATTAAGTGCAATTTTAACCAATAAATAACTCATATCTAAGTTATCGAAATCGAATTTTTCAAAAATTAATCAAATAGTTCAAATGTTAAGCTATATGAACAAAATTTACATTTCAACAATTTAAATACAAGATATTTACTGATCAAAATTGTATTTAGATACATAAAACCTTAATATTTCGGGACGGAATGAATATTAAATAGGAGGGTGATGAATAACACGTTACCCATCACCAAGTTTGAAGAAAGGCCAGAATTATAAAATAAAAATAAAAAAAAACCGCCAATTTCTTGCAAAATTTCAATTGCTTTGTAAACGATATAATCATTCTGAAACTAGTCATATAAAAAATGCCGTTAGGTAATTGAAAATGGATGATTTGGGTATAAGCTAGTTAACCAAATCATGAACTTAACGGCAGCAATATTTTTAATTGTAAAAGGAGATAGTTTGAACGAATGAGGAAGATTAAAAAAATAAGTAAGCTAGCCAGCCACTATTTAAGTGCACTGATGCAACTTCAGTCATTAAGAAGATTAAAAAAATGCAATTTAGCAGGATACCACAGTACTAATGATAGATGGGATTTTCAATAATAATGCACCTTTTTTTTTTTTGAAACGAATAATAATGCATATATCGAAATTGGATAAAACATTTAACACTTGGTTTGGCAAGACATTAGTGTAGTAATGTTTCCAATTCATACTTTTAAAACAATAAGTTCCTCTTTTCAGTTTAATCCAATAAATAACTTTCGAGTAATTAGTCTGAGCTCATTGTTTTGTTTTTTTTACTTAATAATTCAATAATATTTTTATTCATAGGTCATTACTCTCATAAAATTTCTAATTGCAGGTTACCTTACAAGTGATAAAAAAAATATTATTTTCGTAACTTTTTGTTATTTTTTTTTACTTAATAATTCAAAAAAACACTAAAAAAAACTAAAAAAAAGCTAAAAAAACAGCTTTTAAGTTATTTTTTTACACTCGGATATCTTTCTCGTGTAGATTATAATATCTTTTTTTAAGGTTAAAAACAACTTTTAATCTTTTTCTTACATTTTAATATCTTTTTCCGTATAGATTATAAGTTATTTTTTAAACTTAAAAACAATTTTTAGGCTCCTTTTTATTGGGTTGAATGATTGGAACTTAAAAAAGTTTCGAGTCAGAACCTCTATTTAATTTTTTTTATAAAATGTGATCAATAACTAATATTCTCAATTAGTCAGGACATGATATATCTCACAAATAAACCGACTACATTACAAAGAGTAGCTCTTTTACATTTAGAAAAAGGCCATGACCTCCCTCCATCTCATGAATTAATATTTAAATTCTTTTGGGCCTTTTTTTTTTAAAAAAGCATATATTTTAATCGCAAAAAGTTAGCAAACTTTACTTTTAACTTCTAGCTTTTTTGGACGAAAATCGAATAAGCCAGTGTCTATAAGCACGTGATCATCCGAACATCTTGGTTAAAAGCAAAAAAGCTTAGTTAAAAGTTAAAACGTTGCAGCCAACCGAGCCTAATGTACATACAGTATATTATGGGTGGATTAGGTTGGTGACATGACCGGTAAACATTCAATCCGTATCCCGACCCGATTATTTTTTAAAGTGAAAAAAATCCCGACCCGACAAAAGTCGGGACCCGAATTTTTGGGATCCCGTAAGGTCGGGATAGTTTTATCCCGAATCTCCCGACATATTTTTTTATTTTATGACAAGGTCATTTTTTATTAACAATTTTCATTTGATTAGTCTAAACATGTTATCAATACGAAACATAATACTAGTTTAAAAATAATACGTCTAATAAAATACAAAAATAAATTAACATTTACTAGAAAAAATAGTGTGAAACTAAAAATAATATAGTAGATAAAAAAATTGATATGTTTTTTATCATATTCGTTTAGTATTTAGTTTTATTAACACAAGTAACAATTATCATACTAAATGAGATACATTATAATTATAATTTTTATAATCATAAAATAATGATCACTTATCTTTTTTAACTAACAATAAAAATTTTTAATTTAAAGATATTTCTTATTTTAATAGTTGTAGCTCATATGGTAGAATGTTTACATTACATGTTATAGGTACAATGTTTGATTCTCATCGGTTACATATCATGATACAGATTAACTTACATTTTAGTGTTTAAATAAAAAGTATCATGTTATATAATATAGAATAAAAAATTAATTAGAAATTCGGGTCGGGACGCCCGACGAAATCAAAATTGTCACCCGATCCCGATTCCGAAATTTATCGGGTCGGGATACGGGTCGGGTTAAGATTTCGGGATTTTCCCCTTCCCCTAGAGTATATAATAGAAAAACAGTTGCGATCTTGCTTCTTCTCGTTATAATTAATTAATTGACATTGGTCGAGAAATTTCGGATCAGGATTTCAAGATTTTTCCACGGCCGCTAGAGTATATAATAGAAAAAACAGTACTGATCTTACTTCTTCTCGTTATAATTAATTAATTGGCATTGCCCCTATAATCATTATAAAGGAACATTACATATATTTGTCACATGTCATGTTCTTTTTCAAAAAAATTATGAACTATTGACAAAATTTTCTCATGTTATTATTTGAATTATCTTTTCTAATATAGTGTTCAAATTTATTTTATTTTGAAAACTTGGTGTTCAATCTTAAAAGCACCGTGTAATATTGTTTTTTCATGCTTCCCCAAATTCTGCGACCTTTTTCTTATTTTCTCGTAACTATGTTTCCCCAAAAATTGAAGAGCATCCCACGTGGCATAAGAAGGATCTTCCATGTACACTGTTAGTAGTGTATAATGAAAAAAAATAAAACATCTAAAATTGGGAAAAACGTTTGTTTTAACATGACATATTTTTATACAAAATTGTTAAATTATCATTTTAAATTAACGTTTGTCAAATGTCACGTGACATGATTCCGTGATTAATTTAGACGGTGATAACTAAATTGAAAAGTTATTATAGTGTGCTACCCAAATTGTAAAATTTGAAAGATGGGTACCCAAATCGTTAAAAACAGATAGTTTTGTGTACTAAACGTATAAAACTCCAGCTAGTATATCATAGAATTTTCCACATGTTTAGAATTGACAGCCCTAAAATAGGAAACGTAAAAATTCTTCTAAAATCTCTTAAAAACTTAACATTTTTACGAGAAAACAATTCGTCAAAGGTGACTCGTTCAACCACTAACGATTCTTTCAGTGTTGATTAAAGTCTTAAAGTTCTTTTATAGGTTATTTAATGCAACTTCTCTCGTGCCCCAACGATACATTAACGCATACTAAAAACAAATTTGGATGCTAGTCAGTATTTTGACGTCGTTGCTGCAGACAGTAACAAAGATTAGATTGCATTTTCTACATGTTTTCTGCCTTTTATATGCCTATTTTCTGTGTGCTTACTCTGGTTTACAACCCGTTTTAATTTCTGCTATGTTTTAGTTTTCAACCCAATTCGTAACCTCATCGGTTCACCTAAAAGATAACGTGTAATCGGTTGACATAACAAGTTATTCCGTTTAAACAAAATTATTTCGCTATTAATTTTCCTGATTTCCATGATCGAGACCTCCGATTTCGTAAAACGATTCTCCGTATTCAGTTATTCAAAAAGAAGTTACATAATTGGATCAAACTGCTCAGAATACCAAATGATGGAATGACAACCACTAACAAAAAAAGAATTAGGTGTGAACACTCGGAGACTACTCCCTATTTTGATAAATAAAAATGATGAAAAATTAGAGTTCTATATGTATTTCTCCCCTATTACAACAACCCCCTCCCAAATAGAGTAATGAAAAAAAAATGAAATATCGTCCCTCCTATTTAACATTTCTCGTTACGTCACTAAAAATTGTGATTGTTCAACGGAATCACACATTTGACTAACTTGGTTTAGTGCTACTAATATAAGCTAGTTCATCATCATGAAAGAAAACTTTTTGTTTAGTTTATTTCTTAATAAATAAATTAAACAACTTTGAACCTCAACGAGACAAAATGCATATACGAAAGAGTTCTGAACTAAAACACTACATGAACATAAAAGAGAAGTACGGTAGAAAATGAACTGGCGAGCCTAATTTTCTTCCTAGGCCTGGCTTATTCAACAGCACGCGTCGACTCCGAGGCTACTCTGTAGTCCGGTATATATACGTTCTTCTTCGGTGATGGGGTTCTCTTCCTACCTGGATAAGCAGCGAACAGGGGGCCCGGGTTGGTTCCAGGCTTTCCCTCTCCGACAATCAAGTCAGTACGGTGTAAAAGAACTTAGATATGCAGAGGCTATATGTTAGTTTAAGAGTGAATGGGGATGTTCCGGTTACTTGATGTGGTGTCGGGTGGAGCGAGGAATAATGGAGCAGGCAGGGTTGTTTTTGGTTTTATCTCTCTTCTTTTCTTTTTCTGTGTCCCCCTCTAAGTAGTATTAGTGGGGGTATTTATAGTATGATCCAGAGGTGTGCTAGCCATTGGATCACTGTACTGTCAAGTACTAATCCAACGACGTTAGGATATTTATGACTCTGACAAGGGTACAGTCCTTTTCCGGGGCCCACAAGAGATGACCTGTGATTAGGCCACGTCGATAAAACCCTAAGGGGTCCCCTAAGGGAGCAGCAACATTAATTGGGGAAGCGTACTTGATACGCTTCTTTAGACCGGTGTAGACACAGCTCGGTCTTTTCGGGTCCGGGGTGGTATGTCATTCATGGATGGCAGAGGTCCGGATACATCGTAATGGGGGTGGTATTGGTCCGGACGAGGGGATGCTGACAATCCCTCGCCAACAGCTCCCTGTCCGGAGTCGTCGTTAAGGATAGGGTCGGCAAGGGACGTCATTCTTTACGGGGGCTCCGGTCATTTTCATGCTTCTAGAGGTTCGGGGGTGACTCTGCATGGTCCGTCTTGTGACACGTGCCCAAACGACGCAGATGTCTCACACGTGGAGCACGCCCAATTTGCTTTTATGATGTGCCGCCTCTGCCTCTTCAATGTCATCAATGCCATTAAAGTCAATGACTGCTGAGTGACACTTGGTAGTTGGCCTCTGCATGCTGTACACGTGGAGCTCGCCCATTGCGTGGTGGCGGTTACATGTAGGAGTTCGTGCAGTGGACCGTTGCTGTCTTTTCACCTTCTGGTAAATGCCTTTTCACCTTCCAGTGGGGGTCTATAAATACCCCCAGTGAAAATTTCATTTACACTTTCTTCTTCTCTCTCTAGAATTTTACGGCAAACCACTTTCTCTCTCTATCTTCCCATACTTAGCATTTTTATCAAACACTCAGCCAAAATGGTCATTCACGGAGCTGGAAAGGGCCTGATGGTTGCCCCCCGACCATGGTGCCTGGCCGTGATGGTGAACGCCCTACCTTTCCGGGCCATGGTCATTGGCCCGGCCCTGACCGTGGATGTCAATGACCATAGTATTATGGTGAGAACCCACGGGGCCGATCTGTATGAGTTCCAACAGCTCTGCGAGATAGGCGAAGGGTTCCGTCTCCGGAAGTGTCGGAGTACTAATGAAGTGAATTGGATCGTGGCTGATCCCAAGAGCATGGTGGCGCTCTCCCTCTCCTCTCTTCTATTCAGGGGCACCCGTCTCCCCATCCCGGAGCTGCTGGCTGAGTTATGCGCATGGACGCAGACTCTTCCCTGCCAGTGGCCCTTGCAGGCACACCGGGTATGTGCCGGGATGGAGGCCCTCAACGTTTTGTTGGGCTCGGCCCTTCCGGAACCACTGGGTCTAAAAGAGTTGCTGGCCTACTATGAATTCTTGCAGAGTGAGCCTAGCTCTCAAGCTAAGAGCAGGCAGCCGTACCTGCGGTGTCGGGCATACAATCAGTTGATCACGGGTAACTCCGATTCAAATCGGGGTTACACCCAAGATGTGATTGTGGTGGAGGGCAACTGGCTGCTCCAGGACGATCTGACCCTCCCGACCAGACCGGGGAGGGTGCTCAGCACTAAGGAGAACAAGGCCATGGTGGCCATGAAGCTGCAGAACCTTGGTGAGGCCAACGTTGAGTCGTTGGAGGTGGCCCTCAACTGGTGGGGCCCAAACAGGACTGATGCGGGCACTCGTGACGCGGAGCGTCTGTTGTTTTGCAGTTCCCCCACTACTTGCAAGGGGAATGACAACATCTGGCCCCACCGGACCTTTTGTCTTGTGGGATACTCCCGGGACCGATGGGAGAAGGAGAAGGGTCTGGAGTCCACCCTCCCTCCCAAGGTGGTCAAAGAAGCTGAGGCCGTGGAAGGGCCAGTGGAGAGGACAGTGAAGCCGAGCCGCAAGGCAAAGCCCGTGCCAAGGATGGAGATTTTTGCTGCTGCATCGGCCGGGGTTCTCTTCGAGACCCAGCCGGATGGTACCGTCCTCAACTATAGGGAGGGGCCGGACGGTACCCGCAATTACATAGATCAGCAGGGGAAGCCTCTGCCAGAGGTCCTTCCTCTGAGCTCCAGGGAGCCCGATGTGAGGAGCCCTCTTCACTTGGAAGATAGCTCCCCTGAGGCACACCATACCGCGCCAAACCCGGGCACTTCACGGACCAGGGTAAGCTTTCTTTCGTTCTCCTCTTTTGTTTCACACTTAGCCAAAATTTATTCAATTCTTTCTAACTCCTATTTTTGTGGATTTCGACTATGTAGGTGGTCCGTTCTGATGATGAGGAGGAGGAGGAGGAGGAAGAAGAAGCAGCAGCCGAGGCCGAGGCCGAGGCCGAGGCGGGTGAGGGGGGAGAAGTGGATGTCGAAGAGGGAGAGGAGGTTGTTGCGGCGGATGAAAGGGGGGATGCCGATATTGATGCTGAGGCAAGGGCCTTGGAAGAGCTGGCGGAGCAGGCGAGGCGGGACCGGGTTGCTCGTAAGGCTGAGGCTGCGGAGGTAAAAAAGAGAAAACTGAGGAGGCGAAGGCCATCCGTGAATCCAAGAAGGCCAAGTCCAGCGACCCGACCAGTGCTGTGACCAGGGTAGAGGTCGATCCTACAGGACCCGGGTCGACTGAGGATGTAGAGATGGAGCATGTGGCGGCCGGTCCCTCCTTGTTGGAGGATTCGTTGCCAAATGATTCCAACCGAGGCTCATGCTCTGCTCCCCCAACCCCCGGAATGCACAAGATGCCGCTCCAGACTCCCGAAGAGGTGAAGGCTACCTTCGGGGTAAAGAGCATCATGGAGGCTCATCCTTCCGCCGGGATGCTGGCCCTTGCTGCCCTCCAGCAGCAGAGCGTCGAGACCGACCATCGTGGTCGTGACCTCTCATCCACTATGGCGTCTGCCATGGCCATGATCCCTCAGGCACGTGGCTTTTTTTCCTTTGTGTGATTTTTGTTTTTTAATTCACTTAATTCTGGCTAAGTGTTTGCTTTCTTTTCGCAGGGATTTCTGATGATGAACCAGTGTGTGTATCATCAGGCCCACCTAACGAGGTCATGGGCCACAAAGGCCGAGGAGGCCCGTGTGAGGGCGGAAAAAGCCGAGGCTCTCAACGCTAAGATCGAGGCTCGAAGGATGGAAGCTGTGCAGGCCAAAACCGAAGCTGAAGAGCAAGCCAAAGCTGAGGTCGTTGCCTCGAAGGAGGCGGTGTGAAGGGCGGAGGCGTCAGTGGCTGAGAGGTGAGGGCCGCGGTCCAATCCGCCAAGGCCGAGATGAGTGCTGCCTTGGCCCTTATATCGTAGAAGGATTTCAATTCCTTCTATGTTGACGGCTGGTCTGAGGCGGCTGCTTTCATGAGGGCGGGGCCCGAACATCCGATGTGGAACAAGGAGAACATCTTCGTTCCCGTTCCCTCGGCTCCCATTCCCGAGGTGGTTCCCCTAACTCCCCGAGCCCTTTCGGACGAGGAGGCAGATGAGGACGAGGCCAATTAGGGCTTGGGTCGCGTTTCTCTATTTTTGATGTAATTTCTTTTATTTTCTTAGCTTGTAATAGCTCTTCTGAGAAATGAATGAATGAACAGTTTTGGCTTTTGGACTTTGTGTTTTTATTTATACAGTCTTTTTTATTGTGTTTTCGGTGTGCTCCCAATGAGTGGGCCTTTATGCTTCGCCATAGGGTCTATTCATTTTCAATAACACATAATCTGAATTAAGAAACTAGAGCTCCAGAGGGCCGAAACCCTCATGGGTCATACCGTGGCAACACTCAATAAATTAAGAAACTGGGGTCCTTTGAGGGCCAAAACCTTCTTGGGACAGACGGGTGCCTCTGAGGCTTGGGTGTTCTGTAAACACTTAGTAAATTTGTGGAAATTTAAACCGGGGTACCATATAGGCTCGGGTGTTCTGAAACACTTAGAAATTTACAGAAATTTTAAACCGGGGTGCCATATAGGCTCGGGTGTTCTGAAACACTTAGAAATTTACAGAAATTTTAAAAATTTTAAACTGGGCCAATCAATTCCAAAAGAACGACATTTTTATTCATAAGGCCCTCAGGCATATTTACATCAAAGGGTCCACACATTCTACTGATAAAACTTCCTAAGGTTGTTGACGTTCCATGGTCGGTCCACTGGGGTGTCGTCTGGAAGGCGACCCAATTGATAGGCTCCGTTTTTGATTGCTCCGAGAATTCGATAGGGACCTTCCCAGTTGTTGCCTAGCTTGCCGTCGGACTGCACTCTAGTGTTATTGTTCACTTTCCGTAGCACGAGATCTTCGTCTTGAAAATGTCTGGCGTTCACTCTTTTGTAGTAGGAACGTCCCAGTTTGTTCTTGTACTCGGCGTTACGGATGACCGCAACTTCTCTTCTTTCTTCAGCATAATCGAGCTTGAGCCCCATCATTCTCTCGTTCAGCCCATTCTCGTCCATGTCGGTCCTCAGGGAGGGGAGCCCGATTTCTAACGGGATGATGGCTTCCATTCCGTAGGTTAGGCTGTAGGGCATCTGTTGGGTGCCCCGTCTTTTCGTCGTTCGGTATGCCCACAGGACGTGCTGCAGTTCTTCAGCCCATCGTCCTTTAGACTCGTCTAACCTCTTCTTGATTCCGTCGAGCACGGTCTTATTCGACACCTCAGCTTGCCCGTTGCACTGGGGGTACGATGGGGTCGAATAATAGTTCTTGATGTAATACTTGGCATACATCGCTTTTAACCTAGCCCCTGTAAACTGACCCCTATTGTCCGTAATGATTGAGTGAGGGATCCCAAATCTTGTGATCACGTCTCTCCAGAGGAACCTGATCACCTCGGCCTCCGTTATTTTTGCTAATGCCACGGCCTCTACCCATTTCGAGAAGTAGTCAGTGACCATGAGGAGGAACTTTTTCCCCCTCGGGGCTCTAGGGAATGGCCAGGGAGAGGTCACGCTACTCATTTTTTGGGCCGGGGCCCTAGGTATAGGTGCATGCTTTTTGTTGAACCATGGGGTTCAATAATTGATTTTGATTATAACGTTGATTATGTTTTTAATGATTTTACGATTTCTCTATTTCGATGATATAATGCTTGTCTTTTCCAAAAAGAGAATTTGTAAATTTCAGAACACCAGAAAGATATAGCACAGAAAAACGAAGCCACAGGTTCAAGCGGAACCAGAATCGGAGCTATAATGAAGAAGTTACGGGCTTTCGAAGTTTAACGAGAAAACCGGGAATACTGAAGAAACGACCGATCGACTGGACAAAAACGACCGATCGTTTTTGTTCCAAATTCTTCCAGTGAGGACGTCGAAAAAACGACCGATCGTTTCTCAGAAAACGACCGATCGTTTTCTGAAAACGACCGATCGACTGTAGAAAACGACCGATCGTTTTCTGCAGATTTCGAAAACAGCTTTTCAGCTTATTCTGGAAAGTTGCTTAAAACCTGTGGATAAAAGTCTCAACCACTGCCAAATGTCATATACAGAAAAACAGACTTTGGTGATTATATAAATCAACCCAATTCACTTTCCAAAGACACCAATAACATCCATTCTCAACCTATCATCATCCTTCAACCTCTATCTATACAAAACCCAAAAATCACCATTTTGGTGAATATATTCGAAAAAAGACGGAAATTAAGGAGAAAGCGATTCAAGCTCGAACAACATCAAAAACTCACCAATTAGCTTATTTAGAAGCAAATAAAATTGTGAGTGTAGTTACATTGTTGTAACAAATTTTGTAAAGAGTGAAATTATAAACTCATTTGTGAGCGAGTGATCGGGTAGAGGCTTTGTAAGCAAGTGAAGCTTAAAAGCTCTAGGTCTTTTCATTCGGGACACTCATAGAGTGAGGGGGAGCTTAATCGGTTGATTAGTTCGATAGGATTGTAATATCCGAAAGATTATTTTTAGTGAAATACTCGGTAGTACCGAGGAGAGGACGTATGCCGTTTTGCCGAACCTCTATAAATCACGGTGTCATTTTCTTCCTTAACTTTTACTTTCCACAACTTATATTTTGTTTATTTTATTGCTTGCGTTTGATTTGTTTAACGTTATTAACACTTAAGCTTAGAATTGTGAAAGTTGGGTTGTTAGTTGCACTTAGATTTTTAATTAGGCGAAAAGCGCCATAAACCTTATTCACCCCCCCTCTAAAGTTTAGCCACACGGGCCAACACTTTTGGTACTTCTCGCACCTCAGTACCAACATTTTTGAGTCTTTTTGCATGAGGGGCCACCAGTAACCGTGGGTCAGGGCCGGTTCGCTAGTGATCTTCCATCGGTGTGGCTCCCACACGTTCCTTCGTGTATTTCTTCCACGACCTTTAAAACCATATCGGGGTGAACGCAAAGCAGGTAGGGCCCAGAGAACGACCTATTGTAGAGCTTTTCGTTTGGAGTCAGCTAGAATCCGAGTGCCTTCCTCTTTATTTTTTTGGCTTCTTTTTTATCATCGAGCAGGTCGCCGGAGAGGTGGTATTCGATTATAGGGTCCATCCAACTCGGCTCCGGCGGGAGGTCGGTCACCACGTTAATTTTTGCCTTAGCCTTGATGCTAGGAGAAGGGACATACTCTACGGTGATGACTCTCTCTCTTTTATCGCCCATGGCCGATGCCAAGGTTGCTAGTGCATCGGTGTGAGAGTTCTCATTCCTATTGATGTTGATGACTTCTTGATAGTCAAAGGTTTGGAGTATTCCAGAAGCGATGGCCACATAGCTCGCCATTCTTTCATCCTTGGTTTGGAACTCCCCACTGATTTGGCTGCTGACTAATTGGGAGTCGGTGTTCACCAGTATTTTCTTGACCACAAGGCTCTGTGCCATTTTCAAGCCAGCGATCACGGCCTCGTACTCTGCCTCGTTATTGGTGGCTCGGAAGCCAAGATGGATTGACTTCTCGATCACGTCGCCTTCTGGAGACCGGAGTACAACACTGAGGCCGGATCCTTTCTTATTGGCAGCCCCGTCCTCATGCAAGGTCCACGTTTTATGGGCACGTTCCACAATGCCGGGACATAGGGTCGTTTTATCCGCGATGGTGAATTCTGCCACGAAGTCGGCCAAGGCCTGCCCCTTGACGGACGTTCATTGCTCATAGCAGATGTCGTACGCATTTAGGTGGCAGGCCTATTTCGTCATTCGCCGGGACATATCCCCTTTTTGGAGTATTTCTCGAACGGGCTAATCGGTATATACCACGATACTGTGTGCCGAGAAGTAGTGAGCTAGCTTTCGCGAGGCCATAACGAGGGCCATGACGAGCTTTTCTAGGGGCATATACCTAGCCTCGGCGTCGAGGAGGGTTTTGCTCACGTAATAGACGGGCCTTTGCTCCCTGCCAAGCTCTTTGATGCGAACGGCGCTGACGGCTATCTCGGACACGGCAAGATATAGGGCAAGGACATCGCCGATGTCCGGCTTCGTCAGTAGGGGCGCGCTCCCAAGGTAATCCACAATCTCAGTGAATGCATTCTGGCATTCGTCGTTCCATTTGAACTTCTTCTGGGCCTTTAGAGCCGTAAAGAATGGCTTGCAGCGGTCCCCAAACCGGGCAATGAAGCGGTTGAGAGCGGCAGCCATCCCGGCTAGCTTTTGTATATCCTTTCTCTTCATAGGGGTTTTTAAGTTCTTCAAGGCAGAAATTTGATCTGGATTCGCCTCTATGCCTCGATGGGTCACCATGAACCCTAGGAACTTTCCGGCTCCTACCCCGAAGGCACACTTAGACGTATTCAGTTTTAGGCCGTGCCTCCGGACGGTTTCGAACACCTCTCTTAGGTCGGACAGGTGGTCCTTCTCTTAGGTACTCTTCACCACCATGTCGTCAATATAGACCTCCATGGTCTGGCCTATATTCTTAAAGAAGATCTTGGTAACCATTCTCTGGTACGTTGCCCCGACATTCTTGAGCCCGAAGGGCATCACTCGGTAGCAGAAATTTCCTCTTGGCGTTATGAAGGCCGTCTTTTCTTGTTCGGCCTCCGATATGGGTATTTGGTGATATCCGAAGCAGGCATCCAGGAAGCTCATTCTGGCGGCCCCGCCGTAGAATCCACTATCTGATCGATTTTGGGCAAAAGGAAAGGATCCTTGGGGTAGGCCCAATTAAGGCTCGTGTAATCGATGCACACAAGCAACTTTCCGTTCTTTTTAGGGACTACTACGGGGTTAGCAAGCCACCTAGGGTAATAGATTTCTCTGATGGCTCCGACCAACAGGAGTTTTTGTACCTCCTCTTTTATGGTATTGGCATGCACTGGACTGACACGGCGTCCCTTTTGCATCACGGGCTTGGCATCCGGGTTGACGTTCAATTGGTGGCAGGCAAGGTCGGTGTTGGCCCGTGTGCGGCTAATCCTTAGAGGGGGGTGAATAAGGATTTGGCGATTTTCGCCTAATTAAAATTCTAAGCAACTAACACTCAACTAATGCAATTCTAAGCTTAAGCGTTATAACAAGAGTTAAAGAATTGCTAGAATTACTTAACGCAAACAAGAAAATAAGCAATAAAATAAGTTGCGTAAAGTAAAAGTAAGGGAAAGGAATTGACACCGCGATTTATAGAGGTTCGGCAAACGCGCCTACGTCCTCTCCTCGGTACTACCGAGTATTTCACTAAAAATGTTCTTGCGGATATTACAAATCCTATTGAGCTCAATCGACCGATTGGCTCACCCTCTACCCGGGGTTCCTACTCTTGATACAAGTGCAAGAGAACACGTCTACGAGTCTACGACTCCCCCTCAATTTATGAGTACCCGAATGAAAAACCTAGAGTTTTTAAGCTTCACTTGCTTACAAAACCTCTACCCGTTCACTCGCTCACAATTGAGTTTATAAAACACTCGATACAAATTTAGTTACAAAAATGTAACTTCGCTCACGATTCTAATTGCTTCTTAAAAAGCTAATTGGTGAGTTGTTGATGATGATCGAGCTTGAATCACCTTTTCTTTGATTTCCCTCTTTCTCGAATATATTCACCAAAATGGTGATTTTAGGGTTTTTATGAGAGAGGTTGAAGGATGTTAATAGATATTGTAATTTGTTGATTTGGGAGAGAGATTTGGTTGGTATATATATATGACAAACAGTCTGTTTTTCTGTATATGACCGTTGGAAGTGGTTATGGCTATTTTTCAGTGGTTTAAGCTATTTTCCAGAAATTGCTGAAAAGCTGTTATCGAAAACTGCAGAAAACGATCGGTCGTTCTCTACAGTCGATCGGTCGTTTTCAGAAAACGATCGGTCGTTTCTGAGTTTCGACCGGTCGTCTTTTTGACCTGCTCACTGGAATATTTTGGACCAAAAACGATCGGTCGTTTTTGTCCAGTCGATCGGTCGTCTGTAATTCTGGCAGTTTTTCTGTCTTCTCCGAAAGCTTGTAACTTCTTCGTTTTAGCTCCGATTTTGGTTCCGCTTGAACCTATGGCTTCGTTATCGAATGCTCTATCATTTAAAGACCTGAAATGTACATTTTCTCTTCTTTGGAAAAGACAAGCATTATATCAATGAAATAGAGAAATAGTAAAATCATTAAAACATAATCAAGGTTATAATCAAAATCATTATTGAACTCTAAGTTCAACAGTCGGGACTGATACCCGGCATTTCGCTCGGGGTCCACGCAAAATTATCAAGGTACTGGAGCAGAAGCTCAACAAGGCCGGCTATCTCGAGCTCGCTTAGCTTTGCGCTCACCATGAAGAAGTGGTCCTCATCCAAACCTGGGATCTGGATCTTTAGCAGTCCTCCTTCTACCTTGTCCTCAGCTTCTGGCCCCATCTTTTTGTTCAGTTCCCTCAGCAGCTTAGGGTCCTCTGCCTCGATGTTCATGGCACTCTGGACTGGAACCGTTTTGTCGCTGGAGTACACGGCCATGTCGCAGCTCCGTGAGATTTTTTGATTTCCTGAGATGGTCTCTACTCCAGAAACAGTTGGGTACTTGACCTTTTGGTGCACAGTGGAGGATACGCCATCTATTTCGTGAAGCCATGCGTGCCCCAATATGACGTAGTAAACGGAGGGGACGTTCACCACCGTGAACTCCACACTCATAACTTTTGTACCCGTTTTCACGGGCAAGGTTATGTTCCCTCTGGGCTGAACCGCCTCAGAGTTGAATCCGTACAGGGGAGGGACGTTGGTTTCTATCTGCTCTTCTTTTAGCCCCATCTTTTGGAAGAGGTCTCCAAAGAGTATATTCACCGACGCCCCTTGATCGACGATGATCCCTCCCACTGTGCAATGGCCAACTTGGGCTGAGATAACAAGGGCGTCATAGTGGGGCAGGTCTACCCCTACCAGATCAAAGTCGGTGAAGTTCAGATCTGTTTTGGCATCGTGCTTGCACTTCTTTCGGGGGTTCGGGCTTTCGGTGAGGCAGACGTGCTGCTTCATCGCTGCCTCTCGAGCCGAAGTTCTTTCTGCTCCACTTGGGTTCGGCTTCTTCGGTCCTGAATGAATAACTTGACAGGTCATCACCGGTGGGGGGAGGTCTCGCTGCCTTTCGTCGGCCCCTTCTCCGTCCCGATCGGAGTCCCTTCGTGACTTGACGTATTTATCCATCAGGCCATCCCGGTCCCATCCTTCGAACCTTGCCTTCAACCGTGACATTCGTTGGTGTGATGGCCGCGACCTCTATGATATTCACAGATTTTATCGTTAGGTCCGTGGACCGGTTCGTTCCGGAGAGGAAGTGGCCAAGAGAAGAACGGCTCGTTCTCTATCTTGCCGAGAAGGTCGATCAGCGGGAGGCGAAAGATGGTGGAGTAGGCAGTACCCGGGTCGAGCGGGACTTGGTGTCTCGGCCGGGTGTCCTCTTTTCTTCTTTTGGGGTCCGGTTGTGGATTTCTTCCCGTACGAAGCCGTTCCATCCTCTCCGCTATGGGCCGGTTTCTTCGGGGGCTCATCGTGGTGGACCTGTCGCTCGGTTGGTCGATGATGGCTATCGAACGGGTTGCCCCGGCAGACCTCATGCCCTTCTCTATGTCAACATGCTGCTTTATGAGGGATCTAAGCTGAGGGACCGAGTTAGGGGGGGTCGCTATCATCTCGTTACGGATTCTGCTGCCCATGACCATGTTTTGTCTGAAAGCAGCTATGGCGGTGGAACCGGGACAGTCCACGCACTCCGCGTGTTTCAGCCAGAACCGATTATCGTAACTCTCGAGGGTTTCTTTGGATTGGACCCTCACTTGATAGAGCTGCTCCGGTTGAGTAACTCTTTCTTTCAAGTTTATGAACCGATGTGCGAAGTCGTAGGCTAGGTCATCCCAACAGTGGATGGAGTTAGCGGGCAGGGACTGGAACCATTTACTAGCCAGTCTTCCCAGGCTGGCGGGAAAGCATCTACACATTAGTTGGTCAAGGTGGGACCGGTGGTTCATCTGATATCGATAGTGTCAAAGATGAGCCTCCGGGTCAAAGTCTGCGTTGAAGATCTGGAGGACAGGGGCAATGAAGTTTTCGGGGGGGGGGGGGGGGTGTACTGTACTCGATCTCGTCCGAGAACGGGGTGTTGTGGGTGGAGGCCATGATTTTTAATGCTGCCTTGTCGGCTGCATCGTTTCGGCCAGCACGACGGCCATGCCTTCACGTTCGAGGAGGTTTGTCAGTTCGTGCATGACTGGATCCCGGTCATGAGTCCTGATTATCATCCGTCCAGCGGAGCCGCGAGTGTACACTTCGCTCATCGCCATGGCGGGAATTCCTTTCGTGGGAACGCCTCGACTCCTCTCCCCTAGATGGCTCCTCAGGAGCATCTAGGGGGGGTCATCTCGGAGGTCCCAACCGTGACATCACGCTTTTGGCGGGAACGGGCTTTGGTCGTGTTGCACCGCTCGCGACGGATTCGGGCTCCGGTGTCATCATCGCGGTTATCAATGCTCTTTGTGCTGCTAATGTAACGAGCTCCTTCTTGTGGATCTCAAGCATATGCGAGCCAGCTCGTCGCGTGAACGGGTGTTCCGGGCACTGCTGTCAGAGGGATTGGCTCCCTAACGGGCGTAGTTCTCGGAGGGGTGTCGAGAGATAGGGTCCTTGGCATCCCAAATACCGGGGTATGTCGGGACGACGGGGTGTCGTACTGGTTATTATCAGACATTGTTTCTCTGAGACGGGTTGTTGGAGCTAACGCGTTCTCTACACGATTTCCCACAGACGGCGCCAATTGGCGAGCCTAATTTTCTTTCTAGGCCCGGCTTATTCAACAGCACGCGTCGGCTCCGAGGCTACTCTGTAGTCCGGTATATATACGTTCTTCTTCGGTGACGGGGTTCTCTTCGTACCTGCACAAGCAGCGAACAGGGGGGCCCGGTTTGGTTCAGGCTTTCCCTCTCCGACGATCAAGTCAGTACGGTGTAAAAGAACTTAGATATGCAGAGGCTATATGTTAGTTTAGGAGTGAATGGGGACGTTTCGGTTACTTGATGTGGTGTCGGGTGGAGCGAGGAATAATGGAGCAGGCCGGGTTGTTTTTGGTTTTATCTCTCTTCTTTTCTTTTTCTGTGTCCCCCTCTAAGTAGTATTAGTGGGGGTATTTATAGTATGATCCAGAGGTGTGCTAGCCATTGGATCACTGTACTGTCAAGTACTAATCCAACGGCGTTAGGACATTTATGACTCTGACAAGGGTACAGTCCTTTTCCGGGGCCCACAAGAGATGGCATGTGATTGGGCCACGTCGATGAAACCCTAAGGGGTCCCCCAAGGGAGCAGCAACATTAATTGGGGAAGCGTACTTGATACGCTTCTTTAGACCGGTGTAGACACAGCTCGGTCTTTTCGGGTCCGGGGTGGTATGTCATTCATGGATGGCAGAGGTCGGGATACACCGTAATGGGGGTGGTATTGGTTCGGACGAGGGGGATGCTGACATTCCCTCGCCATGAACTACCATGGCCCTTAGCGTCGCGCGTTCGTGACATAATTTACTTCATGTGTATCCGACCCCTTTGCCATGATGAGTCCCATCACCATCATCTTACAACTCATTGTTTTTTACTTCGTCGACTTTCAACATAACTGAAATTTTCCATTATATAATTTCAATTGGAATTTTGTCCTAAATTTGCATAAGGAGAATTGCTATATATATAAAGTTTTAACAGCTAATTAAAACCCTTCGTTCAGTAATATGATTCTTCATGGGAAAAAAATACTAAAAACATTATCCACAGCAGAAGCTTAATTATAACATATGGTTTGTTTGATAACAGATTTTTTTAGCAGATTTTTTGATTTTATATTTTAAAAATCTGTGAGTGTTTGGCCAGCTATATTTTTTAGCTTCTGGAAATCAGATTTTTAGGCTGAAAATGCTAAAAAATCCAGATTTTTAAAAATCAAGCTTTTCAGTGGATTTTTTAAACAGATTTTTAAAATCTGATTTTTTACCCAAAAAATTGTTGTCAAACGAACCCATAAAATAGCGAATTTCCGAACATAATAGATATGTATAAAATCAGAAAAGAAATGACGAAATAAAGCCATGGTCACGGACTTTGTCACTACACTTGGGATGAAACAAGTTTTTATCATCAGCCTAATAATGCAAAGAGGAAATTACACTAATAATCCCAATAGCTTGGATTATATGTTAATTTGACCTTCATACTTTCAAATGAAATATTAATATGGTTCCAAAGTTACTTTTCTGTCAATTTTTTTAAAAATGAGAGGCTATGACCCTTTGACTGTCTCCACCTAATCTATTTTCTGATTTTACAGTTCGAGAGTGAAAAGATTGAATTTAGAAAAAAATTACATTTTCAGCCATGGAATGCCTTGGTACACGACGAATAACGAAAAAGAAAATTTTTCAATGAACGCATTTAAAATAATGTTGACAATGACCGCCGTAAGAAGAAGAAAAATGAGTAGTTTGTGACTTTTGTTTTTGATTCTCACAAGTTAATTAGCTTGTAGCAAACGAGGGGGTCGTATTTCTGATTGTCCCAGTTTAGCTTCTCCCCTTGTGAATGCCTCCTGGATAATTGAAAGAAATCTCAAAAGTTCTGAACATTTAATATGAGGCAAGATTTTCAAACAATATAAACCAACTCTTTTTCAATTTTAAAATACACTCTTTGCGCCGAAGACGAAAGAAACAATCTCATAGAATCAAAGAATATCTAAAAGTATCAAATCGAAGTACAACAGTAAAGAATAGAACTGAAGAAAAAACGAAGAGCAAACCAAAGCAATGAAGAAACGCATTTAAAGAAGCATGGGAAATTTGAGGTTTTCATTTGTCAAAAGTCATTGTAGTAAACAATCTAGAGAGAAATAAACTTCCTGAAATTTTGCTGGTTAATTTGTTGCTCTTTGTTTTATATAGGACGAAAAGTTTAACCTTTGATTCTGACTAGTAAGCTACAACAAGACTAACAACATTTTTTAACTAAATTAAACTAGATTCCACATGACAATAGAAATGTAACAATAAAATCATATCAAACACATATATAACAATGCACTAGCTTTTGATTTTATCGTTTGACGATCCTTGTTGTGTGGCAGTTTGAAAATTAAACTGATTAATATGTCTTCTGTTCCTTAACTTTTTCCTTTAATTAACATTTTTTCATCAGGTTGTTTCCATGTATGGTGTATGTTGGTGACGCAATCCTTGTGTATTTGTTGATTTTTTTAATTTTATTTTGGCAAGTCTTTATAGTTTTTAGGTTCGGGAATACTTAATTCCTTCTGAAACCCAAGGATCAAATTAGTTTTTGATAAAACATTAGGGACCAACACGTAAGTGATCCTTACACAACTAGTAAATGGGCATTTCCAAAAAATACATTAAATTAAAGAAAGGGGCAATCCTCTTTTAATGCACTAATAGAATGCTAATTATCATTTAGTGTTGGTCTAAAAAAAACTAATTACCATTCATTCAATGACTTTTAATGTGGGCTAAAACCAAACGACTAATCATGATCTAGTGATTTTCCGTCAAGTATGATGATACAGTTATAGATGTCGTCTATGAGAGACAGAAAGAGTCATCATAGCACAACCACTACTCAGTCAGTTCAGCTCACTAATAGCACAAGATCGTCGGCGGATAAATTCACAACCATATCGACATGAGTGTGAGGCCAGTGATAGAATGAGAGGGTGGAGAGTGGGGGAGAGAAAAAAAGCAAACGGTTATCGTCGTCAATAGTTAGAATTATCGATGGGGATTGAAAGGACATAGATAGAGAGACACGTATTTATTGTTGTCGTGGATCAAAACCATGGCCGAAGAGTGTAAGGAACAAAGTCGTCGACTTGTGGAAAATAGAAGGATGAGAGTTATAGTTTGAATTTTAAAGAAAATAGAAAACATGTGTTGAAAGTAGCACCAAACTAGTATTAAGTTTTTAAAGTAGCATTAATTGAGGTGGGCACGGGACGGATTGGGACGGATTTGTTTCAATCCTAACCCAACCCGTAAAATAAATGGCGAGGCGGATTGGGGCGGATTGATAAAATTTAAATCTCAACCCAACCAAATCCAACCAGTTATAATTAAAACTCCAACTCAACCCAATCCAACCCGCAAAATAAATTGCGGGTTGGGACGGGTTGGGTTTAGATTGATTCTTAAATTTTTATTTTGATCCTTTATTTTTCATAATTTGCATAATCAACCCAAATTTTAAAATAAATTGAATATTTCAAACATAAATAAAAATTAAACCCGATCAAAGTACGTTTAGAATATTCACGAACAAGTAATAAAACTAAAATATAACAATAATTAAAGGTTGATATCTTAAAATGCATACTATATATATATATATATATATATATATATATTATATTGCGGGTTGAAACGGATTAGGACGGATTAACCCGCGGTTTGTGAACCTCAACTCTAACCCAACCCGCAAAATATATAGCGGATTGGGACGGGGCGGATTGATTTTTTTTGAACATTCAACCCACTCCATCCCGTCCTAATCTATGCGGGTTGAATTACAAGATGGATTTACGGATTTTTTGTCCATGCCTACTTAATCATTAGTGCTGAGTGTTTATAAGGTATCACCAAAAGGTAATAAGATCAAATGGCCAAAAAAGATTAGCAACATAAAACAATACGTTTGGAGCGTAGGAAAAAAAAATGTAAAATAAAAGAATAAATTAGAATTAATGGATGGAACGCGTTAAGAGTTGGAATATATGGAATTAGTGTGACGTGTGACCAATAAATAACATGTGACAAATATGACACCACAATATGATAGATACTTTCCCAAAAAGCTTCCAATTTCCACCTATTAATTCATTCCCGTGCCATATTCTCTCTATCTCTGTGTCATTTATTTATAACATTTATAACGCGCATTTAAACACTTTTGTTTTTCTATAACAATAGGGGTGAAATTAATAGCTTTAATTTTGATAACATGTAAAAGTAATGATGTGCGTTAATAATGTAAGGCAATATCCTTTACTCCATCCTTAATTTTCATCTGCATGGAATAAAATACCGGCAATTAAGGCAATCTGAGTAGATAACTTCAGGAATAATTTAGAAAAATTTCATTACAAATTACAAAATAATATTGATTTAATGGAAGTCAAAACAATCACTAATTCAAATAAGTGTCACAATTTTGTCACTAATTAACTAAATATCACAACGCCTTTAATAAAAACCTAGCTAAATAAATCGTCATAAAAAATCCGTTACAATTCCTGTCACTATTTAAGCATTTTTATTTTTTTTTGTAGTGTTTACTTGATTTAATGTAAAATTTTGTGGGAGGCTGCTCGTGTGGAGATAATTAAATGCGACCTGCAAATTTAGTATTATAGTTTCTTATATACTGTCTATGAAGAAAAAAGTTGTCTATGTGACTACGTCTATGATTTTTGTTAAGACTAGTCAGTAGTATTCACCTGGATCAAAACACATTTTGATCGATGTTGATCCCTGATAGTTACCTTTACTTCAATTGTTACCCTAAAATTGCCTATTTAGAGTTGTACCTGGGGCTACTTATATATCGCTAAGTATTTAATTGTAAAAATAAATTATTTTCTCTTAATGAATTAATTTATGAGTAATGATATAAGGAAAGATTTTTTGACAGAAATTTTTGCAGACTTAATATGAATCATTAATTTACCCTCGTATACATGATCTGATAGTAAACATTGAATATATGCCAGAGTCTATACTAAAAATTCTCTCCTTACGTCACCATTCTTAAACACAGAAGAATATGCATGCCATCTTTGTTTCATCATCTACTTTGAGGAAGTGGGATTTACTTTTCCTTATTAGTTATTAGTGGTTTTTCTTTTTCTTTTCAAAGTTTGAAAATCTGCATGTGGAAAGGAACTACTATATTCTGAAATGCAAAGCCGCAGATTCTTTGCAATATAAATTTTGGTCAATGTAAATGAAAATGCAAAAGTTGCTAATAAATAAAACTGTAAATTAAAAGAAAGAGTCTTTAATTTGATGGCAGATCCCAACTCAGGTCTCTTTTCAGTTATTGTTTTCTGTTAGTTTAATTCTTTAAAGATTTAGACAAAGTACATAGTCACGAAAAGATGATCAAGACCATAAATGTACAAGGATAAGTTAAAAGGTTTATCTCGATATAATCAGATAATCTAAGTTAATCATTCGGAGAATATCGCTGGCGTGTGATCAATGAAAAGAAAAGAAAAAGTGAGTTCGATTGAAAAGAATATACAATCCCAGAATATACTTTGAGAAAAAAACTTACACCCTATGTTTTTTTGAACAAAAAACTAATCCCACATATAAAATGTATGGCAAATTGGCAATGATCAATTTGTAATTGTTCGATTATTCAGATCGGTCTACCTTATTTGATCTTTTCTTGATTATTGATTGAATAAGGCTTTTCCATCCATATTAAATATATACATAGTTATACAATATATGTGTAAGTGTAACATAGTAGTCTAAATGTTTGTGTTCTCTTAATTCAAAGCAAAACAATAAGCTAAAGCTCTTGCGCCCCTTTACCTAAAACATATTCCAAAGATAAATGATCAAATAAAAGTGAATTTGATTCCAGGACCAGCTTTTAAAAGGAAACAAAATATACCCTTGTTCATTGTAGTGTCGGCAAAGTTAATTAAAGGAAACATAAAGAACCCAATTATATGAATGATGTTAATTAATACTAATGTTTTTAGAAGATACCAAATAAACACAATGTTACATGACTTCCTCCACTCTAAAAAACAGTAGTCCATTTCTTTGAAATACACGAGCTATATGATGATAATCAAAGTGGAATATTCTCTTAAGACGTAAAAATTAGTTACTGTATATATATGTTAGAAAAACTCATTTTTCAATTCTCATTTGTTTTACTTTTAGATTTTAGAATCCATTATACTAAAAAAAACGTTCAAATATAAAATATCAAGTATTCACTACATTAAAACGCAAAAGAAAAAATGGTCCCCTTTTGTCAACGACATCTAAAGTCTGGTGACACCTCCGATCGCTAATTACTACAGTACTGTAATTAGTTTTTTTTATTTTTTTATTTTTATCATTGTTCTGTAATGTTGAGTAGTAGTATTGAAGTATTCAAATCGTTTATTTAAGTAACAAAACAATAAGTCATACTAACAAAATCATATCCCTTTATAATTAAGTTATTTTAGTTTTTCGAAAAGCTATAGTATTAGTACATTAAGGGTGTGTTTGTTTGAGGGTGTTATAGAATGGGGCTTCAGTGCTAATACGGTGGGGCCAATAATGCTGTGTTTATTGAACACAATAGGCGTAGTACTAATAGTTCCATTGAATTATTTCAAAAAAAAAAAATAGTTCCATTAAACTTCTAATACTAGTAAAACCCTCATTTACTAATACAACCTCTACATAGTATTAGAAAGACTGAAGATTCATGTGGATGTTAAAAGTCAAAAGATCATTTATAGTTTGATGATCTAATTCATTTTCAATTTGGATAAAGAGAGTTCTCCCCACTTTTTTATTTTCTTAACATATTTTTTTTTCCTCTTTAAAATTATATCGTTACACAAATTTTATTAACAGTTTTTTAATCATCACTTATTTTTTTCTATTAAGTAAATTGATTGATATTGTTCAACTTGGTCATTCTTTTGTTTTTATATGTCATATGGATGTCATGTGTAACATTTTTTTTTCTTAAAATCTTTTAATCGCACAATATTTGTAATTCAACACTTATCCCGCGATATTTCTAATTCGATCGAAAATAATATTATTATCAAATGGGCCTAAGTATTAAGTACCAAGTATATGTCTGTAACAGTGGCTTATGTTAATTTGAGTAACCACACAAAAATATTTCCATAAGAAAAGTGATTCTTACTACTGGCATCATAAGTCCCAAATTGTTAGGATATACAAAACTAATTGCAATTTTTATCGATAAATAATTTATATTTAAGTTGTTCAAATCGAGTTTTTCAAAATTTAATCACATAATTCAAATGTTAAACTACATGAACAAATTTTAAAAATTTACATTTTTACAATTTAAATACGAGATATTTTTCGGTAAAAATTACACGTAAATACATATATTTTAATTTCCAACCCAAAATGTTTAATTAGCTAGAGTGTCTACACCAAAAATATATCTTATTTTTATGAAAACCAGTCTACATATAATCATATCTGATTAGTCTATCTAACCACCCATCAACGGTAATGCTTTTTTGTAATATTTCGATAACTGACTAAAAACTATATCCGCTGATGTAACCGATTAACTAAACCAATCATGTATTAATTACAAGTATTAATTTTTGGAATGACAACTTAAATTATTGGTCATGTATTAAACCAGTCATGTACTTATTTCGTATTAAATTATTGGGGTTATAGGAATCTACGTATAATTTTGACCGATAATAATATTATATTTAAATTGTTAAAATATAAATTTGTAAATTTTGTATCTTGATTGACAATGTGATTAAATTTTGAAAAGATTGATTTCTACAAAATTTAATCACATTGTCAATTATTACTATAGCAAGTAATATTTTTGTGTTTGAAAATTTGGTAACTTTTTTTTGTAATCGAAAATTTGGTAACCTTGTTCCAATGTATTTACTGATTTTGAAGATGTATATAGCTAAGCTCGTGATATATATATATATATATATATATATATATATATATATATATATATATATATATATATATATATATAAACCTCATCATCCCACAAGAACCACCAAACATTCTCACTTATGTGTCTCTCACTAAAATAATAATTAAAATAAAATAAAATAAAATAATGGTGAATCACATGAGCACCTTCTTTCTCTTCCTCTGCTTCTACTTACCATCTTCTTTCAATGTAAGTTTCATTTTTTATTTTTTACAGCATTATCATTTCTATTTTGTTTTTCTCTATACATTTTTTATATTCTTTCTTTCTTAATCTTGAAAAACCTTATATTCCCTACCAACTTTATTTCACATTTGAATCAACATTTATGTGTTTTAAGATTTTTAGGAGGTCTTATTCCTTAATTATATTACTGAAATAATAAAATTTCAATTTGTTTATTTTAGTGTCGGTCTTTACCAATGTTTATCCAAAAAAATTCAGTTTCAGAAAAAAACTGAAAAATAAGCCTATATTTATTTTTCTGTGTTGCTTATCTGGCCAAGTGTTATCTCACAAGTTTTTCAATTTCAGGAATATATATATATATAATACTATTGACTTTACAGTCCTTTCTTTTATTTATCTATCCAATAGTTGCTTATTTTTCAGTTTTTATATACCAAGGAGTAAAAAATCTCAATGTCCTTTTTTTTTTTCACTTACAAAACCTTGATTTTCCGACAATGTCCTTAAGTTCATAACAAGTACACTTAAAGATCCCCCCCTCTTTAATAGTACTAGCTACTTTATTAGTACTAACTTAATTTACATTTTTGTAATATTTCCTTAATTTACATTTTACAAGCCCTAAAAAGTTGGTTCTTTTATCTACAAAGCACTTATCTTCAAATAAATACAATTTAGACAATGTCGGCAACTAGTTTTTTTTAATTTTTAATTTTGCAATGTATATAGGTTGGAGTCGTGGCCCAGAATCCGTTCACCCCAAAAGCGTACCTAATCCGTTACTGGAACAAAGAAATCGCTAACGACTTACCTAAACCGAGTTTCCTTATCAACAAAGCATCCCCATTAACCGCGACCCAATCGGCCCTTTACTCCAAACTAGCCTCCCAATCTTCCCTCTCCTCTTCCCTCTCTGCCTTCTGCTCCTCCGCCAACCTCCTCTGCTTCCCTGACCTGTCTCCGTCTCTTGAAAAACACAACGAAAACGTGAAGTTTTCGTCATATTCTGATAAGAATTTTACGAATTATGGAACAGGAAGACTTGGTGGTGGGGACGAGTTTACAGTGTATTCAGATGAGGAAAATGTTGTAGTTGATACTTTTAGGAGGTATAGTAGGGACTCAACGGGGCACGGAGACAAGTTTGATAACTATGCACATGAAGGGAATGTTGTCGATCAGGGGTTTAATACGTATGGGACTAACACGGTTGGTGGTGATGGGGAGTTTAGCAATTACGGTCCCAAAGTCAATGTTCCTAACCTTAAGGTAATTAATTTCACTTCAGGAATCCTACAATTTAATAGTAGTAACTACTGTTTGCTAATACTATCATAGTTCGAAAGTTTGCTGCTAAACTGATATAAACATTATAGCGTTAATTGATATGTAAGTGCCCCTGGATTGAACTGATTTAACGATCGCCGTACGTTTTATTTTTGTACTTACAGTTCTTGTCTAGCAATTGGGTAGTATTGGTACACTTGTACCTAATTTTAGGCTCACAAACATTCGATTAGCTTGATCAAAAGGTACTTATCTGTCAATTAGGCTAAAATGGTTAATCTCCATCAGTTTAGAATTGCATGTACAATTAGTTTTTGAGTATGTAGTACTTATGAACTATGAAGTGACAGTAATGGGAACTTTAGAACATTTTTCTTTTTCGTTTCTTGGATTTGAGAATTTCTCGGATGTTATATTGTACTTCACTTTATGCGGTTTGTTTGTATAACTTGCTGAATTTCTGACTAGTACAAACTACAAAGCCAACTTTTGTATCAATCCTGCACTTTAATTTGAACCAGTGTTTTAAATAGCGTTATCGCTATCGTAGCGTTTTTTCGAGAGAAACGCTAAAAGCGTTAATAGCGTTGCTATATAGCGCTTTGCGGTGTATTTTTTTTTGCCTAAATATGCACTAAATTTTAGAATATATAACAAAAATAAAATAAAAATATATAGTTATATTAGATAGTAATAAAAAAAAATCAAAAAAAAAATTGTTGTTGGTAAGTTTCGAACCCAGGTCTGCTGGAAATTACAACACAGTCTTAACCATCTGGACTGTAGACACTTTTATGAAAATTGCACAATATATATTTATTATTTAGATCCGCTGTTTTTTTTTTTAACTCGCTATTTACGCTTTTGGTCCAGAATTTCGCGATTTTTGCGCTTTTGGTCCCCTATAGCGCGATTTTAGCGCAATTCCACCCAAAATCGTGATTTTTCGTTGCGTTTTTTACCAAAAAAGCGCTATTTCGCGCTACATAGCGCTATGTAGCGCGAATTTTAAAACAGAGATTTGAACATGGCTACTATAAGAACTAATTGTAGTGTGCACTTTTCTCTATTGGATTTCTAATAAATTTCTGCTTATTAAATTTACAGTTCACTTCCTACTCAGCCGAGTCCAATAGCCGTAAACAAACTTTTACAGCCTACACGAAAGATAGCAATGCAGGTGACGAGTCGTTCGCCAGCTATGGTAAAAATGGTAACGGAGCCGTAAATGCTTTCACAAGTTACGGCAAGGATTCTAATGTAATTGGTTCAAATTTCAACGCCTATGGTGAGACCGCTAATGCCGCTACTGATTCTTTCACCACGTACGGAGTTAATGGAAACGTGCCTGAAAATAATTTTAAAAATTATGGCGACCAAGGGAACGGTGCTGTCGATAAATTCACTAGTTATCGTGACCAATCAAATGTTGGTGACGATACTTTTCAATCGTACGCGAAGAAATCGAACTCGGCCAAGGTAGATTTTGAAAATTATGGGAAATCGTTCAATGAAGGGTCAGACAAATTTTCTGGGTACGGTAACTCAGCACAAGGTAACAAGATCGGGTTTAAAGGCTACGGTGTTAACAATACTTTTAAAGAGTATGGTGATAAAAAGACTGTTTCCTTCATTAGTTATACAAAATCTTCTCAAGATAAGCCTATGTCAATGTCGATGATGGGTGAAAAAACAGTAAATAAATGGGTTGAACCAGGAAAATTCTTCCGAGAGGCTATGCTAAAAGAGGGGACGGTTATGCCCATGCCCGACATCCATGACAAAATGCCAAAAAGGTCGTTTTTACCACGGGTGATATTGTCTAAATTACCATTTTCATCGTCGAAAATTGGGGAGCTAAAGAAAATATTCCACGCAAGTGAAAATTCGAGTATGGAGGGGATTTTAACGGACGGGGTAAAAGAATGTGAGCGGTCCCCAGCCAAAGACGAGACAAAGAGGTGTGTGGGATCTGCAGAGGACATGATTGATTTTGCAACATCTATCTTAGGACGAAATATCGTGGTTAGGACAACGACAAACACCATTGGATCGAAAAAGGATATCTTGATAGGATCCATTAACAAAATTAATGGTGGGAAAGTTACTAAGTCGGTCTCGTGTCACCAAAGCATGTTCCCCTATTTACTTTACTATTGTCACTCAGTCCCTATGGTTCGTGTCTACGAAGCAGATATTCTTGATACCAAAACCAAGAATAAAATTAACCATGGGGTTGCCATTTGTCACGTTGACACGTCATCATGGAGTGCAAGTCACGGGGCGTTTATCGCACTAGGCTCGAAACCGGGGAAGATTGAAGTTTGTCACTGGATCTTTGAGAATGACATGACTTGGGCAATAGCAGATTAAGAGGTTCAGCTCGGATGGTGAATCGGGTTACAGTGGGGTTAAAGTAATTTAATTTCCATTTAAATTTCTTATGAAATTATTATAATTATTATATAGTATGTAAGTAACACTTCGGCTAGAAAACTTGATGGCTGTTGAAAGTTACACGTTCATGTTTCCGTATCTGATGATAATTAAATTACTCAGTGAGTGACACAAGTGTTTAATTACTACTGATTGATTTATGCAAACATTACTAGTTGTTATATTGACTATGAATTGTAAAAAGTGAACCTTTTAATGCATTGTACATTTGTACAGTTCCTAGAAGTTAGAACTTATTTACATAACGAACTAAACTATTACAATTTACACGTGACGCATTTATGCTAACTGATACCAGTCCAATAATAATGGTTGGTACTTTGGTAGTTAGTAGAGTACAACACAGAGGTAGCATTCATATTCTATCTAGACCCTTGAATATTAACCTTTGAAAAATAATTTAAATTTTGTTTCCTTGTTCAAAGAAATTATCTTCCTTTCGAAATTCATGTTCGGGCATGTTCCCTTAGATTTTGTCAGTTGCAACCACTGTTTTAAAAAGCAGGGGTTTCGTAGTGAAAAAACTCGATAAAATCTCGATTTATAGCTTAAAAAAAGTATGTTTTTCCACTTTTTATGCCGCTAAAACTTTATACTTTCTACGCTCTTAGCATATCTTTTACAAAAACACTTTAGCTAAAATTTTGTTTTGTAAAACATTGGTTGCAACTCTACTGTTCATTTTTGTTTCTAAGTTGCAAGTTGACGAAACAGTAGAGTTGCAATCAGAATTTGAAGTTGACGAAACCTTTATTTTTTAGAGCTAAATGTTAATTTTACCTAAATGTTAATTTTATTAGCTCTACTGTTTCTTTAGCGTAATTTCAAGTTGACGAAACCTTTATTTTTTAGAGCTAATAAAATTAACTTATTTTTATTTTATATTGGTAGGCTGGTAGCCATAAGTCAACCTCGTGTTTGTACTAAAAGAAGTGAGGGTGGGAAAAATAAGAGAAATTGGAAGCCCAATCAGAATTCAACTCATATCCATAAGTAGTATTTACTGTCACACTTGTGTTGAAACATTTAGGTGGTCCTTAAAACACCAAAAATATACAACTATAGTGTATGGAGAAAATGCCATAGTGCCAGCTGTTATAGGGCCACTTTTAAATAAATTCTATTTTCAAAAAATTTGAAATGGTATATTATTAATGAAGGATTTCCTTTACAATGCACCAGAGGTTATTTAAATAGGATTCAAGTGTATAAACGCGTTAATTTATGTCCATCTTGTGGGTGGTGGTGAGTTTGAAGATAACTTATATTTGTCCTGTTCTTATTATGTCTCTAAACCATATGTTTTATATTCTATCAAAGAAAAATTGAATAGTTATTCGACGACATTCATATCTATTTGTTTGAGTAGAGCATTATTGTGCACTAAGCTACTAACAATGGTACAATACAATGGCGTTCCAAAGCTAATTTTGCCGTTTATGTTATGGTTTTAAAGTGATGTGTAAAACTTGATTGTTTGCACACCAAAAAAGAAATTAACAATCTGTACAACTTACTGTAACTAACTAATTGGTCTAAGTTATATATCCCCCGAAGTATAGATTTATTTTATGGATTGTTATTTTGAATCGTTTTAGCTAATCGGATAGGCTCCAAACATGAATATTGTAGACGTTAATGGTTGTCCGCTTGCACCGTTTTGGCTTAAGGACGCGAAAAATGTTAACCATTTATTCTTTGAATAAGAATTTTGAAGAAGAGTTTGGGCAATAGAGAGAGAGCCAAATTCGGGTTTATTGGTTCAAGGAATTTGGGGTCACAATGATTAAAATGAGCTATAGAGATATTTAAACGAGAGTCGGCTTTGCTAAGGCTCGGAAAAGTGTTTTTTGCATCTACGTCGGTGTATTGGATATGCAGAGAGAAAAACAATCGTATGTTTGGAAGTGAAAGATTGAGCCCGGGACAAACGTTTACATTAATCAATTTTTTGGGGTGAATTGTATGGATAAGCATGAAAAATTTAGCAATTATTATAAAGATAGATTTTTGGTTAGTGGGTGGAGTCTAAGCCCCAAACTTATTGGTGACTAGCCTTCGGTTCTCTTATTCTTTCTATTCGTTTCGCATTCGGACGGGGTTCTTCCCATATTTTTTAATATATAGTTGGTACGTTGTATTTTTTTTTTGTTAAGGTTGCCCAGTTTGTAACTAATTATTTACCCTACCAGTGACAAAATAACAAAAATGTTGCAAAACCATATGTTGGAAGTTATTATAGACAGTGCCAATCCATCGATGACATCTTAGTCTTCAATTTAAGAGAAAAGTCCCACGTTTATTTGGGTTTAGTTGAAAATCTTGAAATTAAATGTGTTGTCTATATGTTGTTTAGCGGTAGTAGAGACGAGCCTAGAAATGTGTTGCGTTAGGGGTTGAAATAAATAAATTATTTCTATTTTGTAACAATCAGACCATTTGATAAATTCTACCCAACATGTACATTTTTTTCCATCTCTTAGTGTAGAATAGATTACTAAGATTAGTAAGTTGTTTAGTGTAGACTTGTGGTTGTGTCACATGATTGCTTTGAATTTTGCTCACAGAACATTTTTGGATAGTAAATTGATCACGCCTGAAGATTTGGTTAGAAAGAAAATTGACTTTCCGTATTTAGTTGCTCTATGAGGAATACTTTACAGAAAGGGCAAATCCTAAACTTGGCATTGCGTGCATAGAATGATATAAAGATCAAAATTAATTAAATGATCGAGTGTAACTTGAAGAAAATGAATTACAGACCTATCAAAACATATATCGATTACTATAGTTTAAATGTCATGGACAGAAGTAAGATCACATATTCGCAAGGGCCGCTTTAATCTTCACGTTTCATGTATTTATGAGAATTTTAACAAAATTGAAGAAACAGGCTAAATTTGATACAAAGGTTATATGTGCAGGAACTTTGGTACATGATTTCGACATGAGATATTCTGTTTTTCGGTTGTTGGTAACGATCTGATAGAAAATATGCCACTAATTTGTCAGGTTTGTGCTCAAACTCTCACGATCCATGAAAAGCCTGAATACACTTATTGAGCTTCTTAAACAGTTTCGATCCGCATCAGATGAAGCTTGCTCAAACTCTATTAACCAGTTATTCGTCTGCCTTTGTAGATCATTGAGACTGAAACAAACATGTATTTCCCTAACACAATCTCACAGTCCTCAATCGTAAGCATTCTAGAGAGCTCTACCGACACAAACATGTATATGAAATAGCACCACAACTACTATGAATCCTTTCATCGAGATCCCCATGAGTATCCGACATTATAACAACTTATTCAAAATGTTGAATTGGCTATAACTTCCTAATATGGATCAAATCTATATATTACAAGAAAGCGGAACTAATAGTAACTATATGTATTTTATTCAAACAAAAGAAAAACGAATCCTTTTGGAGGTACGTACAACCCCTAACCCATGTTAAATCATTTCAGTACTTCTCATAAACTCGTCCCAAAAATCCCACCTTTATCGGTAGATATATTGATCCAAACCTTACAAAGGCGCAAATCTTCGGCTTTGGCCCATACTTCTCACAATGTTTATTTTTGTTAATTTTAAATGTTGCGAGGAGAATTGAGGAGCACAAGGTTGAGTAGATATACGGTGTGACCCATAAAGTTCAAGGTGTTTTCGAGGTTAATTTGGTAATCACTGAAATCTGTGTTTTGGTTTAAATCGATAAAGTTGTTGCCAAAGTTGATCAATTTGGGTTGTGATATAGAAAATGTAACATCCCAGACTCGATAGGGAGTCATACGGCCGAATAACATGTGTGGCGACACGTATTAAACAAAGCCTAACTTAAACATTTATAAAATACACAATGAAAATGATCAATTTCTATTAAAAATCCACTAACAACAATTTCTAAATTCATGTTCGTACAAGTAACTTAAATTCTTAGAGGCTAATTCAAAACTTAATCGTAGCGGAATATAACACATAATCATATATGTCTGTCTGGTTCCCAAATTGACTTGATATCAACTCTAATTAATTGCTTGTAAGCTGAAAACATTTTAAAAAGAGAGATGTGGGCTAAACGAGCTCCATGAGAGAGAGACTCACAATATATAATATGGGTTGAAAATAAGATTTTCAGTTTCAGTTTCTTTAAAAATAATGCTTTATTTAATAAAAAAAATTATCAATGCATTTATCAGTAACTTCAATAAACTTGGAATAATAAGATAAACAATCTCTTTTTTTTTTCCATAAAAAATTGAATCATTTTAAACAATCATAGAATAATAATAAAATCTATTTCTTCATTTTTATCATAAAAGCAAATATGATAATATGTATATTTTAGAGTATTAAGCCCGATTGACTTCCTCAATCTCTTTACTGTCGATTTTTTTCTCAGGTGTATAAATTATACGTGCGCTACGTAATTAAGGTCACCACAGCATGATGGCTAGATCTCTTTCTTAAAACGTTCCGGTTAATAAAGTTATGTACAATCGCTAAGTTAACAGTTGAGAACTAATCTCTTTCGTTTAGTTGCCAACGTCACCCCACTTTCCTCTTCCCCTTATTCGGGGATTCTCCGTTGTACTTATACTCATTGTCTCAAATACAAATCATAAGCAAATCATAAAAATAATAATCTTCAAACCTTATACAGATACATTGTATATAACTTTTATCTTTATAAATATAAACTCATTTTTTTTTTTTATATAGATTCAGTGTATATAAATCACTTTTTGTTTTCATTCTTTTCTTTCTTTCGATATTTCTTTGTTTTCGTAACAATATAAAATCAATGTTTAAATATATAAATAGTATTTGAAAAATAATACCCATGAGCCTGTAAAATATTATCAAAAGATGCAACGGGATATTTATAATAGCAAGACAAAACTCACTCACCTGATCGCATTGAAAACCCGAAACACTTCTATATATCATAACCATTAAAGAAATGCCTGGAAATATGTTACGATAACTATTCATCAACAATTATATCAAAGCCAACTTAACGACTTAAATCTGAACTACCATCCAAACATTCTCAGAAACGGCTTTAATGAATTATATTAGACATGTAGTATTATAACTTAAGCCTGCCAACTAAATAACTTTAACTCTATAACTAGAAATATATATAACTAGAACTCAACTACTAATTTGCAATAACAGACCACTTGAACTATAAGTTTCTATGTACCTTTCATCTGGGACTCATTTTCAAAAAGTACTTTTAAGTTAAACTTAAATAACCCAACTCAGGAACTAAGATTTCTTAAAATAATCCATAAGGTAACTACATGATTTAACACACCAGGTTACAACAGAAAACTATAAGCGAAATAATAACGATAATTTGTTGAATACGTGCTCCTGGTATATCAGATCATTCAATATATGGCCCTAACTCACTTAACTTCGACAACTACCAATAACTATAAGAACACATGAATAGTTATGACTAAATGTATCTAAATAGCCACAAATAATCCATCAAGGCTCTTATACTCGTGTAACTAAATTCCTAGAAACAGTCTGGAAATCAAGACATCCAACATGATGATATAATAATATGTGCATGCTTCTGGTATATAAATTTTATTGTCAAATCCTATATTATCCTTAAACTGATTACATAACTTTATTAACCTAATAACAGGAAGATATAACATAGATGATATGAATCGTTGGTTACCTTGATGAAGGGAAAAGGACCTGTAACGATATTTAGCCGATCTCTCTCTCTCTTTGATTGTATATACTCTCTTTGCACTGCTCCATCTTCTTATACGTAGATATATGTATATATAGAGTTTATAAACCAACGCTAGAACTCTGTCTAAACCTTCTCTGTTTATGCTTGTATATAAAGGAATGGTACTGAATGATATTAAGGTGAATACATTATAAAATTTAAGGCAGACTTTTAAGTTCCTATTGTTTCTTTCCTGAGACTCTTCAATTCCATATGTAACCTAAATTTCTTAAATAATTAAGGCTCCTTATTACTAGTTGCTAACAATATTTATTTTTAATTACTAACTAACATGTCAACTAGCCAAAACATCAAAATAGTCCCTACATTAAAACAAAATAAAATACGGAATGTCAGAGGGTTGAATAGCATGCTTCGCTAGAAGCATGTTAAAGAGGTTATTAAGACTTATGACATTAGCTTAATAGCATTAGTGGAGAACAAGGTTAAGAGGAATAATGTTACTAAAGTCTGTGGGTTCATTAATGATAAATGGCAGTTTGATCACAACTTAGATGAGTGTGAGGGAGGCAGAATTATTGTGTTATGGGATCCTGAAGTCTATGATGTGGTGGTGATAGAAAAAACGGATCAAATCATGCATTGCAAGGTTAGATATAAGAGTAACAAGGTGGAGTTACATGCTACATTTGTGTATGGCCATAATCTTTGGGAGAACAGGCTCCCTATGTGGGAGGACATAAAGAGATTGGGTGACAATATGGATCCTAATTCTGCATGGATGGTTCTAGGTGACTTCAATGATGTTAGATACAAAGAAGAAAGGGAGGGTTATGAGGATACCTGGAATGAAGATTCAGAAATGATGAATGATGTTATTAATAAATTATAGTTGGATGATTTGAGATATATTGGATACCAATTTACTTGGACCAACAAAGGAGATAAGGAAGAATACTTTAAGATGAGCAAAATTGATAGAGCCTTGGTGAACCTAAATTGGGATAATTTGTTTGGAAATTCGGTGGTGCAATTCTCAGATAGAAAATCTTTTGATCATTGCACAGTTATTATTAAGTTGGGTATAGCTGAGAGTATGGGTAAGAAACCTTTCAGGTACTTCAATATGTGGGCTGAGAGTGATGACTTTGAGGAAAGGGTTAAGAAGGCATGGAATAATGCGGACATAAAGGGATCTAAACAATATACAGTGTGCAAGAAGCTCAAATTGGTTAAAGAGGAAATGAGAGGCATCAATAAGGAAAAATTCAGTTATATTTCTCAAAGGGTAAGAGTGGCAAAGGAAGAGTTGGCAGCTATTCAAATGAGTATTGACAAGCTTGGGGGTAATGATGAAAGACTAGGGAAACAAAGAAGAGCTTACACTAAATTTAACAACCTGAGAGCGTGTGAAGAGAAGTTTCTGCAGCAGAAATCAAGGGAGAACTGGCTCAAGCTTGGGGACAATAACAATACATTTTTCTACAAGGCAATACAAAGCAGGAGGAACAGGAATAAAGTGATAGCTATTGAAAATGAGCATGGGGTCATTACTAATGATCCTAAGGATGTCAAGCAGGTAATTTTAAATTACTATCATAATTTACTTGGTAAGCAGGTAGAGACCTATAAACATGTTACAGAGCACCCCTACTGTGTGCAAAAGAGGATTACTGCAACCGAGAACATCAGTATCCAACAATAGGTAACTAGGGAGGAGATAATGCAAGCTATTAAGTAAATCTCTCCTAATAAAGCTCCAGGTCCTGATGGCTTCCTTATGAGCTTCTACAACAGCTCTTGGGACATTGTGGGAGAGGAGGTGGTAGAGGCAGTGATGGAGTTTTTCCATCAGAACAGTTTGCTCAAAGAGGTAAATAATACTGCTATTGTTTTGATTCCTAAGATTCCTAACCCTACTCAGGTGGGTCATTATAGACCCATTTCTTGTTGCAACACTGGCTATAAAATTATCTCCAAAGTTATTGCTAATAGGATCAAAGTTGTGTTGCCTACCCTCATTGATAAGTCCCAATCTGCTTTTATTAAAGGTAGACAAATTAGTGATAGTGTGTTCATTTCTCAAGAATTGCTTAGAGGGTACCATACTCATACTGTTTCTCCTAGATGTACCCTTAAAGTGGACTTAAAAAATGCTTATGATAGTGTGTGTTGGGATTTTGTAACTGACTTAACGAGCCTTATGAATTTTCCTAATAGATTTGTGGATTGAATTAGGATTTGCTTAACTAGTCCTATGTATTATGTTCTTGTTAATGGTGAAATGAATGGCTTTTTAAAAGGGGCTAAAGGTCTGAGACAGGGTGATTCTATGTCCCTTTATCTGTTTACTATTGTTACGGATGCCTTGTCTGGGATTCTCCACTACCAAGCTAGTAACAAGGATTTTAAATTTCATTGGAGATGTGAGAAGAATAATATTGTTAATTTATGTTTTACTGATGATCTTATGATTTTTTGTAAGGCTGATATTAACTCTATTAAGCTGATAAAGAAGGGTCTGGCTATCTTTTCAAGTATGTCAGGCCTTCACCCCGATTTGCAAAAGAGTTCAGTATTTGTGGCAGGTGTGAGTACGAAGATCAAAAAGGAGATTCTTGAGGTGCTTGGTTTTGCTGAAGATGTTCTGCCTATGAGATATCTTGGTGTGCCCCTTATAACTACTAAATTACCAAAGATTGCAAGCCTTTAATTGATAATATGATCAACAAGATCAAAGCTTATGCCTATAGAAAAATGTCCTTTGCAGGTAGAATACATGTGGTCAAGAGTGTGTTGTTTGCAATCCAAGGGTATTGGTCTAGCCTCTTCAAACTACCTTCTAAAGTTACAGATACCATTGAACAAACTGTTAGGAAATTCCTATGGTCTGGCTCTGATATGAAGTCCACTGGGGCAAAAATTAAATGGGAGGATGTTTGTTAGCCTATCAAAGAAAGGGGTCTAGGCATTAGAGAGGTTAGAGTATGGAACAAGGCTGATGTCATGAAGCACTTATGGAGCTTGGCTCAATTTCCTAGGGATGATGAGTCCCTTTGGGTGAAGTGGGTGAGAACCAACATTATTAAAGACTCCAACATATGGCAATTAAAAATTCCTTCCAATGCTGCTTGGTATATGAGGAGTATTCTTAATATCAGACCCATTGCAGAAAAAATAATCATGTATAGGGTGGGTAATGGGCATAAGATTGAGCTATGGAGGGACAGGTGGATGGATGATGGGAGCATTCTTCAGTGGAGAGGAGCTAGACCTCTCTATGATTCCAGTTTGGACATCAAAGCTAAAGTGAGTACTATCATCAAAAATGATAATTGACATTGGAATTCCAATTCCTTTGAGATACAGATGCTGAGGGAGGTCACCAATAGAATGTACAAGCCTGACCAGTCAAAATAGGATGCAGTGTTATGGACTATTACTAAGAAAGATAAATTTTCTATTGCTAGTGCCTACGAATATATGAGAAGGCCTAATCTTATTACAATCTGGCATAGGATGGCTTTCTTCAAAGGCCAAATTCCTAGATTAGGATGCCTTGTTTGGTTGGCAATGAGAAGAAGGCTATCTACTTTGGATAGAGTGGAGAAATTTTCTCCTAATGTGAAAACACAGTGCTGCTTATGTAGAGGAAGAAACGAGACTCTAGACCACCTATTTTTTGAATGCACATTTACCTATGGAGTCCTGTCCAAGTTCAATTCTTTTCTAAATATCAGAGCTAGGAGTTGGAAATGGTGTGATGTGAGCATGTGGTGTGTTGGCAATTGGAATAAAGGCGATTGTAAAAAGAAAAAAATGATCTTGGCTGCAATCATGTACTATATTTGGGGGGCCAGGAACAGAACTCTTCATGACAATTACACCTATAAAACTGAATGGATTATTAATCAGGTGGAAACTGTTAACAAAGTTAGTATGTGAGCTAGGTGGTACTTGGTTCTTGCTACAAAGAGCACAGTTGTTGAGGGATCACTAAGGCAATGATAGGTGTTCTATGTAGTGTGTAGTGCAGAATTAGGCTTGCTGTCTCTGTTTATTTTTTGTTGAACAGTTTTGTTGGTTGCAGTGTTATGCTTGCTAACATTGTTTGGCTATTAGGCTCTATTTTGTTAGGTAGAAAGACTTATATTGAACTTGCCTTGTATGAGTTTTTTCACCACTGTTTTGTCCATACTGGTAGGAAGGTTTTACGGGCCTTCCTCTAGCTCGCAAATAGATGGTTTTTCTCACTATAAAGCAAGTTTAAATATAGATATTACTACCATTTCAGGCCTATAGTCTCTGTGTTTCTTGTGTTATGAGGTTTTTTTGTAAGTGGAGCTTCAAAATTGTATTCTGGGTTAGGTCCCCTGTTTGTTAATATATTTTACTTACCTAAAAAAAAATAAAATACGGGATTATACGGAAAATGTAGGAAGTTGTGTGTGTTAGAAACTTAGAATGTACATGAAAGTGGGTTTAAAAGTTATAATTTTGGTGAGGACCAAAAATTTATTTGTTAATGTTATTAGGAACCATTGTTAATTATTTAACAGTTCAAAGACCCAAAAATTTATAAGTAATAGCAATATGGACTAAATAGTTTCAACCTTTCCTGATCTTTAAAACTGAATAAAATTGAAAGTATTGAATTCCATGGGTTTAGAAAAAGAAACTAAACAAATCACTAGAAACTTTATATATCTGTCATTACACACGAGAATTGTTTGGTCATGACTTTCAAAATCAACTTTCTATCTGTATTGTTTATTAGGAGTATTTGTACCAAGTGTTTTTTTTGGAGGGTATACCGTCGTAGTATATATAAGATAAATGAGGCCGATACCCCTAAAAATTACACCGAACAAAGAGCTAGTTTTGTAGCAAGTCTTCAAAGCTTATAAAACTCTTAGTTCAGATTTCAGAATGATAGTACAGAATGCTATGCATTTGGAAGATCAACTTTTATGTTGGATTTTTTGTTTTCTCCAAACCCAAATTCATTATTTTTTAAAGTTAGCTTGATTGCCTAAATTATTACTCCCTTCACATCGTATTTTTTGTTAATTTGGTACTTGGAAGTAAAATAGACCACGATAGCTACTCACTAAATAAAAATTACAGCAAGATTCAGGTTACGACCTTTCTATTGTTTAATTTAAGAGACTTTGTATTTGCTCATTAATGATGGCAAGCCGTATATACTGTTCGTAACTCGATATCTTTTTCACATAACTATTGATAAATTTTGAAAATGGAGCATAAAACCAAAGAAATCTAGTAAACAAGAATCAATCATGACCATATTTTGCTTTATTGGTAGTTATAAACATTATATAAGGTGGCTTCTTCTGAGTCGTCTTAGTCTTGTTTCTATTGAACTCATCATTTTACATAAAACACGAATGACATTTTGCCGTCTCAATATTTCACAAAATGGGACTTAAAGCTCAAGTTTCGGGTTTATTACAGTTTTGCACCATGAATTATTGCCTATTTTCGCTTTTGTACCATGAGCTACCACTTTTTTGTTTTAGAACCATAAAGTTTGCATTCCGTTACCATTTTGTACCGATCTGTTAACTGACTGGATGGAAAAGAGGTCACGTGACTGTCATGTGCAATTTTTAAGGATAAAATAGTAATTGTATATATAACTAGTCTGTTTGGCACCAAGTTTGGAAAAGATGAGTTCAATTTGGGAGGGAAAAGGGTAATAACGTAACTTCCCCTCTCAAAATGAGGGTAAATAAGTAAATTAGACGGAAATAGCACACATGGCAGTCAGTCACGTGACCTCTTTTCCATCTAGTTAGTTAACAGATTGGTATAAAATGATAACATAATGCAAAGTTTATGGTTCTAAAACAAAAAAGTGGTAGTTCATGGTTCAAAAGCAAAAACAGGCCATAATTGATGGTGCAAAACTATAATAAACCCATTACATAGATCGACTGTTCATGAACCAAATGTGTGTATGGTAGGTGCCTCTGCTAGTAACGAATTAAGCATGAATGCCTAACTCAAATATATAGTTGCACTTCGCGCTATAAAAATACTCTAGACATGATGTAAGGAGAGAGAGCCAGACGATATTCAATTTACAAAAGTTTAAAATATAGAGTTAGTTAATGATTAGTAGATAAAAACAAAATTATTTAATTATTGATCACCCTACAAAATTTAATTAAGAATTGGTCAATTATTTCTAAAACTATTTAAAATTTGGTCACCCACCTAATTACCCAATAAAAATAAAAATAAAATGGAAAAAAAAGGGAAAACTCAAAAAATAAAAAAATAAAAAAAATGGAAAAAATATCAGAAAAACTAAAAAAACGAAAATACCCTTTAAAAAATTCGGGAACCCGAAAAAACCCAAAAAAACCCAAAAACCAAAAAAAACAAAAAAAAATATCCAAAATCACAAAACAATGAAAAAACATTCAAAAAAGTAGGAAATCCGAAAAAAACCTGAAAAATGGTAAAAAAAAAGACCAAGAAAAATCCAAAATCACAAAAAAATGAAAAAAAGTTCAAAAAAGTCCGGAACCTGAAAAATGGTAAAAAATTAAAAAAAAAAAAACCAAGAAAAATCAAAAATAAAAAAAAAATTGGAAAAACGTTCAAAAATGCCGGGAACCCAAAAAAAATCCAAAAAATGGTAAAAGAAATAAAAAAACCAAGAAAATCCAAAAAATCCAAAAAATCCAAAATCACAAAAAAATGAAAAAAAAGTCGGAAAGAGCCGGAAAGTCCAAAAAATGTTCAAAATTTTAAAATAACTTGCAATTGTTTTCAAATGACTCGAAATGACTTAAAAATGACTTGGACTGTTTTTAAAATTATTTGAGCTGTTTTTTAAAATGACTCAAACTGTTTTTAAACTTACCGAAAATGACCCATACTGTTTTTCAAATGATTAAAATATGACTAAGACTATTTTTAAAACAACTCAGACTATTTTTAAAATTACTTAAAATAATTCAGACTGCTTTTAGAATGAATTAAAATGGTTTATACTGTTTTTAAAATAACTCAGACTGTTTTTAAAATGACTCGAAATAACTCAGACTATTTTTAAAATTACTCACATTGTTTCTAAATTACTGAGACTGTTTTTAAAATGACTAGAAATGACTCAGACTATTTTTAAAATGACTAGAAATGACTCAGACTATTTTTAAAATGTTTGAAAATGACCCCGAATGTTTTTAAAATGACTTAAAACGGCTCAAACTGCTTTAAAATGATTAAAAACGACTCAGTATGTTGTTAAAATTACTCAGACGATTTTTAAAATTACTCAGACTGTTTTTAAAATAACTTAAAATGACTCGGATTGTTTTAAAAATGACTTAAAACAACTTAGACTATTTTTTAAAATGACTTAAAACGACTCAGACTGTTTTTAAAATGACTTAAAACGACCGATGCTATTTTTAAAACGACTTAAAAATAACTTAGACAGTTTCTAAAATGACTCAAACTATTTTTAATATGAATTAAGACGACCCAGACTATTTTTTATAGCATTTTTGGAATTTTGTTGATTTTAGATTTTTTGGGATTTTTAAAATTTTATTCGTGTTTTTTCGGGGTTTTGCCTCTTTAAAGTTTTTTTTTTGTTTTTCAGATTTTTTTCATTTTTCCATTTTCATTTTCTGGATTTTTTCCATTTTTTCTGGATTTTTCCATTTTTTCTTTTGTTTTTACATTTTTATTGGTTGGTTAGGGGAAATGAACCAATCCTTAATTAGTTTCAGTTTCATGGATCAATCTTTAATTAAGTTGGACCGAGTGTGTGAGTCCAATTATTTAGAAAAATCCAGTATTTTCTTCTTATTCTATCATTTTTAACACTTTTATACACATTTCTATTATATATGTCATATTTCAGTCCCCAAACTATGGTTGCTTTTCTCTCGTGTGTACAAAAGTAGAAAGATTATTATTGAACCAATATTCAATTACGCATAATTGAATTATATTTTGATGATAACAAATAATTAATTTATACACGACAAGTATCGTTGTACTAATTCTTTCAATTAGTTTATTTCAGATCATTACAGATAAACTATTACACTGATAAAATGGACATATGGAGTAAATACGAGCAAAGAATACACAAATGACAGAATACTTAATTGGAACAATGAATTAACTACACATGGAAGAAATTGTCAAAGCTGAAAAAAACAATTTCAACCGATTAGAATCATTTGCAACCGGTTAGATTGTATATATACTAAAGGTTCAGATGCAATCTTTGAAAACTTGAGAAGATTTTAAAAATACTTCCAAAGATACAAGTTACCGTTTGAGTATATTTTACTACATTAAGATTGGGAGCATTTATAACGGATATATCAACATTAAAAACGAGATATTCAATATTTGAAATGTCTGACCATTAGACCAAATATGCCTAAACCAACCGGTTTGATTGTTTTTTAACTGATTAGAAATGATTGAAGTTTGAGTTTTAAATGGGAAACCCTAGCAACGGTCAACTACACTCTCAACATGATAAATATACCCATAAGGCTCAAAATTCAAGCACCACATAATTACCAAACCATAGCCAAAGGCTAGACAAAACTATACACAAATTTTGTTAACGTATCAAATGCTTCAACATCGACTTGATCGTCTCTCAATTCAAGTTATCCACCTCTCAAGATTAGAATATACACCTTCATATATTGAGTCAAAACAGAGAGTTTATATTGGGAAAACAATCGTAATCATTTATATTATGTGTGTTTGTGTAAATCTTGTCTTGTTTAATCCATCGATCACATCTGATGGGACTTAAATCTCTTTCCCACACCAAACTAGACCGTTTTTCACGCTGGTGAGGTCTTGTTTAATGACAAACGGGGTTCACTGCTTTACAAGTAAGCTTGCGCACTAAATAGTAAAGATCAAGTGGATCTTGATAGCGTTACTACCGTTCATCCTTCTTCGTCAAGAGGAGCTATAAGAAGGGTGGACCTTTTAGGGTTTAGTTTATTAATGTATGTATTAATCCGTAGATGAGCATAACTCGTTTGAGGAATATTACTTCCTTTATATAGACAGAATTAAGGTAGATCTTGATGAATATTGCCATATCTTCATAGATCTACAAGCTTTCCATTCTTTTAAACAATTAACGAATAGAAATATATACTCTTACTCAGACTAGAAAGTTTCCTTATATCCATAAGTAAACGCATTAATCAGTTCATGCGTATAGGCCTTTTTATATCTTGGCAATCTCACTCTTAGGGGGTACTCCCACCAGTGGATAAGACTTTTACTCTCTCTTAAGTGGCTAACACTACCTGAGACTTAATTCACCCCCCTGTCAAGAGGGTGTTTTCCTCTTTATGTCGATACTTAGGGGTGCTTACCTCAGAAGCATATCTTATACGCCTATAATATGGGGAATCAGTAGTATATTTGTGCATATTTAAATGCCTTGGTCGCTACTCTATATCAATTATGGATCAATCATGATAATTATCATATATTCATGGTCAATCATGAATATATGATTTATATCTCTCCATAACCCCGAATAAGTCAAAAGCCAAGCCAGCGATGGCATTAACCAGTCGTATCTTACCAAATATAGCTGGCTGAGATGGTAAACATACCAGCGTAGCGTCTCAACCCTTATTCTTATTAATGGCGTTTCTAGGTTACATCTAATAGTATTAATTGCTAATTAATCATATTAATTACAACCTTATCCCTAGAATTTTAACCCCATCAACAACTCCCCAACTCTAGGGGTGCGGATGCCGGACTTCCAGAGTAGTTTCATTCTTTATTTCTCGTCGCTTTTTTTTTCTCTGTGGGCCATAGGCCACACAGTTATTCGCACATGGCCCTCCATAGAGGGCCTCCTGTCGCTCGTCTTTTTCTATTCACATATTGGCTGAATAGGCCTCTTGCCTTTCATGACCCAAGTTGCCATAGCGTCTGAAAGGAAATAATTTTAAAAAAGTGGGTCATGCTAGTCTTTTCCACATGGGAGACTGCACCCTAAATCCTTTTTCCATCTCGTACGTTTTCCCTTCCCCAAGTAATTTTTATGTCCACTTTTCGAAGATAGTGGCCTATTTTCTGCCACATGTCATCATATGGTCAATAATCTCTTGTGATCAATCTATATTTTTCGGCCACTAGCCGCATTGATTTAATGGGGATCCCATCAATGTTAATTTAATTAATTCCCAACGTTAACTTCCTTAAACTTTTCCAACTTCCCACTAACAACTATTTGTTAGGAGAAGTGGAAAGAGTAGATGGTTGTTAATTAAAAATTAAATAGTGGGGATATTCTTTTTCGTTTATAGGGATAGTAATTAGTACACGCATATAACAATTCACTTTGTTTACTTTTAACGTTCTCAGAAATCCTCTCTCACTAAAATACACAAAAAGCGAGTTTCCTTTGAAAATCTATTTCTTTCAAGTATGTTTTCCCCAAATCAATCCCTTTTTGAGAACGCTATTCCTTTGAGCACTATTCCATCCGAGCTTCTTTCAACGGAGCATGCCTCTCATGCCGGCGATTAGGCGACCGATACTTTGTCTGTCGTTGCTCACCTCCCCCTCTTTCGCTCCGACCATTATTGTGGTCGTCGCTCCCTCCTCTGAGGAAATAGTGGGGCATCACTAGATGGATGAAGAAGAAGAAGAGGAGGAGGACTTCGAGGCCTCGCCCTCGTTCTTCAAACCAATCGCTTGACAGTAACAGAGTTCAAAAAACTCAAGGAAACTGAGTTTAAAAGTAGGTACTGGATAGATCTCTCAATCCGTGTGAGGGTATGTTGTACCGTTGGTGAAGTGTTGGGCGATACTTCCAGGTTGGATGAAGAAGATGTTGTTTTCTCGGAGGTATTTTTACTCATGCTGCGATAAGACTCTCCCTTGATAACTTCTTTGGCTCATGCCTACAAAGGTTCCAGGTCCCCCGTTACCAGGTGTTTCTCAATTCGTATCAGATCTTGTGGGGTAACTATAAGATAAGAGAGTCTATCGGGGTGCCGATCACTCTCGATGATGTAATGGGATGCTATGGTTGGTCATGGGACAGCTCCAAGCCCGGACACCCCCACAGGATAAAACTAGACCCCCTAACTGCTGGTAATCTTTCCATCATTGGGATCTTCCCGACTAATCACAGGTTTGCTGCTGATACCTTGATTGTTTCGGGGAGATATGAGCCGCTGGATCGATCGATTGTGGTCCCCCGACAACTTGCTGGCAAGCCTGGACCCATGTCGTTTGGGCCAACCAACATAGAGAATCTCCTCATGGTGCTGAAGTATTGGGGCCCCATAGACGCTCAATCCGTGAAGTATCGTATGGTACACAACGTACTTAAGTACGCCCCTCATGAGGAGTGCCCTTCCCATCAGGTAGTTAATTTTGTCATTTTTAACAAATCAATGGCTAGTTTATAAACTATGTGGGTTGAATTATAATTTTTTAAAACTTGTGAAGTTAAAAAGGTCAACAAATCAATTTTTTTTTTTTAATAAACTGAGATCACTAAATAAAATTTTTATAAAACTAGGTCACTAAATCAATGAATATGTTAAATTGAGTGCAATAAATCAACATTTTAAATCAACATTGACCAAAAAACAAGCAACACACATAGAAGTAAAGTGAATTTAGCATATGGTTACTATTTATTGTTTGTATACCGCAAACAAAACATGTAATTTGTAGCAAATAGAACGAACGACAAAACTAAACATACCAGACACATAGTATATAAGTAATCTTAATTTTAAAGTAGCTCATCAAACAGAGTCGAAACAGGGCAAACTATCTCTCTAAAAAAACCAAGCCCTAGAAAATACAACAATGGATCTAATTCAATCATACAGAGAAGAAAAAGAAGACAACAACGACACCTCATCACCAGAAACCTCACCAATCAGAACCTTAGCATCGAGGTCTTCCGCGGTGCCGGTGGACGAGACTGCGGTGGCTTTAGCTGTAGCGGCAGCACGGCGTGTGGGTGCGGAACCTCTCGATCCGACTCGACATGTGGTTCACATGAACCCTGGGTATGATCAGATGTGGGCCCCGATCGAGGGCCCTGCTCATCCTTACGCCAAAGATGGCCTTGCTCAAGGGCTGCGCAATCATAAACTAGGTATCAATTTCTCTCTCTATATTTATATCCTGTTACTAATTAACTGTCCCTAATTACTGCATTCTTTAAGGATTTGAAACAATTTTACTATCTGTCTGCAGTTCCGCCCGGTAAATACATATGTCCAAGGATCAATTTTTTTGGTTGCCAGTAAAATACAAAAAAAAAAAATAAAAAAAAATTGTAGCTAATGAGAATCGAATTCATGACAAACAAGTTAAAATAATAACTACATAACCATTAGGCTAGTGTAACACAATGTAAATGAATAGTTATTAAATATGTATTATACTGACAAGTTTGGATATTCAGAAAAGAATTGACAAGTTGCCCGTTAAAAAACTTTCCGAAAATTTTGCCTAAGACCAGAGCCTTACTGGCCTTGGGCCAGAACCTCCCCTGTGTGTGTGTGCCAACCAATCACATTTTTTAGTTTGTATTTTGAATTAATTTTAGCCTAGTTGTTTTTGGGTCCTGTATGTCTGTATGTTGATTGTGTTATTTAAGGTTTTGAAACAGTTTCACCCAACAAAAGCATGGAATTTGGAAACATACAAAAAACCAATTTTTTTTTACTTGAAATGTGAGGCTAAGTAAATTTGATACGATTAAACTCCTAAAATTGAATATTTCGAAAAATAACTAAAAAAGATAAAATGGAAAACTGATTTTGGGGCGTTTGAAAATGGGAAGCATGGCAACTAAATAGGGACACAAGAAGTAATATCTTTGTATGGAGGGACAGGACGGGACCAGGCTAGTCAAACGGTCTATATGATCTTTCTTTAATACTATGGGAGGGGCTTAAACGCTAACTATCAAAGATTTTAATCAAGATATAGGGAAAAAGTTGCTTTTAGTTAGTTTTTATACCTCGACTATCTCCACCGAATGCATTACGTGTATGTATATGTGTGTATTTGTGAAGGGGGTAATTTTAGATAGTTGAGGTTCTTTATTGCGTAGTTGCAAGCTGGGTAGGAGATGGGCAGTCATATGGAGTACGATACTTGTATGCACCTGTATGTTTATGTTTTTGGATATTTGAGAATATAAAGCTAGTTAGATGATGTGAACACAAGTATTTGGGAAAACTAGGTTTTAATTCTATTACCAATTATAGCTCATTCATTATCTATGTGTGTGTGTGCGTATGTGTTTATGTTGGGTGTACATTTAGATGGTTATGGTTCCTTATTGTGTAAATGGTTGAATAGATAATTAGTGGTTACAGACATAGGCCATTGTGGTTAGCTAAATAAATTGAGAACCAAAACAACAAAAGAATTAAAAATGGCTGGGAATCACTGGGAGAACTCGAACCTCAGTTCTGTCACTTGCTAGTAAAGACCACATACTACAACACTATCAATAACATCATGTGAAATAGGGGCTAAAAGAACTATATATTGGATTTATTTGGCTGCCTAAACCCAGATACTGTTTTGTAGCCTATGAGCCGGCCCTTGATAGGAAACGCTGGTCCTGGAATATGTAATGAAGTGCACAATTTTAAATATGTGCATACTTATATGTATCTGTGTGTGTATGCTTTTGGATCTTAGAAATTATAATTGTGTAGTTGTAAGCTAGTTAGGTGATGTGAAGTGTGGACACAAGGACTCACTGCTGCAGGCAGTTGAATTTATATGTACATGTGTATGTTTAATTTTGGATTGGTAGGGTTCAATCCTGCAAGATTACAAGATGTTGCAGGACGATAGTATCTACGGTTTTATGCATGTATGTATTATTTTTAATAACTAGGACTTTTTATCCTAATTGTTATTATTGTTTTAATTGAAGGTTCATGCCTTTCGATCATTGGGGTTTTTCTTTTAATAATATGAAAACTCCCTTTAGGAGGCATCGAGAATTGAACCTTATTGGTTAGCGGTGTATTTTAAGGTCATAACCACTCTGGATAACTCATTTTGCTTTTGTCATCTTGGTTTACTGCTGCTAAGTATGCATATACATCTGTGTGTGTGTTTGTAAGTTTTGAGATTTGCTAATGTGAAATTGCAAGTTAGGTATGCTATGATGGAGTTGACACAATTGCGCAGACATGAGTGTTGGTGTGATTGTAGGTTTTAGATAAGTCGTATATATAACTGCAGATTTGCAAACAGGGTAGGTCAGCTGAGCACATTTATGTGGTAAATGTTAGATGAGGCAAGTACATAGCCATCTGTTCCCTATCCTGGTCTTGTTTAGCTGTGGCTTCTAACTTATTTTGTTGTTTCCTTCTAATGAGGACTACTGTTGGTTAATCAGCTTTTGTATGTATGTCAGTAAGAATGTATTCTTTTAGCTTAGATGATTATAATACTTTAAGATTGCGTAAGCTGCTTAACTTTATGATCATTGATTTTAATTTCTATTTTATTCATGGTTGATGATACAGACTAATATTGGGTAAATACAAGCTGCTGAATTTCATGTTATTAATTTTGTAGTGCTGTGGAGTGATGTTTATGTTCATGTTTGCTCTTGGACAACTACGGTTTAGTTTCTTGCAAGCTGGGTAGGTTATGTTGTGCACGCGTGTGTTCTAATGGAGTAGCTAATTTGAGTTACTATTAGTATATTACTCAATAGGTAAGTAATGTTTGAAAAATTAATTAAATTATACTCTTTCATAATTAATGGTTTGTCTTTAGGGTGCTTTTGGTAGAAATAAAAATAATTTGTAATTTTTTTTTTTTTTGTAATTAGAATTGTGAGAGTTAGATAGTAGTGTAAAGTATTGAAAATGTATTCCTGTAAAAAATTTGAATCGATACTCTTAATTTAGATTGTTATCTCTCTTAAGTATAAAGTATACTTTTCAGCTATGCTAAAGGAACAAATATACTTCAAATCAAAAGGAATATAATGTGATCCGTCCTGTTTTGCGCAAGCAAGTGCTAAACAGATGTGTGTTTTCGTAAGTAGGGTTCATTATTATGAAATTCCAAGTTGGACAGTTGATATTGAACACAAGCCAAGGTGTAAGAAGATAATTAGAGTTAATTGCCAAATAGTAAATACAAGCTTTGGGTATGTGAGACTGGACACAAATGTATTACAAACATATAATATATGTAAGTAAAGTTGCACGTACTGTATAGAGCTACTTTTTTCAATAGTGCAGATGTCGCTTGGTTTGTAGATTTGAAATTTCACCAAGTATCCAGTCATATGTAGATTTACATGTTTGTAGTTGTTGCTGATGACATGTCACTTTATTCAGACACACTTTTTGTATATGTTTAAATGGATGTATAGTTGGATTATAGATAACCCCGTGTATAGTTGGATTATAGATAACCCCGTGTATAGTTGGATTATAGATAACCCTGTGTATAGTTGGATTATAGATAACCAGGGTTTTCCTTTGCAAAATCGCTAGCTGTTTAGTCTATTTGGCTTTTAAAAATCAAGGGTTTATAGTTGTTGATTACTTATCAACCGTGCTTTGTGGTCTTGATGTCACATGACATATTCTTTTTGAATTGTGAAGTAAATACATAATGTGTGAAATCCAGAGGTTGAGTAGGATTTTTCATAAATGTGCTTTCGTAGGTATGTATTATGTTTGCATTTTACAATTACTGGCAATTGATATGCAGAGCGTCAAGGTACTTGTATACTAAATGCCTGTCGTGTTTAAGCTTTTATTAACTGTATATAGTGGTCAAATTCAATTCGGAGCCAACAAGGTGCTTATTAGTAAACTTGATGCCTTGCACTTTGCAAGTTTACAGACGCTCTTCACTGGAACTAGAGACATTTGTTATAGGATTAGCCTATACTGCTCACATAGTAGGAGCCAAAAGCTGAAACTTCCGTGCCAAATAGTCGTGCATTCAAATATATATAATTCACAATTGCCCTCTATTTACTATTCTTGATTTCCCTAAGCTATTTCTCGGTGATTGTAATCAAAGAAATTGAATCAACTTTGGGTCAGTCAAATTTATTTTCTCAACTTTGTTTGTTCTTTATTTGTAACTTTAATTGATGGTTTTTTTTAAAAAAATTCATCAATGGTAAGTAGGTTTCTAAATATTTAGGATAGTAAAAACCTAATCGGCAATAGGATCATAGTTGTTTAACAGTTCAGTGGTATTTTTCTTGTTTAGGTGCTGCTGTTCTTTGATCCTTCCTATTTCTATTTTAGCTGGATGTCTTACGTGTTTGTAGGATATAATATGTTTGAAGAAGAAGATGTTTGTCCTGTTGGGTAGATATAGTTATACTTTTCATGCCGTCACCCAATGCTTGTTTTATTTTATATTATAGCTAAATGCATATCTTTATTATATAGCATTAGCATTCTTATTTCGATGAAGAAAGACATGCTGTATGGTATTGCCGAGTTCAAAGCTTCAATCTCTGATGTATCTAGGTCTCTAGGATGTATAATTAGATATATGTCATTGTAAAATGCCAAGTGGGGTTATTCTTTAATCGCGAAGTATATGTTATTCAGCACTGGGACCATACTAGCTAGGGACAGTTTAATTATATGCGTAGCCTCACTCGACCATTATATTTAGATGGTGTTAGTCTTGATCTAGAATAGCTTTGTTATCGTGTGGCATCTAAAATATTTTTGTTTGTATGCATGACAACATAGGGGAAAAGATTTACCCACGTTAGCAATTTAATCAGTTCATTCGTTGAGTAAAAATAGAAACAAGATAGTTATGGAGCAATAAGCATCAAATTTTCACGACTTTTATTGTCTCATGATATATTCAGAATCAATCATGACGACTTCTCCTCGTCTGCGGACAGTACACATACGATTAAATTGACAATGTCTTCAACTCAGATTTCTTTTCAGATGCTTAGTATTTTTATTGATTTTTTCGGGGTTTCATCAATAGGGTTTGTCGAGGACGCATCCATTGAGCCCTTTGTGTTCGCGGAGCAGTACAATACATTTCAAAATTACGGGTATGCAGCCGATCCTTCCGCAAGTAATTACGTTGGTGATTTAGACAAACTGAAGGAAAATGATGGTAGTTCAGTGTATAACATACCTCAGCACGAGACGAAAAAGAGGAAGCTCGAGACAAAGAAGGAAAGAGAAGAGGATGTCGAGAATGATGAGTTTGATAAATCAGAGCTTGACAATCCTGCCTCTGATTCTTGGTTGTCAAAGAACAAGAAGAGCCCTTGGGCTGGGAAAAAGGCAGGTATTCAAACAGATTTATCGGAAGAGCAAAAGAAATATGCTGAGGAGCATGCTAAGAAAAAGGAAGAGAAAGGTTCAAATCAAGATAAGGGTGAAACTGTGGATAACAAAACCACCTTTCATGGGAAAGAGGAGAAAGATTATCAGGGTAGGTCATGGATTGCGCCACCCAAGGATGGTAAAGCTAAAAATGATCATTGCTATATACCAAAAAGATTGGTGCATACTTGGAGTGGCCACACAAAGGGTGTTTCCGCAATTCGATTTTTCCCCAAACAAGGTCATCTAATTCTCTCTGCTGGAATGGATACAAAGGTGAAAATTTGGGATGTTTATAATTCGGGTAAATGTATGAGAACTTATATGGGACATTCCAAGGCGGTTCGAGATATCTGTTTTACTAATGACGGGACTAAGTTCTTAACTGCTTCTTATGATAAGAATATAAAGTACTGGGATACAGAAACTGGGCAGGTTATATCTACGTTTTCGACGGGGAAAATACCTTATGTTGTTAGGTTGAACCCTGATGATGATAAGCAAAATGTTCTATTAGCAGGGATGAGTGATAAGAAAATCGTGCAATGGGACATAAATACTGGGGAAATTACTCAGGAATACGATCAACATTTAGGAGCTGTCAACACAATTACATTTGTAGACGATAATAGAAGATTTGTCACATCTAGCGACGATAAGTCTCTACGGGTTTGGGAATATGGTATCCCAGTGGTGATTAAGTATATTAGTGAACCTCATATGCACTCTATGCCATCTATATCTCTTCACCCCAACTCCAACTGGCTAGCGGCACAGAGTTTGGATAATCAGATATTAATTTATAGCACTAGAGAAAGGTTTCAGCTCAATAAAAAGAAAAGGTTTGCTGGGCATATAGTGGCTGGATATGCTTGCCAAGTTAATTTTTCACCAGATGGGCGGTTTGTCATGTCAGGAGATGGTGAGGGTAAATGTTGGTTTTGGGATTGGAAAAGTTGCAAAGTCTTTAGAACCCTCAAGTGCCACGAGGGCGTATGTATTGGCTGTGAGTGGCATCCGTTGGAAACGAGCAGAGTAGCAACTTGTGGCTGGGATGGTCTAATCAAATATTGGTAAGAGATATAATTCTTAATCTGGAAAGTTGTTTATAGATAATCTATCATGGCTTTTCTATTTGTATTCTTGTGTTACTCTCTTGACACACATGATTTATTTGTCATTACTCCAGTGCGTATGGTATTCCACTCTTCTGCTTAATAAATTTGGTTGAGGCTAACTTTTTGGCATTACCTTATCAAGAGTAGTTTTGCAAATGATTAAGCTTAATTATTCTTTCACTTTTTGTATGTTCATGCAGGGACTAGCATTCTCAATTTAAGGCGATACACATATGAACTGGATTATCTTTTTCCTGTGAAGATTCAATTGTCAAGATTATCGTTGGAAATACTGGTTGTATGTTTAAGTTACTTCAGCACTGGTTAAGGATGGAATCCGTTTGAAGACTATTTTCGCAGTTGCGACTGGTTAAATTTCCTTGTTAATTAGTACCTCCAAAATGACAAATCTTTTATGCATCTTGCAGAAGTCCCTAGATGAAGAGTCTCAATGTCTTGTACTGTTACAACGTTGTTTGGGATTCTTTTTGAACTTCTGGTGTAAGCCTTATTCAGTCAAATGCATAAGCTATAACGTGAAGTTCTGCAATTAGGCAGTTTTTGGCGGTAATATATTGAGATATTTGTACTTTTGTCGCGTCATTGTCTTCTTTTTTTTATCCAGAGATCTATGATCGTTAGCAATATTCAGTACCATGCTGTTAGAACTAATTTTCCAATCAATACAGTTTGATTAAATTGCTCTTAGATAAATATGATAATAGAGGTTGTGATTTGAGAAACATCTCCTAAAGTTGTAGCAAAATTGAAGGAAATTGGCACATGAGTTCCCATTTCAAAATTGTTTACTAGCCAATTGCTATCTAATGACAGTGGTAAGTTTTTTTCCCATCTAGTTTGATTGTTTTGACATACAATAAGAAAAATTACCTTCATAACTGCGAATTTCGAAATTAATAGCATCATATCAATGAAATGTGAAAAAAACAGACTTTTAAAAGGCATCTCCAACTATTTTGTTTCATCTTCCTCCCCCTACCCCTCCTTTCTATCTTCTGCTGCAAATTTGTTGCCTAGAGATTTGCTGCCTATCCCACAAAACTGACTCAAAATGATGAAGTTAGTCTTCGACTATTATTGATGTTCTCCTTCAGACCATTGGTGAAGCTGAGCATATAGATCTTTAAGGAGTGATGTTCTGGAGTTATTCAGCAGTGTCAATTATAGATTATTGAAGTCATTATAATTCGTTCATTGATATTACTAGCAAACTAGTTTATTCTATCCTGCTTTGGAGGAGTGTTTCACGGATAGCGGTGGTGCTGACCCAAAGGTACCAAACACCTTAGCGATTGAAAACTTTTAACCCTTAAATTTATTTCTAAAAAAGATCATTCCTTTTGTATTGTTAAAATGGATTTTCACAGATTTTAGAATCTGATTCATTGGTCCATTTAGGAGTCGCCTCCGTTTGATGATACTGGGCCTGGTAGTCTAAAACCTCTTTTCATACATGATAAAACCGAAGATGAATCGGCTCTGCCGTGTATCACTAACGATCTCTGGATAAAAGGGATTTTGCGAAAACTAAACGCTTTTGGGAGAGTGATATGTTGAGGAGGTAAACTCATAGGAGTAGGCCAATTTGATGGTTTCATTAAAGTATGGTCATTGTGTGATCGAGTTTACAACGAATCAAAGTTGAATTTTGTTCAAGGAAATTACAAGTCCTGCTACAATCATATGCAGACAACAACGACTAAACTGCAGATCCTCCTCCCCAAGCTCGTCTCTAAATGTACCAGTCCACATGGTGGAATTTATAATAAAGTATTCTTCAGAGTTTTCAGCAAGAAAGAGTTCTTTTTTCTTTATAAGCAAAAGAACAATTTCTAATAACGAATTTTGTAAACCGCGTGCGTTCGCCTGTTTGCAATAAATATATATAAAAAAAATAGAATAACTTAACAGTTAAAAGGATAAACCCTTGACCCTTGCAACAATCAGTAGATTGTATGAACTAACAAATAAACTCCATCTGCTTTGGTTTTTTGTAGTTCTCATAGAGGTTATATCTTTATTCTGCAAAGAACCTTTACTTTCCAACCTTGCCATAACTCATAATCAATCGTTCATTTTGGACTAAATAGTTGAACTGGAGTAATGCGTTATTTGGAGGTTAATTACTTTACAATCCTATTTTACAAAACTACAGAAGTGATTTTGAAGACTTTTGGTGTTTACACACTTATGTTTGTGATGTACAGATATTGAAAACGTTCACCAGATGATATAATAGTTTGGTGTCGACACACTTCTTGTTAGCGATTTTTATTAGTTAAATTAATTTAATGTCCTAATTAAGCATTTCGCTATATGTTATTTGATTGTGCCCAACTACGTGTGCAAGTTTAGTGCCCAGTCTTTTGATAAGTATTGCAGTTTAGCGTCCGGTCACAAAAATCTGCTAAAAACTAAAATTACGAGTGGAATCTTTTAAGGTGCACTTATAGGACGGAATTTGACAAGTATTGCAACTTGGCGTCTATTCATCTTTTGAGTTTATACCAACTTTTGGGTAAACTCACCCTTAGAAGTGGAACCAGTTTATATCTTTTCGGGTTACACCGAGTCTGGTCTAAAAGTGTGCAATCACCTTCATACTCAATCAGATTACGAAAATGTGAAAGCTAGTCAGATTGAAACTTGAAGATCTTCTTCCAAATATCAAGAAAAAAAACATAAAGGTAAATTAAATTCTTTAATCGTTTTCCAACACTCCCATTTAGAGGATTGCATTATATCTCCCCTTCAAGACGCATATAAGTCTGGTAATCAGGTAGTCTCCTTTAGCCACATTTGCAAGGAAGTTTTTGTTTTCTTCATTTTGTTGTTGATAATTTAAAAATTTTATGAAACCAAAACTTGAATGTAGAAACGGGAACAAAAAGCAAAGGGCTAAGCGTAACACCCCTAGGCAAGCTTAACAAAGAAAAACAACTGAACAGACTAAAGAAAGTTGTTGCCAAGACGAACCTCAAACAGAATTAGGGAAACAAAACTACTCCATAGCTACCCAAAGAAACAATTTTTCCTTTTCTTACATCATTTTGTTTCCGATATACCTTAAACTTCAAAAAAACATCATAAGAATGTAGGTGAATGATAGACTCATCAACACTACATAGAATAAAAGTACGAGGATCTTAACTGTGCCTTCGATGGATAACCACATAATTAAACCATTCTTTGAACTTCTAGGCTTTTATCAAACTTGAGGAGTGCCCAGGTAAATGCTTATCATTGAGATTGACGGAAAAAGATACGAAAGCTAGATATAAATATATAGTTGAGGAAGACAATGACGCATACAACATGATTGCTATAAAATGTCAGAAGGTTACTGATTGTATATAGAAGATTTTCCCTTATCAAAAAAAGAATAGTACCTAGAGAAATTGCTGCAAAACATGCAGTAATTGGCAAGAAAGAGAAGAATGGAAGATCAAAGACGAACTATGTGCTTCCCAAGCAGTGGCGGAGCCAGGATTACTAGATATGGGGGGGGGGGGGGGGGGGGGGGGGGTTGCTGGATTTTAAATTTTCATTATGGGGGCTAAATAGCATTTTTCGTTTTTTTTTTTGCATTGTAAAAAAATGTTTTTTGAAAATATGGGGAGACTGTAGCCCCTGCCAGCCCTCCTAGCTCCTCCCCTGTTCCCAAGAAGTAATATTACAGTTTTTTTTAGTCTTTTATGATTTCTCCTGAACAGATAGCCTTGATAACTCTTCCTATGTCGTTTGCCATAACTTTTCCGTTATTTGGTTTCTTTATTATCAATCAAAATCAAAATACTCATAGAAGGCGTCTATAAAAAGAGCAAATAGTTTATCTCGAAACATAAATCTCTATAGAATTAGAATTACCTCAGCGAAATAGGAAAATTCCAAATTGACAATTTAATCCAAGTTTATATCTCGAGGACTGGGTACAAACCAAATTGGCGGTTGTATGTACTTTTCACAAGAATCTAACATATGATGCCAATAAAAAAATCCAGTACTTAAGTCGAAGATTCCTGAGTCCTCCTTAAGTCCACGATAAACGTAAGGATGAATACCATGGTGATGCTGAGTTAGATAATAAATACAATTTGGTAGACAGCCTGAGAACTTTGATGTCGAAACAGACACGGAATGATTGTCGCCTACAAACAAGGCTTGTTGACCAATGTCCTTGATCTCTACCCAAGTTGCCGACCCTTCCTCATTTTGATTTGTCAACTTGAAGACCTTAAATTCGAAAGACTCTGGAAAATCATCGTCATCTGAACCACCTTCACAGTCATACAACTCAGATTCGTCATCTAAAGGACCGTCACAGTAATCTTTGTTACCAGAATGTTCTTCTTCCACATGGATGTCTTCACCATGATCACTACCGTCTGAATTATCAAGACATTTTCTTTTCACCATTAATAATTCACCGTCTTGTGATTCAACAAGGTGGACAATGTTGGCCCTATAAGTTGTTGGGACAATAGTTTTTAAGGTTCTACTAAGAAGGTCTATTTGAACTAACTTGCCAGTAACTGCAACACCATACAGTTTACCTTTGTAATGGATGATATCTCCAAAAATGAAGTGTTCTGGATCGATAAAGTTCCAAGATAACTCACCTGATTTGAAGAATGCCAATTTAGACTCCCCACCATAGATGACTACAACATGAAACTACAGAGACTTGTACCAGGGTCTTATAACAATATCCCCTTCTTAATATAAGAATCTGAAATCTTTTCTTTCCAATATTCGTTAAAGTAATGAAACGGATCTCTAATTGCTGGGTAAGAAATGTAAAATCCCATATTTTACATTTATTTTATTCTGGCAGTAAGTGTTAATTTTATAAACTTAAAAATCAGGATTAGTTTTTGTAAAAAATAGAGGACCGAGAAGGTTGTTTACTTAAGTGTAATTATAAATTAGGAGTTATGAGAAGAAACTGAAGGTCTTCTTTTCCTTTTATGTACATAACGGATTAGGAATTAAGTGCAGCGTTTCATCTGGCGAATTGTTCATATAACCATTCCTTATATATATATACACGTATATACTGAGAAGGTTTCGACAGAGTTTGATTGTTTGGTTCTTAGATCTTATATATGTACATATAACTACGTATAAGAGAGAGAAGACGGAAGAGGACAACTGAGAGAGAGGAAGAGATCGTTCATGATCTGAGAATTGTTTTCTTCATCAATTAAGCTAAACATGTCCCCTCTACATATTGAACCATTGATAGCCAACATAAAAGCTACAGATTTTACAGAGATTCATATTTTATTAATCAACAAACTGTGTTTTAGTGTTAATGTTTATTCTGACATTTTAAGAAGATATATTACTTGATTCATATGTAAGCGGCCACAAGCAGTAAAGTCATTCTAATATTGAAAATCTTATGAAAAGTTGTGGATTATTATAAGCACTAGATTTGATTTGGTTCTGTACCCTTTTTCTCAAATTTGCACTTGGAGTTGGTTGAAATCTTGGCTTTTGAATTTTTAAAAAATATGTGCTTGTTTACTAGCAAACAAAGATATGGATGGGAAGAATTTCTTGGCGTAAGCTTAATTGTGACTTGTTATAAATTAGTGTTATTGATATACTTAGTACATAATTAACTCTTGGGATCTGCGACTTAAGTACATAATTAACTCTTGGGATCTGCCATTAGCTAGATTTACTACGTCATCACTTAAGCTAGATGAGATAATGTTAGGGATATTGGAGTCCATAATTTGATTAGTTGTTGTACAAGCGGTTGATGGTTGCATGTTATTTACAGGTTTCGACTTGTTCATAAAAGATTAATTTGCGGATATCGAGGTGAGTGGATTTTGTCTTGCTATTATAAATATCCCGTTGCATCTTTTGTTAATGTTTTACATGCCCATGGGTATTATTTTTCAAGTACTATTTATATACGTAAACATTGATTTTATATTGTTACGAAAACAAAGAAATATCGAAAGAAAGAAAAGAATGAAAAAAAAAGTGATTTTATATACAATGAATCTGTATAAAGACAATGAGTTTATATCTTATAAAGATAAATGTTATATACAGTGTATCTGTATAAGGTTTCAAGATTATTATTTTTATAATTTGCTTAGTATTTGAAACCATGAAAATAAGTCCAACGAAGAATCCCCGAATAAAGGAAAGAGGAAAGTGGAGTGACGTTGGCAACTAAACGAAAGAGTTTAGTTCTCAACGGTTAACTTAGCGATTGTATATAGCTTCGTTAACCGGAACATTTTAAGGAATAGATTCAGCCATCATGCTATGGTGACCTTAATTACGTAGTGCACGTATGGTTTATACACCTGAGAAAAAAATCGACGGTAAAGAGATTGAGGAAGTCAATTGGGCTTGGTACGCTAACATATACATATTATCATATTTGCTTTTATCATAAAAAGAAAAAAAATAGATTTTATTATTATTCTGTGATTGTTTAAAATGATTCAATTTTTGATGAACGAAAAAAAGAGAGATTATTTATCTTGTTATTTCAAGTTTATTTAAGTTACTGATAAATGCATTGCGAATATTTATTAAATAAAACATTATTTTTAAATAAACTAAAAAGGAAAATCTTATTTTCGTCCCTTATTATATATTGTAAGAGTTTATCCCTCATTGGGCTCGTTTAGCTCACCCCTCCCCTTTTAAATGTCTTCAGGTAAGCGAGCAATTTATTATAATTGATATCGAGTTAATTGGGAACCAGACCAGACAGACCTTATATGAGTTGTGTTTAGTATTTTTCCGCTGCGATTAGATTTTCTTTTTAGTTTATAAGTTTGTTAAATTACGTTGTAAGGAACCTATATTTCGAGGTGTTATTTAATAAAGTTTAGATAGCTATTTGAGTATATTTAAGGAGTAATTTATTAGCGTTTTAAAGTTAGCATTTGTTTAACACATGCCGTCATACGATTCAGTTGTGTGACACACAAAGGGTCTGGGATGTTTTAAGAAATATAACAATTGTTGATTGGGTTCACAAGGGTTGCAACCATGGTTTTGTCGAAACAAAACAACCATCCACAAGAAGAACCTGCAAATCTGTATCTATAAAAAAATGGGAGCTCAAGGTTGAAGGTTTTCTCATAGGTCACATCAAATAGACTTCTTCTGTCGTTGCCATTTTTGTCTGTCTTAAATATTAGCATTGGAAGTTTTCTACGAGATGCCTTCAATACATCCAGATTAACCTTGTGAACAACATTAGCCTCGAGGGCTGCATACCGAACTGCAGGCAAACACCATAAAAGCGTATGTAATCAGAGAACCGATTTAACATAATAACTATAATATCCGCAATGTGTAATGGAAGCCCTGCCCAATCTCTCAGTACTGCATCCATGGTATGATCCGTAAGTGATGCGATACAATGGTAAGGAAAACTTCGAATCCACGAAGAGGGTTAAAACTGAAAGAGAAAGTAAATCTTATTGAATAGTATGAATAATTTGATGGATTTTTACCAAGGTTTTAAATGGCGTTATCGCTAGCGTAACGTTTTTTCGAGAAAAACGCTAAAAGCGCAAATAGCGTTGCTACATAGCATTTTGCGTTGTATTTTTTCCCCCCTAAATATATATAAATATAGTACTAAATTTAGAACATCTAATCAAAATTAACTAAATCTATATAAAAAATTGTAACTAATAATCATCAAGTGATTGTAGTTGAGATGGTAGAGCACTTTGTTGGAAAAACATGTATTAACATGGGTGTTTCCGAATGGTCACAGGACCAACTTCGAGTCGATATTACATATGACAACGCTGAGTTGTTAATACCGTACTCAACGCGATTGAGTAGCTCGTGTGACGAGCTTCGTAACGGTATATCGCATGAGCTATTCGGAGAATGGGTGTGAATACTAATCGGCTTCAAAGTTGGGCTCTCGAAAGCTCAATTCTGGAAAATGAAATGGTAAATGGAAAAACCATTTCGGATTATCCCATATTGGAAGATTAAGGGTTAATTTTACAATATATATACAATACCAACCCATGTAGTTGCTAAACTAACATGTCCACATACATCTAAGAGTATTAGTGTGTACCACACACGCGCGCTCGCTCGTGTCGCGGGGCGGGGCGGGGCGGGGCGCGGGGTGCGGGCGCGGGTGCAGGATTTGGGGTTTGGGGAATGTCTCGGGTCAAATCCGAAAAGGGAGTTTTGTATAAAATACAAAAGCAGTCTCTAGAGTTTCCAGCAACTGAAACGCCAGCAATAAATGAGATTAAATTGTAGCGAGGGTGTAACTCCCAGAATTAATTGACTATTATGGTTGCGGTTTCAAGAGAGGCTATAAAAGGCAGCCCTCCCCCTCTCATTTCAGACACAACATTACACACAACACAAAGCATAAGCATCATACTAGATAGAGAGAACCGCACCACCAACAGCTCGACCTGTGGTTCGGTGCCGGTTTCCAGCGAGCCACTCTGAGACAGAAGTTGTACATTGGGAACAAAGTCCCGAAACCAGAAACCTTTAAAGGTGGTTCGGGAAATATTGTTTAAGGGAAACTGCCCAGCAGTTGCCTCTTCTTTTATTTCAGTCCTTTTAAATTCTGTTCTTACATTTCAGTATTGTTTTAATTCTGTAATTTAATTTCAGTCTTTTACATTCTGTAATTTAATTTTTCCAGTACTGTTTACTTTCAGTATTTACTTTTCAGTCTTTTCTGTTTTCTGTAATTTACATTTCAGTTATGTTATTTCTTTTATTTACAGAAACAGTCCAGACATTTAATAATCATACTATTCTGTCTGGCAGTTTCTTTTAATTGTTAAACAGTCCAGCAGTTAGTAATTATACTATTCTGTCTGCCAATTTTAAACAATTACAATTCAGTCCAGCACTTTAATAGTTTATATTAAATCTGTCTGGAATTTAAATTAGTGTAATTTAATTTTGTACGAGTCAGGAATTGTAATTTATATTGCAGTTGTGAGAAATAAATTGTTATTTCCATTGCGTTCATGTCTTTTAATTTATTGTCTTTTCAATTATTGTTTTTTTCGATATAGTACATAGCCAACAATCTTAAACAATATTGCTTTCTGCTTTTTACTAAAATTCGAAAAGGGAAAAGACTTCTTTTTTATTTTGTTGTAGACGTCTCGGAGTTTATTCTTGCAAAATCATTACTCGTTTACTAGAAATTTAAATTTGCAAATAGAATAACTACGATTGGTTTTAATCGATTTATTTTTATAAAAAAAAAAGATGTTCTTAGTGAAATCAAAAGTGATTTGATTTTCACGCTAGAATCTCTTTCAATTGTTTTTATTCTTTTAAAGCAAACTAATTAAGTTATAATTAGTATTTGCAATTAAGAATATTAGTTTTCTTGCGAGAAACTAAACGGTTTTATATTGTCATTTCAGATGACTAATGAGGATCAAACACTCATCGTTCCTTCGGGAGATGTGCAGGGCGCAGTTGTGATTGGCAGTAGCCATAACATTGCGAGCGCTGCGAGTGGGGGGCTCAGGCTCAGGATGAGGCCGAAGCTGCGGCAGCTAAGGCTGTGGCCAACGCCGCTGCGGCAGAGGCCGATGCTATGGCTGCGGCCAAGGCAGCGCTTGTGGCTGCGGCCAGGGCAAAGGGTAAGGCTCCGGCGATGCCGTCTATGCCAATGTTGCCAACCTCTCATCTAGAGAAACCGGAAAAGTTTAGGGGCAACAACTTCAATCGTTGGCAGAAAAAAATGCTGTTTTATTTAACTGCTCTTAACCTTACCCGTTTTCTCAAGGAGACTGCACCCGTCCTTAGCGAGGACGATGAGGACGTGCAGACGGTTTCAGCGGTGGAGCCGTGGAAACATGGCGACTACCTATGCCGAGACTACATCCTGTGTGCTTTGGATGACACTCTTTTCAGTGTGTTCGAGCCCAAGGATTCTGCAAAGGAGCTTTGGGAGTCTCTCGAAAGAAAGTACAAAGTGAATAATGCTGGTGCAAAGTAATTTGTCGTCACAGACTTTCACGAGTACATGATGACTGACGGAAAGAGTGTTATCGAGCAGGTTGAGGAACTCCAACTCATATACCATAGGCTTGAGGTTGAGGGGTTAGTTATTAACGAACCTTTCCAGGTGGCATTAATGATTGAGAAACTGCCACCCTCATGGAAAGAGTTTCAAAACTACCTGAAACACAAGCAAAAGGCTATGACATTGGAGGGATTCATTGAGAGGCTCAATGTTGAGCAAAGCAACCGCCGATCCGGAAGGAAAGGCGGTGGCGGAGCAGGCAACACGGTTGCCAAGGCCAATGTGGTTGAGGACGCTGTATCCAAGCGGAAACGCTTTGACAGCAGTGTCGGTACTTCTCTCATAAAGAAATTCATGGGATATTGCTTTGTGTGCAACAAACTGGGCCATCGTGCCGTGGATTGTAAGATGCGCATCGACAACCCCCCCCCCCCCCCCCCCCCCCCCCCCCCCCAAAGAGGAAATTCCAAGGAAAAGGGAGGAAGAGGGCACATGCTCAGGCAAATGTGGCTGAGGGAGGAGATGATGCTAGACAAGACTATATGCACCTGAGTGCTGTGGTCTCGGAAGTGAACCTGGTGGGGAGAAACCCAAAGGAATGATGGCTGGACACAGGCGCCACTAGTCACATCTGTGCCAGCAAATGGATGTTCTAGACCTATACGGCCGTGGAGAATGAGAGCTGTTTCATGGGAAACTCGGCTACTTCCAGGGTGGAAGGAAAAGGAACCGTGCTGCTGAAGATGACATCGGGAAAGGAGCTAACACTGAATGGCGTGCTCCATGTGCCGGAAATTCGCAAGAATCTGGTTTCCGGGTCTGTGATGGTGAACAAATGATTTAAACTTGTATTTGAATCTGCTAAAATTGTAATCACCCTTAATGGAATGTATGTAGGCCGTGACTATATGACCAACGGCATGTTTAAATTAAATGTTGGTACTCCGGCTCCTAAAGCCGAGTCTGCTATTGAGGGTACTAAGGCTGAGGCCAGTACCAAGAATAATGTAATCGTTAATGTTGCCCAAGTGGCCAATAAAACTTCTTTTGCTTATTCTTGTGATTCATTTAATTTATGGCATGGTAGACTAGGTCATGTGAATACTGGTTCAATAAAGAAATTAATATCACTAAATCTACTACCAAGTTTTGTCTTCAATAAACAACATAAATGTGAGATTTGTGTTGAGGTAAAATTAACCAAGTCTTCGTATCAACATATTGAACGAAGTACTGAACCTCTCGGTCTAATACACACGGATGTATGCGACTTAAAGTTTATACAAACGCGAGGAGAAAAAAAGTATTTCATCACATTTATAGATGACTGTACTAGATACTGTTATGTCTACTTAATGAGAAGTAAAGACGAAGCGGTAGAGAAATTCGCTCTTTATAAGACCGAAGTAGAAAATCAACTCAATAAAAAGATTAAAATGTTGAGGAGTGATAGAGGCGGTGAATACGAGGTACCATTTGCGTAGATATGCACAGAAAATGGCATTATACATCAAACTACAGCCCCATACTCTCCGGAGCAGAATGGGGTTGCCGAGCGTAAGAATAGGACGCTCAAGGAAATGATGAATGCTATGTTAATAAGTTCTGGGTTACCACAAAACATGTGGGGGGAAGCGCTGCTCTCCGCCAACTATGTATTGAACAAGCTACCGCATAAGAAGCATGATAAACCACCTTATGAACTATGGAAAGGCCATCGGCCGAGCTATAAATTCTTAAGGGTTTGGGGTTGTCTTGCGAAGGTCCTTGTCTCGCTTGCGATATGCATGTAGATACTATCATCGAAGCTCGAGAAGCTTCTTTCTTCGAGGAGATCTTTCCCCGCAAGTCTTCCATAAATGTAAAGACTGAGGAGTCAAATAGTGAGGAAAATGTGGGGTCAAGTGAACCGTTGGAGGAAGAAGAAGAAGAGCCTCGACGTAGTAAAAGGGCTAGAAAGGAAACGTCTTTCGGTTCAGATTTTGTAACCTTCATGATAGAAGGCAAACCGGCGACATTCAAACAAGCAATGTCATCCCCAGAAGCCCAATATTGGGAGGAGGCGATCAACAATAAGGTTGAATCGATATTACAAAATCACCTTGGGAACTAGTGGATCTACCACCCGGGTGTAAGCCACTAGGACACAAGTGGATCTTCAAGAGGAAGAGAAAGATCGATGGAACGATCGAGAAATACAAGGCAAGGCTTGTAGTGAAAGGTTTTAGACAAACCGAAGGTGTCGACTATTTTGACACCTATGCTACTGTCTCCAGAAAGACGTCAATCCGGATAGTCATTGCTCTCGCGGCACCGTTCGATCTGAAAACACATCAAATGGATGTTAAAACGGCGTTCTTGAATGGTAAACTGGAAGAGGAAATCTACATGGAACAACCAAAAGGGTTTGTGGTTCCAGGTAAAGCGCACAAGGTGTGTAAACTTGTGAAGTCCTTGTATGGACTTAAACAAGCACCTAAACAATGGCACGAAAAATTTGATAGAGTGATGCTATCAAACGGTTTTCGGATAAATGAATGTGACAAATGCGTTTACGTAAAAGGAAATGAAAAGGACTACGTGGTAGTCTTCCTCTACGTAGATGACATGATTATAACAGGGAGTATTGATAATATCAACTCCACTAAGAGAATGTTGTCACAAAAATTCGAGATGAAAGATTTGGGTGTCGCTAATGTAATACTTGGTATGAAAATTACCAAGACATCAGACGGATATGCGCTATCTCAGACTCACTATGTCAAGCAGATGCTTGACAAATTTGATAAAGATAGTAGAGCGACATCCAGAACTCCGATAGAGATCTCAACCACCCTGAAAAAACATTTTGGGGAGAGTGTGAGACAATTGGAATATTCTAGAATAATAGGCAGTCTAATGTACGTTATAAACTGTACTAGACTAGACATAGCCAACTCAGTGAGTAGACTGAGTAGGTACACTAGTAATCCCAATGAGGAACACTGGAAGGCCATCATGAGACTTCTCAGATATATGAGGTACACTGCCGACCGAGGGTTGCATTATACCAGATATCCAGTTGTACTGGAAGGGTATTCTGATGCAAACTGGATCTCGGATTCCAACAGTACACGATCCACTAGCGGATATGTGTTCGTGATGGGAGGAGCAGCTGTCTCGTGGAGATCATCTAAGCAGACCTGCATAGCCAGATCAACTATGGAATCTGAGTTCATAGCGTTGGATCTAGCTACAGAAGAGGCTGACTAGCTGAGAAACTTTCTAGAAGGAATTCCAATGTGGCCGAAACCTGTCCCAGCAATAAGCATGCACTGCGATAGTCAGTCGGCTATTGGGCGGGCGCAGGATCATATGTATAATGGAAAGTCCTGACATATTCGTCGGAGACATAAATCCGTAAGAGAATTGTTAGCTAACGGTGTGGTGTCATTAGATTTTGTGAGATCTAAGGACAATATTGCGGATCCATTTATAAAAGGCTTGACTCAGGTAGGAGTTGAAGTTTCATCGAGGGGAATGGGGTTGAAGCCCATCAAACTGGAAATCTCCTCAGAGGCAACCCAACCCGAACTGGATTCTCCAGCATGGGGTTCAATGGGAAAACCGAACTGTGGGGGTGACCGAACAAAGCACTCAAGAACTTAAGTTCCCAACCCATTTCTAGGATGAAAGAGTGATAGACCTAGACCATCTAAATGGTGAGCATGAGGCTCTTAATGAAAACAAGTATCTCGAAGGTCGAGAGGGGTGAGTCAGGACACTCTTGACTTGAAATCACCTATGACGAGTGTGTATGGCCGATACTATGTGATGAGCCATGGGCTAAATCACTAGAGCACTCGGTTGAATTTTGCCAAGGCAGTCCACGGCCAAATATGGACAACAACCAAAGGGCTTAGTGAGTGGTGTAGAGAGGACACTGTGTGAGTATTATCCTGATATGCACAAACGCTAAAGGGTTCAAGGCTTAAAGGCTACCCAATAGTAGCATATTAGATTTTACTACACTACGGCAGGTTCAAGGCTCGCGCTACCTATCCTTATGCAGTGAACTCTTGCGGTTCTCTCATATGCATTTAGGGGCATTTTTATTTTCAGCCAATTGTATTCATGTGGGGGATTGTTGGAAAAACATGTATTAACATGGGTGTTTCCGAATGGTCACATGACCAACTTCGAGTCGATATTACATGTGACAACACTGAGTTGTTAATACCGTACTCAACGTGATTGAGTAGCTCGTGTGATGAGCTTCGTAACGGTATATCGCATGACCTATTCGGAGAATGGGTGTGAATACTAATCGGCTTCAAATTTGGGCTCTCGAAAGCTCAATTCTGAAAAATGAAATGGTAAATGGAAAAATCATTTCGGATTATCCCATATTGGAAGATTAAGAGTTAATTTTACAATATATATACAATACCAACTCATGTAGTTATTAAAATAACATGTCCACATACATCTAAGAGTATTAGTGTGTACCACACACGCACGCTCGCTCGTCTCTCGTGTCGCGGGCTTGGGCTTGGGCTTGGGCTTGGGATTTGGGATTTGGGGAATGTCTCGGGTCTCGGGTCAAATCCGAAAAGGGAGTTTTATATAAAATACAAAAGCAGTCCCTATAGTTTACAGCAACTGAAACGCCAACAATAAATGAGATTAACTTGCAGCAATTTCAGGAATTAAGTGGGCGGATTCTGGGGGTGTAACTCCCATAATTAATTGACCAATTATGGTTGCGGTTTCAAGAGAGACTATAAAAGGCAGCCCTCCCCCTCTCATTTCAGACACAACATTACACACAATACACAGCATAAGCATCATACTAGAGAGAGAGAACCGCACCACCAACAACTCGACATGTGGTTCGGTGTCGGTTTCCAGCGAGCCACTCTGAGACAGAAGTTGTACCTTGGGAACAAAGTCCCGAAACCAGAAACCATTAAAGGTGGTTCGGAAAATATTGTTTAAGGGAAACTGCCCAGCAGTTGCCTCTTCTTTTATTTCAGTCCTTTTAAATTCTGTTCTTACATTTCAGTATTGTTTTAATTATGTAATTTAATTTTAGTCTTTTACATTCTGTAATTTAATTTTTCCAGTACTGTTTACTTTCAGTATTTACTTTTCAATCTTTTCTGTTTTCTGTAATTTACATTTCAGTTATGTTATTTCTTTTATTTACAGAAACAGTCCAGACATTTAGTAATTTTACTATTCTGTCTGGCAGTTTCTTTTAATTGTTAAACGGTCCAGCAGTTAGTAATAATACTATTCTGTCTGGCAGTTTCAAACAATTACAATTCAGTCCAGTAGTTTAATAGTTTATATTAAATCTGTCTGGAATTTAAATTAGTGTAATTTAATTTTGTACGAGTCAGGAATTGTAATTTATATTTCAATTGTGAGAAATAAATTGTTATTTCCATTGCGTCCTTGTCTTTTAATTTATTGTCTTTTCAATTATTGTTTTTTTCGATATAGTACATAGCCAACACACTTTGTGTTTGCAAGAGCTTTGGGGTTTACCCTTCAATAATTTCATTAAAATTAGACTGCAAAAAAAAATAAAAATTGTGCTGCATCTGCTATTTATGCTACCAGTTCAATATTTTTGCACTATTAGTCACTATAGCGCGTATTTAGTGTTTTTCCTTTGCACTATTAGTCACTATAGAGCGTATTTAGTGTTTTTCCATCCAAATAACGGTTTATTATATCGTGCTTTTTAAATCAATGATTGCCTTTCGTTATATGCTAAATTAGAAAACAATCCTATTCAAAATAGGATTTTATTCTAATCTTACTTTAAAACCTATTCTAATAATGAAAACTAAAAGATAGAATTAACTTCTATTCAGATTTCCTTTTAGGACTAGTCTTGCTGAATTTTCTTCTCCTGATGTTCTGCATCAGTATGAACAAGAAGAAAGGACAATTTATGACTCAATTCACCATTTAAAATTGAGAGAAGAAAAGATAAAACAAAACCACATACAAAAGAACAAGCAAAACATAATTCAGTTAATCTTACTTAGCACGCTTTATAGTGTACAGTAACACAAAACTCAGATGGAAGGAAAAAGATACTCCATTTTTTTCGACTTAATTTTCTGCGGTATATAATAGTTACTAACAAGTCTATGCAGGAACTTCACCCTTAGACATTAACATCTCTCAAAAGGAGGGATCAAAGGTTATAAACAGGGGAAAAGATCTCATGCATGCAGTTCTAAAGTAAAAGTAGTGTATGAAATAGGTTAGATGAACGGACTCGGCAAAACAAAAAAATTGAGCGACACGTAGGTGTTCGACACGGCAAAAAGGTTGACTTCGTGGACTCTTTTTCTATTAGGTAAGTTAACTTCGTTGACTTCATTCCAGTCCAATTTCATCAAAAAATGCCGTTCTTTATGTCAGTGTCCGAATAAATAAGGTACAAAAATTTCCAGGGCTGGTCATGGTGAATGGAAAGTTTTCCACAAAAATCAAATAAGTTTTTTTAAACCCATATTCTGCAACTAAAATTAGTTGCTACCTTGTTCATGATACGGTACATAATCCTGATAAATAAGTAATTTACAACATATGCAACAAACAACTTGGGATGAGTCAAACAACATCAGTAATCAATGTTCAAATCAAAGTAATGGGAATAACATCACAATTCTATAGGAAAGTGAACATGATCTTATTATATCTTACCGAAAGATCTACGAACTTGACGAAGATAATTAATATATATATATATATATATTGTCGAACTGTGGAAGGGAATGAACTGTACTTCAATCTGAACTCAGTTTAAGAGTTTTATTGCACGTGAGGAGTACTCAGAGTCAGAGACAAACTAGGAAACTGTACATATAAATGGATAAGAAGATTTTTTTTTCTTTCAGATTCGATAATTGACATTAAACTATCACGCTTTGAATAAATTCATTGACTCGTGATATTTACCACAAGCATGATAAATACTAGTTTTCGGAAACTCCAAACATGTGAATCCATTCGATATGTTATCAGAGTAATCCAAAGTTTTTCTTTGATTAAAAGTCCCCGTATATATATTTTTTTGTTTTTGGTACTGTTAAAATACTTAGTATTAAATGTTTTACTATTTCATGTTCTGGGGTCTGATTGTAACATTCTCACAAGTCTTAGGACTAATTTGTAATTAGGCTATACTATTATAATTAGCCAGTGAGATAATAGCATGTGGCAACTCATGAATTGCTGAGCTATTAAGCTCGTAACTGTATGCGAATTACAGTTAGAACTGAAAATAAAAGGCTACATTTTCTCTTTCTAAATTTCTTCATTTTTTCTTCATTTTTCTTCGCAAATGCTGAAGTTCTTCAGGTACAAATATTTTTCTAGGTTTTTCAATTATGACTTTATCATAAGAAAAGAGAGAACAAAAATAAACTGTGAGGCAAAAAAATTCTAGTCGTGTTTCTTTTAGATAGTATGAAGCTTAGATTCAGAAACATGAACAATATCTGTCATTGATTAATTGTTCATATATTCAGTGATGACTAATAATATGAGCAAATGATGACAGGGAATCACGTACCATTGACATAAGTCAACGAATAGCAGACTGGCCTAATGGAAATTTTCAATCCAAGTAGACTTCCTTAGCGAAAGAAGTGTTCGGACATATAGCTCCAACATTGCCAATGTTAAACGCGTGTTGAGAATAATGAGATTGTAGAATGCTCGCCTAGTAGCGCAAGACTTCTCTCTCAGCTTGGAATTGATTACGAGATGACTCATTTCCTCTTAATGGACGTTATATGTTCCACTATTTATTCAGTTTAGTAGTTTCCATAAAACTGAATATGCAGTTATGAATGTAGTCATGTTTTATATATGTCGGGATTTAAACAAAGAGATGTAGATGAAAGTCCCTGTGTGATTTCATGTGCTTGGATTAAGTTGTAACATCTGAGACCCAATAGGGAGTCACACAGCCGAATAACACGTGCGACGGCACGTGTTATTCGGCTGTGTGACTCCCTATTGGGTCTCAGATGTAACAACCTAGACAAAATCTGACTTAAATAATACACAATTTAAAATAAACTTCTCTATTAAACAAGCTTATACTTTGATAAAACATTTATAAATAACAATTTTACTATTTTATACAACTCAAACGATACCTTTACAACATACTAACTAAAAACAAATATAATCGCAACGGAATCAAAATAATTAATCCTACGAGGTATGTCTGGTCCCGACTAACTCGACTTCATTGCTAAATAACAGATCGCTTTCCTAGCAAAAATGTTTTAAAACGAGAAGGGTAAGCTAAACGAGTTTAGTGAGTAATAAAGTATTACAATAATAATATGGGACAAAAATAGATTTTAATCTTTCTTTTCTTTCTTAGAAAATGTAGTTTAATTAGACTTAATAAAAATTGCCAATGCATGATAATATAAACCCTTCTTGAAATTTCAATTTAAAAATTATTAAATTAATATATATCTCAACGTTTGAATTTTCTTTTATTATTTCTTGTCGGACTCGCCGAAATAAAATTCATTCTTGTCGGACTCCCCGAAATAAACTCCATTATTGTCGGACTCACCCAAATAAACTATGTTCTTGTTGGACTCCCCGAAATAAACTACTTTCTTGTCGGGCTTCCCAAAATAAACTAATTTCTTGTCGGGCTCCCCGAAATAAACTACTTTCTTGTCGGACCACCCGGAAATACATTCATTTTTTTTCGGACCTCTCCGAAATAACATTCTCTCTCCAAACTTATACGTGAACCATATAATCTCTTTTTATTAATTTATTTTTCTTAAAATGATGTGAAAATTAACAAGTAAATATATAGATACTACTTTAAAAATAATAAAAACTGGAAATACTTGTTGAAAAAAATACAACGGGATAATTTATAATAGAAAGACAAAACCACTCACATATATAGGGATCGAGACGGAAACATTTACTATGGAGAAGCTATTGGTAACGGCTTAATATTCAGATAAAGGCTTCTGTCCTTGCACAATAACACCTGACTTGTTCTTTTAATCTCCTACTATCTTCATTCTGTTGTTACATACGTATATATTTAATCTAGTAATTCTCACCATCTTCTATACATATATACTATTATATAGTGTCCTAATAAATATTAGACTAACTCAGGAAGAAAAATGTATCACCTTCCCTTTCTATATATAAATTTAGGCATACAAATAAAATGAAACGTAAACCATTCATTAGTGATATTAATTTATTATTCACATCAGTTACGTTTAACAACCTGTATAAAACTCAAAAGTAATAGTATCTTCACATTCTAGTTACACGTTCTGTCTGTAAATTAAGTAGGCTCTAAATTATGGTTATCACTAACATTTTATTTTAGGCTATTACTCAAGCCGTTTCTCATTCTCATTGTTAGCCTAACACTCATTAATTAAAAAATGTAATCTCAAACGCTATGTACACAATTATTAATGTTCTTACATTCGAATACTATAATTCTCTGATTGCCTAACGTTTGGTCTCTTCATTGTAATAATACCATTTCTCTTATCACTAATAATACGTTATTGGAGTACAAATCAATTTGCACATATTACTAATTAGTAAACATACCGGGAACTTATCAAAATCACGGTAAGGTTTTAAAAGTACAATAAAATTACTAGTAAGTATATAAAATAAAATATGGGATTTTACACAATTGGTTTCTTGCCATGAAACATGTTATCAATTAACCGAGACATTCACTATATGGATTATAAAATCTGAGCGGAGGTGGTATCCCGCTTAAAGTGATTACTTGATCGGCTTGGGATACGTAGAGACACGTTTTATGTCCTTGCGTGTTTATTATGCGATTTACTTTTGGATTTGCCTTCGAGATGAAGGATCATGGGAAAAAACGGTTGTGACTCGGCCTGAAAATCGAGTCCCGTAATGATTGAATCTAAGTCCATGATTCGGACTACACCCAGAAGGTGTTATGACACTTTCGTCCTCATGACCTTAACCGTCACATTCTCCCATGATCGTTCGATCACTAGGCATTGATATAGACCCATTCTCTCCCTTATGTGACGATGAAGAGATATTGAACCATAATGTTCATATCTAAATATAATAAGCGCATCATTGTACATGGTCTAAATGTGCTAGAACGAACATATCGTCTGATGTGAATAGTATAGCTCGACACAGCACTGCGATAACACACTGCCATCGAAACGGCATTAAAAACATTTTTTTGTTACCTTAAATGTACTATGGAAAGGAGCTTGTTTATCTCATTTGCGTCATCGAGTGTACATAACCCCTTAGGTACTCGAATTAAGGCAACATTTTTTCGGTTATACTGATGCCAGTTACTTATCTGATCCGCATAAGTGATATTCCTAGTATGGTTATGACTTTACCATTGGGAATAGGCGATATATTGGACGTCTTGTTAAGACTCCTAACGAACCACTCTGATCTACTCGTTCTCTATGAGACGACTAGAGAGCGTATATGGATGCGACCTGATATTAGCCATATCTCAAGTACATGTCTTATGTCTCACGATCTATTTGAGGACAACTTGTTATTATCGATCATGAGTGACATGACTAGATTGTGCGATTGAGCATATCTTGTCAAAATGAATCTTCACATATAATGTACAAGAGCATCCCGTCGAGTGCTCGTTCCTATCACATGATTAGATTTTATCGCACCATGCCATGTGTAACTAAAATGAAGCATCCACACAAATGCTCGTATTATTTTTTGGAATATGAAATCTTTGCACCCATTTGTGTGTAAGTTAGAGTGGCATCCAGAAGAATGCTTATTTGTCTTGTATAACTACTTATCCGAAATACTTGCATCCAGTCATATGCAATTAAGAAGGAGCATCCCAATGAATACTCGTGTTCATTAATACTTGTGAGTGTACTCTTTTATCCTTAGACCAAGAGTTTGTCCTACTGGTTTTACCTTGGCCAGGTTTTAACGAGACACATATAATCGTACATTCGTGTAGAATTTTGTGGGCTATATGAGTTACTTTGATACATTTTATGTTTAAGATGAATTCTCGCACCCTCTCGTGTGAAAGTGAGGGGGAGCATCCCGATAAATGCTTATGTACTATTTTTGTCCTTAGTTCAAGGGTTTGTCCCATTGGGTTTATCTTGACAAACTTTTTAACGAGACACATTTCTAAACCCGTTATGACTTAAGATTGCCGAGATCAGGGAGAATATCCAGTTGTATACTTCTAACCATCGTGCACTCTTTTGTCCTTCGATCAGAGGCTTTTCTCACCGGGTTTACTCTGACAAGGTTTCGATGAGACACTTCTTATATGGTTAGTTCACCTGCTACTATACTTACCGTCATGTACTCTTTTTCACTTGGACCAAAGTTTTTTTCCACTGGGTTATATTTGGCAAGGTTTTAACGAGTACAAGTTTAGTAGTCAATTTTATATGCGCACTTATATTGTATAGTGCTTCGGCCTTTATCATTCGCCAACACCATTTTTCTCCTAAGTGTCGGATTTAGTCACATGTTGGATTTTCCGAACTTATGGTTTTTATTAGTTAGCATTAGCGAATGAATATATGCTTCGACTCGACCCAGCTGCTCATCGCGTTGTATGAAGACAAAGACGAAGAATTAAAGATATCCAATGGGGAGTGTTGTATGTTATTTATGGATAGTATTGGTGGGATTTACTTAGGTCCTAAATTAGGTTTTTACTTCTTGTAATTACCCTAACCTCTACTACATAAAAAGAGTTAGAGTTCATTGTTTATGACACTTATCAATGAATAAAAGCTCTCGTTTTTGTCTCTTTTTATACGTCTCTCCATATATCTATATCTCGATAATATGTCGCACAACAGAATTGATGTTGTTTATAAATGTCCTATCTTTAAAGGATGCATGATTAATTTCCTCCAATGTAGATCATGGGCGTATTCTGATCACTGTTTTAAAAAGTGCCCTTCTATAGTGAAAAAGTTTGATTCAAAGCTCGATAGAAGCTTGATTCAAAACTCAATAGAAGCTCGATTCAAAGATTAAAAAGCTTGCTTTTTTGCTTTTCAGCTGCTAAAATCTTACGAAAATTCTTTTAGCATATTTCTTATAAAAACGTTTTAGCTAAAATTTCGTTTTTTTAAAACACTGATTGTGGTTGTAGAGATGGTGGCACATTCATTTTGAATGGAAAAGACAAATCAGTAAATCAGAATTAATGTCATAAGATACTCAGAGTAATGCTCGTTTAGGCCTCCTTTGGTTGCATATGTATGTTTGGTTACGAAATTTGTCCTTTAAAAGCTTGGCTGGTTGTAAGCCCATGGTTTTTTGAATAAGGAAATGGAAATTTAAAGTTGGAGGTTGTTTTATAGGTAACACCAAGTAGACTCTTTTCATTGTAATTTTCGTTTATCTTAAATACAAGCTGTGAAACTTTTCTACGGGATACTTTCAAAATATCAATTTCACCTTGGAACCAACGTTAGTCTCTGGCTGCATATCACAACTCTGAGTCTGAACAAACACCATAAAAAGTGTACACACTACAACAAACTTAAGAATTATGGACAATATTTTTAGAGATAATCAAATTTTGTTTCAAAATGGTAAATTTTCGGAACAAAAATAATATTTTAGACTCAAATAAATTTGGTCACAAATCTAACTTTTAGTCAAATAATTTAAATTTTTTTTTGTCTTTAAAGACAATCTCATACGAAAATAAGAAAACAATTAAAATTTGTCTCCCAATACTTTTTGAGACGAAATTAAATTGTCTCATTATGTCCCAAGGTGATTGTTTTTTGAGACAATTTGTTTTTCAAATTATGTGCCTAAAAGTTAGATTTTTGGACAAAATTTATTTTTGTGTCGAAAAGATTATTTTTGTCCCGAAAAGTTATCATTTTGAGACAAAATTTGATTGTCGCTAAAAAACTGTCCCTAATTCTTAAGTTTGTTAGAGTGACATAATCAGAAAATCGGTCTATGTGATCAACATCAAATCCGCAATGAGTACCAGAATCTCTACTTAATCTCTGAGTGTGGTATCCATTTTATAAATTACAAAGGACAAATAACAAAGTACATTTACTGAACTAATCGCCTCAAATTCATACATGTATGAGTTTGGACTAAGATAGGAAAGATAACAGCTAGGAGAACACACATTTAATAATAAACTTTGACATATTAAAACTACAACTATAACAAACCTCTGGTTTGTGTTTCCAAATCTTTATCACATGCAGTTCACATAGCTAACTAGTAACCTCTGGTCTGATAATACAAATTTTGCGGGATGTCAGAAATTGGAGTTTCTTTACCTTTTCATTCTTCTTACTTGTTATAGTAAGCACAGTATTTACTAACATGCAACAAGTCTGTCTAGAGAGGATTGAAGATTTCTAAACAAAGGAGGTGATCATCAGCAGTCCTATAGATGGCGAGTGACACAACACTCACGTTTACAGAAATCTTATTATTCACTGTGTAAATGTGGTGAAAATAAGAAAATTAACAGCATACAATATAGGAACTATACCATTTTTCCATTTTCTTTTCCACCAACATGTACCTAATTGCAGGGATCTATTTATGATGTACCTTATTTAATTTTCAGTGCCCATCATAACAAGGTAATGTGGTGTTCATTGAGTAAATTCTATATTACGGTATTACCTGATCACCCAATTAAAAGAAGCAAAACCTTAAGTATCAATCTTGAAAATACTACTAATCCACTTTCATTAGTCGTTCACTTCTTCCATGCTGCCATTACCTCGCCGCCTCTTGTTATTAAATCCTATGTGTCACCCTCACTCAGTACTTTCAAAATAGAAAAGAAATTGCAATAATAAAACCGTGGCTCGATTGGTTCAAAAGTGGATTTTCCAGTAGGAATTGAAACCCAGGAGATACAACTCGCATGTGTATTAGAGTTGTTCCTGCTGTGACTTATTATATATATGATGAAACGGATGGAAAATCTGATGTTGTCGCGACTTGCAATATATGATGAAAGTGATAAAAAGTCAAGCAATCAACATATCACTGATAATCAATAGTCAATAACAAAAATAGTTCGACATCAAACACAGGGAAACGCATATCAGAAGTCTATAAAAATGTAAGGTTTCAAAAGGCGCTAGGCGGGTTCTAGGCCGAAAGGGTCCGCCTAGCGCCCAATTGGCCGCCTTTTTACTGCATAGACCGATTTTTTCCCGCCTAGGTCTGCCTAATGCCTATGCGCCTAGTCCCCGCCTAGTGCCCAATGACAGCCTAGGCTGATTTTTGAAACACATTAAAATGACAAATTATCATGTAGTACATATTTTGAGACTTGACTAAACATTTGGGGTTAAATCTCTTTCAAGATTAAATACATACGCTTAATAATTTTACTTTTTGTGTTTATTGTAGATGCTACATCGATTAAGTATCGGTTCTTAAATAGAAACAAAAACTTAATTCTGATAACTAAGACTAAACTTTAGAATTACAAAACAACTGAACACGAAAAACAAACAAGATATCAACAAAAAATAAGCAAAAACGGATATTAGAAGAGTACTGATAATAATATTGGAGAGTTTGTGAGTACCATTAGAAGGAACAAAACCTCTTCTAATTTAGTTTCCCTGCTTAAGCTTCTTTAACTTTTCTATTGTATTCCTTCCCTTTTTATTTAGCACAATACCAAAAAATAAGAAAGAACAAAGCTAATAGAAGTACTAGTTAAGGCTAGGGTTGGAATCCGATAGGCTATATAGAATCATCCATCTTTTTCAACAATTTCACGTGAGATATAAATTCTTTAATCTTCATCAAAACGCTATCACTTTGAGTAGCCGCAACAATAACCACGCTCAAAATACCATACCACCACAATATATTACTATTACTACCGCCAAAAGACGCATCATCATTGTCATCTTCTTCTCCGGACGAGTTATCTCCATCTCCACCACCGCCACCGCCTCTTTTTCCACCACCGACGAGAGACTTTTCTGTATCTCCGGTATAGATAGGGGGAGTAATATAGTAGTGTAAAGAAACCCTAACGGGGTGTACTGGTGGTCCTGAGGAAGAAATTGCTATTTTCTTTTTCTTGAGGTATTGTGATCGTGGCAAAGATGGATATGATATTAGGTTAGGAGTGTAACAGAGTAGAGAGGCTGTCATTTTAAACACAGAGAATTTTAGGGTTTGGTGGAGCTTGAGAGAGAAAGATAAATTGTAGGGTATATCATACTATTATACTATTATTTATGTGGGCTTATAAAGACTTGAAATAATTATTTATAAAAAAATCATATTAATTTATAAAATTACAAAATAGTAGTAAACACTTTTACACAGGAATTAAAAGAAAAATAATTGCCATCAAATTCCCCTCTCTCTCCCTCAACCATAATTGTCTCTCCCATCGAAGATTCTACCATAACGGATTACATATTTTTTATTGGATTCATACCCATCGGGTGGGCAGGTCCGCTAGTATATACATATATGTCCCTTAGTAAGTAAGTGATAATTACATGAAATATCTACCCACTAAAGAGTTCTATTCAGGAAGACAAACAAAATCTCGCTCAATAGAATGCGAGTATTTCTTATTTTATTTCATCTGGTCCTATAGTAGTTGGGGAAATTGCACATGACTATAATTTAACCAACTTATTCAGCAATAATAAAATTCTTTCCATCTTTTTTTTTCACTTTAGTCGAAATTCTTAATATATACTATTAATTTCAATAAAAATACTATCAAATTAAAGGAAATTACTACCAAATTCACTAAAAAAGACTACTAATTCTAATAAAAACACTATCAAATTCCAATAAAAATACTATTATGATATATATTTTTTACTAAAAAAATTCGATACTACAGTATTATTATCCGATACTACTATATTTTTATCCGATGCTACCATATTATTATCTAATACTACTATATTATTTTCGTTGAATTTGATATATTTTGACTTAATTGAAAGTAAGATAGAAGACCTTTACTTTTGCTAAATAAGTATAGGAGATTGTACAACTTAATTTTCCCTAGTTTGGGGATACAGGAAATTCACCAATTCCCATTAAATCAGTCAAGCCAAATTATATAGAAAATTCATAATGAGTCTTACTTTCCAAACTATATTTTTAAAGAGTATCACTCAAGTCTTTTTCACTGTTAAGCGACTTTTTTTATTAGAAAGTTGTTTTTTTTATCGTCGAATGACTTTTTTTCCAACAAAAAAAGGACTATTTTCACCTAAAAGCGGATTTTTCACATGAACAACGATTTATACATCAGAATTAAGTTTTTTTCAACAAAAAACGGCTATATCACATGAAAGCAACTTTTTCACTAGGAAGCTTATGTTTTCACTTTGTAGCAGGGCTTTTTTAATTGTACATCATTTTTTTCTTGGGAAAAAAGATTACTTTAATCAAAAAGGCGGTTTTTTTCATAAAAAAATGTCACCGAAAACACGTCTTTTTCAGGAAAGGAGACTTTTTTTATTGTCTCACGACATTCTAAAACCAACTCACATACCACCTGAATCGGAAAACAACCGAACCTTAGACCTTCTTTCAACTTTAGAGATTCCTATTTCATTCAGTTCTAGCGGCTTGACCAGTAACCATTAAAGAAATTTAAAAACCCATGGTTTCCCAGTAGAACCCTATTTTGTCCAAATTGTCTAAAAAGTTATAAGAACTATAAATTAATTTATTTTTAAAGTAATCGTTACCAAATTGATGAATTCATTGACTTTAGAGAAAGATTATAAATAAAAAGTTGGTTAGACTCCTCTTGATTTGTTTATGTTCACTAAAAGGATTATTCATATTCTATTCGGTAAAAATACGTTTAGTACATCAAACTATATTACTGTTAACGATTTGGGTATCCATATTTCAACTTTTCCAATTTGGGTACACACCTTTCAACTTTCCCAATTTGGGTATCACACTATAAGAAACTGTCCAATTTAGGTATCAATGTATAAATTAATCACGGAATCATGTCACATGACAGTACGTGCTTAATAAATTTGAATGTGAGAAGGTAATTTTGTCATTCTGTACCAAAATATATAATTATAGAACAACGTTTCCCCAATAGTTTGGAGTATCAAACATATAAAACCCATATTCTATTCATTTTATTCTAAAAACGAATAATCATGATTTGAACGTTAGACAAGCTGAACATAATTTTGTTCATGAATTATTTCTTGAAGTTAACGCTTTAAATAAATTAAGATAGTTGATCATAATATTTTCTTGGTATGAAAAGATATATTTACATATGTATCTTTTTTAGTATTGAAACTATCTACACTTAAAAAATAATCCTAACTAATCTTTGAATTTATTTATTTATTTATATAATCGGAGGGTAAGAGGCACTTTTTCATTAATGACAAAATGATCAAATAGACCGGGTTTTAGCCTTTTGGTACCCTTATATTGTTGGTTGTTTGTCGATTAGTATCTTACATTGTTACTTTTTCCACTCAATACCCTCGAACCCTCGATTAGTATGTTTAACATGTAGTATAAATTAGGGATAATTACCTATTAGTTACATTTTTGATAGTTTATCCCAAAAAAGTCACATATTAATGTTTGTATCCCTAAAAAGTCACACTTTTTTTTTAAAATACAATCAATTTATAAAATTAACATTATAAGAAATAATACATATGAAAAAAATAAAAATAGTTTCAAAATTACACAAAAAAAAATAACAAAAATTAGAAAAAAAATGCATAAAAATAAAAAAAACCTCCTTATTTTCACAAAAAAAAAAATAGTTTTTTCACGAAAAAATGTTCTTTCACAAAAAAAAAGTTCAAAAAATAAAAAAACCCCATAATAAAAAAAACAAAATAAATGAAAATTTCAAAAGTGGATATGGGTCCATAAAAATGAATAAAAAGTGTACGAGTTAATAAAAATTGCATAAAAGTGGATATATGTTAATAAAAAATGCATAAAAGTAGATACATGTAAATAAGAAAGTGCATAAAAAAGACATAAAAATAGATACGGTTTAATAAAAAGTACATAAAAATAGCATAAATTGTGCATAAAAATTGCATAAAGATGCATAAAAAATGTATAAAAGGTGCATAAAAATGTGCATAAAATATGCATAAAAAAAAAAGGTGAATAAAAATGCATAAAAAGTGCATAAACTTAAATAAAATGTGCATAAACTTGTATAAAAGGTGCATAAAAACTTTATATGGGTTAATAAAAGTGCATAAAAGTACATAAAATACGCATAAAAAATATATATAAAATACATAAAAATGCATAAAAAGGGCATAAAGTGTAAAAAAAAAAATATATATAAAAAGTGCATAAAATTTTTATAAAAGTGCATAAAATATGCATAAAAACGTATACAAAATGTATAAAAGGTGCATAAAATTGTATAAAATGTGCATACGGATCGATAAAAGGGCATGAAAGTGTTAAAAACTATATGAGTTAATAAAAGTGCACAAAAAATGCATACGAGTTATAAACGTGTATAAAAAGTACATACGAACCAATAAAATTGCATAAAATGTGCATACAAAATGCATAAAAAATGCGTACGAGATAATAGTAGTGTATAAAAAGTTCAAAAATTCTCAAGATCCGAGTGGATTCGAACCACCAACATCACAAACCGTCGGGCTCAAGCACTCTTACCATTTTGAATCTACGGATCTATTTAGCCAAAAAAAAAAATATATACGGTCTACAATGTAAAACACGCAACCAATCTAAAACACGCAAACTAAAAGTACATAAATTTCAACTAAATTTACATAGAACTCAACTTAAAATACATGGGTTTGCCTAAAGTGAACATTCAACTAAAAAATACATAGGTTTCAGGCGAAAGCTAAATATAGCTAAACTCATAAGCATTTTCTCAAATGGTTGGCGTGTACATACTTTTTTTTTTTTTGGCCAAGAGGTTATTTTTTATTACAATGAACTGTATACAGTATCGAAATTTACATTTGTAGAAGATATAAAAAGCCCAAAATTTCAACAAAACTATGGATTAGTCCCTATCCTCGTGTGAAATGAGACAACCTCGAATAACGTGACGCGCCTGACATAGAATGTTAAAGACACCCGCGAGCTTATTTCTTTTTAGATTTATTCGAAGTCATCAACCCAGAGACCTTCAATGAGTGGTAAGGTCCTTCATCTGTGACTAATTCAATTCCCAAACATCCTTTTTCTTGTAGAATTTGGCTTATCTTCTCTATCTCATCTGAGCTTAAATTCCAATCAAAGATATCAAGGTTTTCTTTCATTCTTTGCTTGTTAAAGCTCATCACAAGAACACTCACTCCTTGCTCAATAACCCATCTCAGACAAACCTGTGCAAGAGATTTTCCTTTGGCTAGGGCGATCTCTGAGTGTTTTGCAGTCCATTACACTCCTCATTCCTCAAAAAGCTCCGTCCAAAGAAGAGTAAGCTGTGATATGAATACCCTTTTATTCAAAGATTGAACTACAAATAAAACAGTGTCGAAATTTTATTCATCAATCGGTTTCAAAACAACCAATTTAACATTGATATTCCAAGGCTAGTTCTTCAAATATATTAGTTAATTCGATAGTATGTGAAAAGCCCAAAATTTAAACAATCACAACCTAAATTGAATACAGATACATACATATACACAGAGAAATATAAAGGGAGAATCTCCTTGAACCTAAATACACATAAGTTGATATACATACATATACATATATATATATATATATATATCATACTATTAATATATAAGTCAAATCAAGAGAAATGAAACTGTCAAATTTTGTCAATTTTTTCCAAAAATACCTATATTCTAATTTACTAATTACTCATATACCATAATGCAATTTAAATACATAAATAACTAAACAAATATGTTACTCCTCACACATACTTCTATTACTCATTATATACGATTATTAATTTAATATATTCATTCCATCATTTTTATTTTTATTTTGAAAATTTTAAATTCATTTGTCCAGAATCATATTTATATACGTATCGCACACGCAACACGTGGGCAACGATTACTAGTATACAAAGATACATACATATAAACATAAAGAGAGAGAATCACTTTGAACCTCTGTTTTAAAATTCGCGCTACATAGCGCTACGTAGCGCGGAATAGCGTTTTTTTGGTAAAAAACGCAACGAAAAATCACGATTTTGGGTGGAATTGCGCTAAAATCACGTTATAGGGGACCAAAAGCGCAAAAAGCGCGAAATTCTGGACCAAAAGCGTAAATAGCGAGTTAAAAAAAAAGAGCGGCTCTAAATAATTAATATATATTGTGTAATTTTCATAAGTGTCTGTAGTCCAGATGGTTGAGACAGTGTTGTAATTTCCAGTAGACCCAAGTTCAAAACTCACCAACAACAATTTTTTTTTTTTGATTTTTTTTATTACTATCTAATATAACTATACATTTTTTTTTATATATATTCTAAAGTTTAGTGCATATTTAGGCAAAAAAAAAATACACCGCAAAGCGCTATATAGCAACGCTATTAGCGCTTTTAGCGTTTCTCTCGAAAAAACGCTACGATAGCGATAACGCTATTTAAAACACTGCTTTGAACTGATCCACCTGCTCCTCACCTGACACATCATCGACGAAGTAGGAGACGTCCGGTCGACAGATTCTTGAGATTGAAAGCGGTGAAATCGAATTCTTGCGAAAAGATAAATCTCTCCATTGTTGATCGCGATAGAGAGAGAAAAGATGTACTGGTTATTTGATTTTAACCGTGTATTAGAAATTAGATTTAAGAGTATTTATATTATTTATAAAGTGTGATCAATTGGGAAGACTTATCTTATGTGTGACTTTTTTGATATTAAATTTAAAAACTGTGATTAATTACGGATTTTTCTTGTAAATTATAATGAATCTGACAATCTATAACACATTCTTTTAGGGGGGAATTAAGTATTGATTCATGAAAACAAAATTATTTAATGATTGGTCACTCTAAAAAATTTAATTAAGTATTGATCAATTATTTCTAAAACTAATTAAGTATTAGTCACTCAATTACCTAATAAAAATAAAAAAGGCATTAAACCGAAACCGCCGGTGGTTATTAGCAGTTACTTAAACTGCTCCATTTTGGAACATAGATGCTAAATACGTGGCATCATCTCATCCCACCCTTTCTATTTGATCAAACGGCTAATAACATACTTAATTAAACTAATCCTACAGGTACTGATACTACATCGTTCACATATACATACATAAATATTACTAGTATATATAAAAACAAACAGGTTCATTTCTCTTTCATCTCTTCAATTAGAACCCTAGATTATCCCACATTGTCGTAACGTTGATGATGACTGCAACTCTTCGATTAGCAAAGTATTATCACATTACCAAACCGTGGGTTAATCCGTCCCAACGCGTTTTAACCCGCAATATATATAAAAAATAATATATATATATATATATATATATATATATATATATATATATATATTTTATCTATACATTGTGTGAATTTAAAGATAACCACCTCCCGGTATAATTATATTTTAGTTTTCTTACATGTTGTGAATGTTATAAACGTATTATGATTTATTTTTTATTTTTATTTCTCTTTAAAACATACAATTTATTTTAAAATTTACGCTGATTGTGCAAACTATAAAAAATAAATGACCACAATGAAAACTTAAGAATTAACCCGCCCCCACCCGCCCAATCCGCAATTTTTTTTACAGGTTGGATTGGGTTGGATTGGGGTTTTAATTATAACAGGTTGGGCTGGGTTGAGATTTAAATTTACCAATCCGTCCCGCAATTTATTCCCAGCGGCACTTGAGACGACGATGTTGTGTTTCACCGCATGAAGAGGCCCTATTGCAATATTTAAGTAGTCTTCATCCTCCGCTCCGAGCGACATGCTCAAGATATCAACACCGTCACCGATCGCATCATCGAAACCGGCCAATATGTCTTCGTCATAACATACGTCGTAACACACTTTGTACATGGCCAAACGTGTGAGCGGGGCACCACATGAAGCGGTTCCTTGGGGATAACCTTTGTAATTTACGGGGACCATTCGACCTCCCACAACTGAGGTGTGGGTCCCATGACCATCATTGTCGCGTGCAGAATTAAGTGATCTAAATGGCGTGCTTGTACGATTTATAGAGTTGCCCCATCTTCTCTCCAAACCGTTTAAGTAGAACCTAGCTCCAATTATTTTTCTGCAAAAGGAAAGTATAGCTTCTATCTATAAACCCATGATATAGGTACGCAAAGTATTATTCCGCAAATGGGTGAAGTACAGTTATAAATTTATAAGCTCATGTAAATAAATGTACATATAAAATATTTTTCTGTAATACTGTCAATAATTATTGTATATATAATATATTCGCAACAAAAAAAAAATTATTCTAAACTTAGATGCAAGTCAGTTTCTGCTGAAAAAATTATTTGTTTTTTTCCGTAATTTCTAGTTTTACAACAAAATAAACTGTAAAATTGAAATTTATTTTGTAAGCCGCATTTTCATCAAACTAAGTTTATAATTCAACTGTTTCCATTGTTCTTTAATTCTTTTAACGAAAAGTAAAAAAAAGTCAAGTGTGGATAAAAAAGTCAAACATGTAACCAAGAGTTTCGAGTCGTAACTGTAAAGTGTGGAAATGAGAACGGTTTCAAAAAATTGGGTCTGAAAAAAGATTTCCCCCTTTTTTCTATTCATAAGCTCTTTTTGGACATGAATCCATTGTTCTTTGAAACTTAAAAAAAAATTAAAATTTAAAACTAAAGTATAATTAAATGCTATAAACACCACTTCCGGTAAATAAAATATATAGTACATTTTATAATGGTGGACAGGTCTTTCATCTGGTATGTGTTGAGAGACCGTAACACATTTCCAACACACCCACGCACACACCAATACAGATTTGAATTTCAAATATGCATGTGTATTTAAGAGATAAGAGATCGAACATTTACTTGTTACAATGTGAAGAGTTGAAACCATCTCCATGTTGACAAATTCCCTTCCATCTCTTCGGAATCGGATCCATCCCTTCGTCATGGTAGCTCTTTGATTCTGGCCAAATACCTGAGGAACAGTATACTTTCTATTATATTTCGCCAAATAGTTGGTAAAGTATTTACATGTAGCCGATTGCTACCAACGTTTTCAGTTAAACTTTTTTCTACTTGATGATAGATAAATGTTAGTTGTTACCGATAAAAAAATACTCCATAATATTGTTAATTGGCTTCAACATTCATATTCTAAACTTAGATGCAAGTCAGTTTCTGCTAAAAAAATTATTTGTTTTTTTTTTTTTGTAATTTCTAGTTTTACAACAAAATAAACTGTAAGATTGCAATTTATTTTGTAAGCCGCATTTTCATCAAACTAAGTTTATAATTCAACTGTTTCCATTGTTCTTTAATTCTTTTAACGAAAAGTAAAAAAAAAGTCAAGTGTGGATAAAAAAGTCAAACATGTAACCAAGAGTTTCGAGTCGTAACTGTAAAGTGTGGAAATGAGAACAGTTTCAAAAAATTGGGTCTGAAAAAAGATTTCCCCCTTTTTTCTATTCATAAGCTCTTTTTGGACATGAATCCATTGTTCTTTGAAACTTAAAAAAAAATTAAAATTTAAAACTAAAGTATAATTAAATGCTATAATACTATAAACACCACTTCCGGTAAATAAAATATATAGTACATTTTATAATGGTGGACAGGTCTTTCATCTGGTATGTGTTGAGAGACCGTAACACATTTCCAACACACCCACGCACACACCAATACAGATTTGAATTTCAAATATGCATGTGTATTTAAGAGATAAGAGATCGAACATTTACTTGTTACAATGTGAAGAGTTGAAACCATCTCCATGTTGACAAATTCCCTTCCATCTCTTCGGAATCGGATCCATCCCTTCGTCATGGAAGCTCTTTGATTCTGGCCAAATACCTGAGGAACAGTATACTTTCTATTATATTTCGCCAAATAGTTGGTAAAGTATTTACATGTAGCCGATTGCTACCAACGTTTTCAGTTAAACTTTTTCTACTTGATGATAGATAAATGTTAGTTGTTACTGATAAAAAAATACTCCATAATATTGTTAATTGGCTTCAACATTCATATTCTAAACTTAGATGCAAGTCAGTTTCTGCTAGTATACTTTCTATTATATTTCGCCAAATAGTTGGTAAAGTATTTACATGTAGCCGATTGCTACCAACGTTTTCAGTTAAACTTTTTTCTACTTGATGATAGATAAATGTTAGTTGTTACCGATAAAAAAATACTCCATAATATTGTTAATTGGCTTCAACATTCATATTCTAAACTTAGATGCAAGTCAGTTTCTGCTAAAAAAATTATTTGTTTTTTTTCGTAGTTTCTAGTTTTACAACAAAATAATATGTAAAATTGCAATTTATTTTGTAAGCCGCATTTTCATCAAACTAAGTTTATAATTCAACTGTTTCCATTGTTCTTTAATTCTTTTAACGAAAAGTAAAAAAAAGTCAAGCGTGGATAAAAAAGTCAAACATGTAACCAAGAGTTTCGAGTCGTAACTGTAAAGTGTGCAAATGAGAACAGTTTCAAAAAATTGGGTCTGAAAAAAGATTTCCCCCTTTTTTCTATTCATAAGCTCTTTTTGGACATGAATCCATTGTTCTTTGAAACTTCAAAAAAAATTAAAATTTAAAACTGAAGTATAATTAAATGTTATAATACTATAAACACCACTTCCGGTAAATAAAATATATAGTACATTTTATAATGGTGGACAGGTCTTTCATCTGGTATGTGTTGAGAGACCGTAACACATTTCCAACACACCCACGCACACACCAATACAGATTTGAATTTCAAATATGCATGTATATTTAAGAGATAAGAGATCGAACATTTACTTGTTACAATGTGAAGAGTTGAAACCATCTCCATGTTGACAAATTCCCTTCCATCTCTTCGGAATCGGATCCATCCCTTTGTCATGGAAGCTCTTTGATTCTGGCCAAATACCTGAGGAACAGTATACTTTCTATTATATTTCACCAAATAGTTGGTAAAGTATTTACATGTAGCCGATTGCTACCAACGTTTTCAGTTAAACTTTTTCTACTTGATGATAGATAAATGTTAGTTGATACCGATAAAAAAATACTCCATAATATTGTTAATTGGCTTCAACATTCATAGTGTTTTAGAAATATTGGAAATGCAAAACTGGTATTTTATGGATGTGTTTGTGTGTCAATATGTATATGTACCGAGAAAAATGTCAAATTCGAAAGAAACAAACATAATATCAACTAAGAGTGGTTTAATTTTTCCTCTTTGTAGACTACTATACTAAAGAGCACAAGCAAGTAAGGTCAACTGATTAGGGATTTATTGTACCCGCTTATGATGAGATTTCGATCTTTGCTAACACATATAAATAAAAAAACATGTCCCAACATATTTTGAGGCACCTTTTTACTAGGAACTCCAAAAGTTCCTAACATAAAACTTCAAAAGCTAAAAAACCCCTCGTGAACTGGTTAAAGCTCACAAATCACACACAAATGTGACAAATCGCAAAACATAAACCTACCCAATGTAATGTGTATATTTCCCTTCCTAAATCCGGGAAAAGAAATTGAAAGATTTTTAAGAAGTTTACCATTGATATTTTCATGTCAATTATCAATGAATCCTACCAAAAGTGATTTATCCACTCAGATATTTTTCTTCAAGTAGGCCAATATTAGGGGTGCATTTTATATCAATCATGATTCATTGATTCCATCTGTTAAAGTGGCTATGGTTATAAGCAAAACCGTGAAACGGATCCACATTGTGTGGATCGGATCGGTCTGGATTAGAAGGTATAAAGATTAAACTTGCACTAAAATAAATCAAAACTGTTGCTAACGAATCAGACTCAGATTCAATATCATAAATCCAATCCAAACCGTCCATTCTTGGCTGCAATCGTATAGTTACTAATTTATTATTTATTATATATTAAGATATATCATATATATATATATATATATATATATATATATATATATATATATATATATTATTCAGAAGAATCTTAATTTTAATTAATGGGATGATTCTAGTAATGTATATATGTAATTGATAAAATAATTAAACCAATTACCAAATAAATAGAAACGGTATATTTACAGTATGAAATCTTTAGAATTTGAGGTTAAGGTTTTTTTTTTATTATGTTATGGAATTTTAAGAACAATTGGTTTGTCTATTGTTTAATATTATTTAATATTTAAGTTGATAAACATTGTTTTAAACAAATTCACTTCTCAAGTCTCCGCAAATGTATTTTCGGCAGTATGCCAATATTACAATTTGTGTACTCTTTAATAGTAGCTATTTTGGTTATTTTTATCACAAAATAAATAACAATCTTGGCAAATAGATTACCGGTATCCAAGAGGCCTGCAATGATGTTTTTCCCGTAATCAGCTTTTACCAAAAGGTCATTTTTGTTGATGACATTTGTTTTCTCTGCTTCTCTTACACCAAGAAACTCCCAAGACCTTATGGTATGCAGTTTTTAGGTTTTGCTTGGGAACACGGATACGACATCGTCCATTTCTGCACAAAACAGAAGAACAAATTAACCTGTGTAATTATATTCCAACATGAGTTCATTTACCACAATCACAAGTTCACAACAACATAATACGTGTTCATCTTCCGACCTAAATTAGTTTTAAATTACCCAAAATGAAGCGCAAGTTTGTCTGTGATTTTTTTATCTGTTAATTTTACATTATTGTCGTTTTAGAATAGTCATGTGATAAAAAAAACACTTATTTTAACCAAAAACTAAAGGACAAGTCCAAGTTAAAGGTGAGGTGAAGTGTCTTAAGATCTTCCTAGTCAATCCGAAACAAATGGGATATACTTAAAATTTTAACACCTCCAACATGGGGATGTATTTTTAACAATTATACATAAGATTGAATCAAGTACTACAAACTTAATATTTTGAAGTATACACAGAAACAAAAATTCTGTAACTCAAGTATTTGTCCAACATATAAATTAACAAAACCACCACATAAAATATTTTATAAGTAAGATTGCAAACACAATAGGACACCAATGCGAACCTCGAAACTAAACATTATTAAGAAACAATACTAACACAAAGTATCTTTTGATAAAACCTAATAGTTTCTTCACAATCCTTTGCTTTATGTAGTAACTCACTCAAAACATCGGTGGCCAGTCGATGTCTCGTGCATAAGTCAATATTAAAAGAAAAATAAAAGTAAAATCCACTTTATTCATGAGTCGTATGATAAAATCATTTATCAATGAAAAGTTACTGTATTGACGAGTAGTTACAATATTAAAAGAAACATTATTAAGAAACAATACTAACACAAAGTATCTTTTGATAAAACCTAATAGTTTCTTCACAATCCTTTGCTTTATGTAGTAACTCACTCAAAACATCGGTGGCCAGGTCGTGCGTATGTCAATATTAAAAGAAAAATAAAAGTAAAATCCACTTTATTCATGAGTTGTGTGATAAAATCATTTATAACCCCCAATGAAAAGTTACTGTATTGACGAGCAGCTATCAATTAAACCAAAAACACAGATCAAGTTAATACACTTCAAAAAATTTGAGAGAACACCTGCTGTAATCACAATGACACTAACATATTATTCAATTGCAACAGCTACCTTTAATTCTGATAACTTACTGTATAATGAATGACAATAGGTTCATAAGTGTCCTGAGCCTTAGTCGAAAGCTCGACAAGTTCCTGCTGATTCAAGTTGCTATTAATACAACAAAGAGTCAAACTACTAAACATTGTTAAGCCGACATTAAGGAACATGTCCATGCTTAATAAGTTAACTATGAGCAATTCAAACTTCTCTATAATAAAACAAGAGTTAAGCTGATCAACATTGAAATGAATAAAAGAACCAAACAGGAAACTGATTAATGTTTTTCATAACGGCTAAAACTGCCTTTTTAAGTACCAGGACAATGTCTTGAAAGAAAACTACCAATATTGTTTCAGAATTTACCTGAACGTTGGTCGAAAAGCTCTAACATATATATTTATATATATACCGACTGATAGAAGATTCGGCGTAAAAACATGTCATCCATATTTCCGACATCATGTCTCCAGATGTTCTCTCCTTGATGGCAGAACCACGCGACCGAACAATGTTTGAAAAGAAACAAATCTTGAGCTATGAGAAAATCTAGGGCAAAGACAATGTGATTTATTCTCCCTGTTCTTAACTCGCTCACAACCATCGATGGCTAATCGATGCGTCTTGGGTATGTCCATATTGATAGTAAAACAAAGTAAACTTTCATTTGAAAATTATTCATGACTAACTTTCGAACGACAATATTCCAATATATATATATATATATATGAAGATTGCCCCATTACAGTATGCTTCGAATGCACACTAGTAATTATTATCACCAATATACACACTTGTAAATTTCCACCACGGGCTCTACTCTACTGTAACACTGAAAAGTGTAGAAAATTACTACACAATAACTCTGCAAGAATGCAAATAAATAAAAGACAGAAACTACGAGACCAAAACTGATCAAGGTTGTAAAAAGGCATATATCTACTAATGTTAGCACATCTCCACATAAATAACATGAATTGCCCAAGAGTTTGTCAAACATGTCCAGTGTACTTTCAAGCAAATAACCAAACACAATACATGGATACATAAAGTTGAAACTTAAAACAGTTTCGTCTATAGCATGTTATATACACATCCAATACTTGTCAGATTAATAATTCCAAAAATAAAAAATACCCCACAATCCAACAAATAAATAATTGCGAATCAGCTTCGATAGCCGAACTCAAATAAACCAAGTACATGCATATAATAACATTGCTAAATCAACAATCAGTCAAATAGTTGACCGCTACTAGGGTTCGTTCAACTACCGCAACTAAAGAAATCAAATACAGACATATAACAAATAAGAACATGTAACAACAATGCTAAATCAACAATCAAGCAGATAGTTATTAAAGTTCAATTACCATTGTTAAATCAAAGCGAATGCGACTACTGACAAATTAAACACCTGATAACCCCTTTTTTATTTCAACCTCCGAAACAACTATATAAATGTTATCAATGCATACAGTATTACTATACTCATTCAAGCCATGACATAAATAAAAACTCCAGTTTATAAGTTAGAAAATCATTTCAAAACCAGTACTTTTATATATATCAACGCCAACATGAATACCGGTAGCTAGTCGGACTCATGCGTTCGTCAATAAAAAATAACACAAAACCTTTCATTTGAGTGTTATTTCGGACTAACTTCCAAATAAAAATTCTTTTCAAACCCTCTTTCCTTTCAAAAACTACAAAAGGCAATAACATTCTACACATTCATACAATAAACAAGTCAAACGCATAACAGATTGTACCGCCTTCGGTTCCTGCAAATGTTAGCACAATATGTATACATACAAGTTATCAAAAATTCATTTAAATCATGAGACAGAATATTATAGATAATCAAACATTTCAATGAGTTCAATTTAAAAATGCCACTTATCACATAAGCATATCTTTTTAAAACAGACAACTCACCATAGTAAACAAACATACAAAGTACAAAAAGCACACACATTTCAGTGCCTCTCCTCGAGCACCCACACCCTAGTTTTTACCAATGCACACCTACCTAAACTCGAGGCCATCTAAAACTGTTAACCAGGTTAGCTCTGATACCACACTGTCACGCCCCGATTTTACAGAAAACCCGGGACGCGATTTTAAAAGAAATTAGAGAAAAAAATTTGAAAAACAAGACTTCTGATCACCCAATTTTTAACACATTACACGAAAACAGCTCAGAACATCTACAATATATATTTACAAAATGACACCAACTCGGCCTCAAGTATTGTACTACCTCGTACATGCCAAACCACCGGCTATAAAACACAATAAAATAGAAAAGAAAGGAACAACAAAGCAAAGAGTGAGTCAACTAAACTCGCTACATAAATGTCTACGCTAAAATAATATAAAATTACGAAATACAATATTGAAATCTTTAATATAAAAGGTTCATCTTGTTACTTCTACACCGCCATGACACTTCTGAACCTCAACTACTAACACCAAGTGGCGTGACTCAACCCATGACTCAAATGTGTATAAAGTCAGAATCACAGTGCCGGATCACTCCTCAGATCCTGGATCACTACTCAGATCCACGTATAGAATCAACTACTCATGAAATCTATACGCTGGCTAACACCTCCACGTATGGCCATACGCATTGTCGTATATCCAGTGGACATCAGGCCCCGCATGGATACGTGGGAACGTAATCCCTAAAAGAAATGTAAAAGACCGACACCAACTCTATGACAACAACTGACTGACCACAGACACATCTACCTCCGCCAACCCCAATTAAACTCCTCATTTTAGTTCATTAATACCATATAAAACAGTAAAGGTTTTATATACTTTAAAACAACAATTATTACTCAACCATAAGCTGCAACAGTTCAATAATCATTGAAAAATCCCGCTCAAATAACATAGTAAAATAATATCGGCAACCTCAATAAGCCGATAACGATTTTATTATACTACTACTGGATATTGAATTTCAGATATCAAATAATAATTAACATTAAATAGCAGAATTTATTCTAGATGTCGAAACTTAAGTTATCAAATAAACAAATAGTATAACTTCACATAAACATGCTTGAAGATTCTACTGACTGGTTTCAAAAATCAGCCATCAAACTATAATTATCATAATATAAACTTAAAGAAAAATAATATGCAAGCGTAAGCACGTATATAACAGGCTTAGTAACACCCATTTTTAATACCGAAACGGTACTTGGATCGAAGCTAATAGATTTTACAAATGAGCTGCAACGAACAAGTAACGAGGAGGGCTGAGACTTCTCGCGCATAGCCTCAAAACTCAGCTTAAAATCCACTTATGATCAACCCATAAAAACCCGAAAAGAACCAACTAACAAACCAAGTATTTCAGCTTTTAAAAGAGCTCAGAACAGTCTGGAAAGAGGAAAGAAAATACCAAAAATATAGCTCGATACAGTCTCCCTTGCGATAGCTACTCAACGGAGAAGACGGATTGAAAAACGGATGACTGGTTTGAGAGAAAACGAGGTTTAAAGAGTGTGTTTATATGTTTCTCTATCTCTATCTTCCTCTCTCTCAGAATATCTCTCTGTATATATCTACGTTTTTTTTTTGTATAAGCGGTGTATTGGTGTATCTATATCTGTTAGAAAGCTGAAGAGCTGAACACATAAAAACAAAGTGGACCCCACTTATTTTATTACTACTCAAGATATTCATACATATATATCCATTTTGTTTCCATTAAATTTTAAATAATAGTTATATAAAGACATTTATTTATTCAACAAATATTATAGTATATATTTATAAATGTACACTACAGGGGCATTACAAAAAGAATTGGAAGAAACAAGAGACACAAGGACTAGCAGAGGCCAGAGAGAGAGAGACTTGTCCTGTTAAGATGATTTCGGAATAAGAAATATGCAGATACATCAAATCATGCTTACATGGTTTTATTTCATGAAACCTTACATCAAATCATGCTTACATGGTTTTATTTCATCAAACCTAAGTAAAGTCCACCTGGCAATTACAGAGCGGGAGTATAATTAAGCTGATAAATTTAATCATGAAATATTACATCTGTTAGTTGACTACTTGACTGTTAACATCAATATCTAATTTTAGCTACGATTCATTGTTATCCTTCTACACTAGCTTGGCATTATTCTTAAAGCTACCATAATACTGTACTAGGACTGGGTTGGTCTATGGTCAAGTAGTTATGCCAAAGCACCCAGTTGACTACTTGACTGTAACGTCAAAATCTAATTTTAGCTACAGTTCGCTTTTATCCTTTTATACGCTTGTTATTATTATTAAAGCTTCCACAATATAATACGGAGTACTACACTAGGGCTGGGCCTCTGGTCAAGTAGTTAAACTTAAGCCAAAGCACCTAGTGTCTTAGACTAAGACAGCCTTTCCGAAATTGTGAGATGTTTTGGGAACAATCCAAAAATTGTATTTTACAGGGTCAACCCTTATTAAAATCAACTAATATTTTGAAACCTATACTTTCAATTTATTCAATAAAATAATATTTAATTTATAATCTACCGAGTAACTTGTAAAATATTTTATAATTTTTTTCTAAAACCAACTAATATAATAAAATATGTACATTAATTTTCTCAACAACAAAGGTTCATTTATACTCCTCATCCATATATTTAAATAGTACATTTAAAAAGAGCTAATACAACGAGCAACACAGAAACGAAATACTTCAAAATAATACATTGTCTTAATACGCATATGCATAAATGATATTATAGACCAATAGTTCTCATTTTTAAGTCTCAGCAGTCAGCAGGATGAGAAAGCATTAAAATGGAGTTTATTGCGGACTAAACTGTGACTAACAGGTCAGTAGTAATTTTACAATTGTTAGAAAAGGGATTGCGACAACGTCAAAGGCCTTACAAGCATATTATTAAAGGAAGGAGAAGGGAACAACTCAAATTTCGGAGTCACAACTCCTGTTATAGGGGAGCAACAACTCAAGATTAAAGTAAAAACTACAGAACAACTTCGTTTTAGCTGTTTTAATAAATCATAAAAAGAAAATCCTAAATATTTATTAAAACAAAAAATACATTGATTAATTGAAAACATTATTACTTAACTGGAAAAACTATCTTTAAATTTTAAAAGGTTTTTGATTGAATTAATTCTAAAAATATATCAACTAAAAACACAGTTTTTATTGATTTCTTAACTACTACTTTTTTTTCAGGGGACAATCCCCTTGAGAATAACGGGGAAGACTTCCAGAAGACAGCAACAAACAAATGTCTAGTCTGTTCAGAAATTGTGATGGCACTTAAACTTTAATTCCTATAACCAAGACAAGTAAATTTTTTAAAACATTGTCATATGAAGTGACCAAAACTCTTTTCACTCGAAAAAACTTTCAAATATCAAATGAATTAACAAGAGAATAAACAAAGCAAAATTCAAAGCTATTGCTATAGGGATACAGTTGCGGTTCACCAAACAGAAGCAGAGTACACAACGAAAACGTCCCAAGGTATCCAAACCCTATCAGAACCAGCAACCAAAACCTTTATTCCACAACCACAAACAACTAAAAAACTGAAACCACAAGCACAAAGTAACCTGGAAATGTTAATCATTTGTCTAGCACAAAATAATTTGATGAGAGAAAAGAAAGGTCACATTTCACATGTAGTTAGCAGATGTCTTCTCACCAAAACAGACATCAATTGCAGTGCTAGCGCAAAAAGTACAAAAGGTAAGTTAAAGGTAGAGGAGAAACAAAGATAATAACCAATTAAAAAAATACTATATTTGCAACAACAGAAAAATCTTACAAGAACAATTTGTCATTATTTTACCAGTCACTCTTAAAAAAAAGTGTAGAGTATTATAGATACAGCCTACGCTAAAAGTTCAAATACTTGAAATTAATAAAACAGAAAAACGATATAAAATATTATGGTATTACTATATCAAGATAGAGTTGCACTCTAATTCAAAAATAATGATTTATGCTCATAAGATAGACAGGGGTGCTAAAACTATTACTTGCTATATAAACTAATGACTGGTCTTATCTTGAGTACATGTTACAGTGACATGTAAAGAGAATCAAATAAGCTGGCATTCATACAAAGGTATTATAGATACAGCCTACGCTAAAAGTTCAAATACTTGAAATTAATAAAACAGAAAAACGATATAAAATATTATGGTATTACTATATCAAGATAGAGTTGCACTCTAATTCAAAAAAAATGATTTATGCTCATAAGATAGACAGGGGTACTAAAACTATTACTTGCTATATAAACTAATGACTGGTCTTATCTTGAGTACATGTTACAGTGACATGTAAAGAGAATCAAATAAGCTGGCATTCATACAAAGGTATTATAGATACAGCCTACGCTAAAAGTTCAAATACTTGAAATTAATAAAACAGAAAAACGATATAAAATATTATGGTATTACTATATCAAGATAGAGTTGCACTCTAATTCAAAAAAAATGATTTAAGCTCATAAGATAGACAGGGGTACTAAAACTATTACTTGCTATATAAACTAATGACTGGTCTTATCTTGAGTACATGTTACAGTGACATGTAAAGAGAATCAAATAAGCTGACATTCATACAAAGGTAAATTCCTCGCAACAATATTTGAAGCTAAGTATGGAAAAGAACAAAGATTCTAACAAGTAAGAACGACCAAAACCAAACATCCCAAACACGGAGATCTCTACTAACCCTCTAAGCTCCAAACTGAAAGATAAGCAAGAAAAGTTAAATGGATGTTATCTAAACTAACACTCGGGAAGAGAGGAATACAACCAACAAATGTTTGATTTACCTTATCCTCCACGTCATCATATCATGGGTTAGCTTCTGTGAATGGAACAAATAAGATGTGTCAAGTTAAAAAACAATTAGCCATGATGTGGGGATAATATTCCGAATATTATAAACGAGATTAATCCATTTTTCGCTCCATAGCTTTTTAAGTAAATAAAGTCTAAAAAAAACAACTTCTAAAGAGAGAGAGAAGAGGCAAAATACTGAAGGAGAATCACATTTCTATTTCCTATTTCCACAGTTAGAAGAATGACAGACTATACAAGTTTTAAGCAAGGTTTCAAATGGCGCTAGGTGGTAGGGGGCGCCAGGCGTCTAGGCGGCAAGACCATTTTTTCATAATTTTCTTAGACATTCATACAATAAACGTGTTATAAATAAATTTACCAACTTAAATTGAACATTTCAAGTCTATTAGCCTATAGTTATACTATTAAAATCCATTTTTTAAAGTATTGCTGAAAATAAAATGATAGAAAAAAAAAAGAAATCATAAACTTTTATAATTATTTTTGTTATTTCTAGGTGAGAGAGTAAAGTTAGTCTAATTGAGGGTTTTGAGTATTAAAAAAAAATTATTTTTTTAATACTTTATACATGCGTCGACCAGAGTTGACCTGCTTGAAAACGAATTGAATTAGGCCCGGCGGCAAGCTGGCACCTAGGCCGATTTTTAAAACACTGGTTTTAAGATCAACTGACCTTAAAAGAAATGATGATAATATGGGTTTTAAAGAGTCCAAATCTTCTACCCGCTATTCTCTACCCCTTCCGTGCCCCTTTACTTATTTTATCCAAAAAAAATTTCTAAAAAACTTGAAAAAAATTGTACAATTACTATGATACATGTATCAATACATTCCAATAATTAACTTTAAAAGAAAATATCCACACACAATTTATTTTGGAATAAATGTATAAATTAGTGTAAATTAAACATTGAATATTAGAAAAATCGTCTAAAACAATATTATGTCCAAATGTTTTAAAATTTGAATACAATATAATATAAAAGCTTATAAAGTTGCGGAATAAGTTGTGAAAATTTAAAATTTGAGTGAAAATAAGCAAGGGGGAAGGGGGTAGAGAATAGAGGGTTGAAGATTTGGACTCGGTTTTAAGAGATCATAAAGAAGAACCCAACGGAATGTTTAACTGCTTTTCTAGGCTCCTTTTCAAAATTGCAAGCCATTTAGATAAGAATTTTAGCCATATCTAAAATGTGATGGGCACAAGATACAAAAACCTCTTTTATATCCACCAGTTTAGTAGAGTATTGAAGCTATAGTTAACAGAGTACTAAAGGCAGTAAGCAATAGCAATCAAATTTAGAAGACAAAATTTCGTATCAAAAAGACTTGAAAGGAAAGAAAAACATTTCAAATGCATAACAGCTACAAGGCAACAAGGCCATGAACTGAACGGATATCTTTAAGAAATACTTCCTCCGTCCCAAATTGTTGGGGTTATACGAAACTACGTGCAATTTTGACCGACAAATAGCTTATATTTAGAAGCAAGTGCTTCTAAATATGACTACTATGAAGTTAGTATAGAAATAGACTCCCAAATTAAGGTGAACATAATAAATAATAGCAAAGCAGACTAATTGGAAGCTAAGGCCGGTGATGTCAGAAATTATGTAGCTAATTAAAAAGAAAAAGGGTATTGAGATTACATACCCTCAGAGAGGCAAATTCAACTGCCGATTATCTTGCAAAGGAGGCAAAAGATAAGAATCTCCAAATCGACTCAGCAAACATGGAAGATTTTCCCAAAGAATCAGGTGAAAGGATTAAAATGGATTCAAAAGGAGTTCCTAATTTAAGAGTAGAAAAAGACGAAGAAAATACATCAAGGAAATTGGAGATACGAGAAGCAACGTGAGACTTTGAATTTTGAAGGCCGCTGCCAAAACTAGGGCTATGGGAAGAGGAGAGAAAAGGAAAGTCAAAGACAGGAAGATGGCGTTAAGTACAGGAACTCTTAAGACTTTTAGTTTTAGATTTCTTATTTTAGTCCTTATGTTTTTATAGAACTGCTGCGACCGTCTCAAGTTTCATTTTATTTCATTTTTAGTTCCTTATTTTCCTGTACAAACTGTTGTAGTACTTTTGTGGGGGTTTTCATCCACGTTAATTTTAAAATCAATTAAAATAAATAGTGGGTATTTCTCACCATTAATTAAAAAAATCCATTACTCATTCAAGTACAAATACATATCACATTAAATCACTCAAATTTATGTTGATTGCGTTCTAATAAACATTTTTCCAGGCAGCTAACGGGCATGAATACATATAAGAAAGAGAAACAACAAATAAAAAGAGAAATGCACTCACCAGTATCGGTTATCTCTTCAGTTTGGTTAAAGTGTCTATTCCCAGCTTTTTTGTCGCTATGATTGCTCAGCCTTGATTCCTGCAATCTTAGACATTTCCTACATCCCTACTCTATATGGAACTGGAAGTTTCTAAGAGGTAAAATGAACCAAGGATGAACAATACGTAACAACACAACTAATATAAGCAACCTGAATGCAAGCAAAAGGAGAACAAAACTTTTGTTCAATACCAACTCTTATCATTCCAGATTCCCTTCTATCCTATTCTCTTAAATATCCTAATATAGAGACTTTGAAAGCAGAACAAAAAATAACATGGAGGGACGGAGGAGAGATGGATGGAGAAGAGGCATGAGATTGAGATGAGAAAGCATATGAAAAAAAATCATGTAGGAAAAAACTGCAGGCAGGAAAAAGTTGATGATTTAAAAACAAGTAAAACAACTACTAGACAATTATTTGACACGGTATAAAATCCTACCAATGAAAATAAGAGAATAACTGATTAGGTTAATAAACTTGGAGATAAGGTTCGGTTAAGACTGCAAGCAATCGGGACTCTAAAAGATGTAGGTTTATTTTATTGATTTGATGAAAGCATGGATTTTTAGAACTCAGACATTAGAACATCAAATATTTGAAAGTATACTAATACCAAGAAATAATCAAAAATAAAACTAACAGACAAACAAGTCCTAGTAGTAAAAGATTTACCTTACAAAAAGGATGATTTCCTAGAGTCCCTGGGAGATAAGCTTACTTGGACGATTCCCTAGGCAATCATTGACTAGTGACTACACAATCTGCAAAAAGAAATGCAAATAAGGAAATGAGCATGCAAGGTATCTGAACTTCCTATACCAGAATTACATAAATAAAGGCACTTATTACATAACATGAGGATCCGAGGTCTGAATCTTCTCTATCTCGTCACAAACAAATGGAATATCTCTCAAGCATCGTGTGCTCCATTGACTTCCATGTTCCAACCTCAAGACATAAAGAAGCCATATGTCCAGATGTTATAAAAAAAACCATCTACGCCTAAAATCTGGAAACTAAATGACCAAAAAAATATTGAAAAACAGATGCATGGTCGGGACATGATAAAGTGCAAGACAATTTCCACCCTTCATTGTAATCGACTCTCATCCCCCCCTCTCCAAAAAAAAATGATATCCAAAATTTAATCAAACAACTTAAAAACAGATTTTGAAATGAAGTTAGAACTCAGATTTATCATGAGAGATAATCAAACATTTGGTATAATGGGAGGTTGTGGAAATAGGTATTTTGATTCGAACAAGATACAAATTTCCATAGACATGAAAATCAAATACTTCGCTCCATGTAAGTCCAAAACATCACCCATTATTTATTAAAATTAATTATACAAACTTGTTATTACGGTTACCATACCAAGAACTTTATTTTACATTACATTCATCATGTTGCACAACGAAAGGATTACAGCTTTCAAGGACACTACTTTCTAGCGGTCTAGCCTATAAATCTCAAAAAATTAAAATTTATGAGACGCAAACCACCACTAAAACACGAAAATCAGGTAACATTGAACAAATAAAGAACAGCTGGACAGATCGATATGAGAAAATTTCAACTTAAGAAAGGAAACCTTAATGCAATATAGAGAGGACTCGTAAAAGTTTAAAAAATTAAAAAATCTTGAAACTTGCAAAATGGATGTTTCCCTAAACAATTGTCAACCAAATATTTAGAATGGTTACCCTTCATGATAACTGGTTTGCAAACATTAATTTAAAGACAATAGATATTTGAGTAAAAGAAAATGAGCACATAAACAACTAGACATGTTATCTTTATTGAAATCCCAGAAGCAGAAAAGAGAACTAAAACAAGTTTCTGTTGCAACCAAACATCTAATTCGGTTTTAATTTATATACCAATTTAAGAAGACCAACTTGGACAAATAATCAAGACCATGTGTCCTGTGCACTAAAAAATCAACCACAAACTTGGACAAATCAACCAAACAGTACCAATCTACATACTGTGTCCTTTTTAAGGAATTTGCTATAATTTTGCTTTTAAAGCTAGCTCTTTCTGTCTATTTGGCCTAAATAAAAAAATACGCTAAAAAATAGTCGACAAACTTTATTCCAAAACCGAAAAAAATACTACATTTTTGCTTTAAACTGCAACCAAACACCATGTCTTTATTTGTCTTCTTTCGTCATATATTTTTAAATGCATAAGGTCCTGTATGAATAGCCCTACACTAAAATAAACCTGGTTCAAAGCTCAAAAACTCGTTCTTACCTGTTTATGCAAAAAATCTTTTCTGAAAAGCTCAAGGAAACTGGCAGTTCTATTTTTTTAACGCTTTTTCTTTCTGACGATCTCGTGTATTAATACACTGATATACAGTAACAGAAAAGTGAAGGAGTTTGATTGTGGTACCTTTTTATCATTAACATCGTGTGTTTGCTTAGCAGACTCGGTGCGCATCTCACGCTTGATGATGGATTCTTCTCATTCATTTCTCAAACCATATAATGGCAACCCTATCAGGCATAGTAAGACGACATGCAACAATATAACGGAAAGAACCAACATAAACTTTTGGGTAAGACTAGGGATGGCAATTTCGCGGGTTTCAACCCGACTCGATCCGACCCAACCCTATGAGAAAGTTGCACATTTACCCATTTCACCCGACCCATTAGACCCGTTTTTAAAAAATATTTTTTTTCCTTTTGAAAAATAAATCTCATAAATGTCAAAAATTTCAAATAAAATTTGTTAGTTAGATTAAAACATCATTTGATTTAGAACTATAATATAAAAATAATATAAAAGAGAGAGTTTAATGTATATGAGAGAGAGGAGAGAGAGTCTTAAGTTGCACTTTTACCCATTTAAACCCGACCCGAATAGAATTGTACTTTTACCCGACCCGCGGCGGGGCGGATGGGGTTGAAACCCGCAAAATTGTCATCCCTAGGTAAGACCAATAAACACCACTGCCAAATATTATCTAGAAAAGTGAAAGATTATAGCGTATAGTATTCTTGTGAAACTAGAGTATAAGAGTTGTCTAAACTTATGACAAAAAATTCAAAAGAACACACATTTTGAACAATAGCATTGACATGTTCACCTTATGGTTTTGGCAGTGGAAAGTCGTCGTTTGTAGTTTATAAATTCTGACATTTCTATTCTTCAAAATATATCTACATAAAAAGCACTATTCTGTCCCGTAAGTATAAAAGAGTCAAATTTCTTTTTTACATACCACAATGAACATAATTTTTACTACATGGTACAAAAACAAAAACTGTAACGTCTTTGGTCGCAAACAGAACAAACCCATTTATTGAACCTTGACCAAGTACCGTACATGCAACATATATATATTGGAACTAAAAACATAGCAGCAACCACGATGGCAGTCAAAACACGCTAATCCACTGGGTTTGCAGTTTTAGAAGGCAACAGAATGTTAATAACAAGTAATAAACAAGAATTAATAAATTTATTATTTGGTTTCTAAATATACTATTTAAAACACTCAAATCTATGCAAATCGTGTTAGGTGATATATTAAGAATTAACACTAAAAAAATTCAAAATGTTCCTTCTTTAACTTTAAAATTCATAAACACAGCAGAAGGCACATATAGGAATGTGATTATAAAACAACTAACCTGAAAGATCTTAATATGTAAGATGCAATGTTTATAGAGCTTGACGGGATATATTTTCCGTCAACTGAACCCAAAACCTAGTCAGCCTCCTTTCAGAATTGCACCAAGTAATTCATTGACAATCAATACTATCAAAAAAAATGGAAAGACGGAAAGCAAAGAGAGAAATAGAAGTCAGTTTCCATTTGCCTACCGTAACAGGAAGTAAGGTAACAAGTGAGTTAACAAAAAGAATTCAAATATGAAGGATAAACGGTTTAGAGATAGTGGTGGAAGATTGATGCTCCATCCTGAAAAGACTCTTGAACTGTATGAACTAAAATAAACTTTTGAAAAAAGGAAAGCAAGTAGATAACACTTGTCGGAAAATAGAAGTCTGTTTCTGTTTGCCAACCAAAAGGCAAAATTAGGTATTAAATGAGTTAACAAAATAAAAGTCAAATATGAATGATATGCGGTCTAAAGATAGTGGAGAAAGGTGGATGCTCTACCTTTAAAAACTCCTGAACAAAATGTACTTAATTTCAACAAGAAGCATTTCTAAGGGAAAGAATGAAATGAAATAAACATAGAAAGTCTACCTTAAAAAAACAGTTGGTTATTAGGCTCTATTAGTCCTATCCCTCATAACTGTAAAGAAATATTAAGCCCACAAAAGTCATTTCTAGTTGACCTACCTACTCATAAGCCATAACTGGAAAAACAAAAAAATCACTTATCTCGGTTAATACTAAAAGAGATTATATAAGGTGACATGGCAAAATGGCTGAGAAGTAAGAAGTCGGAGACATACAAACATAATATGTGATGAAACAAATGGCTTGCCCTGATAGGCAGAGCACGGTTCCGGATAATCAGACCTCCCCATCACCAATCTTGTCACTGCTAAGTAAATAAAAAACTGACTGGCCACAAGTATAAAAAGATTAAAATGTGATAATTTGACTAGCATAATATAATTACTCGACTAGCAGATGAATTTGCGTGTGTAATATACAAGAGCAGAACTTTCACTGGCGTGCAAATAAATTAAAGGGGCAACCGATCAAATAATCTTTGGTGTTCAGAATCTTGCAATGACATACCATGCTGCACCAATGAAAACACGAACACTTCTTATTTTCTACTAATAAAATGTAATTGAAATTAACACAGCTAGAATGTTATCTAAATGAATATCAAAAATCACATGGAAACTATACATACCACAGCTGAAAAAAATACCGGTCCAGATCAACTACATATATGTACCACAGTAACAGCTGAAATCTGATAAATTGATAGCCTGTTTTCAAGTGCACCAAAACTTCATAGCTAAGAAAGAAGCAAGAACACAAACTTAATAGATATCAGTCAAAACAATTACCGATCTCTAATCAAACTAAAACAACGAAAGAGGACACTCACAACAATAAGCACATATATGACAACTTTTAAACTCAAAAAAAGTAGCACAAATTGTGGCTAACAGTAATCGTCACCACTTGTTAATTTATTGGGTTTGAGGGTTCCAACAGTTTATATTTTCGTTTCTTAAACTCATTTTATTTCTTTACCTGGTGGATCAATCATAACAACTAAACATTCCAAACAAATCAAGGACAGAGATTCGCAGAAAATTTTCAGAAAAAAAGAGCATACTGCAGCGGAAACATAGCAGGAAAATATCAAACACACTTATCTGATTTATCGTCCCTTGTTCAGATCGAATGCTTACCTGCATCATACTTCCGCCCAAATGAGATACAAGTCCTACCTTGGCTGCTTCAAAAAGAATTGAGTATAAAGTATAATTCATGTTGTTTGGCATTTCCTGTAAACCTAAAAGTGCAAAAGGAGGAAAAAGGGTATGAGGGAGGTAACATGACGAAAACAAATGAATACTAACTAAAAATTAAGAAAAAAATATCATCATAAATAAATCCAATAACTACACGTACTAGAAGCCAATTCATTTACTTAAATGGCCAGTTTTGATGCGAATGATGACTATCCTACTGCACTAAATTATAAGGAATTGGGACCGAATAAAAGCAAGGTAAACATGGTAAGAATCTTGACGCCCGTTTGTGACCTTTTTTCATTCAAGCTTATACAAACATATTTTTCTGGAATACATGTCTCTAACGAACTTTTACTAGCAAGGACCCTTTCAAGATTGATAAATTATTAGAACTTGACAAGCATGTAAATGTAAATCTAAAGATACAAAATGTGGGAATATTGCCTGACGTTGAATAGTACTTACGCCTACTATGGCATATAAGAACTTGCACATTAGAAGAAATGAAGGTAGAGACGAGTGACGACATAAGACATGTAGATCTAAACCCATGTAATATGAGCTAAATGTGTAACTTCTAATTTCTATTTGCCCTATCAGTTTCTTCAAAGTAGTATACTTTGTAAAACAGCATCATACAGCTGATTCTACATTTTAAATTGACAATGCTCAAAGGGAGATGGATATATACAGCTCGTCTATGTCAGGTTCTTATTATAAAATAACGACTCCGTACAAAAGAGATGCATATATGGATATCTGAAGCATTCAAAAGGGTAAACAAATTACTTTTCAACATAAACATAAACCAGAAGTCACATTCTCCGGCATCTATTTGACCAAAGTTGACCTTGCTTTCCAAATGATTTGTAAAGACAGAGAGAGAGAGAACCTCGTCTCCCATGTGAGCTACACGGGGATAACGTACGCAGCTTTACAAAAGATGTTAAAGGTGGATCATATGTAATTACCCCTCCAGGTTCTGCATGCTTTCCTTTCACCAAGCAAAACAACAATTATTACAGACCACTGAAACCAAAGACTGAAGAGGGTGATTACGAGTACCAACTAATGCTTTGTTTAAACTGTAAAAGCAAAGGGAACATCATACCTAGAAACCACCTGGACCATTTCTGACGAATAACCTTTTTATGTAAAACTCACGACCTCGCGATCAAGGATGAAGCAACACATAAGAAAATTGTCATGTCCGAAATTCAATTATTTCTAGTACACATACGAAGGGGTAAAAGGCAGAAATTATCACTACATGAAGACGTTACAGAAATTAACAGCAATCAAATGATATCATCCACCAGGAGAATAGAGTAAACTTAAGAAGCATTAAATCAGGTTACCTAATGGCGTCAATGGCTTATAACTCAAAAAGATCTTTTGTGGCTAGCGCTGACAGAATTTTTCAAAAAGAATGACTCACAGCTAGGACCCACAGATAATACTCTGCAATTAAAGGTTGTGTAAGTGAATATACATAGTGGAGTTAGTACTAAACAGCAATGAAATCTATAAAAAAAAAAAAAACAGCCATCTTATTCAACTTACAATCATTCAGTCAATTCTAGATTTTTTAAGGTGACCATGCTCCAAGGCCTAACAGATACTTATTCTCAATAATATCTCAAGAGTTCCCCAATATAAATACAGCAACAATAGAAACAAATTTTATGTTAGTATCATCCACTTTCAAACCCAAATTGAGAATCAAAGTGAAAAGATCTTCTGTAGCTATAAATGACTTCATGAAATTATAAACCTGAAAAGTACATTACAAAGGCCTTTAAACATACTTGACTGTACAACATGAAGTTATTGTCACTTAAAAGCATATGCATAAGGCAACCCAAGAAAATGCTTATATAAAGAACACAAACATTGATTGGCGGCCACACAATTTTCTAAAGGGACAAGTGAAACCCTCATCAGATTCTCAGTCACAGTTTTCTGATTTTAACCCTTGAAGAAAAGGAAAAACCCCAATCTGACCTTTAATCATGATATAAGGATTGGAAATTTTTAGTAGAATGACTTCAAACATCGAATAAGAGTTAGGAATCTTACAAACATCTCTCCAAACTCTGGACATTCCCGTGAACTGAACTTGGTTGAATTGCCAATTAGAAAAAGAATTGGAAGAAACAATAGACACAGGGACTAGCAGAGGCCAGAGAGAGAGAGACCTGTCCTGTTAAGATGATTTCGGAATAAGAAATATGCAGATACATCAAATCATGTATACATGGTTTTTATTTCATCAAACCTAAGTAAAGTACACCTGGCAATTACAGAGCGGGAGTAATATTACATCTGTTAGTTGACTACTTGACCGTAACATCAATATCTAATTTTAGCTACGATTCATTTTTATCCTTCTACACTAGCTTGGCATTATTCTTAAAGCTACCATAATACTGTACTAGGACTGGGTTGGTCTGTGGTCATGTAGTTATGCCAAAGCACCCAGTTGACTACTTGACTGTAACGTCAAAATCTAATTTTAGCTACAGTTCACTTTTATCCTTTTATACGCTTGGTATTATTATTAAAGCTTCCACAATATAATACGGAGCACTACACTATGGCTGGGCCTCTGGTCAAATATAGTTAAACTTAAGCCAAAGCACCTAGTGTCTTAGACTAAGACAACCTTTCCGAAATGTGAGATGTTTTGGGAACAATCCAAAAATTGTATTTTACTGGGTCAACCCCTTATTAAAACCAACTAATATTTTGAAATCTATACTTTCAATTTATTCAACAAACTAATATTTAATTTATAATCTACCGAGTAACTTATAAAATATTTTATAATTTTTTTCTAAAACCAACTAATATAATAAAATATATACATTAAATTTTTCAACAACAAAGGTTCATTTATACTCCTCATCCATATATTTAAATAGTACATTTAAAAAGAGCTAATACAACGAGCAACACAGAAACGAATACTTCAAAAGAATACATTGTCTTAATACGCATGTGCATAAATGATATTATAGACCAATAGTTCTCATTTTTAAGTCTCAGCAGTCAGCAGGATGAGAAAGCATTAAAATGGAGTTTATTGCGGACTAAACTGTGACTAACAGGTCAGTAGTTGTTGATTTTCCAATTGTTAGAAAAGGGATTGCGACAACGTCAAAGGCCTTAAAAGCATATTATTAAAGGAAGGAGAAGGGAACAACTCAAATCTCGGAGTCACAACTCCTGTATAAAGGAGCAACAACTCAAGATTAAAGTAAAAACTACAGAACAACTTCGTTTTAGCTGTTTTAATAAATCATAAAAAGAAAATCCTAAATATTTATTAAAACAAAAAATACATTGATTAATTGAAAACATTATTACTTAACTGGAAAAACTATCTTTAAATTTTAAAAGGTTTTTGATTGAATTAATTCTAAAAATATATCAACTAAAAACACAGTTTTTATTGATTTCTTAACTATTACTTTTTTTTCAGGAGACGATCCCTGTGAGAATGACGGGGAAGACTTCCAGAAGACAGCAACAAACAATGTCTAGTTTGTTCAGAAATTGTGATGGCACTTAAACTTTAATTCCTATAACCAAGACAAGTAAATTTTTTAAAACAGTGTCATATGAAGTAACCAAAACTCTTCTCACTTGAAAAAACTTTCGAATATCAAATGAATTAACAAGAATAAACAGAGCAAAATTCAAAGCTATTGCTATAGGGATACAGTTGCTGTTCACCAAACAGAAGCAGAGTACACAACGAAAACGTCCCAAGGTATCCAAACCCCAATAGAACCAGCAGCCAAAACCTTTATTCCACAAACACAACAACTAAAAAACTGAAACCACAAGCACAAAGTAACCTGGAAATGTTAATCATTTTTCTAGCACAAAATAAATTGACGAGAGAAAAGAAAGGTCACATTTCACATGTTAACTGCAGCAAATGTCTTCTCACCAAAGCAGAGATAAATTGCAGTGCTAACGCAAAAGGTACAAAAGGTAAGTTAAAGGTAAAGGAGAAACAAAGATAATAACCAATTACAAAAATACTATATTTGCAACAACAGAAAAATCTTACAAGAACAATTTGTCATTATTTTACCGGTGTCACTCTTAAAAAAAAGTGTAGAGTATTATAGATGCAGCCTACACTAAAAGTTCAAATACTTGAAATTAATAAAACAGAAAAACGATATAAAATATTATGGTATTACTATATCAAGATAGAGTTGCACTCTAATTCAAAAATAATGATTTATGCTCATAAGATAGACAGGGGTACTAAAACTATTACTTGCTATATAAACTAATGACTGGTCTTATCTTGAGTACATGTTACAGTGACATGTAAAGAGAATCAAATAAGCTGACATTCGTACAAAGATAAATTGCTCGCAACAATATTTGAAGCTAAGTATGGAAAAGAACAAAGATTCTAACAAGTAAGAACGACCAAAACCCAACATCCCAAACACGGAGATCTCTACTAACCCTCTAAGCTCCAAACTGAAAGATAAGCAAGAAAAGTTAAATGGATGTTATCTAAACTAACACTCAGGAAGAGAGGAATACAACCAACAAGTGTTTGATTTACCTTATACTCCACGTCATCATATCATGGGTTAGCTTATGTGAATAGAACAAATAAGATGTGTCAAGTAAAAAAACAATTAGCGATGATGTGGGGATAATATTCCGAATATTATAAACGACATTAATCCATTTTTCGCTCCATAGCTTTTTAAGTAAATAAAGTCTACAAAAAACAGCTTCTAAAGAGAGAAAAGAGACAAAATATTGAAGGAGAATCACATTTCTATTCTATTTCCACAGTTAGAAGAATGACAGACTATATAAGTTTTAAGCAAGGTTTCAAATGGCGCTAGGCGGTAAGGGGGCGCCTGGCGCCTAGGCGGCAAGACCATTTTTTTCATAATTTTCTTAGACATTCATACAATAAACGTGTTATAAATAAATTTACCAAATTAAATTGAACATTTCAAGTCTATTAGCCTATAGTTATACTATTAAAATCCATTTTTTAAAGTATTTGCTGAAAGCAAAATGATAAAAAAAATATATAAAAATCATAAACTTTTATTATTATTTTTGTTATTTCTGGGTGAGAGAGTAAAATTAGTCTAATTGAGGAGAGTAAAGTTAGTCTAATTGAGGAGAGTAAAGTTAGTCTAATTAAGGGTTTTGAGTATTTAAAAAAAAATTGATTTTTTTTAATACTTTGAGAGTAAAGTTGGTCTAATTGAGGGTTTTGAGTATTTAAAAAAAATTGATTTTTTTTAATACTTTATACATGCGTTGACCAGAGTTGACCTGCTTGAAAACGAATTGAATTAGGCCCGGCGGCAAGTTGGCGCCTAGGCCGATTTTTAAAACACTTGTTTTAAGATCAACTGACCTTAAATGAAATGATGATAATATGGGTTTTAAGGAGTCCAAATCTTCTACCCGCTATTCTCTACCTCCTTCCGTGCCCCCTTGCTTATTTTATTTATAAAAAAATTCTAAAAAACTTGAAAAAAATTGTACAATTACTATAATACATGTATCAAAACATTCCAATAATTATTTTTAAAAGAAAATCCACACATTTATTTTGGAATAAATGTATAAACTAGTGTAAATTAAACATTGAATATTAGAAAAATTGTTTAAAACAATATTATGTCCAAATGTTTTAAAATTTGAATACAATATAATATAAAAGCTTATAAAGTTGCGGAATAAGTTGTGAAAATTTAAAATTTGAGTGAAAATAAGTAAGGGGGCACGGAAGGGGGTAGAAAATAGGAGGTAGAAGATTTGGACTCGGTTTTAAGAGATCATAAAGAACCCAGCGAAACGTTTAACTGCTTTTCTAGGCTCCTTTTCAAAATTGCAAGTCATTTAGATAAGAATTTTAGCCTATCTAAAATGTGATGGGTACAAGATACAAAAACCTCTTTTATATCCACCAGTTTAGTAGAGTATTGAAGTTATAGTTAACAGAGTACTAAAGGCAGTAAGCAATAGCAATCAAATTTAGAAGACAAAATTTCGTATCGAAAAGACTTGAAAGGAAAGAAAAACATTTCAAATGCATAACAGCTACAAGGCAACAAGGCCATGAACTGAACAGATATCTTTAAGAAATACTTCCACCGTCCAAAATTGTTGGGGTTATACGAAACTACGTGCAATTTTGACCGACAAATAAGATCATATCTAAGTTGTCAAAATCGAATTTTTCAAATGTTGATCACCTAGTTCAAATGTCAAACTATATGAACAAATTTTAAAAATTTATATTTCAACAATTTAAACACAAGATATTTGCCGGTCAAAGTTGCACGTAGATACATATAACCCCAATATTTTGGGACGGAGGGAGTATAAATTTTTCTAGACATATATTCCAACCGGAAAAAAACGTTTAATTATAAACAGCATTTCTTTCTTTTCTATCAATTACTAATTCAATAAAATAGAAATGACCTGTTGTACAAACTATTCCGTGGACACCACCTAATCCTAATATTTTGAAAATTAATGCGGATGGAAGCTATAAGAAGGATCTAAACGATGGGGGAATAAAAGCAATAGAGGAGAATTCATCGAAGGTTTTCCTATGGCTTGTGAAGGAAATAACAGCTTATATTTAGAAGCAAGTGCTTCTAAATATGACTACTATGGAATTAGTATAGAAATAGACTCCCAAATTAAGGTGAACATAATAAATAATAGCAAAGCAGACTAATTGGAAGCTAAGGCCGGTGATATCAGAAATTATGTATCTAATTAAAAAGAAAAAAAAGATTGAGATTACATACCTTCAGAGAGGCAAATTCAAATGCCGATTATCTTGCAAAGGAGGCAAAAGATAAGAAGCTCCAAATCGACTCAGCAAACATGGAAGATTTTCCCAAAGAATCAGGTGAAAGGATTAAAATGGATTCAAAAGGAGTTCCTAATTTAAGAGTAGAAAAAGACGAAGAAAATACATCAAGGAAATTGGAGATACGAGAAGCAACGTGAGACTTTGAATTTTGAAGGCCGCTGCCAAAACTAGGGCTATGGGAAGAGGAGAGAGAAGGAAAGTCAAAGACAGGAAGATGGCGTTAAGTACAGGAACTCTTAAGACTTTTAGTTTTAGATTTCTTATTTTAGTCCTTATGTTTTTATAGAACTGCTGCGACCGTCTCAAGTTTCATTTTATTTCATTTTTAGTTCCTTATTTTCCTGTACAAACTGTTGTAGTACTTTTGTGGGGGTTTTCATCCACGTTAATTTTAAAATCAATTAAAATAAATAGTGGGTATTCCTCACCATTAATTAAAAAAATCCATTACTCATTCAAGTACAAATACATATCACATTAAATCACTCAAATTTATGTTGATTGCGTTCTAATAAACATTTTTCCAGGCAGCTAATGGGCATGTATACATATAAGAAAGAGAAACAACATGTAAAAAGAGAAATGCACCCACCAGTATCGGTTATCTCTTCAGTTTGGTTAAAGTTTCTATGATTGCTCAGCTTTTTGTCGCTATGATTGCTCAGCCTTGATTCCTGCAATCTTAGACATTTCCTACATCCCTACTCTCTATATGGAACTGGAAGTTTCTAAGAGGTAAATGAACCAAGGATATACAATAAGTAACAACACAACTAATTTAAGCAAGCCGAAAGCAAGCAAAAGGAGAACAAAACTTTTGTTCAATACTAACTCTTATCATTCCAGATTCCCTTCTATCCTATTCTCTTAAATATTCTAATATAGAGACTTTGAAAGAAGAACAAAAAATAACATGGAGGGACGGAGGAGAGATGAATGGAGAAGAGGCATGAGATTGAGATGAGAAAGCATATGAAAAAAAATCATGTAGGAAAAAACTGCAAGCAGGAAAAAGTTGATGATTTAAAAACAAATAAAACAATTACTACACTATTATTTGACACGGTATAAAATCCTACCAATGAAAATAAGAGAATAACTGATTAGGTTAATAAACTTGGAGATAAGGTTCGGTTAAGACTGCAAGCAATCGGGACTCTAAAAGATGTAGGTTTATTTTATTGATTTGATGAAAGCATGGATTTTAAGAACTTAGACATTAGAACATCAAATATTTGAAAGTATACTAATACCAAGAAATAATCAAAAATAAAACTAACAGACAAACAAGTCCTAGTAGTAAAAGATTTACCTTACAAAAAGGATGATTTCCTAGAGTCCCGGGAGATGAGCTTACTTGGACGATTCCCTAGGCAATCATTGACTAGTGACTACACAATCTGCAAACAGAAATGCAAATAAGGAAATGAGCATGCAAGGTATCTGAACTTCCTATACCAGAATTACATAAATAAAGGCACTTATTACATAACATGAGGATCCGAGGTCTGAATCTTCTCTATCTCGTCACAAACAAATGGAATATCTCTCAAGCATCGTGTGCTCCATTGACTTCCATGTTCCAACCTCAAGACATAAAGAAGCCATATGTCCAGATGTTATAAAAAAAACCATCGACGCCTAAAATCTGGAAACTAAATGACCAAAAAAATATTGAAAAACAGATGCATGGTCGGGACATGATAAAGTGCAAGACAATTTCCACCCTTCATTGTAATCGACTCTCATCCCCCCCTCTCCAAAAAAAAAATGATATCCAAAATTTAATCAAACAACTTAAAAACAGATTTTGAAATGAAGTTGGAACTCAGATTTACCATGAGAGATAATCAAACATTTGGTATAATGGGAGGTTGTGGAAATAGGTATTTTGATTCGAACAAGCTACAAATTTCCATAGACGTGAAAATCAAATACTTCGCTCCATGTAAGTCCAAAACATCACCCATTATTTATTAAAATTAATTATACAAACTTGTTATTACGGTTACCATACCAAGAACTTTATTTTAGATTACATTCACCATGTTGCACAACGAAAGGATTACAGCTTTCAAGGACCTGAGTCTCAGCATTGCAAGGAGCAGTGTGTGACCCTTTCACTACTTTCTAGCGGTCTAGCCTATAAATCTCAAAAAATTAAAATTTATGAGACGACAAACCACCACTAAAACACGAAAATCAGGTAACATTGAACAAATAAAGAACAGCTGGAATATGAGAAAATTTCAACTTAAGACCACCTTAATGCAATATAGGGAGGACTCGTAAAAGTTTAAAAAATTAAAAAATCTTGAAACTTGCAAAATGGATGCTTCCCTAAACAATGTCAACCAAATATTTAGAATGGTTACCCTTCATGATAACTGGTTTGCAAACACTAATTTAAAGACAATAGATCTTTGAGTAAAAGAAAACGAGCACATAAACAACTAGACATGTTATCTCTATTGAAATCCCAGAAGCAGAAAAGAGAACTAAAACAAGTTTCTGTTGCAACCAAACATCTAATTCGGTTTTAATTTATATACCAATTTAAGAAGACCAACTTGGACAAATAATCAAGACCATGTGTCCTGTGCACTAAAAAATCAACCACAAACTTGGACAAATCAACCAAACAGTACCAATCTACATACTGTGTCCTTTTTAAGGAATTTGCTATAATTTTGCTTTTAAGCTGGCTCTTTCTGTCTATTTGGCCTAAATAAAAAAATAAGCTAAAAAATAGTCAACAAACTTTATTCCAAAACCGAAAAAAATACTACATTTTTGCTTTAAACTGCAACCAAACACCAGGTCTTGATTTGTCTTCTTTCTTCATATATTTTTAAATGAATAAGGTCCTATATGAATAGCCCTACACTAAAACAAACCTGGTTCAAAGCTCAAAAACTCGTTCTTACCTGTTTATGCAAAAAATCTTTTCTGAAAAGCTCAAGGAAACTGGCAGTTCTATTTTTTTAACGCTTTTTCTTTCTGACGATCTCGTGTATTAAAACACTGATATACAGTAACAGAAAAGTGTAGGAGTTTGATTGTGGTACCTTCTTATCATTAACATCGTGTGTTTGCTTAGCAGACTCGGTGCGCATCTCACGCTTGATGATGGATTCTTCTCATTCATGTCTCAAACCATATAATGGCAACCCTATCAGGCATACTAAGACGACATGCAACAATATAGCGGAAAGAACCAACATAAACTTTTGGGTAAGACTAGGGATGGCAATTTCGAGGGTTTCAACCCGACCCGACCCGAGGAGAAAGTTGCACATTTACCCATTTCACCCGACCCAACCCATTTGACCCGTTTTTATAAAATATTTTTTTTCCTTTTAAAAAATAAATCTCATAAATATCAAAAATTTCAAATAAAATTTGTTAGTTAGATTAAAAAATCATGTGATTTAGAACTATAATATAAAAATAATATAAAAAAGAGAATTTAATTTATATGAGAGAGAGGAGCGAGAGAGTCTTAAGTTGCACTTTTACCCGACCTGTTGCACTTTTACCTGACCCGACCCGATACCCACGAAATTGCCATCCCTAGTGTACTTATTGTGAAAGTAGAGAGTATCAGAGTTGTCTAAACTTATGACAAAAAATTATAGCTTATAGTATTGTTATTGCGAAAGTACTATCAGAGTTGTCTAAACTTATGACAAAAAATTCAAAAGAACACACATTTTGAACAATAGCATTGACATGTTCACCTTATGGTTTTGGCATTGGAAAGTCGTCGTTTGTAGTTTATAAATTCTGACATTTCTATTCTTCAAAATGTATCTACATAAAAAGCACTATTCTGTCCCGTAAGTATAAAATAGTCAAATTTCTTTTTTGCATACCACAATGAACATAATTTTTACTACACGGTACAAAAACAAAAATTGTAACGTCTTTGATCGCAAACAAAACAAGCCCATTTATTGAACCTTGACCAAGTACCGTACATGCAACATATATATATTGGAACTAAAAACATAGCAGCAACCACGATGGCAGTCAAAACACGCTAATCCACTGGGTATGCAGATTTAGAAGGCAACAGAATGTTAATAACAAGTAATAAACAAGAATTAATAAATTTATTGTTTGGTTTCTAAATATACTATTTAAAACACTCAAATCTATGCAAATCGTATTAGGTGATATATTAAGAATTAACACTAAAAAAATTCAAAATGTTCCTTCTTTAACTTTAAAATTCATAAACACAGCAAAAGGCACATATAGGAATGTGATTATAAAACAACTAACCTGAAAGATCTTAATATGTAAGATGCAATGTTTATAGAGCTTGACGGGATAAATTTTCCGTCAACTGAACCCAAAACCTAGTCAGCCTCCTTCAGAATTGCACCAAGTAATTCATTGACAATCAACACCGTATCAAAAAAAGATTGAAAGAAAGGAAAGCAAACAGAGAAATAGAAGTCAGTTTCCATTTGCCTACCGAAACAGGAAATAAAGTATTGAGTGAGTTAACAAAAAGAATTCAAATATGAAGGATAAACGGTTTAGAGATAGCGGTGGAAGGTGGATGCTCCATCCTGAAAAGACTCTTGAACTGTATGAACTAAAATAAACTTTTGAAAAAAGGAAAGCAAGTAGATAACGCTTGTCGGAAAATAGAAGTCTGTTTCTGTTGGCCAACCAAAAGGCGAAATTAGGTATTAAGTGAGGTAACTAAATAAAAGTCAAATATGAATGATATGCGGTCTAAAGATAGTGGAGAAAGGTGGATGCTCTATCTTTAAAAATTCTTGAACAAAATGAACTTAATTTCAACAAGAAGCATTTCCAAGGGAAAGAATGAAATGAAATAAGCATAGAAAGTCTACCTTAAAAAAACAGTTGGATATTAGGTTCTATTAGTGCTATCCCTCGTAACTGTAAAGAAATATTAAGCCCTCAAAAGTCATTTCTAGTTGACCTACCTACTCATAAGCCATAACTGGAAAAACAAAAAAATCACTTATCTCGGTTAATACTAAAAGAGATTATATAAGGTGACATGGCAAAATGGCTGAGAAGTAAGAAGTCGGAGACATACAAACATAATATGTGATGAAACAAATGGCTTGCCTTGATAGGCAGAGCACGGTTCCGGATAATCAGACCTCCCCATCACCAATCCTGTCACTGCTAAGTAAATAAAAAACTGACTGACCACAAGTATAAAAAGATAAAAATGTGATAATTTTACTAGCATAATATAATTACTCGACTAGCAGATGAATTTGCACGTGTAATATACAAGAGCAGAACTTTCACTGGCGTGCAAATAATTTAAAGGGGCAACCAATCAAATAATCTCTAGTGTTCAGAATCTTGCAATGACATACCATGCTGCACCAATGAAAACACTAACACTTCTTATTTTCTACTAACAAAATGTAATTGAAATTAACACAGTTAGCATGTTATCTAACAAACTGTTTTCAAAAGGAAAATCAAGAATCGCATGGAAACTATACATACCACAGCTGAAAAAAATACCGGTCCAGATCAACTACATATATGTAGCACAGTACCAGCTGAAATCTGATAAATTGATAGCCTGTTTTCAAGTGCACCAAAACTTCATAGCTAAGAAAGAAGCAAGAACACAAACTTAATAGATATCAGTCAAAACGATTACCGATCTCTAATCAAACTAAAACAACGAAAGAGGACACTCGCAACAATAAGCACATATATGACAACTTTTAAACTCAAAAAAAGTAGCACAAATTGTGGCTAACAGTAATCGTCACCACTTGTTAATTTATTGGGTTAGGGTTCCAGCAGTTTATATTTTCGTTTCTTAAACTCATTTTATTTCTTTAACTGGTGGATCAATCATGACAACTAAACATTCCAAACATATCGAGGACAGAGATTCGCAGAAAATTTTCAGAAAAAAAGAGCATACTGCAGCGGAAACATAGCAGGAAAATATCAAACACACTTATCTGATTTATTGATTTATCGTCCCTTGTTCTGGGAGGGAGATTGCTCAAATTGGAGCCCACAAAAAATTCAGATCGAATGTTTACCTGCAACATACTTCTGCCCAAATGAGATACAAGTCCTACCTTGGCTGCTTCAAAAAGAATTGAGTATAAAGTATAATTCATGTTGTTTGGCATTTCCTGTAAACCTAAAAGTGCAAAAGGAGGAAAAAGGGTATGAGGGAGGTAACATGACGAAAACAAATTAATACTAACTAAAAATTAAAAAAAAAAATATCATCATAAATAAATTCAATAACTACACGTTCTAGAAGCCTTCATTTACTTTAATAGCCAGTTTTGATGCCAATAATGACTACCCTACTGCACTAAATTATAAGGAATTGGGACCGAATAAAAGCAAGGTAAACATGGTAAGAATCTTGACGCCCGTTTGTGACCTTTTTTCATTCAAGCTTATACAAACATATTTTTCTGGAATACGTCTCTAACTAACTTTTACTAGCAAAGACCCTTTCTAGATTGATAAAATATTAGAACTTGACATGCATGTAAATGTAAATCTAAAGATACAAAATGTGGGAATATTGCCTGACGTTTCCTATCCCTGTTGCATATCTAACTTAAATAGAACTTACCCCTACTATGGCATATAAGAACTTGCAGATTAGAAGAAATGAAGGTAGAGACGAGTGACAACATAAGACATGTAAATCTAAACCCCGGTAATATGAGCTAAATGTGTAACTTCTAATTTCTATTTGCTCTATCAGTTTCTTCAAAGTAGTTTACTTTGTAAAACAGCATCATACGGCCAATTCTACATTTTAAATTGACAATGCTCAAAGGGAGATGCATATACAGTTCGTCTATGTCAGGTTCTTATTATAAAATAACGACTCCGTACAAAAGAGATGCATACATGGATATCTGAAGCATTCAAAAGGGTAAACAAATTACTTTTCAACATAAACATAAACCAGAAGTCACATTCTCCGGCATCTATTTGACCAAAGTTGACCTTGATTTCCAAATGATTTGTAAAGACAGAGAGAGAGAGAGAACCTCGTCTGCCATGTGAGCTACACGGGGATAACGTACGCAGCTTTACAAAAGATGTTAAAGGTGGATCAAATTTACCCCTCCAGGTTCTGCATGCTTTCCTTTCACCAAGCAAAACAACAATTATTAGAGACCACTGAAACCATAGACTGAAGAGGGTGATTACGAGTACCAACTAATGTTTTGTTTAAGTTGTAAAAGCAAACGGAACATCATACCTAGAGACCACCTGGACCATTTCTGACGAATAACCTTTTTATGTAAAACTCACGACCTCGCGATCACGGATGAAGCAACAGATAAGAAAATTGTCATGACCGAAATTCAATTATTTCTAGTACACATACGAAGGGGTAAAAGGCAGAAATCATCACTACATGAAGACGTTACAGAAATTAACAGCAATCAAATGATATCATCCACCAGGAGAATAGAGTAAACTTAAGAAGCATTAAATCAGGTTACCTAATGGCGTCAATGCCTTATAACTCAAAAAGATCTTTTGTGGCTAGTGCTGACAGAATTTTTCAAAAAGAATGACTCACAGCTAGGACCCGCAGATAATACTCTGCAATTAAAGGTTGTGTAAGTGACTATACATAGTGGAGTATATAATACTAGACAGCAATGAAATCTATTAAAAAAAAAAAAAAACAGCCATCTTATACAACTTACACTCATTCAGTCAATTCTAGATTTTAAGGTGACCATGCTCCAAGGCCTAACGGATTCTTATTCTCAATAATATCTCAAGAGTTCCTCAATATAAATACAGAAACAATAGAAACAAATTTGATGTTAGTATCATCCAGACATCCACTGTCAAAACCAAATTGAGAATCAAAGTGAAAAGATCTTCTGTAGCTATAAATGACTTCATGAAATTATAAACCTAAAAAGTACATTACTAAGGCCTTTAAACATACTTGACTGCACAACATAAAGTTATTGTCACTTAAAAGCATATGCATAAGGCAACCCAAGGAAATGCTTATATAAAGAACACAAACGTTGATTGGCCGGTGGCCACACAATTTTCTAAAGGGACAAGTGAAACCCTCATCAGATTCTCAGTTACAGTTTTCTGATTTTAACCCTTGAAGAAAAGGAAAAACCCCAATCTGAGCTGTAATCATGATATAAGGATTGGAAATTTTTAGTATTATGACTTCAAACATCGAATAAGAGTTAGGAAACTTACAAACATTTCTCCAAACTCTGGACATTCCCGTGAACTAAACGTGGTTGAATTGCCAATTAGAAAAAGAATTGGAAGAAACGTGAAATACAAATTAAAAAAGCATGATGGCATGGGGATTATGGGTTAAAAAACATGTATGACTAGTAAGACCCTTCCCAAACTCCATAATGTGCAGGCCTTTTTGCACTGGCTTTACCCTTTGTACATAATTTTGTAACGTATTTACCAACCAAATTCTCAGATTATAAATAACATCTCAAGTTACTATTTATCTTACGCTTCTAGTAAAGGTTATACTTGGAGCCTGATGATATTGAATCAAAAGAGTATGAAAGGGAGGTTATAAGAGTAGCTGGCTGTCAACTACACAATAATAGCGTAATAATAAAAGGGCGAACCAGTGTACAGGGCTTAAGCATTACTGGTTTACGAAGGGTCAGGCATACCCTATGAACCGAAAACCGCATGCACCAAGAGACTAGCCCCAAACAAAGTAGATTACAAACGAATAATAAAGAAATATGTGATGCTTAGATCATTAATTATACATTTCATATAATAAAAAAATAATAATGAACAGGGATTTAAACTCAGTCAGCCCACATATATGACACACAACCATAGCAAATCAGAATAATTGGTTGTCCTAATGGAATCTACAAGAGTAATTGGCTGGCTAAATACATAATTGAATTATAAAAGTAAAAGAGCTAGCTGGTGCACAAGCCTTGGCTTTACGGGTTTTGGGGATGGTCAGCCTTACCCCTCGCTAAGCAATAATCCTCATGCACAGCAAAGCTAGACTTAAACTAAAATAACTGAACAATCATGGAAACAACAATGTGATGTTTACATCATTACTTATCTATTCAATGTAGACTTGAAAACCATATAAGGAAAGGGATATAGAACCCAAACATCCCAAGATACGTAATACACCATTACAACAATTTAGGATTAGAAAAAAAGAATAAAGATTTGTTTTAAAAACCAATTAAAGGCTTTTATATAACTCTGCATTAACCCCCAACTCATAGAGCAATATGTAAAGTTGAACCCTGAATAGGATCTTTCACGTCCTAAATTAGATGTTGAACTCATTTTCGAAGTATATAACTGTAAATTGTATAAAAATGAACATTCAATTTCTATCTAATATGTAACTCAAGACACAACCAATATATCCACAAAACTATCCTCAAACCAAACAATGAACAACTACATAAATTTAGGATTTGTTTACCAACCAAATTATAGGCTTTTAGTTATCTCTGAGTAACTAAAAACAGTCGGAGAACATATCAAATTAACGCTCAGCTCAACTTATAAAACTAGTATGTCAAATTAAACCCTATATTAAATCTGACACATCCTAAGATATCCATTATCCAACTTATTTTATTTGATTCATTAATTAAGTTAAACTAGAATTCAAACCCGGAACGAGAAGAATAACATAGGCCAAATAATTACCCTCAAACCAGAACTAAAGGTCTACAATAAAATATGATTACGAAATAAGACAAGCGCTTGTTTATCAACAAAATTAAAGGCTTCGGTATCTCTGCATAAATAGGAATAGTCGGGGAAAAAATAACGCCGAGATCATAAAACATATATGTGAGATTAAACCCTGGTCTATCACAACCTAGATTAGGTAATTAACTCGTTTTATTTTAGTAGAATTGTGAATTAAACTAAACTAAATCATAAACCTGGAACAAAATGAAGAATAACATAAAAACTAGTTAAAAAAAACCCAATTATTATCCTCAAATTTTCGAATATAAAACTACGGCTCTTTTATCACCCTAATTAAAAGCTTTCTTTAACTCTGTATGAATAGTAACAATTGGAGAACAAATTTAACGCCCAAATCAGAAATTATTACTTTGATATTTAAACCCTGAGTTAGATCTACCACATCCTAAATGTTTTATTTAGTGAATAAAAATAAACTAACTCATAAAACCTTAAACAACAAGAATAACATACAAATAATGAAAAGAAACCCAACTCAAGTATTATTCTAAAACCAAAAAACACATAATTACAAGATAATGGGATTTTATGAACCAGATTAAAAAAACTTTCGTCAATTATGTGTAAATAGGAACAATCGGAGAACAAATAAACACCCAAATCATAATAAAAGAGAACTTTTATACTAAACACTAAACTAGATCTATCGCATAATAAATTAGTTATCTAATCAACTCGATTAAACTAAATAATAAAGCCTGGGGCAAATAAAAAAAACACAGAACTTAAGGGGGAGTTTTTTACCTGACCGGAATAATATATTTATAGAGAGAGAGAGAGAGAGAGAGATAAAAAGACAAATGAGATGAAAATATCCGTGGTGATTTTGTGTGTATATATCGATACATGGAGACGGCAAATCACTTGTAACGGCTCTAAATCCGATTTTTACGGCCAAAGTAATAATAATAATAATAAATAATAATAATAATAATAATAATACTGTAATTCAATTATTTCTTTTAAATTATTTAATTCATTAAAAGGATATGTAATTATGAAACATTTTACTGATAATATATTTCAAATTACACAAGCATTTTACTACCCGGATCCAATTTATTGAGTGGATCTATATTTAACTTATATATAATGGATTGAGTGAAGGTCGGTAACAAAAAACTGAGCTCGTTGTTAACGGTTTGAGTTATGCTACACATTTTAAAATTTGGGATGGAAAAAAAATGAAAATCTAGACACGTCTCCACTCCCAACCTCATCCCGACTCGAGTTTTTTTTTTACTCAAACTTGTCTCGTCCGTAAAAATAGCAATTTGATTTAGTATTTAGTTCTCTTTATTGGCAAATGTGTGTGGTAATGATGAATTTGAGCATTGAGTTATGTTTTGAATTTTCATACTTTGTACGTGCCTTTAAATCGGATTTTAATGTGTTGTCATCCCAATAATAATTATTGAGCCATAACGAATAAAGTACTAGATATTCCTTGAGTTACTTTCATCTGCACCTTGTCCATTACATACTTTATTAGCTTTGTTTTTTTCTTGACGTTTCGTCTATTCATACCTACTCATTCGATAATATTTCACTGCACCGTGTAAATTGTTAATATGAGTTATATTTTTACTTACGCTTTACTATGGTTGATTCCGTTTAATTTTTTTGGGTATAATGTTTTATGTGACGTTTTTAGAGTTGAGTAGCTTGTTTAGCTATGTGTTTGCTTTTCTAGTTATTTGAAACTTATTTAAAGAATGATGAAACTTGTACTTGCACACATTATTATCAATAATAAACATGTTATTGTTAAAAATAAATAATAAATGTACGCATGTGTTAACAGGGTGTGAATTTGAATCACTATAGCATAAAAAACAAATACGTCCTGTACAACAAAAGTGAGATTGTTTCATGAATCGGTACAATTATATGTAATTATACTAGCAATATTAATGTATGTATCTACCGAACGAATGTTTCTTTGGAAAATAAATGTATACTAATAGTGAGATATTTAGGTATATATATAACCAATCATATTGATTTGGTAACTTAGTTACTGTTTATAATGAGATCGCACAGAGTAACTGAATGGTAAAACATGGTACAAATCATCATAATGAATTTAAGCATTGAATTATAATCATTCACGCCTAGATTCAAAAGATAGGGATTTTCTTTGAATTTTTTAACTTGGTATGTAGTATATATGTACGTTTATCAATCTGAAAAATCCTAATCTTGTTATGAACCATATACCTTGATATACATGAAAGCCAATGCGAAGCCATTTTTTTCTTTAGGGTTGAATATATAAATGAAATGTGAGACCGTACTCTCTAAAAAACTTACAGTTACAACATACCAAATATTTCAAACTGAAAGAATAATAACCCTCCTTATTAAAACTTGCGCTATAATAATTTGATATTTAAACTAATTTATGTGCCTTTCTTAAAGTCGTCAAAAATATATCTTCGCGGTAATAAATAATTGCAAAAAAATGTATAAACCATGACCTATTTGTCTATTATCTTTACCAGATAATTTAAAAGCCTCATCTGGAGCAAGCATCGCGGCAAACCCATTGATACTATTCTTGTAACTGTAAATAAGGTAATCATTTGCTTCTTTTTCCGAATGTTTCAATGAATACAAATACGAGGGATGGTGTTCTTCGATTTCGTTGTGTGTTCTCTCTCATTATGGTGTCCAAAATATACTATATATTACAAAAGTTAATGACATCGTCTACAAAAATAGATATAAATATATGAAAGAAGAAGAAGAAGAAGAAGAATATGAACTGACCTTTCGATCATTACATAAAACTAAATTCAGGAGAAGAAACGCAATGACAGTAAAAATTGAAGTGTGCTTCATGTTTCTAAGTATTTGTGAGCAAGTTTAGATACACTTTGTATATAGAGCTTTATATTTATGTATAATTTCGGCTAAATATGGTAGTGTATTTAAGTTATTTGGAACTCGTTTTTGCATATCTTTATAAGGTATTCTATACATTTATTTCATTAATAAAATAATTAATACGATACAAGTAATCTATTAGTAATATTTATGTACCAGTTTTCACGATTTGGTACAATGTTCAAAGTCCAAAACTTTTTTCTTTGAGGATGTTATCCTAATTATTAATGAAACCTTTTCTTTTATTTAATGAGAATACAATGCAAATAAAATAACTTGCTAAATAAATATTATCTAATAGTACCCACTAGTTTCAAAATGTTACAATTAGCTCCCTCTTTATACATTAAACTATTTCTTATTTAACAAAAATGACAAGGAGGTTTCATACCAATATAAAAATTAGTACATCTCTCATTGAATTCCATGAGGATCTTTTGGGGCTTGCAAATCAAAACAATTTTTGTAGTAAGTTATTAGCTCACATTCATATTATTATTAATAATAGAGATCACTACGATGAAATGGACAAAAATCCAGATTTAGGAAAAATAAAGAGTGTCGTTTTTACTTTAAGTGGTAACAATGCATCGGGGAGTTGATGGTATGACCGCGTTCTTTTTTACTAAATGTTGGATATCATGGGTTTTGATTTGCATAAAGTCATTAGGCATCTCTTTTTAGGATCCGAGATACCTAAAACAATAACTTCTACAACTATAACCATGATTTCAAAATTCGAGAAAGTTAAAGCGTTTTGGAGATTTCAGACTAATAATAAGTCTGTTTACTTCTTGTAGCAAGTTCATATGAAAAGTGATGGCAATTAGACTTGAACTTAGATTACATTTGTTACTATGTTAGAGCAACTGTATCAGTTTCTCTCTAGTTTTTCTCATATATAAAGTGAAATTTTCATTTTTACTGATTTTAAGAAACCATTTAACATTGTACAATTTACCAGCTTCCCTTCAAATTTCCCTATTATAATCATATACTATTATTTATTATTACTTTATTCTTAATTTAACTAAATCCCAACTTACATATGGGTCCTACTAGTATAATTAAATATAATCATAAACTAATGTTTTGTTTCTAAGGGAATGGTGAAGGTTCCTTTAATAGAAGGAGCAATTTTGAATACTTAAGTTTAATACAAGGAACCCTAAGTGAATGTGGTGATGCATGAGGCTTTTTTTTACAAAACCTTAAAACTTAGGGAATTTAGAGGTTTGGGGCTCGTGATGCAAGTGCTCACAACAATTGCATCTGGATCTCTAAATTTAAAGTTACCTTATATTTTGATGATCTAAGAGCATCCGCATCACCTACCATAAACATTTCCTCAAATCTAACACTTTTACAGATTTTGAGGAACTATTTTGATTTATACAAATTTTCAGCTTACTTATAAATTTTCCTATAATAACCATACATCATTTTTTTTTTCTTTACTAATTTATTTCTCTCTATTCATACATTTACAACTATCGGTGGGTCCATGTATTTAATCCAGACAAGTATATATCAACGGCCATAGTAACGGCTACATTTTTTAATTGCAAGACAAATATTGATGCAGTACTATCACAACTTTGTTGTTTTCTTTTACAATAGTTAGTCTTTTACAATATATTGATTATTTTTAAAACATTGTCATGTCTACCTCCATATCTAACATTGATCTTATTTTTTCTTCCGATGATGATATAGAATTAATAGCAGTTGCTGCTCACATTGTAATATCTCACAAGTATAAAAAGAGAGTGGGGTGAACCATGACGTGTCTGCTTCTGAAAGCAGCTCATGGTTCACCGGTGTGATTGCCGCTTCCATAATTTGCATTCATGGTATCCAGTAGTAAAAACATGGGTACAAATAAATATATAGTTCTAATCTATTCAGGTCCACCACTGTAGTATCTCACAAGTATTGCTCAAGAGATCAAGCCAACACAGCAGCACAATTTATTGCAACAATATTTCAATCATAGATAAGCCAAAGTCACAATGCAAGGGTGTCCGTTTGACAGTATATTTTTGAGTTTTTGACAATATATATAAGAGGGTATTTTGTTATTATTTTATAAGTTTACGCAACTCAATATCTCAATTATAGAACACAAATTTTAAAAACAGTAAAAAAAATTATAATTTTTTTCTCATAATTATTTGTTTCTCAGTACGAAAAAACACTACATAATAAATATATGTTACAAATGTACTAAAACAAACTCACAATAACATTACTGTGACGACCCAGATTTCCAGGAAGGAAATTCTGTGGTGCGGTGTTTTGCGTCAGTCCCACATCGCCCAGATATGAGAGTACTCGTGTGGTATATGAGCTTAAAGATCCATTTCCTATCAACAAGGCCTTTTAAAGCCGTGCGGCACAATAGCGAGGACGGAACTCCACAGTTAAGCGTGCTTAACGTGGAGTAGTACCAGGATGGGTGACCCCCCTGGAAGTTGTGCCAAAGCGGACAATATTGTTGATATGGGCATAGCGGTTCGGTCCTTATGGCCGGGTCGTTACAGATGGTATCAGAGCCTCTATCTGGCCGGAAATGTGGGGACTAGCACGTGTGTGTGTGCCCCTGAAGGACAACGTGCCCGACGAGGACGTCGTGCCTAAAGGGAGGGTGATTGTGACGACCCAGATTTCCAGGAAGGAAATTCTGTGGTGCGGTGTTGTGCGTCAGTTCCACATCGCCCAGATATGAGAGTACTCGTGTGGTATATGAGCTTAAAGATCCATTTCCTATCTCAACAAGGCATTTTAAAGCCGTGCGGCACAATAGCGAGGACGGAACTCCACAGTTAAGCGTGCTTAACGTGGAGTAGTACCAGGATGGGTGACCCCCCTGGGAAGTTGTGCCAAAGCGGACAATATTGTTGATATGGGCGTAGCGGTTCGGTCCGTAGGGCCGGGTCGTTACAATTACAACAAAAACTAAACACTACATATATTATATATGTATTACAGATTTAATAAAACAAATCCACAATAACATTAAAACAAAACTTGAAACCCCAAAACGCAAAAAACGAAAAAAAAAAAAACTGAAATAACCTTTAAAAAAGCCGGAAACCCGAAAAAAACTCCGAAAAAATGGTAAAAAAAACCAAGAAAAATCCAAAGAACCATAATCACAAAAAAAATGAAATAAATTTCAAAAAAAATCAGAAATCTGAAAAAACTCAAAATTAGTATAAAAAAAAAACCTCTAATATCAAAAAAATCTAAAATCATAAAACAATGAAAAAACGTTCAAAAAAGTCGTAAACCTAAAAAATGGTATAAAAAAAAAAACCAAGAAAAATCCAAAATCACAAAAAAATGAAAAGAAGTTCGAAGAAGTCGGAAAAAAGCCGGAAAGTCCAAAAAATATTAAATGACTTAGACTATTTTTAAAATGACTGAAAATGACTTAGACTATTTTTAAATGACTTAAAACGACTCAGACTGTTTTTAAAATGATTTAAAACGACTCAGTATATTTTTAAAATTACTCACACTGTTTTTAAAATGACTTAAAATGATGCTAGCTTTTTTAAAAATGACTTAAAATGATTCAGACTATTTTTTAAAATGACTTAGAATGTTTTTAAAATGATTTAAAATGACTCAGACTGTTTTTAAAAGAACTTAAAACGATTCAAATTGTTTTTAAAATTACTTAGACTATTTTTAAAATAATTTAAAACGACTCAAACTGTTTTTAAAATGACTTAAAATGACTCAGACTCTTTTTAAAATTACTCATTGTTTTTAAAATGATTTAAAACGACTCAGACTGTTTTTAAAATGAGTTAAAACGACTTAGACTATTTTTAAAATAATTTAAAACGACTCAGATTGGTTTTAAAATGATTTAAAACAGCCCAGTATGTTTTTAAAATGATTTAAAACGGCTAAGTCTGTTTTTAAATGACTTAAAACGACTCAGACTGTTTTTAAATTTACTTAAAATGACTCGAACTGTTTTTAAAATGACTTAAAACGACTCAAATTGTTTTTAAAATGATTTAAAACGACTGAGACTGTTTTTAAATAAATTAAAACGACTCGGATTATTTTTAAAATGACTCAAATTATTTTTAATATGAATTAAGATGACTCAGACTGTTTTGTTTTTTGCGTTTTTGGATTTGTGTTGATTTTAGATTTTTTGGGATTTTTTTTTATTTTTAAAATTTTATTCGGGTTTTTTCGGGTTCTTGCCTCTTTTAAGTTTTTTTAGATATTTTTTTTATTTTTTCAGATTTTTTCATTTTTCCATTTTTATTTTCTTGAAATTTTCCATTTTTTCTTATTTTTTACATTTTTATTAGTTAGTTAAGATAAATAGACAAATACTTAATTAGTACTTAATTAAATTGTATATAAGATAACAATCCAAAATTTTATTCTTATAGCATTAATGAATTTAAAAGCACGCGTGGCTAAAATCTTACTTCCACGCACGTTAAAAGACACACATAAATTATGGAGTATAGGATTTAATTGGTTTAGTTAGTTGTTAACTAAATTCTGTTTGGATTAAAGCAAATCAATGATCAATTATTCGATATATCGATCTATTCCATCTCCAAATCAAACACTATTAACTAACTAGGATTCTTATGAGTAAATTTAATTGATGGTCATCATAGTTTTAGCAAAAATTTAACTTGCTCTCGATACTTTTAAATGCAATACTTGAATCTACCAACTTTGAACAGGGGATGAAATTATTTCCTTCTATAAAAAGAAATTTGTCACTCAATATGCGTCAATTGACACACGGTGATTATTCACACTAGATCAACGCTACAAGAAAAAGGAAGTTTCCCAAATAGAAAAAAATTGTTGTTAAATAATCAATTCTGTTGCTAATAAATAATTAGCAACAGATCTGTAACACTTATAAAAATGACGGTAATCACAATAGTAATAACTTACTGTATGTTTTTTTTTTGTAAAGTAAGCATATATTACTATTGATAAACATATTTTTTCAAGTTTGTATGGTCATGTTATCGGTTATTTCATACTCCCTCTGTTCCCATTTAATTGTCCATTACGAAATTACGTGCAATTTTGACCGGCTTATAACTTTTATCAAAATTATCGAAATCAATTTTTTTTTTAAATCTAATCATAAAATTTAACATTTGAAATATATGATCAACTTTTGAAAATTTTCATTCCGACAATTTTGATACAAGTTCTTGGCCGGTCAAAATTGCACGTAGTTTCGTACTGGACAATTAAATGGGAACGGAGGGAGTATGTATTCATAATTTTATTTTATTTTATTTTGTAAATGACCGAATTATTTCATTTATAAAGTGTTTGTTCAAAAAAATCTGCAAAATTTGACCTTATATATATATTTATGTTTAATAGTTTGTTTGATATTTTATAAAGTAGTAATATTAATAAATATGAAAAGTCAATTTTTTACAGAATTTTTAAACAAACACTTTATAAACAAAATTATACGTTGATTTACAAAAAAAAGAAATTAAAAACAAATTATGAATACATAAAAATCGATAATATGACAAAAACATGACCATACGAACTTGAGAAAGTTTGAAGCCGTTGGTTTGCCTCTTAATTGGCCACTAAAACTATTAACTCGGTTACCTTTTTTATATTCTTGGGACTAAATCCAAATCTTTTTTAAGATTAGGAGGACTAATAGTGTTCTAATGAAAAAAACGAGGACCATTATTAGACTTTCAAACTATAATTATCCTCAACAAGCCTCTAATGAATTTTAAACCAAATCTTTCTGGGAGAAGGAAAAAAACATGTAACTAGTCTATAAAAACAAGTTGAACATGGGTTATTTAGTTTCATTTTTTTTCCTAATATTACAATTTAAGTAGTGAGATGGGGCATAATCATAATGGTGTGTCATTGAAAGAATATTTGAAGCATATGGATGAGCAGCTTGCTATGATAAAAAAGAAGAGAGATGAGATTAAAGAGAGGGAAAAATGGCAAATCCATGAAAAAAACCTTGAGTTGAAAGAGTTGATTTGTGTAGGAAGTTTTTGTACTGTTCATAGGGGTGTTTACCGTAACGACAAAGAGTCTATTGATGTTGCAGGTACATGCAGTTTTTTAATTTAAGTTCGTTCCTTATAGTGAAAATAGTATAATCGTTATATATGGTTAAAATTAATTGTTTTCTTGTAACACTATCATCCAAGTCCATGAAAATAATTTGACCGTACGTAGCAAGCTATATTTCTTTTGTTTTTTGTTGTGTGTTTTTTAGGCCTCATAGACAAAATTAGTGTGTCTACGTAGCAAGCTATAAGCCTATAGTAAAAATGATTATTATACCCATGAAGTTTTCTTGGAGGTGATAATTTGTTGCAAAGCTACAACCACTACAAAGTTTTCTTTTTCTTTTAGTAACATATGATCGAAATTTAAATTAATTTCCTGAAGTATCGTAGTATTTCCACTTTGATACACTTTCTACAGCAAACTAGCATACTGTATATTTCATATTTCATAAATTGAGAAACCTTGTGTGGTGATAGTCACTAATAAATTAAATAATCTGAAACAATTAATAAAACTTTAATGGCTTAATCTACTAGAAGTCTAGAAGCCTAGACGGGTCTACCTAAAATCTTCCTGGCAACTAACAAGATAAGTAGGGTTGGAACCAAGTTGTTTATTAACAAGCTCGTGTTTGGCTTGTTAATGGCTCGACTCGTGTTTACTTATTTATAAGTGAACCCAGTCTGGACAAAACATAGGTCTCGTTTAGTAAATTAGTAAACGAGCCAAGATTGAACAATATTTTGTTCGGCTCGGACTCATTAGATTAAATTAAATAATTATATACATATCTCTATATATTCTTGTATGTCTCTCTATATATAATAGCTATAAAAAAAGTATACTGCATATATAAGAAAATAATATTTTTTACGAAGAAGCCAAGCCTAGCCGAGTTTAACAAGTCTAGCTCGGATCATTAAAGTTTCATGTGCATCCCGATAAGTCCACCCGAACCGAGCTTGGCTCAGCTCATTTGGCTCCCTAAAGATGATAAAAATAAGAAAACAAGAATTACAGAAGATATTCCTGTAGTCTTAAAATAAATTCGTTTTTCTCTCCATGGTTTCAGAAGACATGATAGTTCTAAACATGAAAAAGGTGAGATTTCGTCACATGTTTTCAGAAACATGAAATAATTTGCAACTTCATAATTTATTTTTAATTTTAATAACTTTAGTGTTCAAAAGTCAGAAAAGATATAACAGCATATAATTTTGTAGAACAGTAAGGTACCCCTAAATCATTAGCGAATGGATTATAGCACATGTTTTTTCATCATATACGAAACTTCTGACACATGATTAAATGGACCGCTGTTATTGCTTATTTTTTAATACTTATTAATTACATGAATTTTGCAGTGAAGGTGTTTGAGTGGGGAGAAGAAAGTAAGGAGACTGAGAGAGTAGCTACATCAAGAAAAACTTTCTTGCGAGAAGTTTCCATTTGGCACAATCTTGAACATCCCAATATAGCCAAGGTAAATTATTAATTATGACTAGAATCCTTTGTGTTTTGATTACCAATATACCATAATACCAAGACTCTTAACATGGTAACAATCATTGTAAGGAAAAGTTCAATATTTTACACAATTGCAATTTATGTATCATGACTCAAGTAAAACTTGAATCGTATATTGAGTCAACCACCTTAAGGATTTTGTGTGTCATTTGACTTGAAATAGGTTATTGTAAGATTAGAATCTTAGATTGCAGTTTTTCAAGCTTAGCTTATTTTGCCTTTTTTTGTTTTTAAAAACAATGCATTTCGATGACCAGAATGAAAGCTTGAGGGCTCTTGATTTTCCAATCTGAAGAAGCTTTCAGATGGAGGATAACCCTCTTTATTCCGTTCTCGAATTTTATTTCTTTGTAAATGTTGTTAAACAACTGAACAAACTTAAGTATATAGTTGTAAGGCCTAATAGTTTATGGGTGTCTTTCACGTCACTCAGACCCTAGGAAGTGTACCTGTGCATGTACCAAGTACCCATGCTTTCTCATCTGTAACTGAATAGAGTAGCTGACCGTTTTTGTATAATCCATTCATCAAATCGTTGCCTAAATTAAGTGTGCCAAATATGTGAAATTGAATATATTGCTGTACTACTTTTTCAGATGATCGGAGGTATATACAATGCGGCTGGATGTTATGGAGAAATCGAAAGGTTCGAGAATAACGGCTTGGTAGTAATGAATTACATCCTGAGAGGAAATCTGAAATCGTATATCATCGAACACTCGAAGATAAAGATACCATTTGACGTTGTCATGAAATTTGCGCTTGGTCTTGCTAGAGGGTAAAATTTCTACTCATGTTATGTTGTAAAATTCATTTAGTTTTAGTTTTATTTTTTATTTGTGAGTAATGGTTATTAAGATTTACAGACAAGAAAAGTATTACTTCAACACCACCAAAATTGCAGGTGATCGGAGCCATCTTAATAGATGTTTGCAGGTGCTTGTTAGTGTATTAAGGAATACTATTTTCTATTTATATACAAGAGGACCATTTTAATTGAAGTTAATTAATTTTTTCTTTAAATAAAACAAATTACTATAGACCTATTTGCAGCAAGAGTGCCAAGTTAGAGGTTTAGACAAAAACATGACTTCCCAAATTACCCATCATTAATAGAGTAAAAAAAAGTTAAATTAGGAATTAGATTTTACTTTATGTATAATCATGAGTAAACTTAAGCTATAATTTTTTCTTTACAGGTTAAATTATCTTCATTCCAAGAAGATTGTTCACAGAAATGTGAAACCAGAAAATATTCTCCTCGACGAAAAACTTAATGTGAAACTGTCAAACTTCAAAGTTGCCTGCTTCGAGCCTGAATATCCAAAAAGAGAAAATAATTTTGATGACTCTGCAGTCGTAAAAGCTGATTCTTATTCCGATACTGATACTGCGATGAATCACTATAAATTGACTGGTGTCACCGGAACAATGGGTTACATGGCTCCCGAGGTATTCACTTTCTTGAGTATTATTTTTCTTTGGTAAACAGTCTAATAAAATCATAATTGTGTCAAAGGAATTCTAAAGAATGAAAAATTGCTTCTGCTTTCGGTGAGAACATAGTTACATGCATGAACACGGTTCCATTTGATTGCAACTTTTTTAAGCATTGGTTTTTTATTCTTTTGTTAAAATACTGAACGTTGGGGTGCATTTGGTCGATCTCAACAAAAATTAAATTAAATTATACGGTTTTGTCCTGAAAAAGTTGATGGACTCGGAGATCTTTTTAAATTAATTTATCTATCTTTTTTGCTTAAAAGTTACAAAAATCACACCCGAAAATATAATCTGTACGTTTACTCGTTAGTGGTTACTTCACTATTATTCTTGAAATAATTTTGCCCTGATCAAGTCTGGCCTTTTTATTATAGGTCTATAGAAAAGATACATATGATCACAAGTGTGATGTGTATAGTTTTGGAATGTGCTTGTGGGAGATGTACTGCTGCGAAGAAATATTATCCGGATATATGTTTAACTATGAGGTAAACGACATAACTCAAACTTCAACACATGATTGAAAGAAAACTTGTTGGTATTTATATAATTAAACGTTTTTTTTCCTGTTCTTTTTCTTCAGTCGTTTAGGCCGCGAGTTCCAAGGTGTTGTCCGAAATCTTTTGGTAAGGTGATTGTGAAATGTTGGGAGCCTGAACCTGAGAAAAGACCCGAGATGAGCGAGATCTTGAGATTGTTAGAAGATATCGACATTTCGAAAGGCAAGGGTATGACCCCAGAAGAGTCTCTGAGTTTATTTTCTTGTGCAATGGCTCGGCTCATGAAGATATAGAAGTTAGAAAGCGGATTAAAAAAATTAGCAGAAATTTTTGTGAATGTAGAAGGTTTGATTTTTTTTTGGATTTGGGTGTCCTGTAATTCTCTAAGAGCAGTAGTATAAACTACCTTGCACAGTACACTATCCCAAAAAATTAAGTTGAAAAGGATACCAAATAATTAAGTTGAAAAAGATACTCTTTATACAGTTTTTAGCTTTATATCAACTCATCCAATAGAATAAATTTGTTGGATAACATATTAGCTCACATATATATATATATATAGGAGATATAAATAGAATATAGAGAGAGACAATAAGACGGTTCTTTATTCATTAATAAGTGTTAACGAGATACATTAAGAGACCACATAACCCTTTTTATATAATAGACGTTAAGGTTACAAGTGCAACTTAGGGCCCAAGCAGTATCCCTAAAACTAAGGAGAAGTCCATCTATAATGTTTTACAACACTCCCCCTTGGACGTCTTGAGTTCTTTGTCTTCATGCAGTTGTTCTGAGTCGAGTTCATTCGCATTGTTAAACACATAAAAACTTAGGGCCGTAAAACCCAACGTGGAACAAAACCGATATCTAGGAAAAACTGTATAACATAATGATATACGCCGAAATTTCATGTAAGTAACTAATCACAAAATAGTGTGGCTTATCAAAACTTTAGCAGAGCAAACCCAATGGTAAAATATCTTGTATAAGGAAAAAGAATGCAATAGTGGTAGTAGTAGGTGTTTACCCCTGATTTCGATAATTGTAAGTGACATATGATGGAAACGTGTCTTGTTAAAATGTTTGCCAAGTAAAACACAATAGAAAAAATATAAAAAGAGTACACAAGCATGCGACTTGATGCTCCCACTCACTTGCATACGATAGGGTGCGAGCATTTCGACTAAATAGTAATTAATGCAATAAACATTCACCTGGATGCTCCAGCTCACTTGCACACAACTGGGTGCAATGATTTTATATTCCAAGAAATAGTATGAACATTCGTCTGTATGCTTTATTTAATTGCACACGACTGGATGCAAGAAAATATAACGTGAAATACAACGAGCATTCAACTGGATGCTCTTAACTTCATATGTGAACATTTATTTTGGCGAAAAATGCTAAATAGCATAATATAGTCATGTTTCAGTTGATCGATAACCGCAAGTTGTACTCAAATATGACAAGTGCTTCATCTGAATCGTGAGATAGAGCATATGTAATTCAAATATGGCTAATACTAGTTCAAAACCATATACACTCTCTAGTCGTCTCATAGAGCACGATTAGATCAGAGTGATTCATTTGGAGTATTAACAAGACCTCCAAGATATCGCATATTACCAATGGTAAAGACATAACCATAATATAAATATCTCTTATGTGGGTCTGATAAGTAACCGGTATCTGTATAACCGAAAAAGTGTTGCGTTAATTCGAGTATCAAAAGGGTTATGTACACTCGATGACGCAATGAGATAAGACAAGTCTTCATCCACAGTTATCTTAAAATAATGGAAAAATATCTTTTATGCCATTTCGATGGCAGCGTGTTAGCACGATGATGTGTCGAGTTATACCATTCACAGCAAACGAGATGTTCGTCATAGAAAAACTTTTCCACCAATTTTACATATAAAAAAAATTAACATATAATCCAAAATTTTGTTATGTGTGAAATTGGGGAAACATTTTTATATGATACATATTTTTATGCAAAATTGTCAAATTAACCTCTCAAATTAATGTTTGTCAAATGTCACGTGACATGATTCCGTGATTTATTTAAAGGGTGGTACATAAATTAGAAAGTTATTATAGTGTGTTATCTAAATTGTAAAATTTAAAATATGGATATCCAAATCGTTAACAACACTATAGTTTGGTGTAGTAAATATATTTTTTGCCTTAAAGATTATCAACGAAACCGCTAACTTTTAAGAAAAAAGACAATGAGCTTGAAAGCTGCAACCAAACACGATGTGAAATTCTACTCCTAAAAGACAATGAGCTTGAAAGTAGCAATTAAAACGACCTACATGTAGTTTTATCGCCTACGGATGTATTTGGGTGAAGACACCTAATGAGCGAAATAATTCTCCAACTATCTGCATAAACAGAAAAGATATAATGCTAGCAAACAAAGTGAGCTCGTGATACCAACTTAAAAATATAAAAAATATATTGTTTACCAAGATTGTACTTAGCATTATTGTTATAATTTTGGTAGTCGTAAACCGATACATACCCCATCAGAAAAGAGATTCTTCTTATTTCTATCTGTACACTGCTAGGTGGAACTCTTCCTGTGTATATAAAATCAATAAATTGAACATGGTTTTGAAGTTTCGAAAAACAGGTAATAAGAAAATAGGAATCTATTATAGAACATAAATATACGTGGATATACTTTAATTTTTTGAGTTTAAATGTAGTTATTGACGGCCTTTTGTATTGCGATAATCCGATAGTACAATTGTAATCGGATTCGTCTTCACGAGTTGGTCTTCTCATAACTTTGACCGTGAAGCTCAATACAAAACGAATCATGCTTAAATGATTTGTAACTAACCTAGAAGCTAAAAGCAACTTTACACGTTTCAAATCGTCATAGAAATAGAAAAACAGTGCACAATACCAAAAGAAACGTAAGATTTAGAATTCAACATGTCCGTTTTCTCTGTAGATAAACTCTAAAAATAGATAAATGCACATACAAGCACTATATAGTATAAAGAATTTGTATTAAGTGGATTTTTTTATGTTATCAATTTATAAACAATGGCTTCATTTCCTCACGTTTTTCTTTCTATGGAAGCTCCAAACACATCAAAAAGCAACGAAACTCAGATACTACTAAATCATAACAGATATATTATTGAGAAATATAGTGTTAATTGTAATTGTATGTGTTAAAAGTGTTATGTTTTAAACCTTGAGGACTGTTTTGTAAGTTCGTAATACTTTATGTTATTCTGTTACAAAACTGTATACGTGGCAGACTTGTATAAGCTGCAATTTTACAGCTCTTCTGGGCTAATGAATAATAAGATTTTACAGTTCTTTTTCCTCTCTCTAAAATGTTAATGGAGAATGACGATCTCAACATATATCAAAACTGTAATCTAATTTATTATTTGCAAACATACAAATAAGCATCACTTTAATTCTTATCTATTCCTTTTAGGTATTACGGAATATAGGGAGGGTCGGACTTTACGGATTGCTCAAAGATTAAATTATTTGGTTATCCATAACATTTTTGTCAAGAAAAAATAAAATAAAATCAGATTCATTTTAATTGATATATATATATATATATATATATATATATATATATATATATATATATATATATATATATATATATATGTTGGGGTTTCTTTTGCAAATGTTGAATTAATCCAATTACCAATTTGGGATAAAACTGAGTTATTATAATAAACTGGACTTTATATAATTATATTTGGCTAAACCATTGCCCAAAAAAAAAACATTTTTTTTTTGTTGCCTCCGGTCCGGTCTCTGTCCCAGGCCCAAGCCTTAGTGGACTTGGGTCTGGGCCGCTCGTGACGAAACAACATATATAGCCAAAGAACCAGTGTTTTAAAAATCGAAATTATAGCTAAAGCGTTTTTTTTAAGAGATATGCTAAAAGAGTAAAAGTTTAAGCTTTTAGCGGCCTAAAAAACAGAAAAGCGAGCTTTTTAAGGTTTTTGTAAGCTTTGAAGCGAGCTTTAATCTAGCTTAGAAGCGAGCTTTAATCGAGTTTTGAAACGAGTTTTTTCACTACGAAACACGCAAGAGCAAATAACCAAGATATTATAAAATTAATCTCTCAAACATGTAAAGCACAAATAATGGGTTATAGGAAGAGAGAGCAGCAGACTTATATTTAAGCACTGGTCTTTCCAGAATTATTTTTGACATTATCAAAAGTCAAAAACACAATAGACTGATCAACATCTCCCTTTCTTGGCTAGTTTCAACAACCCATGCAGGTTTAAATATTTTTATTCTTAAATAACAAGATATAAGTAGACATTAAAATACAAACTGGTAAACCAAAGTATACATGTTCCAAGTCTTCTTTCGGTCCAGTACTTATTTTAGCAGTTAAGAGATTGTTACTTGTAGCTTAATCTATTAGCTAGGTGGTATCATTCTTATTAGCAAAAATATGTCTGCTCATCCACCTTACAACTTTTTGGCAATTTATTGCCACATGAGATGAGAAGCTTTGCTTTTTAGCAGATAAATTATATACAATCCGCTTTTAAGCTGAAACTAAAAGCTTAAAATCGACAAGCAAACCACGCATAAGTTTTCAAGTACACCTATTTGGCTGAAACTGCATCCAAACCACCCCCAAAATAAACCCCGCAATATAAACATGTTGGAAAATTTTTGAGTATGTTTCGATTTTTTTCCCTAAAATAACATGGAGTTCAATTTCAAGAGGTGCAAGGAGAACAACAGAAGAAATTGACCAATCAACATATAAAGAAAAAATTAATGAAACAGAACAATGCAGATTCTTAAAGCTGGAAGCGTAGATATATCTACCTGAGAGCTGAGCGAGACGGAACTTCAACTATTGGCAATTCTATCAACCGATTGCACACACTCTCTGCCCATAATTCTCCATTTTTTGGGGGTCCTAAAATGAAAAAAAAAAATATACGTTAAAGAAAAGAAAAACACAACTATAAGAGCTGTTTGGATGGCTGATGAAAATCCTTAAAACACAAGGGGTAATATTAGAAATTCTCACCACAGCTAATGTAATTATCAAGCACAATATTCACAGCTCTTCTGAATTTATTCTTCAAGGACAAGAAATGCATCATATCTCAAACTCTCTCACAAAAATTTATACCTATGAACTGAGTTTTAGTAAATAATTTTCATATTCTCAGATATTCTGAAACTTAGAAAAATCTTATTTTTGTGTCCTTCACCCGGTGAGAGCATCTCGTTTTATGTCATAGACTCATATGTCATAGTAGCAAAAGTTTAATACGTGGCACTATAACATTCTTAAACTATAACTATAACAAATAATTTATTAATATTAAGTGGATCATTTATATTAATTTTAATAAATTTATTATATAATTTCATCGTTATTTTAATATTTTATTACAAATTAGGCAATAATAATATATAACAATATTATCTTAGAATAAATAAAATAAACTTTATAGTTGAAAATAAAGTGTATCAAATGTAGTTTGTAAATTTATGATAATTTTAACATGTATAAGCAGAATTTATAAGGTCATTGTATATCTATGTGTCAAGTTAAAAACACCAGCATTTAATATTATGACCAATAAAGATGCTCTAATCTACATTTTTACCAATCTACTAAAATCATAGAAGGGTGTCTGATCTACATTTTTGTCAATCTACTAAAATTATAGAAGGGTGTCCAAAGCAAGAGGCTGCCAAATTGGTGAGTCAAATTTTCTATAATTATCAAATATTGTTTCAATCCTAGGGAAAAAATAACTAAAGGAGCTCAAATGTGATGTTTACGTGACTGATTTTTTTTCTCGGAACAACTGATACTTGGTTAATTATAAAGTGCATGAGTAAGATTGAAATGATGTACCCAGAACAAACACGCCTACATCTCAGGAAAATTACAACACTTTGTTGTCGTATGACTTGGCTTACTAAATTGATAACCGGAAAAAACTCAAAATTGTTTAATATTCGTAGCACATACCAGGTCGGGGTTTTATATGTTTGATACATCAAACTATCTGTCTTTAATAATTTTGATACCCACTTTTTTAATTTTTTCAATTTGGATACCACACTATAATAACTTTTCAATTTAGGTACCGCCGTCTAAATTAATCACGGAATCATGTCACGTGACATTTGACAAACGTTAATTTGATAGGATAATTTTGTCATTTTGCATCAAAATATATTATCCTATAAAAATGTTTCCCCCAATTTCACACATAACAAAAATTAACACATAATCCAAATTTGAGAAAACGTTGTTTTATGATTATATATTTTGATAGAAAATGACAAAATTATCCTCTCGCATTCAAGTTTATAAAGCACATGTTGTCATGTGGCATGATTCCATGATTAATTTAGACAGTGGTACCTACATTGAACAGTTTCTTATAGTATGATACCCAAAGTATGAAAGTTGAAATGTGAGTATCCAAATCATTAACAGCAACGTAGTTTGATGTATTTAATGTATTAAGTAGGATGGGCAATAACCAATTCCCTAAGGACTTGCAACATCAACAAAAGATTATTCTAAACATTAACTAATTTCTCGTGCAGCAATGCTTCTTCTTGAAGTTGTAACTCACGAGCTTCCTCTTTTCCGGTCTTCCCTTTATCTGGGTTCATAAAAAAAACTAAAATTAGCAATTTCTGATAACATTAGAACTCTAAATAAGGGAGGAAAACATTATTATTTAATTGTACCATCTTTTTTCATTGGTTTCCTATAATCTTTTCTTCCAACATTATGTCACGGGTTTAGATTTTATAAGACACTCGTGTGGCACTTATAATATCTCGCTCAATCTTGCTTTGAGGGGCTAACTCAGTCTCCAACTCGCTCAACCCACAAGAAAGAAACGTAAGACTAAGACACTTATAGTTAAACAAGTAAATTAGAAAGAGAAGTAGGAGAACTCATCATTCGTATATCACTCAAGTTGTGTTCTAAGAGTTAATTACAAAATAAACCCTGCCCCTTTTATAGCCCATTAGGATTCTAGATTGTTCTTGTTTAGAATCCACCTAAAACATTCTAGGATTTCCATACACCTATCACATATTTTAGAGTATTCTATACACATTCATACATCTCTATAACATTATAGAATACTACTCTAACATTCTAGTATATTCTACGCCACCTAGAATATACCGAAAAGCCCAAGAACATTCTAGAGTCTCCCGGTCGACTCTAGAACACCCAAAAATATTCCTTAGACATCTAAATCCTTCTATGGACTTCCAGAAGACATTAAACTTATCTCATTTGTCATCATGTTGCCAAGTGTACCGCCACCTAGGTGTACACTTGTTTTCCACGTGTTTTCTCCTAGTTGATGAACGTCCGAGCCGTGACAATTACTAGCAGTTTCTCGCTTAACAGAATTATTAGAGCTGACATCGTCCTGGAAACAGCATACACCATTCTAAACATCCTAGAAATCAATATAACATTCAAATTGACAGGAAAAAAAGAAATGAAAAATTTACGTTGTCGTTATCATAACCTGGAAACGACCTTTAGCCTGTTTGTCTTCATGGCAGAAGCAGACTGAGCAACACAAACACCTTGCTCTCAATAAATTAGAGTTAAGCTAAGACACTCAATAAATCCAACATTTAGTGCCAGAACATAAATCCCTCTCCATAGTTAACATGCATCCGAATGAGTGATGTGGAATTTTCCCTTTATTAAATTCATCATTTACTCTTCCACTTCTCTCTTTCACGTGAAATTTTCGATAGAATTTTTTTTTTCGTCCTTCATTATTCTACAGGTGACTTATTTATAATATTTGTAGTGAGTCCAATGTGGAGTATTGGTGAAGTTAAAGTTAGTAGATGAATTTTGAATTTAAAAATTATTTTACTGTACACATGGCAAGATATAGCTAGCAAAACCAAATGGTATGAATGTGGTGTTGGAAAAACTATGTTTAAACATGTTAGTTTCTGAATGGTCACGAGACCATTTTTTAGTCAAGATTCCAAGTGACAGCCGTTGTCTTTTGGCACCATATTCAAGACGGTTGAGTAGATGGTATGACAAGTTTCGTAACGGTATGTCGCATGACCTATTCGGAGAATGAGAGTGAATGGAAATTGGCGTCAAAGATTGGGGTTGAGAAAGAGAAAAACTCTTAATTCTGGAAAATGGGTTTAATAAGGATAATTCGTCGGGCGCGCATGCTCGTCGGGCGCGCATGCTCATCGGGAAAAGTGCGCCTATTCGGGAAAATCTTCCAGTAAAGCTGTAACTGTTGCAATAAATATGAATTAATTGCAAAGTTAATACTGCAGTTTCGAATTTCGTAGTAAAGTGACTTTAATGGCTGAGATACTCAGCCAGCCTATAAATAGGCAGACCCCCCACATGTCAAAAATAACATTCTGAAATCAAACACAACAGCATATATCATCTCTCAAAAATAAGCATTACATTTTTAGTCAGAGAGAGCCACCCACCAACAGCTCGACCTTGATTCATCGCCAGTTTCCGGCGAGTCATCCGAGACGTTGTACCTTGGGATCAAAGCGTCAAACATAACCAGAAACCTCAAAGGTGGTTAGGCGAATATCGGTTAAGGGCATACTGTTAAACAGTAGTCTCGTCTATTTATTTTCTGTCCTTTTTTATTCCGTCTTTACATTTCTGCAATTTTATATTCTGTACATTTCAATTCTGTAATTTATTTTTCCTGTTTTGTAATTTCATTTCAGTCCTTTTTCTTTTTCTTTAATTTCTATTCAGTTCTGTAATTTACTTTCCAGTCCTGTAATTTATTTACAGAAACAGTCCAGCAGTTTAGTAATTATACTATTCTGTCTAGCAGTTTCTTTTAATTACAAACCAGTCCAGCAGTTTAATAACTTATATTATTCTGCCTGGAATTTAAATTAATTGCATTTACATTCTGCAAGTGTCGGAATTTTGTAATAAAGTCATATTCCATTATAGAAATAAAATTGTTTATTTCTTTTTAGTCCTTGCACTTTAAATTATTGCTTTTACGTACACCAAAACCAACAATCTTAACCGATATTTTTAATTTTGGTTTGTGTACTGTTTTATTTTAATTTTTAAAATTAAAAGGAATAGTAATTCTTCCGCTACAATTCTGTTTTAGAATATTTGTAGCAAAGAAAAATTCCTAGAATTGTTTTATTCTGATTTTGGTATTTTTACCGTTCTCGAGAAAATACCAACCAGTTTGGTATTAGCTTGAATTAATTTATTTTGTATCTTAATTCTTTTATAGAAACCAAGTTTTCCATACTTGGTGTTTTGTTCAAGAATATTCAAATACGCGTATCTTATAGTCTTTTGGTTGTCTTTTCAGAAACCGAAAGATGACGAACGAAAATATCTCTGATCCTATTGTCCCTTCGGTGAGTTCGCATGACGTAGTGGTTGGTGGGAATGTCCATAACACTACGGGCGATGCAAATGTGGGGGCTGACGCTCAGGCGCATGCTACGGCGGCTGCGGCCCAAGCTGATGTTACGGCCAAAGCTGCGGCTGCGGCCAAAGTTGCAGCTGCGGTTGCGGCCAAGGCTATGGTTGTGGCCAGGGGCAAGGAACCGATGCATTCGGCTATGCCTGTTTTGCCGACCTCTCATCTGGAGAAGCCGGAAAAGTTTAGGGGTGACAACTTCAAACGTTGGCAGCAAAAGATGCTGTTTTATTTAACCACCCTAAACTTAACCCGGTTTCTTAAGGAGACTGCTCCCGTCCTAAGCGAGGACGATCTGGACGAGCAGTCATTCTCGGCGGTTGAGGCATGGAAACATGCCGACTACCTATGTCGGAACTATATCCTGTGTGCTCTAGATGACACCCTATTCAGTGTCTTCGAGCCCAAAGCAACTGCAAAGGAGCTTTGGGAGACTCTCGAAAAGAAGTACAAGGTGAATAACACTGGCGTAAAGAAATTTGTCGTCACGGACTTTCACGAGTACATGATGACTGATAATAGGAGTGTCATTGAGCAGGTTGAGGAGCTACAACTCATATACCATCGGCTTGATACTGAAGGGCTAGTTATCAATGAACCCTTACAGGTGGCTCTCATGATTGAGAAATTGCCACCGTCATGGAAGGAGTTTCAGAACTACCTGAAACACAAGCAGAAGGCAATGAGTTTGGAGGGGCTCATAGAGAGGTTGAATATCGAGCAGAGCAACCGCCGTTCTCGAAAAAAAGGCGGTATTGGTAGTAGTTCGGTGGCAAAGGCCCATGTGATTGAGGCCACGCGTGTCAAGCAGAAACGCCCTGACAACGCAGGCAGTGCTGTTGCTGTAAAGAAATTTACGGGAACCTGCTTTGTGTGTAACAAGACCGGTCATCGTGCCGCGGACTGTTATGACAATAAACGCATTGTTAAGCCCAAACCCCCCATCGAGGAACTTTAAGGGCAAGGGGAAGATGATGGCTCCAGCTCAGGCCAATGTGGCCGAGGGAGTAGAGGATGACATGCATCTCTTTGCAGTGGTCTCCAAAGTGAACCTTGTGGGAAGCAACCCCAAGGAATGGTGGCTAGATACCGGCGCCACGAGCCACATCTGCTCCAACAAGTGGATGTTCAAGACCTACGAGACGGTGGTTGGTGAGACCTGCTTCATGGGCAATTCTGCTACTTCCAAGGTGGAAGGAAAGGGGACAGTAGTGATGAACCTGACCTCAGAAAAAGAGCTCATGCTGACTGGGGTGCTCCATGTACCAGATATTCGCAAGAATCTGGTTTCAGGCTCGGTTATGGTGAAGAAGGGTTTTAAACTAGTTTTTCAATCCGATAAAGTTGTAATCACCAAGAATGGTATTTATGTAGGCCGTGGCTATATGACCAACGACATGTTTAAGTTAAATGTTGAAACTCCAGCTCCTAAGGCTGAGTTCGCTAATAAAGGTGCTAAGGCTGAGGCCAGTACCAGTAATGTAATGACTGTTGCCAAGTTGACCAATAATAATATTTCAGATTCTGCTTATATTTTTTAGTCATTTCATTTGTGGCATGGTAGATTAGGGAATGTGAATTTTAATTCTATGAAGAAATTAATATCACTGCAACTAATATCAAACTTTGTCTTTAATAAACAACATAAATGTGAAACATGTGTAGAAGCAAAGTTAACGAAATCATCGTTTCAACATGTTGAACGAGATAGTGAACCTCTTGGTTTGATTCACACAGATGTGTGTGATTTAAAATTTATTCAAATAAGAGGAGGTAAAAGATACTTCATAACTTTTATAGATGACTGTACTAGATACTGTTACGTTACTAAATGAAAAGTAAAAGCGATGCAGTAGATATGTTCACTCTATATAAAACTGAAGTAGAAAATCAACTCAATAAAAAAATTAAAATATTGAGGAGTGATAGAGGCGGAGAATATGAAGCGCCGTTCGCACAAATATGTGCGGAAAGGGGGATCATTCATCAAACCACAGCTCCATACTCCCCGGAGCAAAATGGAGTTGCGGAGCGTAAAAATAGAACGCTCAAGGAAATGATGAATGCGATGTTGATAAGTTCTGGATTACCCCAGAACATGTGGGGGGAAGCGTTGCTTTCCGCTAAATATGTTTTAAACAAGTTACCACATAAGAAGCGAGACAAACCACCATACGAATTATGGAAAGGTCATCAATCTAGCTATAAGAACCTGAGGGTTTGGGGATGTAACATCCCGTATTTTTATAAGTAATTTTTATTCATGATTTAAACTATCCAAAAACGTTTTATACAAATTTTACCAAAAACCGGTCATTCGACTAATTTTTAGCCAAAAAAACCGAACCTCTTCCGAAAATCTTTATTTTTAAAACCTGTTACTAATTTTATAAATAAAAAGGACCCAATAGTTTTGTTTTTAAAGATTTGTTATCATTGAGTAGTATATTAATAATTTTGATTAAAAGTTAGCTTTTAGAACTTTGGGGACCAAATAGTTCGCTTCCACAAACTTTGTAAAAACAGTTTTTTCTATACCTAAAATCAGCCCACTTTTCAATTCTTTAAACCTAAAAATCAGCCAAGAGAGAAAAAAAAAAGAGAAAAGAGAAGAAGAAGAAGAAGAAGAAGAGAAACCACGTTAGCGGATTATTACCGGAATCATCTCCTCTACACGCTAAGGTAACGGGGGTTATCCATTGCGACTAGAAGAGGGTGTATGCTAGGATTATGTTTCGCGTTTATTATGAATTGGGGGTTTTTTCCTTTTATATTAATTTGATGATATGTGTAGTGATTTGTGTTTATGATCTATCTGAAGATTTAGTTTAGTTGTACAGGTGTAGTTGAATTGTTTTAAATTATGATATTTGTTATTAAAGTATTAATCTGGGTTATGATACATCGAGTTTGATTGTAATTTAATGATCTATGTGCAGAGTTTCTTTTGTTTTCATCCATGTACTATCGGCAGATTTGGTTTAGTTGTATTCGAGTATAGTAATATAACATTTATTATTGTAGAGATGTCGTTAAATTATTTTAAATCATGAGATTTATTATTATTCTATAATAGCTAATTGATATATATATATATATATATATATATATATATATATATATATATGTCGAGATCTCCTTGTTGATTTGTACATACTATCGGCAGATTTAGTTTAGCTGTATTCAAGTATAAGACTATAATACTGAATTTTTTTAATTGGGTAAATTTATGTTGCATAAAAATAAATTATAGTTTATGCATACAAGGTGTTTGTTAAAATGCCTGAATGGGTTTTTATGTTGTTGGAGTGATTGGCTAGTTGTGAATCTAGCATCTATGATCATGGTTTATGTTGTATTACGTTAAGTGACGTATGAAATTATGTTATTTGAATAGTATAATATTATTGGCCGAGGCCTTAATATTTATACGTATGAGATGGTGTAATTTGAATGATTTTATATTATTGGCCGAGGCCTTGTGATTTAGCTGTAGTGGCAATGGTCTCTGTCTCTCCCTAATTCCGGGGGCATAAGACGGCCGAAGGGATAGGGAATGACTCGTCTTACGGACTGGGACGAGTGGCGTGAGAGGTCCAAGTGTGCACTATAAATCTACTTTTATGTTGCAATGGTCTCTGTCTCTCTCTAATTCCGGGGACAGAAGACGGCCGAAGGGATAGGGAATGACCTACCTTACGGACTGGGGTAGGTGGCGTGAGAGGTCCATGTATGCTATTGATGTGTATTTAATTTATTTAATTTATCGTAGTTGTAGAATGTCATTATATTACTCTTTATACGTCGATTATCGTAGTTGTAGAATTTGTGAGCTCTTGCATTTATGGGATGGAGTGACGGTATTTGTGGTGCCGTCCCGTCTAGTTATGTGCGTGGGACTCACCGTTACAATTTTGTATTTCAGGTACAACTTAGGTTGAGACGTATGGTTAAGAGCTTTAGCAAGGCATCACATGGGTTCGGGCTTTTGCTTTCTTTTTACTTAGATTGTTTTTGAGGTTGTAGCCTACGGGCAAATTCATTCTTTCGTTATTTTTAGCTTTTATAAATCCTGACTTGTAGCCGCGTTTGACAAACTTTTTATTTATCCGTTAATTGTTCCTTTAGCTCGTTAGTGTTTTCTTTTTAAATTTTTAAATTCGTACCAACAGGTTCTCTTTTCTTTGTTTTAAAAAGGTCATGCCTCGATGTCCGTGTTCTATGGATTTTGGGGCGTGACAAGTTGGTATCAGAGCTAACTAGGTTCTTGTATACTTTGGGACGACGGGAAGATGGGTAAACATTGGACCAAGATCCATCGTATCTTTTTCACAAAAACTTTTTCAAAAACTCAAACTTTTTCTAAAAACGGGGGGTTGCATTTAGCTTAAGACATGTAGCTAGAAGTTTGTAGTAGTTGATGTAAGGAAAGTCCACCTCTGAGGCAAGTTGGGGACAATGAGGACGCTCGTTGATCCCGGCTCGCCAAACTAGTGGGTAGACCTCTCGTCGGTATGTGTGGAGGAATACCTTAGCGATGTGGAACTCTAGAGTATGTGAGGACGCTCGGGTGCTTTAGGGTAACGTATCGTGATGAGTTATCACTCGCATTTTTGTGTTGATTGTATGCGTGTGTAAATTGATATAGTGTGTATAAGGTGTAAGTTGTATGTCAAGTAGTAACGATTTATTAAAGTGCGAGAATCGTGTAGTTAATTGTTTTACGTAGTGCGTTTTCAAATTATTAACTTGTGTGTTAATGAATATTATATGCGAATCGATGTTGTTCGTATAAATGTTATGGATTAGAATGATGGTGTGTGATATGTTCCATGAATAGAATACATAAGCATTGAGGAATTTTATGTTTTTGTGTCGATAGTTTTCTGCAGTTTAACGATCGGTCGTCTGTCAAAAACGATCGGTCGAAATTCTTCAGAATTTTTTCAGACCTTACTGGACCAAAAAACGATCGGTCGTTTGACAAAACGACCGGTCGAATTCTGGTAATTTTTGCGGTTTTCTCGCTAAACTTCAAACGCTCGTAACTCCTTCGTTTTTACTCCGAATTTGATTACGCTTGAAGCGTTGACTTTGTATTTAAGTACTCTTTAATTTGAACCTTAGAAATCTTGATAAATGATTAGCATGAGAAACGAGCTTTTATCATGATTTACATGTTTTGTTGATTATCACGTAATGTGCGGAATGTTGTATTGTATGATTAGCGGAATTTGATGTCTTTGCAAATCATTATAATATGTTATAAAATATATATATATATAAATACATGTATTAGAATGAGAAAAAAAAAGATTTGGTTAGATTTTATTAGTTGGAAAACATGAATGTTTAATTACGTGTTGTGAGGTCGTGTCCTAAATTCATTAGTTTTATAAGTCGTTTGTGCACTTATTTCTTCCTTATAACATGATTCTACTCTTTTAGACATTGAATATAAATTTTTTCTTAGTTAGATTGTAAGCTAGTGTTTTATATATATGTTTCACATTTAGCAACTATTTTCCTTCACTCGATAGAATGATAACCGGGGACTTAGATATTTTAGGTTTTAAGTTAATTGTCCCTACATGAAGAATCTTATTTGATATTGTATAATGTAAGACTATACTATAATGTAAGACTTAATTTAGTTGAGTTGGTTTGGTGTCCATATTTAAGAGGAATTACACACAACTAATTTCATATGTACTAAATTCAAGGTCGATATAAGGGAATTTTAATAGATTTTATTTTTATAAGATTAACTATTGAAAACTTAAGAAATATATCTGGTGTAGCATGCCCCTGTACAAGTTAAAATGTTTGCGTTTGTAAACTATTATAGGTGAGACAAAGTTTTTAAAATATTTTCTTATTATTTCTATTAATGGATTGTACGTTAATGAAGTCACTGGTTTGGTATATATAAATAAAAATGTAGTTAACTATTGCGGCGGTTTGTAACTAACAAACAAAAGGGCATGATAGGATATATTTATTTATTTTATGGATTTTTTTTTTGAGTAGAAGTTTTCGACAGCTATAAGAGAACCTCGATTATGGTAGTTTCCTTCTAATTTTTTGTAATTTAATATTGTCCATGGATTACCTTTCGGTGCCGAATTTTGCTTAGAGTTTCAATGAAATGATACGTTAGGTTATTTTCAATTCGTTTGACCACTGTAAAAGATGTTTAAGCTATAATTAGGATCCAAACTTGAGATTTAATTTGTGTTTAAAGTGTTCAAATAATAAGTGAACTAGCATTATAGTTGTCCTAGTTATTTCGAGTAAATCTCTTTGGTCGGATTAGTTGCAAAGTTTCAACAGGTCTTGCACTTTGATTGAGAGCATGTATTACATGTGAATTTGGAGTGGTATTTTGGGACTAAATATAAATTATTAGGTTTTGCGCTTCTTATTAATTAAAGATTGTTTTGTTTAAGAGAACATGGTATAAAGGGAGATTGGTATTATTTTTGGGTGGTGGTCTAGATGCTAAAACTTGATTGTTTGATAAATTAGAAATAAAATGCAATGTTAGGCCGGTTAGCACCATTATTATTATTATTTTATCAGAGCGTGCAGCGGAAGCACATGAAATAGATATAGATGTATAAGTAATAAGTGTTTCGGAAAACGATATGGAAACAAGTTTTGGAATAGGTTTGGTTATCTTACGGTATAAATATCAATAATAGTTGTTTGAATTTGAACCATCCCAGAGTTTAATTATAAGTTCAAGGAAAAACATGGTAGAAACAAATTTATTTTTATTTTTTACCAATTAAAAGATTAGCTTACCTCATGTGTTTTGCTTTCATGATGTACACTTTGTTATTAGCATTGATGATGACAAAAATCAGAACTAAGAATTATGTAGACATGAACTATAGAGTTTTGGAATTATGATTGATGGGAGTTATAGAATTTGGTAATTAATGAGATAATAAACGATCGGAAGTGGTAAAAGTTTGACCTTAGGAATTTACGTTAGTATTTTTCCATCATAAGTTTTCAAGTTTCACAAGGATAATGATGATATTATTAATAGTAATTTTAATCTCAAATGAGTTTCCAAGATACCTTTTATTATACTTCTTTTATATAGTTTATGCTACTACATGCACACAAGTAAGTGTTTTGGAGACCGGTTGGTTAAAGAAATTATGTGAGCTGATTTAATCACGTCTAAGAAAGCATATATAATATTATTCAGAAACATTATCTTTTTTTTCAAGATATTAAAGAAATAAAGTTTCGGGACGAAACTTCTTTAAGTGGTGTAGAGTGTAAAATCACGTATTTTAATTTAAAAAATTTATTTTGAATATTTATTCTTCTAAATAATTACTCATGTGACTATTTTGTTTTCATAAGTAAGAATACTAATGTTTAGTTGTTTAAGTGATTTAAGGAACTTACGGTTACACGTTATCAAAGCTATAGAGTTTTAAAGGATTTAGAGGTATTTAATTGGTAAAATAATTTACCATGGATTGATACGTGGTAGTACTTTTAGGGATTAGCTGGTAAGAATTGGGCCTAGTAATTATGTATTTTACTTCGGTTAGAAATATTGAATTGTATAAACGTATGATTATGAATAATGGTGTAAGTTATAGGTCTTTGAATGCCTCACTAAGATGATTAATGACATGATTTGATTGTATTCATATATAAAGCCGATGCCTTGTTTGAAGAGTAAATGTCAATTAAGAATAGTAAATATTATCTTGAGTTTTCTATAACGAGAGGTTTGTATTTATTCCTATAACTACTATGCGTGGAATATTTAAGCAGAAATAATGTTACATGTATTCAAAGAGTTTCTGTTGCTAGCAATTTATTAAGGAGGTAACCTTGCATGAGAAATTAAAACGGAAGTAATAAATTGGTATAGAATTGTAGTATAAATGCTAAGCCAATTGTCATGCCATATACACGTCCCTATAATGAATTCTTTCTTGTTAATATAGATATATACACCAGTGCAAATAAAGAAAGAAAGCTAGGTAGCATTTTCCTGATTAGATTCTATACTCCTTTACTGTATTAAAATTATATGTATGTAACGAAAGTATACAAAGATGAGAGAATTAAAGTCCTATGTTGAGCAAGGGAAAAGGTTTAGTGGAAAGCTAAGCACTAGATTATTCGTTGTAGAAATGTTTCTGTTCTTTCAGATTAATATTAGGTGAGTGGGTTTTGTCTTGCTATTATAAATATTCCGTTGTAACTTTTGATAATATTTTACAGGCTCATGGGTATTATTTTTCAAGTACTAATTATATATGGAAATATTGTTTTTATATTGTTACGAAAACAAAGTAAATAAAAGAAAGAAGAAAATGAAAAAGAAGAAGTGATTTATATACAATGGATCTGTATAAAGAGAACTAGTTTATATAAAGTGTATCTGTATAAGGTTTCTAAATTTATTAATTTATGATTTGCTTATGATTTGTATTTGGGACCATGAGAATAAGTCCAACGGAGAATCCCGAATAAGGGGAAGAGGAAAGTGGGGTGACGTTGGAAACTAAACGAAAGGGTTTAGTTCTCAACGGTTAACTTAGCGATTGTACATAGTTTTGTTAACCGGAACGTTTTAAGGAATAGACTCAGCCGTCATGCTGTGGTGACCTTAATTACGTAGTGCACGTATGGTTTATACACCTGAGAAAAAGATCGACGGTAAAGAGATTGAGGAAGTCAATAGGGCTTGGTACTCTAAGATATACATGTTATCATTTTGCTTTTACCATAAAAAGAAAGAAAAAGATTTTATTATTACTATTGCGATTACATTTTTATTTTAGTTGTAAAAGATTAACTTCTTGTAATGAACGTAATTTTCGAGATTTTATTTAATGAAGCTTTTGCTAGAAATTTGAGCTTATTTAATGAGTTATTTAGCGAGTGTTTAATAATTATTTCATTTAGGCTTTGTTTAGCATGTGCCGCCACACATGTTATTCAGCCGTGTGACACCCCCGGGTCTGGGTTGAGAGTTTATTTTATTTGAGTTTAGTTTACTAGAAGGACCGTATTTTGAGTGTTGTAGACGTTGTGGATTTGTTGAGGTAGAAACATGTCATCTTTGCTTACTTTATTGTCTTTTATTCAATTAGATATTGTATACAGATGGTTACTTGATTTGATGTTCTTACATGTTGGTCATTTTCTGCAGTTATGGATTGTGAAGTTGTTATGGGTTGTGAACCCTGTGTATTTTATTTCTTAAATTATGACACGAATTGTACATTTAAATTCTTACGGTTTTGTTTATATAAGTTTATCATTTCTGGGTATAGTTGTTTAGAGAGGAAATTTCGGGACGAAATTCTTTTAAGGAGGGTTAGTTGTAACATCCCGTATTTTTATAAGTAATTTTTATTCATGATTTAAAGTCTTTGTATGGACTCAAACAAGCACCCAAGCAATGGCACAAGAAATTTTATAGAATCATGCTATCAAATGGATTTCGCATAAATGAGTGTGACAAATGTGTCTACATGAAAGGAAGTGAAAAAGACTGTGTAGTAGTCTGCATTTATGTGGACGACATGATTATAATAGGGAGTACTGATAAGATCAACTCCACTAAGAAAATGTTATCGCATCATTTCGATATGAAAGACCTGGGTATAGCTGACATTATACTTGGTATGAAAATCACCAAGACATCAAAGGGGTATGCCCTGTCGCAAGGTCATTATGTTAGACAAACACTTGACAAATTTGACAGGGGTAGTAAGGCAATGTCAAGAACTCCAATTGAGTTCAACTGTAGCCTGAAAAAGAATTTCGGCAAAAGTGTGAGACAATTGGAATTCTCTAGGATCATAGGCAGTCTCATGTATGTGATGAACTGTACTAGACCTGATATATCCACTAAGTAAGCAGACTGAGCAGGTATACCAGTAATCCGAATGAGGAGCACTGGAAGGCCATAATAAAGCTTCTCAGTTATATGAGATATACAGCCGATTATGGGCTGCACTATACAAGATATCCAGCGGTACTGGAAGGGTATTCAGATGCCAACTGGATATCAGACTCTAACAGCACAAGATCCACGAGTGGATATGTGTTTGTAATGGGAGGTGCTGCCGTGTCTTGGAGATCCTCCAAACAAACTTGCATCGCAAGGTCAACTACGGAATCATAATTCATAGCTTTGGACCTGGTGACTGAAGAGGCAGACTGGCTGAGAAGCTTCTTGGAAGTGATTCCAATGTGGCCAAAACTTGTTCCCGCGATAAGTATACATTACGATAGTCAATCAGCTATTGCACTGGCTCAGGACCATATGTATAATGGAAAGTCTCGACATATACGTCGGATACATAAATCCGTAAGAGAATTGTTAGCTAACGGTGTTGTATCCTTAGATTTTGTGAGATCAAATGATAACATTGCGGATCCATTTACAAAGGGCTTGACTCAAGAGAGAGTCGAAGCGTCATCGAACGGAATGGGATTGAAGCCCATTAAATTGGTAGCCTCCCCATAGGCAATCCAACCCAGATGGGATTTACCTGCTGGGTTCAATGGGAAACTAAACTGTAGGGGCAGCCGAACAAAGCACTTGGGAACCTGTAGTTCCCAGTCCAATTTCGCGATGACAGAGTGATAGACTTGTACCATAGTAAGAGTGAGCATGTGGCTCTTAATGATCCAAGTATCTCGAAGGTCGAGTAAGGTGAGTCAGGACACCTACTTGGAACCACCTATAATGAGTGTGTAAGGTCGGTACCATGTGATGAGCGTGGGCTAAATCACTAGAGCACTCAGTTGAACGTGCCAAGGCAGTCCAGGCCAAATATGGACAACAACTAAAGGGCTTAGTACATGGGTAGAGAGGACACTGTGTGGGTATCATTCTGGGATACACAAAGCTTAATGGTTCAAGGCTTTACAGCTATCTAATAGCAGTATTCTGGGTGGTACTCCGCTACGGCAGGTTCAAGGCGCGTGCTACCTGACCTTAGACAGTGAACTTTTACGGTTCTCTTGTTTGCATTTTAGGACATGGGCTTTTAATCCAATTGCATTCATGTGGGGGATTGTTGGAAAAACTATGCTTAAACATGGTAGTTTCCGAATGGTCACGAGACCATCTTTGAGTCAAGATTCCAAGTGACAGCCGTTGTCTTTTGGCACCATACTCAAGACGGTTGAGTAGATGGTATGACAAGGTTCGTAACGATATGGCGCATGACCTATTCAGAAAATGGGAGTGAATGAAAATTAGCGTCAAAGATTGGGGTTGAGAAAGAGAAAACTCTTAATGCTGGAAAATGGGTTTAATGAGGATAACTCATTGAGATTTGTCCCATATTAGAAAATGAAGTGTCATTTTTTCAATATATAGACTAAGGTATCCCATTTTGTCCACATACACATGTGTGTATTGTGTACCACACGCGCATGCTCGTCGGGGTGCTTTCTCGTCGGGAAAAGTGCGCCTGTTCCTGTTCGGGAAAAGTGTGACTGTTTGGGAAAAGTGCGCCTGTTCCTGTTCAGGAAAAATGCGCCTGTTCGGGAAAGTGTGTCTGTTTGGGAAAAGCGTTCCTGTTCGGGAAAAGTGCGCCTGTTCGGAAAAAGCTTCCAGCAAAGCTGTAACTGTTGCAATAAATATTAATTAATTGCAAAGTTGATACTGCAGTTTCGAATTTCGAAAACTGACAGTAGTAAAGTGACTTTAATGGATGAGATAGTCAGCAAGCCTATAAATAGGCAGACCCCCCACATGTCAAAAATAACATTCTGAAATCAAACACAGCAGCATATATCATCTCTCAAAAATAAGCATTACATTTTTAGTCAGAGAGAGCCACCCACCAACAGCTCGACCTTGATTCGTCGTCAGTTTCCGGCGAGTCATCCGAGACGTTGTACCTTGGGATCGAAGCGCCAAACATAACCAGAAATCTCAAAGGTGGTTAGGCGAATATCGGTTAAGGGCATACTGCTAAACAGTAGCCTCGTCTATTTATTTTTTGTCCTTTTTTATTCCGTCTTTACATTTCTGCAATTTTATATTCTGTACATTTTAATTCTGTAATTTATTTTTCCTATTTTGTAATTTCATTTCAGTCATTTTTCTTCTTCTTTAATTTCTATTCAGTTATGTAATTTACTTTCCAGTCCTGTAATTTATTTACAGAAACAGTCCAGCAGTTTAGTAATTATACTATTCTGTCTGGCAGTTTCTTTTAATTACAAACCAGTCCAGCAGTTTAATAACTTATATTATTCTGTCTGGAATTTAAATTAATTGCATTTATATTCTGCAAGTGTCGGAATTTTGTAATAGAGTCATATTCCATTATAGAAATAAAATTATTTATTTCTTTTTAGTCCTTGCACTTTAAATTATTGCTTTTACGTACACCAAAACCAACATGTGGATGCTCTAAATAAGTTGCGAACAAATAAGGCGACAAAAGCTAGTGTGTTTGCTCTGTATTTGACGCACATTAAACTTGGAAGACTTGTGCTTTCTCATTTTCAAAAGCAACATTGACACATCAGTTGTCTTAAAGAATGTTGCTTCTCATTTTGTCTGGGAATATGCTGATTAAACTTGATTAAAATCTCACTTGACAGGACACGATGTACAGAATGTAAACTATAATACATCATCTACGAAATTGGGATTTGATCTTATGAGAAAAAGAAGCGCGGTTTTATCAGCTTTTAATCAAGACAAAGAAAAAGATGCACATAATGATAAAAATATGAGGCCCACTGAGTACTCGACTGAGGAATCGCAGGCTGTCCAAGCAGCGACAATTGGCCATGCAACTTGCAATGTTGCAGAGGCAGCAGATTTTGCCAGGCAAATATCTGGTGTAGAGATACAAGAGAAGAAGATAGAAGTAGTGAATCTTATAGATGCAAAACAATTGAAAGATATAATACGATTGTTTTAAAAAAGACGTTATGTTGTGCTACATTCACGAAATACCGGTTTTTGGAGAAAAACATAACGATAAACCGCTATTTGGATGGAAAATCGCTAAATTCGCGCTATTTGGACCAAAAAGGCAAAATATTGGACTGATAGCGTAAATAGTGAGAATTTAAAAAAATATATGTAATTAAGGATGCGGATTTAAAAGATAAATATAGTATATGTTGTAAAGTTTTCACCAATAAATGTTTAGTCCTGATTGTTACGATAAAACCCTCCCTATCTCAAAGACTCAAGTTCAAGACTTGCCTGTTGCTTAAGATAACTATACATTTTCTCTTTTGGTGTTATGTATTCAAAAGTTATGTTTTTATTTAATCAAAATTACTAGTAATGTGTCGATAAGATATAGTCTCAGTTTGTTTCTTTAATTAATATATATATCAATTAATAATTTCTTGTATTATTTCATTATTCACTAACGATTTTTGGTTTAAACCGAAATATTTACTAAGATCTTTATGCATATTTTGGTCCCTTTGATACCTTAATAAATGAAAAAGAATTCAAAATGAATTATTTTTTCGTTTATGATACAAAAATGATCAATAGAACGCACTATTGTGTTGTTTTTAACTTTTAAAGTGTATTAACATAATTAACATAAATCCTATGACTATCTAATGTTATATTGTTATATTTCTAGGTAAAAAAAATTACACCGTAAAACGCTATATTGCAATATTATTTGTGCTTTTAACATAGCTCTGATAATGCTATTTTAAACATTGTATAATACCAAAGACTAAGGAGGAGTTATTTTCATATGGAATCAACTGGGATGTCTGTGATAAGGTGACCTACTATATATACTCATTCCCTCTTTTAGTCTTTTTCTCTCTTTTTCGTATTTTACTTTGGAACTTTTGTGACATCTAAAAGGTGTAGCATGTAGCATATTCAGTATGGAATCTGTGTCTTGGCCTTGTTTCTGGGCGTTGAGTTTATTTCAAATTTTCAAGTTTGAATTGCTTAACATGAGACGATATGCATCTTAAAATTACTGAGCAAAGAATGTAGTAACATGCAGAGATGACCTGAAACTTTAAGCTTGCTTAGGGTACTAAAACAATTTACTCAGTAAAATATAAGATGGCTGAAGATGCACTAAACTTAATCACCTTTATAACTGTATAAGATAGTCAGCATCCCGAAAAAAAAAAAAAAAGATCTTCCTTCCCATAGAATTTTGAGTAGCAGATTGAAGTTAATTGGAAAGGGGAAGTCTTAATTGAATGTCTCTAGTTTATCCTAAGAACATAGAATAAAAAGAATCATAATTTGTGACATGAGTGTTTGATGGAAAAGATAAAAGAGGAGTACTAATTTTATTTTATTTTTTATTCTTTAAAAATCTTATAAAAGAGGAGTACTAAATTAACCTTTCCAGATCAAGTTTATAAAAAGTTGTTGGAGCTTCTTTGTCATGTAATAATCAGAGACCACTTTGGGACTTTCTTTGTTCTTGGTGGAAGATGGATGATGATAAATGTCACTCGTTCACTGATTTTATTGAAATTCATGTGTACGTACGCTAGCTGTTGCATAATTATTTGGGTCTTGTTGGATTATTCTTCAAATTAATATATCCTCAAATTCATTTTATCAGTGCTCAAGTATTAAAAACTCGACCACGCTGTTCCTTTTTACATTCTGTACAACTTTGTATAAATATATATTTAAGATTCCTTGGGGTTCTTTGCGTTAGCATATATATATATATATATAAGTGAGATCGGGGAAATGTAATGCCCTCTATATTATTATTTTGATGTAGCTAGACAAGCAGTTAACTCGGGCAGTTTTTGTTATTTTGATGTTATCTTATATTTTATCGTCTTGCCATCTTTTTTTTCTGCTATTCATTTTGTGGATGGTTTAAGAGTCCTTTTTTATTCATGCAGAAAATTCATCAAAACCTCCCTTGTCTGTTCAGTTTTCTGGGTTTGATCTTAAACAGAAAAAGAATTTAATATTAATGTTACTTCTAAAAGTTTTATTTGGTCACACTAGACAAATCATATACAACAACACATTTGTAGTATGCATTTAATCCCCGTCTAATTACGCTTAATTACCGCCTAATCCGCTTAATCATATCTAACCTCTTAGACTTTTAGGCTCCGCCTACCATCTAAGCGCCGCCTAATTTGTGTGTAGACACGCCTTTTAGAACACTGGTAGTATGTAATTCAAGGCAAGACATTCTTTTGAAATATCTTAAATTCATAGTTATCTCAAGAAATTATATCATACACTTTTATCGACTAGTTTTCAAGATAATCGGTACCGAAAGTTGTAGTTCTGCTTAGATTTTTGTTCAAATACATTTAGCACATAAATCATTTCCCAGCTTGTGAAATACAACCCAACTCGAACCGAAAACCAGAACTTATGGGTTAAGAATTCTCATTTGGAGGAAGATTTTCGTCTTTTATCTTTCGCTTTGCCAATGCAAAATTAAATTTCTCAGCTCCTTTTCCATTGTTCATCACAACAAAGCCACTCTAAAAATTCGAAACCATTCACCATCAATTAAATATGAAAGCCACCCATTATTCAAAGATTAATTGCAACTTGTTAGAAATCGATTGCGTAGGAGCAAAGTGATTGAGACTTGGGAGTAGAAGGAAATCCTCAAAACTGTGTTGAGATGCGCATTTGACAATCTTATATTTCTTGACATTTCCTTGATACATACAGTACTAATATATATACTGCTTTAATATCTCTATATATAATGTATAAATTATGTTTATTTTTTTAAGTTTAGTCTTTTGATCTACATTCTTCTTCAATAAGGTCTTTTTTCACTGAGCATGTGATTCCCTTTTAGTATTTTCAGTTAATGTATGCTTAATTTCCAAACAGAAACAAATTCTTTATTTAAATATCAATTTATTTACACAAGTATATTAAAAGCTACTACTAAATCATACTGAAAATAATATTATTTAAATAATAAATGTAGTCGTATAGTACTTTTTCAAAACATATTATGCAGAATGACGTATACAGAAAACTGAACTAAATATTCACTTATTATCCGTCCTTATTTGGAAGTCTTGTAGCCGATTCTCGTCACATTTTCTGCTAAATATAATCGATTCAATCAGCAAATCTTAGTTAGTTATCCTTTTTATTGGATTATATGGTGAGTAGGAAAAATACCATTTACGTTATTATTAGACTGCCGAACGGATCGAAGATGCTAAAATGCGAGACTGATATGCGTTTGTAATCCTACGTTTATGGTTTACTGATTGACCATCCTTTTTCTCTTACACATGTTTGGTGTGACAGTTAACACTATGCAACTTGAACTGTTGTTTAATCATGGAGTATTAACATGCATAGACTCTCCCTGAATAGATAATTCTCTCTATATTTTTTATCTTCCTCTCCATTAGATCATGATTTTTTCTTTCAGTGATCATGTTGACATCGGCGGTTGGTTTTGAAGAGAAAGGCGTTGCAACAGTTCTAGAAATTGATGCCTTGACGATGTTGGTAAAAATAAAAAACTTCATCTTAGCTATTGAATTTGTACTCAACGCCCCGGATCTTGTACATCAGCGGCTACAGTTCTTTTAACAACTTTGACTGTGCTACGTACTACCACGGTTCTGCTCATGATATGCCAATATGCAAACTTGGAAGGCACATGTTAGTCAAGTCTGTATGGGTCTGTAACTCTCTTGGTTCTTTGAGTGTATTTGGTGTATCCTTTTATGTTATTCTTCCATCGGACAAAAACCTACGTACCAATAACCATTACTTACTTTAGGCGTTTTGCAAATCGTTGTTACAATATTTCCCAACTAATCATCAAGTAGTTTATAAATTCTAGAACTAGGCATTTTCGTCACGTTTCCATAAAAAAAAAAACTGGTTTCCAGTCAAATCTTAGTTTTCCTTGAGTAATATTCAGGGAGAGAAATTGTTGGGAGGAAAAGAGGGGCATGGGCATAACATAAAAGCTTGTATAAGGGTTTTTTTTGTTAGTTCTTTCAACAAAATTGATCTGAAGCAAATGATTTTATTTCAAAAAATACATAAGCTAACACGAAATACATGATCATGTTTGCATAATACTTATGGCAGTCTATAACAAAAACAAAAGATATCACTTTCACATGGTTGTCTTTTTGCAACCTGTAGTGTGAATATGTAAAAGTCCAATACAACTTTTGAGCTGAAATAATATAGACAAATCTCTTGCAGTTTTGTGTTTATTAATTGAGATGATATATAATGTACTTTGAATATTTCAAACTACTACGTTATTATTTTTTCACAACTCAACATTATGATACTGCAGAAGAATATTTCAAATAATAACAGACTACTCTACTATTTCACGTTTATTTCTTGTGACATTAAACACATTACTAAACAATTTTTTTTATTTTTTTGGGCTGTCTACTCTTGAATCTGTTTTAAAAAGCGAAATCTCAGCTAAAACGTTCTGGTGATAGATATGCTGAAAGCTTACGCTTTTAGCGGCCTAAAAAGCGGAAAATAGTGCTTTGATCGAGTTTTTTCACTACGAAGCACGCTTTTTTAAACAGTGCTCTTGACCAGTAAATACGTAGAGGTTCTTTGGCTGTGATTTTTAAACAAGTAAGCTGGGTCATTTTTGTTAAAAAGAAAACTACGTTCGTTTAGCTCAATTTTGGTAGCATCTTAAGATGAAAACGATCGAAAATAAGTCAAAATTTTAAGCTGAATCTAAAGACGTTCTTGATATATTATCCCTTGCCGGCTATTGTCCTATCTTAAACAGATGGAGTAATATAAACAACGCGACAATGAAGAAAATATTATTCAATACCGAAGCGATTTTATAAAATATACCTTTTACGAAATATGGCTTTATGACAGACAAATGGACTTGTCCAGGCCGTTTTGGTTTTTGCATAAAATCTAAAGCTTCATAATATATTCATACTCAATCTCTCTTCTATACTTACGCCTCATATTTTATAAACATAAGTAGGGGTGGCCACGGTTCGGTCCGGTTTGGTTTTGGGGTAAACCGGAATAAAAACCGAAATTTTAGCGGGTTCGGTTTTCATGTTTTAGGAATAGAAACCGGACCCGGCCGAAACCGGTCAGTCCGGTTCAGTTTCGGTCCGGTTAACGGTTCCGTTAGGTTCAAAGTCCCGATTCGGTTCAGACTTGTGTTTCGGTTCAAATGTACGATAAATATTATACTATAAAGTTATATAATTAGAGTATACAATAAAAGTATAAATCCATATAGTAGTACTAGTAAGTTACATTAATATTATATATTTATATAATACAATATAAATCCGGTTCAGTTTTAGTTCCGGTTTTATCTTCCGGTTGGTTTTCGGTTCCAGTTTTTTCTTCCAGTTTTCGGTTCAGTTTTCGGTTTATTTTCTGAGAACTGGAACCAAAACCGAATTATAGTACCGGTTCCGGTTCGGTTCACTGCATTTTAAATTTAAACCGAACCGATCGATTCGGTTCCGGTTCGGTCCGGTCCGGTTTTCCGGTATTTTTGCCCACCCCTAAACATAAGTACTAATTGTAATTGGTTTGGAGTCTGTTAAGATATCAAGTTTTTATCAAACTTCCGTTTTTTAAACCTTCAATGGCCCTCACTATATATGAAATATCCAGTGTATTTATTTTATTCGCCACGATAAAACTAGTTTTTTCGCAAAATCGAATGAATGACTGTCCATTGGATATTGAACTACCATCAAATATAAGATACGCAAATTGCACGCGAGGTGATTGGGGTGGTTTTTTAGAAAATAGTTGTTGTAAAAATGCTTTCCATGAGTATTTATTCGCGCTTGTGAAAAGAGCAAACCGAACAGGGCATATTTTCTTGAATACGCCGCAACAAAAAAGTTGCTTAGCTTTGATGAAGATGACCGATAGAGATGTTTCGAATTGTGGTATTGAAAAGCTTTCTAGAGGGGATAGTATATGCTCTAATTGGTCTATTGCAGATGTGGAAAATAAAATGGGAAATGTGGTAAGAAACTTAGACCGAGACTGTAAGTTTTTACATTCCGGTGACAGACCCAATGAAATTTGCAGTTCTTGTTTGAGAAGATGGAATGAAACTTATTTATCTACAAATAATACTATATGCAAGTTTTCGGTACTAGTGGCCTTGGCAAGCACTAGAGTTAACGATGAAAAATGCACAGAAGCACTTTATGAGTGCCTTGGACGACAAAGCTTAAGTAATCCTATTTTCCTAAATTTTTAAGTGTACATTTCTTAGGCTTAATACTGTATATTGTATAGTCTGATTAGTTTTCGTCAATGTAGTTTCTTCTGCGGATGTCCAAGGAGAGAAAAGGAAGGATCATAACACAAGTCATGGAAAAAGTAAATTAGGTGATTTTATTTATATCTTAATTGGCACTAAATATTCAAATGTGATCATTTACAATTTGTTCCAACTTCTTCGTTGTTTGATTTTTTGAATTTCAGCTATAGGGTTGCTAATTGGAGGATTACTCGTGACTATTTTAATCCTGATTGCTGCTATCTGGTTAATATTCTGGAGATCTAAAAAACCGAAAATAGTCCAAGAAAAAACAGGTTCGTACGAACTTATACCTATGAACCACTAAACTTGGGAGTTCTATGTTTTGTTGTGGATCGGGTAACCGATTTCTGTTTCTGAAAGAAAGTACCCGCAGAAAATACTTTTCTCATTTCAACATCGGAACATAGTGAATAGAGAGAGTTCTTTAAAATCTATTTGGAATCGAATCTGAACGAAAACAAAGACTGAAAATAGTTGATAGCAGGAACGCAGGATCCTAGACCTGATTCTTCTTGATTTACTTAACAGATAAAAACTATTCATCCATAGTTATGACAACCTCTCGCAAGATTACACTAAAGGATGTTTATTTTGCTACAAACAATCTCCACGAATCGAACTTTATCGGTCAAGGAATTGCAGGTACCCATTTGCATTTGCCTACACAGAATTTCAGCCAAATAAATAAATTTAATAACAGTTTACCCTTACATGACATATTCCAAACTTAATTTCCACCTGATCACAAAAATAACTTGTTTCTAATTTAGTGTGACTTTTGATGAACTTATCTTTTAATTGGTATATTGTTTAATAATGACATCACTTTTGATGAATACACATGTCAATGACGTGAGTTCGGATCAACCATACTGTCCGATTAATTGATTTCGTTTTTGATGAGCATGCATATCGATAGACTTATTTTGGATACATATGCTGACAAGTACAACATTGAATTACAAATAATTTCAGTATACGTCAATGAGAATTATCCGTATATTTGTACACCTAAATTTGGTGCATATGATGAGATGTTTTTGTTATACCAGGGAAGGTCTACAAAGGCGTTATGTTAAATGGAATGCATATTGCAGTTAAGCACATAGCAAATGATGGACAAAAAGAAACATTTGTTCGAGAAGTTCAAAGCTTATCACATGTCAAACACCCAAATCTTGTAACGTTGATTGGACATTGCGAGAGAGAAAACGAAAGTTTTCTTATTTATGAACTCTGTCATAATGGGAACCTCTCAGAATGGTTATTTGGTACGTTACATTCAATTATTTGTGCAAATGGTTTTTTGGGAATACATGGAGTGCATAGACATACCAGCGTATAATGAAATCTATAAGTATTAACCTGTTTGGTTGCACATTCTATGCAGACACGATGAACTAAGTTAGGTTGAGAAAAAGCAGGATTCGTCCAGCTCAAAACTTGTAGTTAGTAAACGCATATCTGGAAACACTCAGATTTAGATTTTTAAGTTGATCAAGAATATATTTCAAGCTTTTCAAGAAAAAAGTAGAAAAACAAAGTTTAAAAGCTGCAGACAAACAAATACAGTCTGTGCTGAGAGTAAAAGACTGACAAACAAGCTGGGTTTAATATTGCATCTGGACCACTTGGCCTAGCCTGGTGTCCAGAACTTAAACTCTCAAATAGGAGATGATGGGTTCGAATCATGGAGTAGGTGTGACACCCTTGGATCCTTTATAAAATATTAAAAAAGCAAAGAAAAGAAAAAATAATGTACAACTGAATTACGCCATAGCTTCTCGCTTTCTTAGTTACGGATTTTAAGCAAATAAGTCAGTTTTGTTTGAAGTTGAGAAAAAACTGGGTTCATTCACCTTAAAGCTTCTAGCTTTTCAGGTAAAGGGCCCAGAAAAGCTCATCTTCTAAGCTGACCAACCATCCAGATTTTAAAACAGCAAAAGATTGAGCTTAAAAACTGCAAGCATACAAGCCCAATGCATGTATATAAAACTTTGCTCGAGATACTGCTCCCCTATGACTGTTCTATCTACTCAACTAATTTATTCTTACGTATGTATAAGTAGCAGTGTAGCTTGTAGCATTACTTGAAAATCGATATGTATACTGATAAAGCCATAACTTTGGTCGGTCGCGTTAGGCTTTTCAACAATGATATAATGGTAAATCAACCGTGAATAAAGGACACTTCCTGATCTTTATTATTGCTCGGATTATTATCCTTGTTCGGACTATTACATTTGCTCGGATTAGTATTTCGGTTTTACAATTATGCTCGATATGACTATTTAATCTCTCGTCTTGATCTTTCTCCTCTTTTATTCGGTGCTCGGCTGTCTGTTCTCGGTTTATTTCTCGAAGTGATATGCTTTGGTTAGTTTATCTCTTTTCTTAACTTCTCTCTATATTTTTTGGATAGATTTTCTGGTCCTTTTCTAGGAGGGGTAGTTGGCTATTTATAGGCAACTGTGCCTTCTGGGATATTGACAAATGTCTTCATCCCAGTGACTTTTCAGACATGGGTCCCCATTCGATTGGGCTTGGGCTTTTGGTAGTAACACCTCTATTCCCATAAAGAGTATGAGTTGACCCATTTAAGCGTTGGATACCCATTTATAAAGTGGGTTGATCATTACCCGAATAAAACATTCGGGTCTAATTTTTATGTTCTATCAAGTGCTCCCTCACTTCCTCGGCGTGGTTTCCATGTCGGGGGAGTCATGTTTGGTTGGTCGATAACGTTACTTCGGTCTTGTCCTTCCCAATGCTTCATCGAGAAACGCAATAGACTTATGACGGTTCACAGGGGGCACTTTTAATGTTTCCTATCTAATATCTTTTTTCGAGGAAAAATCCTATAAAGGGGTGTGCTCCCCCCATACTTTGGCATTTTACTTACTAATTTGCTCGTGACATAATGGCTTCTTCAGGTTCTACTGATGAGAGCTCCTTTAATTATATTTCATATTTAGAAACGGAAATCAAGAAATCTCGTACCGCGAATAAGAAACTCGTGGCCAAGGTTTCAGACTACAAGAAAAGGTTGTCTAACATGGATTCTGATCATCATGTGACGATGGCCGATCGGGATTGGGCCTACGAGCATATAAAGAAGCTCGAGGCTAATCTGGCCCAGCAGAAGGCAGCAAAAAGGGCCTATAAGCTTGCCTTCAAGGAGTTGCATGCTCGGTCTAAACCGAGTTCGGATGACGATGAAGAAGGCTCTTCCTCGAAATAATTAGTCTTTTGTAATTTCTGTCGTAATTTCTCTTGAATAGGGAGTATTCTCCTCAGTTGTAATCGAAGTTTTTGGAATTAATAAAATATTTCCCTTTCCTTGTTCTTGTCTGTTTATCTTCTTGATGTCTTTTTGGATGACTTTAATTGGATTTGGAACTGTGGTTAATTTGCCTTAAATGCTCTTGGGAAGTTCAAGAGGTTGTATTTATTCGAGATGACCTTTGATCTACTCCTTGTTTCTTCTTATAAAAGGGGGTTGTCCCAGTATTTTTTATGCAGTTCATTCTTTATTAACGAACAAATGGCTTCTCCTCTTGAAAAATATGGTGACAACCTTCCTGAATACGTTGCCCGTCTGGAAGAGGAAGTTCAGAAGGTGCGTTATCTCGAGAAGAGGGTTGCCCGGCTGTCGGTGGAAGCTCGTCGGGCCGCCGAACTAGACGAGCGATTGGATGCCCTAGAGAAGGAGCACCAGAGGTCTTTGCTCGACAGTATTCGTGCTCGTGCCCGGATCAAAGAGCTCGAGGCCTCCAGAGATAGGCAGCTTGCTTCCAAGAGGGCTTACAAATTGGCCCTTAAGGAAGTGTATGCTCGGTCGAAAAGGAAGCCGAATGACGAAGCGGGCCCTTCTATGAAATGATTTTATTGTTTTCATTGTATTTCCTCTTTGTGCTTCTTCTGTAACGAAGTATCAACCAATCAATAAAGATTTCTTTTTCTTGTTTATATCTGAATTACTTTCCCAATGCAATTTATTTTGACTGCGCACGCTTGTGGCCTCATTAATGCTTTTCTTGGGCCTTGCGTTTGATCTTATCCATTGGACCTTCTTACTCTTTATATCTAGGGACTAATAGGATTTCTTGAGCCTTGTGCATAGAAAATCCTACTCACCAGAGTTTTCTTGAGCCTTGCGCAAAAGATCTGGGATATTTATTTGAACCGATGCCCTTCCCAAAAACGACGCGTGTTTCAATGCCATTATTACTTACTCCCTTTAAATATTGGTAAGAATCCAAACGTTTCTTGAACAGGAGTGGCTTTTAATTACTCACGCTCTTTAGAGTCTTTTGGGAATCCAAACGTTTTTCTTGAACAGACACCTCTTTTGAGTGCCATCGCTTCTGAATACCCATTGGCGAATGGTTGCGACTCTCAATCCCAGCCCTCATCTAATGGATCTATAAATACCTGCTTACAGCATGGTTACATCCACACTTCTCATTATATTATTTTCCCCCATATATAGACCCTCATCTTATAATTTCCCTAAGATGTCTGGTCCTTTCACCCAATCAGCATTAGCTTTGCAAGTGGAGGCCTTTGAAGCCTCCTATAACCATGTACAAAGGCTGTTGAGGGATGCCGAGGAGGAATTGAAGGTGATGCGTTATCACCATACCGAGATGGTTCGGGAATTAACTTGGCTAAGATCCGAACTGGCTTATTGCCGACGTGCTCGTCAGGCTTTAGTCGAAGAGAATGAGATGCTAAGGGGGAACCCGACACTGAGGGACAGGGATGTCTCTGCCGGGCCCTCTCATCGATACCGATCGACTTCCCCCTAACCTTCCCCCTTCTTTTTTTCCTTTTTCTCTGCTCTTTCCCCATCTTTTCCCATCTCTTCCTTTTTCTTCTCTTTTTTTTTTATTTCTCCGTTTCCATCATTTCTTCCTCTTCCTCTCTTGTGTTTTTTTTTATACTCTGTTTTCTCGTACTTTTTATTCTTTTCTTTTTCCGTTTCTTTTTTGTTTCATTGACTTCCTTTTTAGTTGTCTGTCTCCTTCGTCTCTTTATCTTCTTCTCATCTGTTTTTCTTCTGTGCCTCCTCTTTCTTTTTCTTCATCTTCTCTCCCATCACTCTTTTTCTTTTCTTTTTTTATGCACCACTACGATGTAACAATCAGCCCTGTGATCCAAAGGGTTTTGTGTTACATTTAAGGTTGGTCATTTTTCTTTTTGACTCTTCTTTCTTATCACTTCCTTCTTTTCTTGCACTCTTCTTCTTTTCCTCTTCTTGCTTTTCCTTTCTCTTTCTTCTTACTTTTTCTTTTTGGCGTCTCCTGCTCACTTGGTCAGCTGATATAGTTGATCCTTTGCCTGATCTTCTGTACTAGCTCTTCTCGGATGTAATAGATCTTTTCGGATGTAATAGGTTTTATCTCGGATGTAATAGGTTTTCTTTTCGGATGTAATAGGTTTTTATCTCGGATGTAATAGACCTTGATGTAACAGACCTCGATGTAATATTGTCTATTGATGTAATGAACAATGATGTATTCCATCTTCATTAATGAAAAGTATTTTTGCCCTTTTCTTTTTGCATTTCTTTTTATATTGTACCTGTGGTTTGTTGTTTGTCTGGAATCTAGATCTTTGAATATCTCGTCTTTATTTCTTCTGCACTGTAGTCTCAGATGTCAGTAGATGTCCCCATCACTGTCAAACATATGTGCATGCTCCCTAGTAGGTCAGGAAATGTACATGCCCCCCAGCATGTCAGGAAATATGCAATTTCCCAAGCAAGGTCATAAAATATCATACTCTTCGTTTTATAAGTACTTCTCTTTTCTTTGGTAGTTTATCATCTCTTTTTTCTTTTTGCTTCTCTCTTCCTTAGCCCTTTATTTTCTTCCGTACTAAACAATTTCCCAGAATGTCTGGACCTGTGGTGAGATATCATGCTCAGATGAAGGGCTTGGATACTGAGGTATCTCGGGTCCGCCGTCGGATGGCAAGGCTTGAGAAAGAGTATGGCGTTTTGGCCTTGAGCTTGTTCGGCTCTTATCCCGAAGAGACGGTGAAGTGGACCGAGATCTCGGCACTGAGTCGCCAGCTCGATCACTTGTTGCTGCAGAGAAACCATCTGGCCAACTCCTGGTATGATGCCGAGGAAATTTGGGACCATTCTCAAGATGAGTTTGACAACTCTCCTCAAGGCCTAGCTAACATAATGGTAAAGAATGCTCGGCTCGTGGAACGCGTCAGGGTTCTTACTACGGAAAACAACAGGCTCTCCTCGGAGAATGACGATTTGGTCGCCATGAACGATTCCTACCAAGCTCGGTTGAATTGTTCTGCTCGTTTTGCTTTCTCTCGGTCTGGCAGTTCGGTTTTTCCACCCATTGATCCTTAGATTGGGCTGGTTTTCTTTTGTATTTCCCCTTTTGCCATTTGTGTTTTATCTTCTGTATTTGATGAATCAGTTGTATCTTTTCGTGTCTCGTGCCTGTCTTGTGAACCATTGTAACGCTTCGTATTTTGTGCCTTTTGATTCTCTATAAATGCTCCCTATTGCCTGTATCTTATTATCAATTTCTACCTCTCTCTTGTTTTATAATTTGCTTTTGCGTGAGATGGCTCCCATCACTAGGTCTGCCTCCAAAAAGAAGGCCCTTATGGAAGAGGAGCCTACCTTTTTGCTACCTCGTTCCCCTGGCTTTGGGGAGGAGGATTTGACTCCTCTTCAACTAAAAGAAATTGAGATGTCATGGCTGAAACATGATCTCATGTGTGCTCGGACTGAAGCGAGGAGGTTTAAACAATATTGGGACGAGGAGGGCACTGCTCGTTTCAAGGCCGAGCAAAAATGCGAGTCTCAGTCTTACGCCTTGAAACAGGCTAAGATGGCGATTTCTCGTTTGGTTAGGGAGAAAGAGCGTCTGGAGGAACTTTTGGCGAAGAGGGATGTTGCTATGGGGGATAGTTCGAAAAAGTAGGAAGGGTGTATTTTCTTTTTCTGTTGTATTGTTTGTGTTTCCCCCTTTGTGGATGAATAAAACTTGTCTTGCATTTGATTCTGTCCTATTTTATTTCCTGTTTGCTTCTCTTTTATGTTTCTGAGCATACACCGAACAATATGCCCAGTTATCCCCCCGGAGAGCGTTGTTAGACTTGATGCTCCCTGCCATCAAGCTAGGAACGGTCTTCGTCCACCTTGTTCGGTGTGCCCTTTGGGTAAGGATTGGTTGGGAGTCGAGGAACTTTAATCGGGGGATATTCTCGGTGTGATAGTAGTGGTAGCGTATGTGGGAAGCTTTTCGTGGTAGGGTCCACTGGCCGTTTATTTAGGTCTAATGATGTGAACTGCCTTGGGTAGTGGGATACGCGCTGACGTGGCGAAATCTGGAGCGTTTATATGTTAAAAAGAGCAGCGGTTGTTGACTTTTGTATGGTTGGAAAAAGGTAAACCTCTGTTACACGAAAGGACGGTTATTATTTTATTCCTTTTGTGACTCCACTCCTTTTTATTGTGCCAAGTAATCCTGTTTATTTTTATCACAGAATTTGCTGAAGAAAATATCTCTCTCTCTCTAAAGCATATTCTTTCCGCCAAAAAGGAAAAGAGTTCGGCCGCTTGATCTAGGGTTTCGTGGTTTTGTTGGAAGACTTGCTGCTGTTCGCGCTTGCTTGCTCATAATGATTACTGTAAGTGATTTTTCGTTCTCCCCCCTTCCCTCTTTTAGGAGTTGTATTTGATTTGTCGTTGTGGTCATAGGTGTGTCGTTGGTATATGGTTCAGGTTATCTATATATGTCTGATGATTCTGATGTAATGTGCGTGGGGGGGGGGGGGGGGGGGGGTGGTGGCTCTCGTTCTATTGATGTGGTTCTGGTTTGTGTATTTGGTTAGTATATTGATGGACTTTTGATGATCTTTGTATAGGAAATTTTGACCCAAAGTGTGGCCCAAGTTGGCACATTCGTGGAGAAGGATTTTAAAGAACTCGCCGGAATACCCGACAACGTACATATTCGGCTTCCTATTTCTGACGAGGAGGTGCTGGGATTTGTTCCTGCCGGCGAGGTAGCTGTGCGTTCGTTGGCATTCTTTACTGGGGGTCTTCGACTTCCTTTTACAAATTGGGTGGCCTCGTTCTTTGAGGCCGTCCAAATTGCTCCGGCCCAACTGGCCCTAAATGGTTACCGTACTCTGAATGGTATCCAAAGGCTATCGGAGTTGTCCGGAATACCGATTGAACTGAAGGACGTCTTTGGAGTCTATAGTTTGAGCTTTGAGCGTCGCAGCTCGTATTTGAAGACTCTGCGTGCCTTTTGCCGGCTCGTTATCGGTTTGCCGGATACCAATAAAGAGCGTAATCTTGGTATTGTAATTGCTTCCGGTGCATGGGGTTGTGCGGGACACCAGATTCCTGGACCGGCGACCAATGCTCCCATCATGCCAGACCTCGGCACCCCCAATGTAGAGGCTCTGTTAGCTCTTTGGAAATGGTGGGGGCCTGGACCTACGCCGGATCATGCGAGTCGTACGGCTCCCATGTTGCTCGGTTACCCTATGGGGTCGGTGACCAGGGGGAATCCTGCACCCGAGATCCCCAAAGAGCCCGAGGAGGAATTCTTAAAGGTGGTCCAGGCTCGATGTGCTACTCGGCTTGGGAAAAAAGCCGTTCGTTCTAAGCGTCGTGCATCTGACCCTGTCGTTGAAACAACGAAGAGGGCTAGGGGAACCGATACATCGGTTACCGAGGAAGATGCTAACGTTGGCTCGGGCGAGGGGGTGTTTGTTGCTGCTCAAGGGGATACCGCCGAGGATGCCTCTGCTCCGGGCGAGGTATGTGTATATGTATTATGATTTTCTTGTCTCTTGGTTGTTTGTCATTTGGTTCGCTAGTGCTTTGCTTTATTAGTCATCTTGTTTCAGCTACTGACTTCTCCATTGGTTACCCTCGCTCTTGCCCGGTCTATGGGTATTATTGTGTTTCAGGGGTCGATCGACGATGTATTCGGATATATGAACCTCTTGACGAACATGGGAGAGGGTACGATGACTTTGCCTGTCATCTCGCCTATCCCCACCGAGGGTCCGATAGATTTGCCCGTTTGCTCGCCCCTCCGTACTGAGGAAGAGATCGAGCATAGGGCCCCTGAGATTGAGCAGTTGGAGGAGGACGTGGGGGTGGAAATGGAAGGCAGCGAAGAGAATGCCGGGGATGCTGTGACGGGTGTCGAGGATGAGGCTCTCGACGGATCCGAGAAGGGGTTGGTTGACGGGGTTGCAATGACCCGGTACATTGACCGATGTAGGGGTGAACTGCTGGATCAACCGAGAACGTTGAAGATGGGGTATACGGCTCTGAAACCCCTTGTGTTCAAGAATGCAGAAAGACTATCTGCCCAACCTACAATGTCGGTTATAGAGCAGGCCCACGCGGATGCGCTGAGGGTACGTGGGGCTCGTATTTCACTATATAGGTTTGGTACTTGTATTTTATTTGGAAACTAATGTGTTGAAGTGCAGATTGCTGTGAGTACCGTGGCGCTACGGGATCAGCTGGGAGCTCTAGGGGCTGAGAAAGAGAAGCTGGTGGCCGAGAAGGAGAATCTGGTGGCCGAGAAGGAGAAATTGGTCGCCGAGAAGAAAACCCTGGGAGAGAATTATGACAAACTGTCGGTGGACTTCCTGCACCTGACCGAGGATGTCGAGAAATTGAGGGTGGAAAAAGAGAGCATGGCCGCTAAGTACGGCGAATTAGAGGAGGAGAACTTGCTCCTGGCTGAGGACGTGGAAGCCGAAAAGGCTAAGGTGTCTGCCCTGAAAACGGCACAAGCGGAGGAGCGGAAAAAGTTAGCGATGATGGCCAATTTCTCTGTATACTGCGCTCATGTGCGGGCGCTCAATTTCGCGAATGTTCCTTTGTCGGATAGGGCGTGGTCGGAGTTGGTGTATCCGTGTCCGCATGGTGCACCGCCGAAACCCTTGGACTGGGCGAATCTTCGTGAAGAAGAGCTTCCTCGGCTACCGGGACAGACAATTTCGACAGCGCTGCGTCCTCACTCTATGTCGACCCCGTCCACTCCTCGACCGGATGCTACTGTTGTTCCCCCACCAGCATCTCCTCAGGTGGAACCTTGACTATCTTTCTAGCATTATGTATATTTTTTTTATTTTTTTTTTTGTATCTAGAAACAGATTCTTTTGGGGAAGTGATAATATAGGTGCTGTGGTTTCTTTCTGTTGGGCTTGCTTGGGTTAATTTCTTTTGATGGTCGTCATATTTTGAAGGATATGAAAACAAAATATTGTCAGGTACCAAATAACCCCCTTGCCATGGTGGTCTGGACCTCGCCTAGTCGTAGTGTAGGTGACGTAATGGAGGATTTGGAAAGGTCTAACGCGTCCCTTACCGCGAAATTGACTTGTGCCTATCAGGAAATCGAGGGTCTGAATATTCATATTTCCAACCTGGCGATCCGGTTACGTGATTTGGGAGAGAAATTTCGTAAAAAGACCGCCCATTATACGGCAAATAAGGGTAAAGCAAAGGAACTTCTCAGTGCCCTACGACGTTCTCGTGATGAAGCCCGAGGTCGTGTGACGAGCTTGAGCTTGGTCCTTGGGGCCGTTTTCGAGGACGCGGATCTGCTGCTATCCTTTGCCAAAGCGTATTGGGCCCGAGCTCGCGCCTTAGAGGTGCTGGAGCATATAAAAGGAATGAGTGGTGTGTCCCGGGCAGAGCGCATGGTGGATGCGAAGGCCGGGGTAACGGAAACCACTGTTGCCTTGAACCGAATCGAGGCGGTCATTCGTGAGCGTTTGGGGACGCAAATTAATTCATTGCGAGATATTCATTTTGCCGATGTAGTAGAGACTTCGGCGTCTGTTGAGGGGTTGTCGGATTAGTAAAATAGCTTGTTTTGTCGTTTTCTTTGTAGCTTGTATAAAAAATTCTCTCGCTTCTTTTTTTTTTGTTTTTGGTAGCTTCTTTCTTTTTTTTTTTTTTGTTTATTCATCTCTTCTCGTTCGTCTCCCCCCCTCTTTTTTTTTATAGGCACATGCTACTATGTCGCACCAGGCTGGTTCTCCATGCCTAGTTAACCCGGGGTTAGGACCTACTGGTGCTGCCCGGGACGAGGTCTCATCTGGTGCGGCTAGTGAGGTGCCTGACAGGTGGCCCTACATTGTTTTGATGAGCAAAAATGTCAAATTGACCGACCAATGTGCTCGACTGCGGACCAAGCTGAAAACCCAGGCGGCCTCTTTTCGAGAATACGTTCGCCGTGCCGAGCATGCTGTTGAGGTTCAGGAGCGTCGTTTGGATCGATATTGGCGTGCAAAGGGCGAGTACTTCGGCAAATTAAAGTTGCTTGTGACCAAGTCCAACGTGTTGGTGAAGTATTTCCGTTTGTCCCGTGCCAGATACGATGCTTCCGCAGCTGTGATCGAAGCTCGCCGTAACCTCTCCTTTGACGATGATCGCCGTAAAGCGGCCTCGGATGCTCACGAGTTCGCCAAAGAAGCCGAGTTCAACGCGCGGCTTCAGACGCTGACTTGTGTTGGGGCTCATACGACCAATTTTGATGCCCTCATTTCTGAGGAGCGTTTTGATGGTGATGAGTCTGATGGGTACACAACGACGGATGACGAAGAGATTGAGCTCGGTCACTTACCGTCGTGCTCCTCCTGCAGTAGCTCTTCTTAATTGAATTTCTTTAGTGTCGTTGATCTTCTTGTTGCCTCCGTAATGCGGGCGAGGACTATATATGTTATTTCTTTATTCCTGTTTTGTACCTTTCCATTGCCGTATTGCTATTTAATTGATTGGATCGATTTTTCCTTGCTAAATCATTTGTTATTTCGTTATTCCTGTTTTGGAGATGCTTCTTGTTGATATTTTGTTGTTTAGATTGATTCTCCTTCATTGTTTTAGCCAATTTATATTGCATCGCCGTCGTAATGTGGACCTGAATAATTCCTTGCATTGTACCTGCATATAAATTTCATAGTATTCCTAGGCGTTCCTTCGGTAACACGCCATATTGGGAATTTCATAGTATTCCTAGGCGTTCCTTCGGTAACACGCCATGTTGGGAATTTCATAGTATTCCTAGACGTTCCTTTGGTAACACGCCATTTACGGAATTTCGTAGTATTCCTAGGCACTTCGGCCATGTTGGGAATTTCATAGTATCCCTAGACGTTCCTTCGGTAACACGCCATTTACGGGATTTCATAGTATTTCTAGGCACTTCGGCCATGTTGAGAATCTCATAGTATTCCTAGACGTTCCTTCGGTAACACGCCATTTACGGAATTTCATAGTATTCCTAGGCACTTCGGCCATGTTGGGAATTTCATAGTATTCCTAGACGTTCCTTCGGTAACACGCCATTTACGGAATTTCATAGTATTTTTAGGCACTTCGGCCATATCGAGAATATCATAGTATCCCTAGACGTTCCTTCGGTAACACACCATTTACGGGATTTCATAGTATTTCTAGGCACTTCGGCCATGTTGAGAATCTCATAGTATTCCTAGACGTTCCTTTGGTAACACGCCATTTACGGAATTTCATAGTATTTCTAGGCACTTCGGCCATGTCGAGAATCTCATAGTATCCCTAGACGTTCCTTCGGTAACACGCCATTTACGGGATTTCATAGTATTTCTAGGCACTTCGGCCATGTTGAGAATCTCATAGTATTCCTAGACGTTCCTTCGGTAACACGCCATTTACGGAATTTCATAGTATTTCTAGGCACTTCGGCCATATCGAGAATCTCATAGTATCCCTAGACGTTCCTTCGGTAACACGCCATTTACGGGATTTCATAGTATTTCTAGGCACTTCGGCCATGTTGAGAATCTCATAGTATTCCTAGACGTTCCTTCGGTAACACGCCATTTACGGAATTTCATAGTATTTCTAGGCACTTCGGCCATATCGAGAATCTCATAGTATCCCTAGACGTTCCTTCGGTAACACGCCATTTACGGGATTTCATAGTATTTCTAGGCACTTCGGCCATGTTGAGAATCTCATAGTATTCCTAGACGTTCCTTCGGTAACACGCCATTTACGGAATTTCATAGTATTTCTAGGCACTTCGGCCATATCGAGAATCTCATAGTATCCCTAGACGTTCCTTCGGTAACACGCCATTTACGGGATTTCATAGTATTTCTAGGCACTTCGGCCATGTTGAGAATCTCATAGTATTCCTAGACGTTCCTTTGGTAACACGCCATTTACGGAATTTCATAGTATTTCTAGGCACTTCGGCCATGTCGAGAATCTCATAGTATTAGTAGACAGCATAATAATATATTTTATTCATTCAAAAGAAGAAAGATAATGCCATTAAGAAAGAAGGGTAAGGTAGCACCTGTACTTGTATTCGGAGCATTGCCTATACGTAGTACTTCTTTAGGTTAGCCACATTCCAAGAATTCTTTTCCCCTCGGCTGTTGGCAAACAGGACGCTTTTGATTTTGTAAGAGACTGGACTTGTTCGCTTGACGATTTCGTATGGGCCTTCCCAGGTAGGGCTCAGTTTGCCATGTATTTCGTTGCGGGTATAGACCGTCACTCGTCGCAGCACCAGTTCTCCTACCATGAATTCTTTAGATCCTTTTACTCTCTTGTCATAGGTTTGCTTTACGCTTTGTTGGTACTTAGCTAAGGTAAGGGCCGCTATCTCTCGTTTCTCGTCTATCATGTCGAGCTCTTCTCTCATTCTTTGTTCATTATTTCCCTGCTCGACCAACGTCGTTCGGAGTGTGGGTAGCCCGATCTCTGTCGGTATGATGGCCTCAACACCGTATGCTAAGCTAAACGGGGTTTCCTTAGTGCCCGTCTTGGGTGTAGTTCGGCACGACCATAAAATGTTGAGTAGCCGCTCGGGCCACCTCCCCTTTGCTTGTTCAAGGGTGGTCTTGATGCCGTCTAATATTGTTCGGTTTGACACTTCGGCTTGCCCGTTCCCTTGTGGGTATGTCGGCGTCGAATAGAATTTTCGGATACCGAGTTCCTCGTACCACAGCTGTAAATTGGCATCTTTGAACTGGGTTCCGTTGTCGGCGACTATAGCGTACGGTATACCGAACCTAGTTATGATGTATTCCCAAATGAATTGTTTGACGTTGCTGGCTTTGATTTCTCGGAGGGGTTTAGCTTCGACCCATTTGGTGAAATAATCAGTCGCAACAATCAGATATTCCACATTCCCAGGTGCTCTTGGGAGTTTACCGACCAAATCGATTGCCCATTGAGCGAACGGCCATGGTGCTGATACCGGGGTCATCATAGATGAAGGGAGCCGTGGTATCTTGGCGAATCGTTGGCACTTGTCGCATCGTTGGACGTATGCATCGGCGTCTCGCTTGATATAGGGCCACCAATATCCTTGGGTCACTGCCTTGTTTGCAAGGGATCGCCCTTTGATGTGTTTTCCGCAAGATCCTTCGTGGATTTCCTCCAAGACCGGCAGTTGCAGCTCGGTCGGGACGCACAGTAGATGTGGTCCCCGGTAACTGGATTTGTATAGTTTATCGTCCTCAGATAGCCAGAAGCGAGGAGCTTTTCTTGTAATTTTCAGCGCTTTTATCTTGTCGACCGGAAGCGTTCCACTTCGCAGATAATGGGTCATGTCCTCCATCCAACCTAGTTCGTACTGTATCGATGTCACCCGGTTTACCCTTTTTATTATGCTCGGGGTCGGCAGTAGTTCCACTGTGATCGACCGGGTGTCGGTCAATGTTAATGTCAAAGCTAGGGTGGCCAATGCATCAGCATGTGCATTCTCGGTGCGATTGATTCTTACTAACTCGCACTGTTCGAAGGTGGCCATCAAACTTTGGACTTTTTCTTGGTAGAGGATCATTCTATCATCTTTCGCTTGGTACTCGTCGGTGGCTTGATTGACGATGAGCATGGAGTCTGAGCTTGCAATTAAGTGGGAGCATCCGAGGGACCGGGCAATAAGCATGCCATTTATCATGGCCTCGTATTCTGCCTCATTGTTGGTAGGTCGGAAGCCCAGTTTTATGCTTTTTTCGATGATTGCTCCCTCTCTAGACCTTAGGACGATCCCTGCTCCTGATCCGTCCTTGGTGGCTGATCCGTCGACATGTATCTGCCAGTGTGATTGTGGAGAGAGTGTCAAAGGCTCGTCATAGCCTTCGGTGAATTCGGCGACGAAATCGGCCAGGACTTGTCCCTTTATGGCATGGCGGGGTGCGAACTCGATATGAAATTGGGATAGCTCGACCCCCCAGGCGGCAACTCGGCCGCTAATGTCCGTCCGTCGAACTGACTCTTTAATATGAAATTTTGTATATACCCGGACCTGATGAGCTATGAAATAGTGTGGCAACTTCCTGGTTGCGACGACCAATGCCAGGCACAGCTTTTCCAAGGGTAGATAACGTGTTTCGGCTTCGACCAGAGTCTTGCTGACGAAGTAGATCGGAAATTGTTCGCGACCTTCTTCTCTTAGGATGACCGCGCTCACAGCTGTAGCGGAGACTGCTAGGTAGCATGCCAGAATGTCTCCTCTGTTCGGCCTTACTAGCAGTGGCAATGTCCTCAAGTACTCTTTGAGATTGTTGAATGAAGCTTCACATTCCGGGTCCCAGACGAATTTTCTATCCTTCTTGAGTGATTCAAAAAATGGCCGTCCCTTATCTGCGGATCGGCTAATGAACCTGCTCAGTGCGGCCATCATTCCCGTGAGCTCTTGTACCTGTTTCTTATTCTTGGGCGCTGCTAGGTTTCGTAGAGCCGTTATTTGATCGGGATTAGCCTCTATTCCTCGTCGGTTAACCATATGTCCCAAGAATTTCCCTTTGCTGATGCCAAATGCACACTTGCTCGCATTGAGTTTCAGTTTGTGCTCGCCCAGCGTTCGGAAAACGTCCCTGATATCTTGAAGGTGGGACGTGGCTCTTTCGCTTTTGATGACCATGTCGTCTATGTATACCTCCATCGTCTTCCCTATATGATCTTGACATACTCTTGTTATCATCCTTTGGTAGGTTGCTCCCGCATTGCGTAGGCCGAACGGCATTACCGTATAGCAATAGTTTCCCAAAGGTGATATAAACGAAGTCTTTTCTTGATCTTCACGGGCGAGGGGAATTTGATGGTATCCTGAATATGCGTCAAGGAAGGTCATCCGTTCTGCTCCCGCTGTTGCGTCCACCAGTTGATCGATCCTTGGAAGGGGAAAGTGGTCCCTCGGGCAGGCTTTGTTGAGGTTGGTGAAGTCTATACAGACTCTCTCCTTCCCGTTCTTCTTAGGGACGACGACCGGGTTGGACAACCATTTTGGATAGTAAACCTCCCTTATGGCTCCAGCCTCCAATAGCTTTTGTACTTCAGCGATTATAGCTGCTCTGTGCTGTACAGAGACTTTTCTGCTCCTCTGTGCTATTGGCTTGTACTCGGCGTTTACACTTAGGTGGTGGCATGCTGTATTGGGGTCTAGGCCCGGCATGTCTTTAGGACTCCAGGCGAATTTATCAGTGTTGTTGAGGAGGAATGCTTTCAACTCCTCGGATTCCTGTTTTGGAAGGTTGTCGCCGAGGAGGAAGTAATGCTCCTCGTCCATATCAGGAATATACACCTTCCTGAGTGTCTCTCCTACTTGTTCTTCGACCACCCTTTCGGTTTTGGATATTTGGTTGATCAGCTTCTTTGTGCTGGTGGGTTGTTCCACAGTGCTTTGTTGTTGTTGGAGAGTCGCGGTGATGTCTTCGCAGCGTCTTGAATCTTCTTGACATCCTCTGGCTGTCTCGATCGCTCCCCTATCATTTGGGTATTTGACCTTTTGGTGATAGGTCGAGGGTATGGCCTTCATGGCATGTAACCAAGGTCGGCCCAATATTACGTTGTGCCCGGAGTGGTCGTCGACCACTAAGAACTCCACGGGAACCGACATGGACCCTGTTGTGACACTGAGGACGATCTTACCCAACGGTTTGGTCGTTTCGGAGATGAATCCGATCAGTGTGACATCGGTAGGCTGTAGATCTTGCAGCTTGAGTTCCATCTTGTCGAAGAGCTCCTTGTACATGATATCACAAGAGGCTCCTTGGTCGACAAGTACCCTGCTGACTGTGTCTAGGCCGATTTGAACACGGAGGTTAATGGCGTCTCCGTGGGGGTAAATCACCCCTTCTTCGTCAAGATCCGAGAAAGAAATGGGCGGATGTCGTCGTGGTGTGCATTGTCGTTTAGAGGGCGACGCCTGTGATGTCTTGGCTACTTGGCCAAAGTGGGCCAGCTGCCGTTGTCGTAATCGTTCCCCGCCTGGGCCCTTGGGTCGTGACATATGAACGAAGTTGATCGTTTTGCCTTGCCGGTTGTCAGATCCCTCGATGGCCAGTTGCTTGCCTTTATTCCCAGCTCCTTTGATGAACTTGGCTAGGTATCCTGCATCGCCCCACTGGTTCATTCTCCATCGTAGGTTACGACAATGCTCAGTGAGATGGCCGTGATCCTCGTGATATGCGCAGAAGAGCTTGGAATCTCTCTGACTGGGGGGAGAGATGATCGGTTGTGGTCGGGAATACCAACTTTCCCTGCATATATCCTTGAGGATATCTTCAGCAGACAGGTTGAAAGTGTATCGCAGCTCGACCGGTCCGAAAGGGTTTCGGTGTTCCCTCTCTTGGGGCCGAACCTGTTGAAATGGCTTGGGTGGCATCGGGTAGGCGAGCTGGAGCGGTTTATGTTCGTTGGTCGGTGTTGGGTATGCGATCTGGAGCGGTTTGGGCTCTAGTGCTCGTGGTCGCTCTACCCTGCTATGGGCCTCGGGCTCTTTGCCCTTTCTGGTCGGTTGGAATGCTTCTCCCTGGTTATTTCTAACTCTTTTGCGACCCACCTGTGCCTCGCGGACCGACTCTCTTCTCGGTAGAGTTCGGTTGAGGAAATGCAGTTTGTCGTTTTTATCGGTGAGGTGGGTACAATAGGCTAGCAGGGATCAGTGGTCGGGAAGTTTTTGCCTATGAACTTCCTTCTCGCCCAATAGCCATTAGGGATGGAATTGATAAAGTTTTGGATGGCTATATTATTGGCATATCATGGAATCTGGTTTGCTACGTCGATAAAACGTATGCAGTAATCGTTGAGCCTTTCATTTGGCATCATCGTCATTTTAAGAAGGGTTTCGATACTAACCTTCTTTTTCCGATGAGCAGCGTATCGGGTGGAGTACGCTCTTAGCAGTTCTGCCCAGTTTCTAATGGAGCCCCGTGGTAAGTTATGATACCATGACGAAGCCTCTTGACCCAAGCTGTTTTTGAAAAATTTGCACATCAGTGCATGGTCATCACTCCACAGTTCCATCTTCGTCTTGTAGTGCCTCAGATGGTCGATAGGGCAACTCTTCCCGTCATAGAGCCTGAATTCGGGGATGACGAATCTCATAGGATTGCGGTACCGCGTGATCTGTTCAGCACACGGGGTTTCTTGGCATATATTCCAAGCCTGTTGGAACGCGTCATCCGTGACTTGGTAAGGGGGAGGGTATCCTCCCTGATGTGGTGGTGGGCCATATCCCTCCCCGATCCTGTATTCGGGATATCTATCGTCCTTCGTGTTTGTGTGGACACGTTCCATATGAGTGTTCGAATGGACGATAGTTATTGGGACATTGCCCTCTTGGTGGGGGACTCTTGTATCGGGTCGCCGACCCGCTGCCTCCAGGGCGGCCCTGTAGGCAGAATCTTCCACTTCATAGCGTGGGTCTTTGTCGGGTTGGATAACTGGCAATACGATGCCGGCCGCTGTCATGGCCGTCATGCATGCCGCCAGCTGAGCTTGTAGCTGGGTGTAGTTCCTTTCATCGGCTAATGGAACAACATGTTGTACCTCCACCGTGGGTGGTGTAATCATCCTCGGAGAATTAGTCGGCAGTCGGGGCGACTGTCCGAGTACATGATCCTCGGGCATGCCAAACTGATGAGCCTCGTCCGTTTGTAAACGAGCACCGGAATTGACCGAGGCCGTAGGCAGAGGGACTCTTGAGCTCGGCCCTGCTTGGGACCCGGTTAAGCGTCTTCGTGCACGCCTTAATACGGGCACGTCTTGTTCGTCCTCCGAGGACGAAGGGTGTTCGTCGACAATCCCTTCGATGAAATGTCGGGGTGGTTCGACCGGTTGTTCTTGGTTGACGTAGGAGGTTGTTGGTTGGTTTCCGGATTGGATAGCTTCATATCTGTCGCGGATAGCGAGTAGATCGTCGAGGTCTTGTTGGCTAATTTGCGTGTTTTGGTTATTGGTGTCTACTATCTCGGGATGGGTTTCCTCTACATTGGTAACCATTGTCGCTCGTCTGGCAGAGTATTGGTATTCGAATTCTAAACTAGTTGGGAACTAGATGATTCCCGGAGACGGCGCCATTTGATAAAGCCATAACTTTGGTCGGTCGCGTTAGGCTTTTCAACAATGATATAATGGTAAATCAACCGTGAATAAAGGACACTTCCTGATCTTTATTATTGCTCGGATTATTATCCTTGTTCGGACTATTACATTTGCTCGGATTAGTATTTCGGTTTTACAATTATGCTCGATATGACTATTTAATCTCTCGTCTTGATCTTTCTCCTCTTTTATTCGGTGTTCGGCTGTCTGTTCTCGGTTTATTTCTCGAAGTGATATGCTTTGGTTAGTTTATCTCTTTTCTTAACTTCTCTCTATATTTTTTGGATAGATTTTCTGTTCCTTTTCTAGGAGGGATAGTTGGCTATTTATAGGCAACTGTGCCTTCTGGGATATTGACAAATGTCTTCATCCCAGTGACTTTTCAGACATGGGTCCCCATTCGATTGGGCTTGGGTTTTTGGTAGTAACACCTCTATTCCCATAAAGAGTATGAGTTGACTCATTTAAGCGTTGGATACCCATTTATAAAGTGGGTTGATCATTATCCGAATAAAACATTCGGGTCTAATTTTTATGTTCTATCATATACACTGTACACTATTGACAAAGGGATAAATAATAGGCAAAGAAAAGAATCTGACATGGAGCAAAAGACTTGAAATTGCTCTTGATTGCGCTAAAGGCTTGTTGTTTCTCCACACATATCCTCGAGGATGCATTGTGCACCGCGACATTAAGGTATAGTTGTTCAAAACCCAGTCTTTCTTTTCTTAAGTAGTCAAATTTCAACAAAAGAAAACGTCACACATGTTCTACTTAATTTTTCAGCGATTTAGTAGACTTAGTCTACCTAAAAGAAAATTTCACAGGCTTTGGCTAGTAAGTAAGTCATGACAAAGTACCCGAAGCACTATTTCTCACCTTTTTATATTTTGCCCACTGCCTCGTGCTTTTCAGTTTTAGTCTCTACTCTACAAGTTCCTTTCAATGTAATAAACAAAAGTGAAAGAATATGTTCTTTCTTTTCTGTGCAAGTAAGAAAGAAAAATCAAATACTGTGTATTTTGCTAACTAGGCAAACCAACATATATTGAAATCTATAGGTATGTCAAAATGAAGTAGTTATGGAGTACATAAACATACTAAAACATGTTAGGTCATGAACATACCAAATTATGTTAGGTCGTGTAGTAATTGCCAAGTTTTGTGAGTTGTTGTAAAGCAGTCTACTATAAGGCTTAAAAAACTGTAGCTAACCGTGTTATATGAGACTTAAATATTTTTACTGTTGCAGCCAACGAATATACTCATATCTACTGATTTTCAAGGAAAATTATCGGATTTTGGGTTATCAAAAGTTATGAACATAGGTCAGTCGTTTGTTAGCTCAGAAGTTAGAGGAACGTTTGGTTATGTTGATCCCGAGTACCAACAAAACCATAGAGTTAATTCTTCTGGTGACGTGTACAGTTTCGGAATAGTGCTATTACAACTTTTATCTGGGCAGAAGGTGATAAATCTTGAGATCGAGAAAGCAATGACGATTGGTAAAATGGTGAGAACAGTTTTATATGTAACCCATGTATGAAGGATTTGGTTGACCTTTTAACAACCCTAGTATATATTTTATTTACTCCGACTATTGTCTTAAATCTTGCTTTGGGCGGTAGAGGTGAAAATCATGCTTACGAGTTTGCAGAAAGGTTCAAAAAAGCTCAAACTTTACGATTTTAGTCTTGGGGGAGGTATTTGTGCTTCCGAAAACAAAAGGGTTCAGATTTGCTATATTTCCAAAAGCAAATGTATCTACTACTGTTTCGACCGTAAATGACCAAAACATGAATTTATGAGTTTTTTTTTTTCAAAAGAAAACTTCTTATGATCATCAATTGTTTTCCTTGTTTGATTTTAATTGTAAAATTAAAAAATTCTTCTTTCCTCAGCATGATTTTATTGAGTTAATTATTTTATCGTATTAAAGTTCTGAATTAAAAGAATATGGATTGTTCTGTTGGTAACATTTTTGTGTGGATGTAAATATAGTTTTAAGCAGAACTGTGTGTCGATATTTAGCCTTTAAAGAATATCTTCAAATAACATATCCGCTATGCTTTCCTGTCTTTAGCAAATACTAACTTCATTCACTGTGTCCATTTAAAGGCGAAAGCACTGACAAAAAGTGGTAGTACCTCTGATTTCGCCGATCCTAAACTAGATGGGGACTATTCCAGTGAAGCTTTTGAACTTGTTCTTAATTTGGCATTGTCTTGCTCAAGGATTAAGAAGAAAAGACCGAACATGAAACAAGTAGTCGCAAGTTTAGAACGGGGCATAGATCTCTCAACAGTGAAGAAGTCAGAGATCCGTAGCAATTCACAAGTTTAAGCTAGAAATAGATAAGATAATTCTTCATATCAAAGAGGAGTTTGATCAGAATATGAGATGCTTTTTCACAATCCTGATATGCATTTTCACAATCCTGGTATGCAATAATCTATGTACAGACGCGTTTTCCGCAACTCCATTCAGGGGTGCAAGTACGTCGACTGATACATACCTACTGTACTGAATGAATGCATATGTCCTTGCTAATTTTAAATGTACATAGTTTATGTGGTGTATACTTGTTTCTAATGTTTTTTTGTATCAACTTGGTTGAGTTTTTTTTCCCAAAATGGCCTATTTGGGACTAAAAAATAAAATACCATAATAGACTAGATTTTTTTAAAATTCTTAATATGGTCTATCTCTTTTATGTTAGTTAATTAAATTGAAGATGTTTATAAAAATTAAATAGTAATTCGTTAATTGAATTGACGAAGTTCATAAAAATTAAATATTACTTCGTTAATTGAATTGACGAAGTTCGTAAAAATTAAATAGTAATTCGTTAATTGAATTGACGAAATTTATAAAAAAATTAAATAGTACTTCGTTAATTGAATTGACGAATTTCATAAAAAAATAAATAGTAATTCGTTAATTGAATTGACGAAATTTAATAAAAAAATTAGATCTTTGTCATTTTACAGAACTTCGCTAATTTCTTTTAACAAAGTGTATTTAATTTTTAAGAATATTTCGTCAATTCAATTAACGAATTTAGAGGTTTTGATTTTACAGAACTTCGTTAATTCTTTTAACGAAGTGTATTTAATTTTTAAGAATAATTCGTCAATTCAATTAACGAACTTACTGGTTTTCATTTTACATAACTTCGTTAATTCTTTTAACGAATTGTATTTAATTTTTAAAAATATTTCGTCAATTCAATTAACGAACATAAAATAGGTACATTAAAAATTTTAAAAATAAATAGCTCATTATGGTATTTTTGTAGTACCCAGTAGCCCATTTTGACAAAAAACTCACCTTAGCTGTTAAAGGGTACCCCGGTTAACTGTCTAAGCTCCAGCGGAAGTGCTAAAATTTAAAAATGATATAAATTCAATTTTTTGCAAGTTTTACAAGCACTTATATGAAACTATCAATTGTATAAAACACTTATATAAAGAAGAAGAAAAAAATAAGTTTTATAAATGCAAATTTAAAAATGATATAAAATTGTTAAACAACGTGCTACAAACTAATAAATATAAGTTAAATCATTTTTTTTTATTTTGCTATGTAAGTTCATTATTAAACTTATTAAAGAGTTATGAATTTTTTTATTGATTAGTTTTATGATAAAATAAAATAAAGTCTAATTACATTCTAACCTACACAAAATTGGATTTATTAGATACAAATTTATTTATGTAGGATGATATTAACAAGTTTTGACATTATTTTATATATATAATTAATCGTGAAGAAATAAAAAAAAAAATGATAAATTATTAAAATTGAATTGTCAGTCATTATTCTTTCAATTCATTAGCTTTGTATAGATATATGTATATCATCTCAACTAGGGTGGGAAAAAAAATTCCGAAATTTCCCGACCCGAAAAATCGGGTTTTGTCCCGAATCGACGAACATCGGGATCGGCATCGGGTGACAATATTATATAACATGATTTTATTTTATTTTAACACTAAAATGTAAGTTATTTTATATCAAATGGAAGTAATGGGAATCAAACATTGTACCTTTAACATGTAATGTAAGCACTCTACCATATGAGTATAATATAGATTTGTAATTTTGAATATATGAAACTATTAAAATAAAAAAATATACTTAAATTAACAAGTTTTATTGTTACTTATAAAAGATAAGTGATCATTATTTCCGATAAAAAAATTATAATGATAATTTATCTTATTTAGTATGATAATTGTTGCTTGTGTGAATAAAACTAAATAATAAAAGAATCTGGAAAAAAAAAACGTATCAATTTTTTTATCTACTCTGTTCCTTGTAGTTTCACGCCATTTTTACTAGTACATGTTATTTTATTTTTTTTGCATTTATTAGGAGTGATATTTTTAAACTAGTATTATGTTTCGTGTTAATAATATGTTTAGACTTCTCAAATGAAAATTGTTAATAAAAAATGAACTTGTCGTAAAATAAAAAATATATGTCGGGAGATTCAGGATAAAACTATACCGACCCTACGGAATCCCAAAAATCCGAGTACCGAAAAAGTCGGGTCGGGGTTGGGATTTTTTTTTCACTTTCAAAAGTAATCGGGTCGGGATACGGGTTGAGTGTTTACGGGTCGGGTCTCGATCATAACCCACTCCTAATTTCAACTATTACAATTCATATGGTGTTCGATATTTATATTTATTTTATTTACTAATTATACAACCTACTTAAACACATGTTTTATATAAGTTTATAATTTAAGTGTGTTTATATAAGTGTGTAATTTCTATAATTTTTAAGCGTTTATCGTAAAGTTTTAAACTATACGGACCAAATTGAAACTTCAAAACGGTTTTCATCCAAAAAATTAACGACAGTTCAATAAAACAAATCAAAATATAAATTTAGATCACTAAAACGGAATTTTTAAAAGTTGAGTCATCAATTTTAAAGTTGATGAAAACTCAGTTGAGTTAACCGTAATTTACTCTAACAAACACCTTACTACTGTTGTTGTAAATTACAAATTGGCAATGAACGTACTATACTCCGAAATTGCCAATTCCATGACCCAGGGAGAGAGAGAGAGAGAGGGGGAGAGAGGGAGGAAGAGATGTTTATTATGTGCCGTCAGGCTATTATCAGTGTTCAAAAGAGTGGAGTAGAGTGACTGATCCTAACAACAAAATGCAGCTAAAAATGCTGGACTTCGACAAAAATAAAATACCAAAAGCAGCTTTAATCCACTGTTTACCACGGTTAGACAAAAACAAGAAAGCCCAGTCAAACTGGCCATAACCTCCAAATCTCTCGAGATTCAAATACTCGAACACTAATTCACATTCAGAATATCCCCAAATCAAAATCGTTGATTGACCTAAATTGAACCTTATCTTATACTGTTAATAAAAAAGGGTTGACAGTTTTTTTTTGGGATGGTAGAGGCAAGAGAGATTTAGGGAGTATAAGAGGTTAATCAAAGTGATGCAGCTTTGAAGGCAAATTGACAGGAAGGACAGTTTAAGAAGATCATGATAGGCAGATGGCTGCAGATCATTTACAAGACACTAAACAAATAGACACATGGAGTTGCCAGGTTTGACATTTTGTGAGGTACAAGCTCTGGAAACCTCAAGTCTAGTTGGTTTGGATTTGGTTGGTCGGTTCAATAGAGTTAATCGACATGCACAGGTGAGGGGGACACCGAGTGCCTCTCTATTACAACATAATCCCTCACTTTTTATCTACCGAGTAAATTAAAAGGGTGTGAAAAAAAATATCATATACACGTAAATAAATTGCTCTGGAATATACTTCAAACGCACAAAAATAAAAGAAACATGCCAATTTCATTCAAACATAATGTGCTACTGATAAGCAGTTGAGTAGAATACAGTAACATAATCCCCCCACAAAAATACTGACACGTTCTATAACAAGTCTCACATTACAAATATACAATTCGATAAGTGAAGTGGCCAACACAATACAGTTGCACAATTTAAACAAATCAAGAAAAAGAAAAGGAAAAATTACCAAAACATATAACTTTTCAAGTCTAATTACCAAAATCTACAAACCAAAACTTTTATTCTCAAAGCATACTACTCTTAATAAATATGTGTAATTGTATGTTTGTATGTTTTGGGAAGAAACTTTTAGGTGTTGTATGTTTTGGTTAATTATATGTTTTGGGCATTGACCGAAAGAAAAAAGGGATTTTGAATTATATCTTCTTGACCTTTGAAAATGACCCTACTTCTGAAAAGTAGGTGCTTTGAGTGCCACTCCCCAATTGATTTGCAAATGCTTGTGGATTTGATAGCTCGATCCCCTGCAAATTTAAAATTACAAAGCTTCCGTTAACCAGGTGAAAATATCCAAACCAACCAACACCAGTTCTTGGTACTTTTAAGAAGTAGGTTGATCAAGAACTTCCAACTGAGACTGTTCAAAATTTAAGGTGCAAATTTTCTGTTTGATTGGTAGAAAGTAGAAACAGGGGAGGGGATACCTATCTAATTCCATATCAACACTTCTTCTCACCGTCTCCAATCCAATTCCAATCTGGATTTGAGTACTAATTTTGTTCAAATTCAAACAGTTGTCAATTAAGATCGTTACAAAAATATTTTCAAACACTTGGTAATACAGTTGAAGCAGTGCATATCTAATTTCACCAATTTAGAAGAGTCACTGAACAAGATTGTTGCAGATTAACCTCATATAAAAATAAAAAAAACAGCAATAATAAGGCTAGCTGTGACAACTTAAACAGTAGAGAATGTTTAAGGATTTTTTTCGTTTTTGCAAGCAAAAAGTCAAAGCAGGAATTTTTATATTGATACTTATTTGATAGGTGGGCTTGTTTAGTTGTTGTGAGCTAAGCTTCTTAGTCTTTTGTTCATTATAAGCTGCAAAGCACAACGTTACTTATTAGCATAATAGGTCAACTTTTCTAGTCTTCTCGCCTGAAGAGCTAAAAACATTTAGCTAAGATGAATTCAACTAATTTTTTTTATTGTCACAGCTTGTGAGCAAATAATCTGGATTTTTTGACATTGAGACATTGAGTTAAAAAGACATCCAGTTTAAACCTTCTGGCTTTCCAGGACAAAAGACAAGGTGGGGAAAAACCAAGTGGTCCAGCTTTAAAAAAACAAAAATTATGATCTCCAAAACTGCGAAGAGACAAAATGTAGAAGCCAGCTTATTTGCTTGACGCTGCAGCCAAACAAGTCCCAGAAAAAGTGGTGTAATGAATCATGAGGATGGAGACTATGGGTCCGTTTGGTATGAGATTTTTTACGCTGATTTTTGGAATTTTAAAATCCATGTGTTTGGTTTGTACGATTTTTTTGATTTTAGAAATCTAGATTTTTGGCCAAAATATACTTAAGAATCTAAAATCCAATAATCCAACTATTTGATGGATTTTTTTATTTTTCTGCCACTTTTTTAGGAAGCTAAATGAAATTTGCACAAATGGACATATGTACACCCCTAATATCTTTGAAAAACTACATTCTTTCTTTTTATAAACAAACAGTAAAGGAAGGAAGGAAGAAATATTTGGGAAGTAATATTCTATTTTAGGATAGTCATGTAATTTTGCATTAAGAATCTGAAATCAAAAAAGTTAACGATTTTGGTATGTCAAACACTTTGTAGTAGCTTTTAAAAATCAAGATTTTTTGCCAAAGATTTTTAAAATCAGATTTTTGACTAAAAAATCTGAGATCCCAAACGGACCCTATCATAGACCAAGACTCAGGAGCATACCAAAATGGTACTTTAATCACAAATGTAATACCAATAGCAGTTACTACAGCAGATAAGAAGTGGAATGAACCTGCACAGGTGTGAAGGCCAAACTCGAAGTCAGTCCAGAAGTTGCAAAACCGCTTGTTCCATGATGTTTCTCCTTGAACCTTCACAAAACCAAAAAAAAATGTCAAAATCATAAGTCTGAGATAGCCCCTCTGTTCCGTATTAAACCCGTTTGGCATCAGATTTTTAATCAAGGAGCTGCTTTTAAAAAGCAATAGCTTGCTTAAAAAATACTGCAGTGTAGTGTTTAAAACCACTGCAAAATTTTTACTTATAAGTGACTTATAACTTATATTTCTTGACAGATCATTGGTCATCTATTTTAACTTATAAGAGCATCTGCAGCAGATTGTTTAAAATATAAGTTTTTAGCTAATTTTAAATATTTTAATGCACCTGCAGTAATGTTGCAAGGCTATTGGATCATTTTTTCTAATCTATATTACGAAAGTTCGAATTTGTTACTGTATTTCCCTCATATACAAAAATAATTATGGTCATTTCCCCACACCAAACCCCCCATAAATAATCCACTTATAGATTTTCATCTGAAAGCAATTTCCTGAATATAATTAACTAATATATCCTCAGAATAGGATAAACCTGAAAATACATTTAGGAGAATTGTGGGGGAGTTTTCTAAAATAGAGGAGAGAGAATTCAGATTTTCTAAATTTAAAAGATATGTGCTCGAAAATAGCTATTTTAGAATCTCATTTAAAATAGATCTACTTTTGAAAAACCTGCTGTATGATCTATTTTTTAATATTATGTAAAAATTTAATATATGAAGGATTACCATTCCGTATATGAGAACATGGGAAATAAGGAGTGCCCACGTATTTAGGAGAATTGTGGGGGAGCTTTTTAAAATAGAGGAGAGAGAATACAGAATTTCTAAATTTAAAAGATATGTGCTCTAAAATAGCTATTTTTAATATCTCATTTAAAATAGATCTACTTTTGAAAATTCTATTGTATGATCAAAATGTAAATATTTTGAAAGACTTTCATTTAACTTATAGCTAAAACTCATGTTTTAAACAATCTGCTGCAAATGCTCTTAGTGAGTTGTAAATATATAAACATATCTATTATAAAATTCTTATTTTTTGAGAATTAAATGTGAAAAGGCTAAAAAAAATCCGCAAATTCCTAGCTTCTCAACTTTTTTGACCCAAAGTCTAGCTTTTCAAAAGCTAAAAAAACTGACAAACCAAACACCCATGGATTTTTTTAATCAAAAAGCTAAAAAAGCTAAAGAAAAAAAGTTGTTGGCAAATTGACCACTCTCCATTTACCTGCATTTTAAGATGCAAAATTTCAGGCATAATGGTGACAATTTGGGAAAATTTCTACTTATATTTAAGTATATGATTAAATTTCCACATTTGTCATTCGGTAATTAAGGTACCAAAATTTTGCATCTCAAAATGCAAGTAAAAAGAGAGTGGACACTATATTTCTAACGGAGAGAGTATATGAGAACCATTAAACAAAAAAGATAGCTATATAGGCAATGCCCTTTTAATCTCTCAAACATTATTGCTGGAGAAACTGTTTATCTAGATTCATAAGTGGGGTTATAGACTTACTTTTTGGCTACTTTTGCAGCAAGTTTGTTTTGAGCAACCGAAACACGCAACTTGCCACTCCCAGCCTGACCAAGCATCCCATATCCTTCGCCTAGGCCATCACCTATTCAGAGAAAAGAGGAACATGAACATTGAAAAAATTAATACTGAAGAAAATTCAACTTTGAAAACCCCGGATATCACTTTTGGGAGCTTTTCTCAGTGTAGAAATTTTGCCTTTTTGTTCAAAAATCTGGCATGCATCCGTCTCGTCCGTGAAAGCACTGATATTTTGCTTTTTTGACATTAAAAGGCTAGAAATATCTGGGTTTTATTGGAATTATGAAAAAAGCTAGCCTTTTTTTTTGTGTAGATAAAAGCTGAAATCAAACAAAGTCTACAAGCATATCACTCTATCCAAAATGACCAGCAAACAAACAATGCATACCTAATGAACTTTCTTCTGGTATTCCAAACTGCATCCTGTTTGCCAGCTTCCTCATGTCTGTTATAGCATATCTGAGAAATAAATTAAATTTCCAAATTAGTTTTCTCTTTAGTATTGAGTCATAAAATGAAAGATAGAGTGACACGTCTAACTTGGATTGCATTCGAAGCAATCAACATGGAAAGTTTTACAAAAGGGCAAGTTGGCAATTCACCGCTTTAAAAGAAAAGTAACAAGCCCAAAAAATAAGTGCAACAATCATGGGTTGAAAAGTGTGCAAGTAGAAAAATAATTGATAAAGCCATAACTTTGGTCGGTCGCGTTAGGCTTTTCAATAATGATATAATGATAAATCAACCGTGAATAAATGATACTTCCTGATCTTTATTATTGCTCGGATTATTGTCCTTGTTCGGACTATTACATTTGCTCAGATTAGTATTTCGGTTCTACAATTATGCTCGATATACCTATTTGATCTCTCGTCTTGATCTTTCTCCTCTCTTATTCGGTGCTCGGCTGTCTTTTCTCGGTTTATTTCTCGAAGTGATATGCTTTGGTTAGTTTCTCTCTTTTCTTAACTTCTCTCTATAATTTTTGGATAGATTTTCTGGTCCTTTTCTAGGAGGGGTAGTTGGCTATTTATAGGTAACTGCGCCTTCTAGGATATTGACAAATGTCTTCATCCCAGGGATTTTTCAGACAAGGGTCCCCCTTTGATTGGGCTTGGGCTTTGGGTAGTAGCACCCCAATTCCTATAAAAAGTATGAGATGACCCATTTAAGCGTTGGATACCCATTTATAAAGTGGGTTGATTATGACCCGAATAAAATATTCGGGTCTGATTTTTATGTTCTATCAAGTGCTCCCTGACTTCCTCGGCGTGGTTTCCATGTCGGGGGAGTCATGTTCGGTTTGTCGAGAACGTTACTTCGGTCTTGTTTTTCCCAATACTTCATCGAGAAACGCAATAGACTCGCGACGTTTTCCGGGGGGCACATTTAATGTTTCCTATCCTAATATCTTTCTTCGAGGAAAACTCCAATAAAGGGGTGTACTCCCTCCATAATTAGGCATTTTACTACTAATTTGCTCGTGACATAATGGCTTCTTCTGGTTCTACTGGTGAGAGCTCCTTTAATTATATTTCATATTTAGAAACGGAAATCAAGAAATCTCGTACCGCGAATAAGAAACTCGTGGCCAAGGTTTCAAACTACAAGAAAAGGTTGTCTGACATGGATTCCGATCATCATGTGACGATGGCCGATCGGGATTGGGCCTATGAGCATATAAAGAAGCTCGAGGCTAATCTGGCTAAGCAGAAGGCAGCAAAAAGGGCCTATAAGCTTGCCTTCAAGGAGTTGCATGCTCGGTCCAGACCGAGTTCGGATGACGATGAAGAAGGCTCTTCCTCGAAATAATTAGTCTTTTGTAATTTCTGTCGTAATTTCTCTTGAATGGGGAGTCTTCTCCTCAGTTGTAATCGAAGTTTTTTGGAATTAATAAAATATTTTCCTTTCCTTGTTCTTGTCTGTTTATCTTCTTGATGTCTTTTTGGATGACTTTAATTGGATTTGGAACTGTGGTGAATTCGCCTTTAATGCTCTTGGGAAGTTCAAGAGGTTGTATTTATTCGAGATGACCTTTGACCTACTCCTTGTTTCTTCTTATAAAAGGGGACTGTCCCAGTATTTTTTATGCGGTTCATTCTTTATTAACGAACAAATGGCTTCTCCTCTCGAAAAGTATGGTGACAACCTTCCTGAATACGTTGCCCGTCTGGAAGAGGAAGTTCAGAAGGTGCGTTATCTCGAGAAGAGGGTTGCCCGGCTGTCGGTGGAAGCTCGTCGGGCCGCCGAACTAGACGAGCGATTGGATGCCCTAGAGAAGGAGCACCAGAGGTCTTTGCTCGACAGTATTCGTGCTCGTGCCCGGATCAAAGAGCTCGAGGCCTCCAGAGATAGGCAGCTTGCTTCCAAGAGGGCTTACAAATTGGCCCTTAAGGAAGTGTATGCTCGGTCGAAAAGGAAGCCGAATGACGAAGCGGGCCCTTCTGAAATGATTTTATTGTTTTCATTGTATTTTCTCTTTGTGCTTCTTCTGTAACGAAGTATCAACCAATCAATAAAGATTTCTTTTGCTTGTTTATATCTGAATTACTTTCCCAATGCAATTTATTTTGACTGCGCACGCTTGTGGCCTCATTAATGCTTTTCTTGGGCCTGGCGTTTGATCTTATCCATTGGACCTTATTATTCTTTATATCTAGGGATTAATAGGATTTCTTGAGCCTTGTGCATATAAAATCCTATTCACCAGAGTTTTCTTGAGCCTTGCGCAAAAGATCTGGGATATTTATTTGAACCGCTGCTCTTCCCAAAAACGACGCGTGTTTCAATGCCATTATTACTTACTCCCTTTAAATATTGGTAAGAATCCAAACGTTTCTTGAACAGGAGTGGCTTTTAATTACTCACGCTCTTTAGAGTCTTTTGGGAATCCAAACGTTTTTCTTGAACAATCACCTCTTTTGAGTGCCATCGCTTCTGAATACCCATTGGCGAATGGTTGCGACTCTCAATCCCAGCCCTCATACAATTGATCTATAAATACCTGCTTACAGCATGGTTACATCCACACTTCTCATCATATTATTTTCCCCCATATATAGACCCTCATCTTATAATTTCCCTAAGATGTCTGGTCCTTTCACCCAATCAGCATTAGCTTTGCAAGTGGAGGCCTTCGAAGCCTCCTATAACCATATACAAAGGCTGTTGAGGGATGCCGAGGAGGAATTGAAGGTGATGCGTTATCACCATACCGAGATGGTTCGGGAATTAACTTGGCTAAGATCCGAACTGGCTTACTGCCGACGTGCTCGTCAGGCTCTAGTCGAAGAGAATGAGATGCTAAGGGGGAACCCGACACTGAGGGACAGGGATGTCTCTGCCGGGCCCTCTCATCGATACCGATCGACTTCCCCCTAACCTTCCCCCTTCTTTTTTTCTTTTTATCTGCTCTTTCCCCATCTTTTCCCATCTCTTCCTTTTTCTTCTCTTTTTTTTTTTATTTCTCCGTTTCCATCATTTCTTCCTCTTGTGTTTTTTTTTTTTATACTCTGTTTTCTCGTACTTTTTATTCTTTTCTTTTTCCGTTTCTTTTTTGTTTCATTGACTTCCTTTTTAGTTGTCGGTCTCCTTCGTCTCTTTATCTTCTTCTCATCTGTTTTTCTTCTGTGCCTCCTCTTTCTTTTTCTTCATCTTCTCTCCCATCACTCTTTTTCTTTTCTTTTTTTTTTTATGCACCACTACGATGTAACAATCAGCCCTGTGATCCAAAGGGTTTTGTGTTACATTTAGGGTTGGTCATTTTTCTTTTTGACTCTTCTTTCTTATCACTTCCTTCTTTTCTTGCACTCTTCTTCTTTTCCTCTTCTTGTTTTTCCTTTCTCTTTCTTCTTACTTTTTCTTTTTGGCGTCTCCTGCTCACTTGGTCAGCTGATATAGTTGATCCTTTGCCTGATCTTCTGTACTAGCTCTTCTTGGATGTAATAGATCTTTTCGGATGTAATAGGTTTTTATCTCGGATGTAATAGGTTTTTATCTCGGATGTAATAGACCTTGATGTAACAGACCTCGATGTAATATTGTCTATTGATGTAATGAACAATGATGTATTCCATCTTCATTAATGAAAAGTATTTTTGCCCTTTTCTTTTTGCCTTTCTTTTTATATTGTACCTGTGGTTTGTTGTTTGTCTGGAATCTAGATCTTTGAATATCTCGTCTTTATTTCTTCTGCACTGTAGTCTCAGATGTCAATAGATGTCCCCATCACTGGCAAACATATGTGCCTGCTCCCTAGTAGGTCAGGAAATGTACATGCCCCCCAGCATGTCAGGAAATATGCAATTTCCCAAGCAAGGTCATAAAATATCATACTCTTCGTTCTATAAGTACTTCTCTTTTCTTTGGTAGTTTATCATCTCTTTTTTCTTTTTGCTTCTCTCTTCCTTAGCCCTTTATTTTCTTCCGTACTAAACAATTTCCCAGAATGTCTGGACCTGTGGTGAGATATCATGCTCAGATGAAGGGCTTGGATACTGAGGTATCTCGGGTCCGCCGTCGGATGACAAGGCTTGAGAAAGAGTATGGCGTTTTGGCCTTGAGCTTGTTCGGCTCTTATCCCGAAGAGACGGTGAAGTGGACCGAGATCTCGGCACTGAGTCGCCAGCTCGATCACTTGTTGCTGCAGAGAAACCATCTGGCCAACTCCTGGTATGATGCCGAGGAAATTTGGGACCATTCTCAAGATGAGTTTGACAACTCTCCTCAAGGCCTAGCTAACATAATGGTAAAGAATGCTCGGCTCGTGGAACGCGTCAGGGTTCTTACTACGGAAAACAACAGGCTCTCCTCGGAGAATGACGATTTGGTCGCCATGAACGATTCCTACCAAGCTCGGTTGAATTGTTCTGCTCGTTTTGCTTTCTCTCGGTCTGGCAGTTCGGTTTTTCCACCCATTGATCCTTAGATTGGGCTGGTTTTCTTTTGTATTTCCCCTTTTGCCATTTGTGTTTTATCTTCTGTATTTGATGAATCAGTTGTATCTTTTCGTGTCTCGTGCCTGTCTTGTGAACCATTGTAACGCTTCGTATTTTGTGCCTTTTGATTCTCTATAAATGCTCCCTATTGCCTGTATCTCATTATCAATTTCTACCTCTCTCTTGTTTTATAATTTGCTTTTGCGTGAGATGGCTCCCATCACTAGGTCTGCCTCCAAAAAGAAAACCCTTATGGAAGAGGAGCCTACCTTTTTGCTACCTCGTCCCCCTGGCTTTGGGGAGGAGGATTTGACTCCTCTTCAACTAAAAGAAATTGAGATGTCATGGCTGAAACATGATCTCATGTGTGCTCGGACTGAAGCGAGGAGGTTTAAACAATATTGGGACGAGGAGGGCACTGCTCGTTTCAAGGCCGAGCAAAAATGCGAGTCTCAGTCTTACGCCTTGAAACAGGCTGAGATGGCGATTTCTCGTTTGGTTAGGGAGAAAGAGCGTCTGGAGGAACTTTTGGCGAAGAGGGATGTTTCTATGGGGGATAGTTCGAAAAAGTAGGACGGGTGTATTTTCTTTTTCTGTTGTATTGTTTGTGTTTCCCCCTTTGTGGATGAATAAAACTTGTCTTGCATTTGATTCTGTCCTATTTTATTTCCTGTTTGCTTCTCTTTTGTGTCTCTGATCATACACCGAACAATATGCCCGGTTATCCCCCGGAGAGCGTTGTTAGACTTGATGCTCGCTGCCATCAAGCTAGAAACGGTCTTCGTCCACTTTGTTCGGTGTGCCCTTGTGTTAAGGATAGGTTTGGGAGTCGAGGAACTTTAATCGGGGGATATTCTCGGTGTGATAGTAGTGGTAGCGTATGTGAGAAGCTTTTCGTGGTAGGGTCCACTGGCCGTTTATTTAGGTCTAATGATGTGAACTGCCTTGGGTAGTGGGATACGCGCTGACGTGGCGAAATCTGGAGCGTGTATATGTTTAAAAAGAGCAGCGGTTGTTGACTTTCGTATGGTTGGAAAAAGGTAAACCTCTGTTACACGAAAGGACGGTTATTATTTTATTCCTTTTGTGACTCCACTCCTTTTTATTGTGCCAAGTAATCCTGTTTATTTTTATCATAGAATTCGCTGAAGAAAATATCGTTCTCTCTCTAAAGCATATTCTTCCCGCCAAAAAGGAAAAGAGTTCGGCCGCTTGATCTAGGGGTTCGTGGTTTTGTTGGAAGACTTGCTGCTGTTCGCGCTTGTTTGCTCATAATGATTACTGTAAGTGATTTTTTGTTCTCCCCCCTTCCCTCTTTTAGGAGTTGTATTTGAGTTGTCGTTGTGGTCATAGGTGTGTCGTTGGTATATGGTTCAGGTTATCTATATATGTCTGATGATTCTGATGTAATGTGCGTGGGGGTGGGGTGGTGGCTCTCGTTCTATTGATGTGGTTCTGGTGTGTGTATTTGGTTAGTATATTGATGGACTTTTGATGATATTTGTATAGGAAATTTTGACCCAAAGTGTGGCCCAAGTTGGCACATTCGTGGAGAAGGATTTTAAAGAACTCGCCGGAATACCTGACAACATACATATCCGGCTTCCTATTTCTGACGAGGAGGTGCTGGGATTTGTACTTGCCGGCGAGGTGGCCGTGCGTTCTTCGGCATTCTTCACTGGTGGTCTTCGACTGCCCTTTACAAACTGGGTGGCTTCGTTCTTTGAGGCCGTCCAAATTGCTCCGGCCCAACTGGCCCTAAATGGTTACCGTACTCTGAATGGTATCCAAAGGCTATCGGAGTTGTCCGGAATACCGATTGAACTGAAGGACGTCTTTGGAGTCTATAGTCTGAGCTTTGAGCGTCGCAGCTCGTATTTGAAGACTCTGCGTGCCTTTTGCCGGCTCGTTATCGGTTTGCCGGATACCAATAAAGAGCGTAATCTTGGTATTGTAATTGCTTCCGATGCATGGGGTTGTGCGGGACACCAGATTCCTGGACCGACGACCAATGCTCCCATCATGTCAGACCTCGGCGCCCCCAATGTAGAGGCTCTGTTAGCTCTTTAGAAATGGTGAGGGCCTGGACCTACACCGGATCCTGCGAGTCGTACGGCTCCGATGTTGCTCGGTTACCCTATGGGGTCGGTGACCAAGGGAAATCCGGCACCCGAGATCCCCAAAGAGCCCGAGGAGGAATTCTTAAAGGTGGTCCAGGCTCGATGTGCTACTCGGCTTGGGAAAAAGGCCGTTCGTTCTAAGCGTCGTGCAGCTGACCCTGTCGTTGAAACAACGAAGAGGGCTAGGGGAACCGATACATCGGTTACCGAGGAAGATGCTAACGTTGGTTCGGGCGAGGGGGTGTGTGCCGCTGGTCAAGGGGATACCGCCGAGGATGCCTCTGCTCCGGGCGAGGTATGTGTATAGTTATTATGATTTTCTTGTCTTTAGGTTGTTTGTCATTTGGTTCGCTAGTGCTTTGCTTTATTAGTCATCTTGTTTCAGCTACTGACTTCTCCATTGGTTACCCTCGCTCTTGCCCGGTCTATGGGTATTATTGTGTTTCAGGGGTCGGTCGACGATGTATTCGGATATATAAACCTCTTGACGAACATGGGAGAGGGTACGATGACTTTGCCGGTCATCTCGCCTATTCCCACCGAGGGTCCGATAGATTTGTCCGTGTACTCGCCCCTCCGTAATGAGGAAGAGATCGAGCATAGGGCCCCTGAGATTGAGCAGTTGGAGGAGGACGTGGGGGTGGAGATGAAAGGCAGCGAAGAGAATGCCGGGGATGTTGTGACGGGTGTCGAGGATGAGGCTCTCGACGAATCCGAGAAAGGGTTGGTTGACCCTGCAATGACCCGGTACATTGACCGATGTAGGGGTGAACTGCTGGATCAACCGAGAACACTGAAGATGGGGTATACGGCTCTGAAACCCCTTGTGTTCAAGAATGCAGAAAAACTATCTGCCCAACCTACAATGTCAGTTATAGAGCAGGCCCACGCGGATGCGCTGAGGGTACGTGGGGCTCGTATTGCACTATATAGGTTTGGTACTTGTATTTTATTTGGAAACTAATGTGTTGAAGTGCAGATTGCTGTGAGTGCCGTGGCGCTACGGGATCAGCTGGGAGCGCTAGAGGGTGAGAAAGAGAAGCTGGTGACCGAGAAGGATAATCTGGTGGCCGAGAAGGAGAAATTGGTCGCCGAGAAGAAAACCCTGGGCGAGAATTATGACAAACTGTCGGTGGACTTCCTGCACCTGACCGAGGATGTCGAGAAATTGAGGGTGGAAAAAGAGAGCATGGCCGCTAAGTACGGCGAATTAGAGGAGGAGAACTTGCTCCTAGCCGAGGACGTGGAAGCCGAAAAGGCTAAGGTGTCTGCCCTGAAAACGGCACAGGCGGAGGAGCGGAAAAAGTTAGCGATGATGGCCAACTTTTCTGTATACTGCGCTCATGTGCGGGCGCTCAATTTCGCGAATGTTCCTCTGTCGGATAGGGCGTGGTCGGAGTTGGTGTATCCGTGTCCGCATGGTGCACCGCCGAAACCCTTGGACTGGGCGAATCTTCGTGAAGAAGAGCTGCCTCGGCTACCGGGGCAGACAATTTCGACAGCGCTGCGTCCTCACTCTATGTCGACCCCGTCCACTCCTCGACCGGCTGCTACTGTTGTTCCCCCACCAGCATCTCCTCAGGTGGAACCTTGACTATCTTCCTAGCATTATGTATATTTTTGTGTTTTTTTTTTTTTTTTTTTTTTTTTTTGTATCTAGAAACAGATTCTTTTGGGGAAGTGATAATATAGGTGTTGTGGTTTCTTTCTGTTGAGCTTGCTTGGGTGAATTTCTTTTGGTGGTCGTTATATTTTGAAGGATATGAAAACAAAATATTGTCAGGTACCAAATAACCCCCTTGCCATGGTGGTCTGGACCTCGCCTAGTCGTAGTGTAGGTGACGTGATGGAGGATTGGGAAAGGTCTAACGCGTCCCTTACCGCGAAATTGACTTGTGCCTATCAGGAAATCGAGGGTCTGAATATTCATATTTCCAACCTGGCGATCCGGTTACGTGATTTGGGAGAGAAATTTAGTAAAAAGACCGCCCATTATACGGCAAATAAGGGTAAAGCAAAGGAACTTCTCAGTGCCCTACGACGTTCTCGTGATGAAGCCCGAGGTCGTGTGACGAGCTTGAGCTTGGTCCTTGGGGCCGTTTTCGAGGACGCGGATCTGCTGCTATCCTTTGCCAAAGCGTATTGGGCCCGAGCTCGCGCCTTAGAGGTGCTGGAGCATATAAAAGGAATGAGTGGTGTGTCCCGGGCAGAGCGCATGGTGGATGCGAAGGCCGGGGTAACTGAAACCACGGTTGCCTTGAACCGAATCGAGGCGGTCATTCGTGAGCGTTTGGGGACGCAAATTAATTCATTGCGAGATATTCATTTTGCTGATGTAGTAGAGACTTCGGCGTCTGTTGAGGGGTTGTCGGATTAGTAAAATAGCTTGTTTTGTCGTTTTCTTTGTAGCTTGTATAAAAAATTCTCTCGCTTTTTTTTTTTTTTTTTTTTTTTGTTTATTCATCTCTTCTCGTTCGTCTCCCCCCCTCTTTTTTTTTATAGGCACATGCTACTACGTCGCACCAGGCTGGTTCTCCATGCCTAGTTAACCCGGGGTTAGGACCTACTGGTGCTGCCCGGGACGAGGTCTCATCTGGTGCGGCTAGTGAGGTGCCTGACAGGTGGCCCTACATTGTTTTGATGAGCAAAAATGTCAAATTGACCGACCAATGTGCTCGACTGCGGACCAAGCTGAAAACCCAAGCGGCCTCTTTTCGAGAATACGTTCGCCGTGCCGAGCATGCTGTTGAGGTTCAGGAGCGTCGTTTGGATCGATATTGGCGTGCAAAGGGCGAGTACTTCGGCAAATTAAAGTTGCTTGTGACCAAGGCCAACGTGTTGGTGAAGTATTTCCGTTTGTCCCGTGCCAGATACGATGCTTCCGCAGCTGTGATTGAAGCTCGCCGTGACCTCTCCTTTGACGATGATCGCCGTAAAGCGGCCTCGGATGCTCACGAGTCCGCCAAAGAAGCCGAGTTCAACGTGCGGCTTCAAACGCTGACTTGTGTCGGGGCTCATACGACCAATTTTGATGCCCTCATTTCTGAGGAGCGTTTTGATGGTGATGAGTCTGATGGGTACACAACGACTAATGACGAAGAGATTGAGCTCGGTCAATTACCGTCGTGCTCCTCCTGCAGTAGCTCTTCTTAAATGTATCTCTTTAGTGTCGTTGATCTTCTTGTTGCCTCCGTAATGCGGGCGAGGACTATATATGTGATTTCTTTATTCCTGTTTTGAAGATGCTTCTTGTTGATATTTTGTTGTTTAGATTGATTCTCCTTCATTGTTTTAGCCAATTTATATTGCATCGCCGTCGTAAAGTGGACCTGAATAATACCTTGCATTGTACCTGCATATAAATTTCATAGTATTCCTAGGCGTTCCTTCGGTAACACGCCATGTTGGGAATTTCATCGTATTCCTAGGCACTTCGGCCATGTTGGGAATTTCATAGTATCCCTAGACGTTCCTTCGGTAACACGCCATTTACGGGATTTCATAGTATGCCTAGACGTTCCTTTGGTAACACGCCATTTACGGACTTTCATTGTATTCCTAGGCACTTCGGCCATGCTGGGAATTTCATAGTATCCCTAGACGTTCCTTCGGTAACACGCCATTTACGGGATTTCATAGTATGCCTAGACGTTCCTTTGGTAACACGCCATTTACGGACTTTCATTGTATTCCTAGGCACTTCGGCCATGCTGGGAATTTCATAGTATCCCTAGACGTTCCTTCGGTAACACGCCATTTACGGGATTTCATAGTATGCCTAGACGTTCCTTTGGTAACACGCCATTTACGGACTTTCATTGTATTTCTAGGCACTTCGGCCATGCTGGGAATTTCATAGTATCCCTAGACGTTCCTTCGGTAACACGCCATTTACGGGATTTCATAGTATGCCTAGACGTTCCTTTGGTAACACGCCATTTACGGACTTTCATTGTATTCCTAGGCACTTCGGCCATGCTGGGAATTTCATAGTATCCCTAGACGTTCCTTCGGTAACACGCCATTTACGGGATTTCATAGTATGCCTAGACGTTCCTTTGGTAACACGCCATTTACGAACTTTCATTGTATTCCTAGGCACTTCGGCCATGCTGGGAATTTCATAGTATCCCTAGACGTTCCTTCGGTAACACGCCATTTACGGGATTTCATAGTATTTCTAGGCACTTCGGCCATGTTGAGAATCTCATGGTATTAGTAGACAGCATAATAATATATTTTATTTATTCAAAAGAAGAAAGATAATGCCATTAAGCAAGAAGGGTAAGGTAGCACCTGTATTCGGAGCATTGCCTATACGTAGTACTTCTTTAAGTTAGCCACATTCCAAGAATTCTTTTCCCCTCGGCTGTTGGCGAACAGGATGCTTTTGATTTTGTAAGAGACTGGACTTGTTCGCTTGACGATTTCGTATGGGCCTTCCCAGGTAGGGCTCAGTTTGCCATGTATTTCGTTGCGGGTATAGACCGTCACTCGTCGCAGCACCAGTTCTCGTACCATGAATTCTTTAGATCCTTTTACTCTCTTGTCATAGGTTTGCTTTACGCTTTGTTGGTATTTAGCTAAGGTAAGGGCCGCTATCTCTCGTTTCTCGTCTATCATGTCGAGCTCTTCTCTCATTCTTTGTTCATTATTTCCCTGCTCGACCAACGTTGTTCGGAGCGTAGGTAGCCCGATCTCTGTCGGTATGACGGCCTCAACACCGTATGCTAAGCTAAACGGGGTTTCCTTGGTGCCCGTCTTGGGTGTAGTTCGGCACGACCATAAAACGTTGAGTAGCCGCTCGGGCCACCTCCCCTTTGCTTGTTCAAGGGTGGTCTTGATGCCGTCTAATATGGTTCGGTTTGACACTTCGGCTTGCCCGTTCCCTTGTGGGTATGTCGGCGTCGAATAGAATTTTCGGATACCGAGTTCCTCGTACCACAGCTGTAAATTGGCATCTTTGAATTGGGTTCCGTTGTCGGCGACTATAGCGTACGGTATTCCGAACCTAGTTATGATGTATTCCCAAATGAATTGTTTGACGTTGCTGGCTTTGATTTCTCGGAGGGGTTTAGCTTCGACCCATTTGGTGAAATAATCAGTCGCAACGATCAGATATTCCACATTCCCAGGTGCTCTTGGGAGTTTACCGACCAAATCGATTGCCCATTGAGCGAACGGCCATGGTGCTGATACCGGGGTCATCATAGATGAAGGGAGCCGTGGTATCTTGGCGAATCGTTGGCACTTGTCGCATCGTTGGACGTATGCATCGGCGTCTCGCTTGATATAGGGCCACCAATATCCTTGGGTCACTGCCTTGTTTGCAAGGGATCGCCCTTTGATGTGTGCTCCGCAAGATCCTTCGTGGATTTCTTCCAAGACCGGCAGTTGTAGCTCGGTCGGGACGCACAGTAGATGTGGTCCCTGGTAACTGGATTTGTATAGTTTATCGTCCTCGGATAGCCAGAAGCGAGGAGCTTTTCTTGTAATTTTCAGCGCTTTTATCTTGTCGACCGGAAGCGTTCCATTTCGCAGATAATGGGTCATGTCCTCCATCCATCCTAGTTCGTACTGTATCGATGTCACCCGGTTTACCCTTTTTATTATGCTCGGGGTCGGCAGTAGTTCCACTGTGATCGACCGGGTGTCGGTCAATGTTAGTGTCGAGGCTAGGGTGGCCAATGCATCGGCATGTGCATTCTCGGTGCGATTGATTCTTACTAACTCGCACTGTTCGAATGTGGCCATCAAGCTTTGGACTTTTTCTTGGTAGAGGATCATTCTATCGTCTTTCGCTTGGTACTCGCCGGTGGCTTGATTGACGATGAGCATGGAGTCTGAGCTTGCAATTAAGTGGGAGCATCCGAGGGACCGGGCAATAAGCATGCCATTTATCATGGCCTCGTACTCTGCCTCATTGTTGGTAGCTCGGAAGCCCAGTTTTATGCTTTTCTCGATGATTGCTCCCTCTCTAGACTTTAGGACGATCCCTGCTCCTGATCCGTCCTTGGTGGCTGATCCGTCGACATGTATCTGCCAGTGTGATTGGGGAGAGAGTGCCAAAGGCTCGTCATAGCCTTCGGTGAATTCTGCGACGAAATCGGCCAGGACTTGTCCCTTTATGGCATGGCGGGGTGCGAACTCGATATGAAATTGGGATAGCTCGACCCCCCAGGCGGCAACTCGGCCGCTAATGTCCGTCCGTCGAAGTGACTCTTTAATATGAAACTTGGTATATACCCGGACCTGATGAGCTATGAAATAGTGTGGCAACTTCCTGGTTGCGACGACCAATGCCAGGCACAGCTTTTCCAAGGGTAGATAACGTGTTTCGGCTTCGACCAGAGTCTTGCTGACGAAGTAAATCGGAAATTGTTCGCGACCTTCTTCTCTTAGGATGACCGCGCTCACAGCTGTAGCGGAGACTGCTAGCTAGCATGCCAGAATGTCTCCTCTGTTCGGCCTTACTAGCAGTGGCAATGTCCTCAAGTACTCTTTGAGATTGTTGAATGAAGCTTCACATTCCGGGTCCCAGACGAATTTTCTATCCTTCTTGAGTGATTCGAAAAATGGCCGTCCCTTATCTGCGGATCGGCTAATGAACCTGCTCAGCGCGGCCATCATTCCCGTGAGCTCTTGTACCTGTTTCTTATTCTTGGGCGCTGCTAGGTTTCGTAGAGCCGTTATTTGATCGGGATTAGCCTCTATTCCTCGTCGGCTAACCATATGTCCCAAGAATTTCCCTTTGCTGATGCCAAATGCACACTTGCTCGCATTGAGTTTCAGTTTGTGCTCGCCCAGCGTTCGGAAAACGTTCCTGATATCCTGAAGGTGGGATGTGGCTCTTTCGCTTTTGACGACCATGTCGTCTATGTATACCTCCATTGTTTTCCCTATATGATCTCGACATACCCGTGTTATCATCCTTTGGTAAGTTGCCCCCGCATTGCGTAGACCGAACGGCATTACCGTATAGCAATAATTTCCCAAAGGCGATATAAATGAAGTCTTTTCTTGATCTTCGCGGGCGAGGGGAATTTGATGGTATCCTGAGTACGCGTCGAGGAAGGTCATCCGTTCTGCTCCCGCTGTTGCGTCCACCAGTTGATCGATCCTTGGAAGGGGAAAGTGGTCCCTCGGGCAGGCTTTGTTGAGGTTGGTGAAGTCTATACAGACTCTCTCCTTCCCGTTCTTCTTAGGGACGACGACCGGGTTGGACAACCATTTTGGATAGTAAACCTCCCTTATGGCTCCAGCCTCCAATAGCTTTTGTACTTCAGCGATTATAGCTGCTCTGTGCTGTACAGAGACTTTTCTGCCCCTCTGTGCTATTGGCTTGTACTCGGCGTTTACACTTAGGTGGTGGCATGCTGTATTTGGGTCTAGGCCCGGCATGTCTTTAGGACTCCAGGCGAATTTATCAATGTTGCTGAAAAGGAACGCTTCTAACTCCTCGGATTCCCGTTTTGGAAGGTTATCGCCGAGGAGGAAATAGTGCTCCTCGTCCATATCCGGGATATACACCTTCCTAAGTGTCTCTCCTACTTGTTCTTCGACAACCCTTTCGGCTTTGGATATTTGGCTGATCAGCTTCTTTGTGCTGGTGGGTTGTTCCACAGTGCTTCGTTGTTGTTGGAGAGTCGCGGTGATGTCCTCGCAGCGTCTTGAATCTTCTTGACATCCTCTGGCTGTCTCGATCGCCCCCCTATCATTCGGGTATTTGACCTTTTGGTGATAGGTCGAGGGTATGGCCTTCATGGCATGTAACCATGGCCGGCCCAATATTGCGTTGTGCCCGGAGTGGTCGTCGACCACTAAGAACTCCACGGGAACCGACATGGACCCTGTTGTGACACTGAGGACGATTTTACCCAAAGGTTTGGTCGTTTCGGAGATGAATCCGATCAATGTGACATCGGTAGGCTGAAGATCTTGCAGCTTGAGTTCCATCTTGTCGAAGAGCTCCTTGTACATGATATCACAAGAGGCTCCTTGGTCGACAAGTACCCTGCTGACTGTGTCTAGGCCGATTTGAACACGGAGGTTAATGGCGTCTCCGTGGGGGTAAATCACCCCTTCTTCGTCAAGATCCGAGAAAGAAATGGGCGGATGTCGTCATGGTGTGCATTGTCGTTTAGAGGGCGACGCCTGTGATGTCTTGGCTACTTGGCCAAAGTGGGCCAGCTGCCGTTGTCGTGATCGTTCCCCGCCTGGGCCCTTGGGTCGTGACATATGAACGACGTTGATCGTTTTGCCTTGCCGGTTGTCAGATCCCTCGATGGCCAGTTGCTTGCCTTTATTCCCAGCTCCTTTGATGAACTTGGCTAGGTATCCTGCATCGCCCCACTGGTTCATTCTCCATCGTAGGTTACGGCAATGCTCAGTGAGATGGCCGTGATCCTCGTGATATGCGCAGAAGAGCTTGGAATCTCTCTGACTGGGGGGAGAGATGATCGGTTGTGGTCGGGAATACCAACTTTCCCTGCATATATCCTTGAGGATATCTTCAGCAGACAGGTTGAAAGTGTATCGCAGCTCGACCGGTCCGAAAGGGTTTCGGTGTTCCCTCTCTTGGGGCCGAACCTGTTGAAATGGCTTGGGTGGCATCGGGTAGGCGAGCTGGAGCGGTTTATGTTCGTTGGTCGGTGTTGGGTATGCGATCTGGAGCGGTTTGGGCTCTAGTGCTGGTGGTCGCTCTCCCCTGCTATGGACCTCGGGCTCTTTGCCCTTTCTGGTCGGTTGGAATGCTTCTCCCTGGTTATTTCTAACTCTTTTGCGACCCACCTGTGCCTCGCGGACCGACTCTCTTCTCGGTAGAGTCCGGTTGAGGAAACGCAATTCGTCGTTTTTATCGGTGAGGTGGGTACAATAGGCTAGCAGGGAATCAGTGGTTGGGAAGTTTTTGCCTATGAACTTCCTTCTCGCCCAATAGCCATTAGGGATGGAATTGATAAAGTTTTGGATGGCTATATTATTGGCATATCGCGGAATCTGGTTTGCTACGTCGATAAAACGTATGCAGAAATCGTTGAGCCTTTCATTTGGCATCATCGTCATTTTAAGAAGGGTTTCGATACTAACCTTCTTTTTCCGATGAGCAGCGTATCGGGTGGAGTACGCTCTTAGCAGTTCTGCCCAGTTTCTAATGGAGCCCCGTGGTAAGTTATGATACCATGACGAAGCCTCTTGACCCAAGCTGTTTTTGAAAAATTTGCACATCAGTGCATGGTCATCACTCCACAGTTCCATCTTCGTCTTGTAGTGCCTCAGATGGTCGATAGGGCAACTCTTCCCGTCATAGAGCCTGAATTCGGGGATGACGAATCCCATAGGATTGCGGTACCGCGTGATCTGTTCAGCACACGGGGTTTCTTGGCATACATTCCAAGCCTGTTGAAACGCGTCATCCGTGACTTGGTAGGGGGGAGGGTATCCTCCCTGATGTGGTGGTGGGCCATATCCCTCCCCGATCCTGTATTCGGGATATCTATCGTCCTTCGTGTTTGTGTGGACACGTTCCATATGAGTGTTCGGATGGACGATAGTTATTGGGACATTGCCCCCTTGGTGGGGGACTCTTGTATCGGGTCGCCGACCCGCTGCCTCCAGGGCGGCCCTGTAGGCAGAATCTTCCACTTCATGGCGTGGGTCTTTGTCGGGTTGGATAACTGGCAATACGATGCCGGCCGCTGTCATGGCCGTCATGCATGCCGCCAACTGAGCTTGTAGCTGGGTGTAGTTCCTTTCATCGGCTAATGGAACATGTTGTACCTCCACTGTGGGTGGTGTAATCATCCTCGGAGAATTAGTCGGCAGTCGGGGCGACTGTCCGAGTACATGATCCTCGGGCATACCAAACTGACGGGCCTCGTCCGTTTGTAAACGAGCACCGGAGTTGACCGAGGCCGTAGGCTATGGGACTCTTGAGCTCGGCCCTGCTTGGGACCCGGTTAAGCGTCTTCGTGCACGCCTTAATACGGGCACGTCTTGTTCGTCCCCCGAGGACAAAAGGTGTTCGTCGACAATCCCTTCGATGAAATGTCGGGGTGGTTCGACCGGTTGTTCTTGGTTGACGTAGGAGGTTGTTGGTTGGTTTCCGGATTGGATAGCTTCATATCTGTCGCGGATAGCGAGTAGATCGTCGAGGTCTTGTTGGCTAATTTGCGTGTTTTGGTTATTGGTCTCTACTATCTCGGGATGGGTTTCCTCTACATTGGTAACCATTGTCGCTCGTCTGGCAGAGTATTGGTATTCGAATTCTAAACTAGTTGGGAACTAGATGATTCCCGGAGACGGCGCCATTTGATAAAGCCATAACTTTGGTCGGTCGCGTTAGGCTTTTCAATAATGATATAATGATAAATCAACCGTGAATAAATGATACTTCCTGATCTTTATTATTGCTCGGATTATTGTCCTTGTTCGGACTATTACATTTGCTCAGATTAGTATTTCGGTTCTACAATTATGCTCGATATACCTATTTGATCTCTCGTCTTGATCTTTCTCCTCTCTTATTCGGTGCTCGGCTGTCTTTTCTCGGTTTATTTCTCGAAGTGATACGCTTTGGTTAGTTTCTCTCTTTTCTTAACTTCTCTCTATAATTTTTGGATAGATTTTCTGGTCCTTTTCTAGGAGGGGTAGTTGGCTATTTATAGGCAACTGCGCCTTCTAGGATATTGACAAATGTCTTCATCCCAGGGATTTTTCAGACAAGGGTCCCCCTTTGATTGGGCTTGGGCTTTGGGTAGTAGCACCCCAATTCCTATAAAAAGTATGAGATGACCCATTTAAGCGTTGGATACCCATTTATAAAGTGGGTTGATTATGACCCGAATAAAATATTCGGGTCTGATTTTTATGTTCTATCAATAATGATCCAGTTAATAAGACGATAACTGAACATTTTGTTTTGTTGTTACTATTATGGTGTCTCATTTGTTTGGGCACATTCAAAAATGAAAAACAAGTACTATGATTATTTGCCTTTTTATCCCTGTCGTTAAGTTTTTCTAGTAAAATGATGCTATACATCAAGGGGAGATATGAAAACTTAACACTAAGGTGGTGTTTGGAAACCGGAAAATGTCACGAGAAAAATAAAAATAAAAAAAGGAAAGGAATATAAAAGAAAATTAAGATGAAATCATTTTCCGTTCATATGTTTGGAAGGTTGAGAAAGAAAGAGAAAATGAAAATAAAAGAGGGAGAGAGAGAGAGAGCTAATCCCACTTTTCTCTCATTTGTTTTCATTTTCTTCCCACTTTTGGAAGGAAAATGGTTTCCCTCATTCTACATACAAAAATTTCCCATACTTTCTTTGGTTTTCTTTTTCATTGGTTTTCTTTTGTATCCAAGCATACCCTAAACGCCAGTAACTAAAGTAATGATGACGGTCCCTTTATTTTATGTCCCATAACGACAGAACTATTTCAGACAGACAGAGTAATAACAAAAAATAACATTGATATTTCAGCTGCATGTATGTTGTCCTAGGCACCTCAGTTATGAAAAAAATTAACAAAATTATTGAAAGAATATAACTTGGAACTGATATTTACCTTTCTTTCATCTTCCTTAGACGACGTCCCCCTCTCTTCTTTTTGGGCTCCGAATCAGGCACCGGCAACGGCTTAGGCTGCTTAGCTGGCGGCGGCTCTTGCCACTTCTCAATCTTCTTACGTATCTCTTCCACAAATGCCCTCCCTGCCTTTCCCATAGGATCTCCCCTTGTAGAATCCACACGTGCTGCTAGGGTCGATTTCCCCGCTAATAACCTACAGGCACGGGTCCTCAGAGCTGGTGGCGTGCCTTGAAAAATCTCAGTTTCATCAAGATAACCAACACGGGAGTTGTTTGTTGCAGTTGAAAATCCGACAAGGCTCTTTCTCTTAGACCCAAGGAGTTGAACATTGCAAGCGGGCATCTTTGCAAGGGCAGATAGACCGCCAGCTGTCCCCATCAGCTTCGCCGCTACGGCACTACCGACTATAGCTGAGAGGTTAGGGGCGATGTACCTGATGTAAGATACCAACCCTAATCACAATCTGAAAATATTATTTGATTGGTAAAAGAAGAAGGCCTCATTTGGTTGTAGCTTATAAGTCCAAGTTTATGGTTTTTGCTTAAAGTGTGACAGTATTTCGTCAGTTATCTTAAACTGAGCTTTTAGAGTTTCCCGCCTTAATAAGTTGTATAAACCATGCTTTTTGAAACGAAAAATCTTATTTCTTTTCAACCTGGTACCAAACTGCACTTTATATCATAGAAAACCATATAAACCCTAAATCGCACAAATGATGAAAACAGCCTCCTTCATAGAGCACTAAACTACTCAAATTTAGACTAAATGATAGACATTTAGGACTAACGCAAAGGAAGCGTTTTTTTTTTTTTTTTGCAGTGTTTGAGCAAATAAGCTAATCTTTTTGAATTTGAGGAAAAAAAAATCAACCAGCCAGCTCATTCAGGCGAAAAATTATTCACAAAAACTTAAACTTACAGAAAACCATTTACAGTTCAGTTTTAAGCAGTAAATGCGCCTATAAGATGCAACCAAACAAGGCCAAAAAAATAACAATTACTAAAGCATCTGCTTCATTACCCCATACGACTCTCGACGAAATCCAACACTTTTTTCTTAGACGAATCAAGCTCAAGAGCACGATCACACGCCTCTATGGTATTTTCGAGAACTTCTTCGGGAAGTGGTTTACCACTCGTCGTCGATGCTGTGACAGAAACAACCATAATAGTAGCTGAGGGTAAAAAACCCTCTAAATCAACTAGGGTTAAATCTGTCTCATTCCCAATTCTTTTAACAACTCGTGCGTAGTCAATCGGGTGATGGACGAGAGACTCGAGCTCTGGGAACTTCAAGCGGTATTTGTCTCGGATGAAATTGTGGATTATAATGATTTCGTTTTCGATATCGACAGATAGTTGATTACAATCAACTATTAATTGGTACTCGGGGTCATCTTCGAGAACAATGCTTTGGTTTGAATAATCGGATTCAGTCCCTAGAGCAACTTCAACTTTCTGCAAAAAGAGAACATGTAGAATAAAGACATTTAGTATTGACAATCTAGTGAACAATGTACAGATACAACATAAACTTAAATGATTGAACAAAGTACAAAAGCGAAAAATGTGATAGAATAGCATACAAAATAACAAGTTATCTTAATTGATCATTTTATTGTACCCCAACATATGATTTTCTTTAATCAGTAGACTGTGTACCAAACTGAAAAGAAATGTAATGTTAGTGAACTAATTGCTATTTTTAGTAGGATGGTGTATAGAACTGAAACCAGGTCAAGCTCTCAAAAACTGACACATGGGAAAAAAGAAACAAGAGAAAGAAAAGACAATCTGAGCACCAGGAATATAGTACTCCGGCCACAGCTTGCGTCGTTTGTTGCAGTTATCAGGATAAATAGACTGACTTGAAATTTAACAAAGAGAGCAACAAAATTGTAAAACTGGCTATTTAAACCAACCTGCATGATGTCGATGTAACGTTGTGTTTTTTGAAGTTTGGAGACACTGTCCAAATCGTCATAATTAAGATTTTCAATGTCGGCCATGTCTCCATCAACATCTTCTTCCATATTATCGGCATCAACATTATCTCCATCCTAGAACAATAAGAAGAAAAACATAAGTCAAAATGTTGATTATAGCCAAAGACTGACATACTACACTAAATAAATAAAAAAGATTCAGAGATAAGGAAGGGCATCGGACTCACATTGTTATCGGCTTCATTGTCAGACAGTTCATCAAGGTCTGCCAAGAAAGAATCAGCAAGAGTTGCCTATATAAACATACAAACCATGTTATGTTTTTACCATGCAAAGCATTATAAAAATAGCCTCTACAGACCATTATAACACACAAGCACCGCAAAAACATAAATAAATATTTAACCAAAATATCTCTGCATCAAGTATGTAAAAGAATAAAAAGCTCTTACGTAATCATGTTAAAGCAAAAAATACTCGAACTCGTGCTGAAACCAAAACTCTAAAGAACAGTGAGGAGTTAATTGTCTTGTTAGTAAAAGAAAGAAAGCCGCTTAATAGTTTTAGAAAGAAGGCTCCGAGGAGTAGGCAATTAACATGGAACCCCAAAAGATTAAATCCCAAAACAAAGAGATCTTTTTTCTATCTAGTCTTGTCTTAAGAAATTATAAGCTCTCATATGCAAGAAGGAGAGAAGAACCCATCAATTCTTCCATATAATTTGACCAAAACTTTTCCAAATGTATAACAAACATAAAAACTTTAAGTAGATCTAAACCCTAAACTCAGAAGAGCACCGAGGATTATTAACCATCTAGAGAAAGTTCTGAAAGAACAAACAGTTACAGATCTCCTATAAGCACAAAAAATCAAAACAAAAACTAAACGTTTTTATCTTATACCTCATCTCTGATTGTTTTGATGAATTACAGTTTCTCAAAAAAGAACTCCTGGAACAGATTTTCCAAAATTGTTGTAGTCTTCCTTCTTTAAAAAGGTTCAGCAGCGGAATATTTTCTCTGCGGATTATTTTAAAAGGTTTCGACACTACGCAATTCTTCAAACAAAAAGTATAGTAATTTCATCAATCCATAGAGTTCGAAACCTGACAACTTTATTGCGAAAATCAGGCATAATAAGATAAAGGTTAGGAACTTAGAAAGACCAAGTTTTTCCACTTTCCGAATAGCTAGGTCACAGTTTCTGACTGAAAAGTACAACTTATTTGACAAACATACAAAATATAATAACTGGGAATTTACCTATATTGCACTTTTAATCTTTAATATACTCCTATAGCCTAGTGTGTAGTAAACAGTGTATATATAGAAAATCCATCTATGAGAGCGTATGTAATATGTTTTCCTCACACTCAACTGCTTACCAATAATCAAGCGTCCATATAATGAATAAATTGTTAATAACTCGAACGTTTGCTTATAAATAATCGGTGAAACTCGGTAAGGTTGATTTCCTCCATAACCCCAAAGATTAGGGAACAAAGTTACACAAAACTTAGATTTTATTAAATAAAAAAAGAACGTTTTCCAATTAAACGTTGGTTCCAGATTTTAATAAATAAATGATAAGTTATTTAAGGTTTAACTTAGCTTAAAAGTTGCAACCAAACAACGCGTGAAATGATAAATAATTTTAAGGTTGAGGGGGAAAAAACTGGGTTTTCAACTTTTACCAAATAAAAAACCATAAAATCCTAGATTTTAAGTTAACGGACTAAATATAGAAAAGCTTAAAGGTTAAAAAAATGCACAAAAACTTAGCTTAAAAGTTACAACCAAACAACGCGTTAAATGATAAATTATTTAAGGTGGAGGGGAAAAACTAGGTTTTCAACTTTTTACCAAATAAAAAACCATAAAATCCTAGATTTTAAGCTAATGGACTAAAAATAGTTAAGCTTAAAAGTTGTAACCAAACAACGCGTTAAACCTCACCATATTAAATAAGATTAAATACCCATATCTATAACTTAAGTGAATTGTATAAATACAACAAAATTGTAAATAATCAACAACACATACAAATAAAAACATTATATACGTATTAACAAATATATAGAATATATTTAAAGTTACGAGTAAACTCGCCATGTTTAGTGGAATCAAATCTGGGCACGAAATTAGGGGAATTAAAAAATAGGAGAGAGAATATAAAAAAGGGGAATTTATTTGTTGAGTTTATTTATCTGAAACAAAACCCTGATATAAGCAATAAGTTGAATAACAAGTAAAACCCAATTGGCCAATTTTTATTTTTTTACAAATAAACCCATGTATTTTATATTACTTGCAACTGATCCTTCATGCATTTGTTTTATTTCTGAAAATCAGCCCAATCTCTATCTTCTCTATCTTATGATTCACGGACACTCCAAAAAACAGCGACATATACGTTTCGGACACTTCATTTTACGTGTTGTACTATTCAACTATGGTGTATTTACCGTATTTGCTTGTTGACTAGATGGACACGCATTGTACATTTTCTAAAACATTTTTGACTATTTAACTACACGAGAAACATAAATTATATATACTACTATAAAGTTCCTCAAATTTCAAAATTAACAATTTTATCTCAAAAATTAACAAATATTAAGATTATTAATGTAATTATTACTAAGATTTGTATGTTACAATTAAAAAATATAATAATTTTTCTTGTTTTTAAACAAGATATATATAAATCCATATATATAATATATTTATTATTATTTAATTGTCGTGTTCTAGCCGTGAAATGTCTAAAAATTTACAAACTTACCGTTTTTTCGTGTCACTGTCGGATCGTGTCGGACACACAAAACTGTGTTGGTGCTATAGGGTGACTTTATCTATGTAACTTAAGAGTATTAAAATAGAGAGTGAGGTCCGACTATGTGATTATGACATGCCTGCTTCTTCATTTACCTAGCTGCTTCTGTTAGGGACCAAGATTTGTTAATTATAAGCAGTTTCTCACTCTAATCAAATCAAACAAAAAACTATAAGCATGTGAAGCAGCTTGTTTTGTAATAAGTAATAACTTTTGGTCTTTAAGAGGAAGAGCTATGTGAATGAAGAATCACATATGTCATAGTCAGACCACACTCTTTATTTTAATATACCATGGGTTTATAAATCATAATATTGTCATATTTCATTCTAAATATAAATACTAAATTGATAAGAATATGTGTTTTATTTATATGCATTTTAAAACTCATATATTTTATTAATATTTGAATCACAACTCGTTGATCGGCTTAAATACATAATCCAATTTTCATTCGTACGACTTGTTTAGTTGTTACATTTAAGCTCAAATTTTTTTTGTTTAGTTGTTACATTTAAGCTCAAATTTTTTTCATACTTTCTTAGAAAGTTGGGACTGCATTTGCTTAACTAGCTTTAAGACTAACCATTATGTATTTTGGCACAAAAAGGTAGCAGATTTAATTTCGACGAATGTAGCTTTTTTTTAATCAAAAAGTTTTCAACACAAAAATATTAGCTAACTTTGAAATTTCCATCTATCTGTTTAGAGTCTAGAGATAGTAATTAACCAATAATACCATATTAGATCAACTCTTTTGTTGTTGAAACAAAAAAACCAGATACACACTAATCAAATCTAATTATCATTGATCGGCATATTAAGCTTCCCACGTTACAATATATGGTTCTATTTGCAACTAGAGACACTTATATTTTACAAACTACTACCTCAGATAGAAACTGATAATAAAATTATAGTTTATATACAAATTATAGTTTATATATATATTTTTTTTATATTTAAATTGGTGTGTAAAATTAATATTTTATTAATAATAAATGGTCGTAACGAACTTATTACAACTTAAATCAACAATGATAACTTTGATGAAATAAAATCTTACAGTGCTAAGAAAATAATAAAAAAAACGGACTTTCATTTATTATTCTACACACTTTATAAACTTGTAACTTTTTTATACTCATTACAAACAAAGAAACCACATTTTTTGGCAATAGGCTAAACAACAAACCGATTATTCCTCATCTATGTTTCATACTTGTAGTTAGTCTTTTCAGATATTCGACTATAAATTATTGTCTAATTGGTATAAAAAGTAGATAACTTATTGCTTATTATCATAATCTATGATAGTTACAGATATTAGGTTAAGCTGCTTAGCCAACCAAACATTCTTAAAGCTGAGAAGGGATTCCCATTCATAAGATATGCTTGCTTATTGGGTTTATTATACTTTAACTATTTGAATTATGGTAGTGTTTCCGTTAACTATTCTTAAATATAAACTCTTACTTTTAGTTGTCTGAATTTTAGTCTCCGTTATTTTTTTTGTACAAAAAGACAACTCAATTGGACGGAAAAGTCAGCACGTGACCACACATGACCATTATACAAACAGATTACTTATGTACATTTAAATTTAAAGAGGAAAAATATAGGTTTAATGACTCCAACTACCATTACATTAACAAAATAGGGACCAAACTTATGACATTAACAATTGAGATACCGAATTATATATTTTTTTCTAAATTAAGGACTTCTGTCAATTTAATTGGACGGAAGTTAAGTTTAAATTTAATTTCAGTCCCAAATTTTATAAAACATATGAATTTAACCTGAAAAGTTTATAATTTTACATTTTAACATATTCATAAACAAATAGTTACATATACATACTCATACATATACATAAAAAAAGAAATATACAATTTATATATATATATAACGATATAGAAAAAAATCAAATTTTTTGAATAAAAAATATATTTTTTTAAAAAAATTAACTTATTTTTGGAATATTTTATTTTATTTTTTGAAAAAATTTACTTTTAAAAAAAACTTTTTTTGAAAAAATTAACTTTTTTTTTTAAAAAAGCAACTTTTTTTTAAAAAAGCAACTTTTTTTTAAAAAAGCAACTTTTTTTTAAAAAAGCAACTTTTTTTTAAAAAAGCAACTTTTTTTAAAAAAAGCAACTTTTTTTTAAAAAAGTAACTTTTTTAAAAATATTAACTTTTTTTAAAAAAATTATTGTTATAAAAAAAAAGTAATTATTGTTTAAAAAAGGCAATTCAAAAAGTTCATACCTTTTAAAAAATATATTTAATTTTAAAAAATATTAAAAAAAAGTTAATTTTTTTTTATAAAACGTTGTATTTATATATATTTATAAATTTTGTATTTTTTATATAATTTTTTTTGTATTTTATGTATACGTATGGGCATGTATATGTAACTATTTGTTAATTACTATGTTAAAAATGTAAATTTATAAACGTTTCGGGTTAAATTCAGATGTTTTATAAAATTTGGGACTAAAATAAATTTTAAATTTAACTTCCGTCCAATTAAATGGAAAGATGTCCCCAATTTAGGAAAAAATATATAGTTCGGTACCTCAATTGTTAATGTCATAACTTTGATCCCTATTTTGTTAATGTATATTAGTTGAAGTCACTAAACCTATTTTTTTCCTTTTAATTTAAGTGTACATAAATAATATGCTTGTAAAATGGTCACGTGTGGTCACGTGCTGGTTTTTCCGTCCACTTGAGTTGTCTTTTTGTATAAAAAAATAACGGAGACTAAACTTCAGGATAGTTGTTGGCCCGTACGGCTAAACCTTAGAGGGGGTGAATAAGGTTTTAGGTGTTTTTCGCGGAATTAAAATTCTAAGCGCAATTAACAACCCAACTAGCTCGATATCTATTTGCGACAATAAATATAAGATGATAATCTATGAATAAATTGAAACATGCTCACAATCACAAATAATATAAGTTGCGGAAAGTAAATACTAAGGGAAGAGATTGACATCATGATATATAGAGGTTCGGAAAACCCGCTTACGTGCTCTCCTCGGTATTCACGCTACCGAGTATTTCACTATAATCTTATTCCTAAGATTACAAATCCTACCGAGCTAATCAACCGATTTGCTCACCCTCTACCCGAATATACAATCTTTATACAAGTGCAAGAGTATACAAAATACGAGTCAATAACTCCCCTCAATCTATGAGTACCCAAGTGTTTAATCTAGAACTTTTAACCAACATTTTGGCTTAAAATCTTCTACCCAAACAATTACTCACAAATGAGCTTATAATTTGCTTTTTACAATTTTGTTACAACAATGTAAATACACTCACTATTTTATTGCCTCTAAATAAGTTAATTGGTGAGTTTTTTATTTTGTTTGAGCTTGATCACTTTTCTCCTTATTTTTCTCTTTTTGAGCTTTTTTTTCAACAATGGAGTTTTTTGTGTTTTTGATAGAGAGAGATTAATGAATGGTGATTGGTGTGTTTATGAGAGGTATTTGGGGAATTTTGTAGACCAAAAATGTCTATTGGATCTCTCATGACCGTTTGGAGTGGTTAAGAGATTTACCCAATGGTTAAAGTCACTTTTTGAAAAAGCTAAAAAACTGTTTTTTGTGATCTGCATTTTGACCCACCGGTGGGTGTCTTCTAACCCATTGGTGGGTGAAATCTTGCTTGGTTCTGGAACATTGACCCACTGGTGGGTTCTGTATACCCACTGGTGGGTTCATCTGAAAAAATTCTTCTTGTTCTGTCCACTTGACCCACGGATGGGTTCTGTATTATCCACCGGTGAGTGCACCTGGAGATTTATGTGTGGAACTATCGACTTTGAAATGCTCGTAACTTGCTTGTTCGGACTTCAAATTTACTTCTGTTTGAACCGTTGGCTTCGTTATCGAATGCTTTATCATTTTAAAGTCCTGAAATCTATATTTTCTATTTTTGGAAAAGACAAAACATTATATCATCGAATAGAGAAATCGTAAAATCATTAATACATTATCAAACGTATAATCAAAATCAATTATTGAACCCATGGTTCAACAATAGTAAAATGAATAGTTTATACTTTAGCTTAGTTAACGGAAAGATTAGCATACTTACAGTTACTTAACTATTTAATAAACCCGTTGCATCAGCAAATGCACTCTTTAGCAATTATAAGATATTTACCCAACAAACGGGTATTTACATTAGGAAATTTCTTAAATAACTTTATGTTGTGTAGGAAATAATTTTTGTAACACTTAGACTAGCAATTAGTTTGAGAAGCTTATTTTATTGAATCACTTTCCCGATAACACTATTTTGCTATAAAAACTTTTAAAAAAAGATACATAATTAGTTATTACACTTGCTAGGAATGTACATAGAACCGACTATTATGATAACGAAAACATCCACTCAAAATAATTATAGAAGAAATAATATTTGTGTCAATCGGAACTTTTACTTTTTGACGCGATCCTGTTACAATTGTTACAATTTCATATGAAGTACCGATTACTATGGTCAGTTGTCACAAACTAACCAATCTCGATGGCGAATGTAAAATATAATCATAAATGCATATTTTCATAACCGAACAATTTTTTTTACCATAACAAGGCTATCTTGGTAAAGACATAAATGGAGAATATATCTCGATATTGCTTAGTAATGATTGTGAAACGGTACAAAATCAAATCGGCACAAAACAACAAGTAAATACTATTAATATTCTCTCGTTTCAAAATGTAAGTTGAGTATATTATTTTGGACTGTTCCATAATATAAGTTCAACTTTTCAAAATATAAAAGAATCTTATGTAAAATTATATGTTTGCCTATATTTTTAAGTTTTAAAAAGAATGTGCATTAATAAAATTAAAAATAAAAGTAGAAAGAGAGTGTAAAAAAATGTAATGAAATTGAGTTTTCCATAACGAAGTTATGTTTGAGAAAGAGAGTGACTATGTAATATTAACTTGTGACACTTGACAATGATGTTGTGATATATTAACCATGGCAAAAATGTACTAATATTTTTAGCATATTATTATTTATGTTTTTGTAAGATGTTTTGTAGTTTGAATAGTAGCCACTCAGCAAGTAAGTACACACACCAGTATCTGATTCCAAACAAATCATTGTCCACTTTTTTCAGTATTATTTTATTATATATTGTCACAAAAAAAGAAAATAAATACTCTCACGTTAATTTTTAATTGTTCATTTTTACATTCTAAAGTATAAAACCTACGTGCGTCTCCCCTAAAGCAGAGATTCCATTCTGTGTGACCACTCTCTCTCTCTCTCTCTATATATATATATATATTAATGGCGGAGCAGAGACAGAGTGGTAATGGTTCACAGAGCAATATGTCATCAGTGATACCAGGATGGTTTTCTGAGATTAGCCCAATGTGGCCTGGTATTACCCTTTTCATTATTTCTTCATTAACATAATAATATAGGAGTAGTATTATATATTGTGTTGGTTTTTCTATTGTTTTGTTTGTTTTGTTCCTGTGGGTCATGTCTTCTTCAGTTGTTTTTATTTTTATTATTAATCTTGTGAAGGTTGTTTTAATAATGATTCTCATAGCTTAAGGTTGTTTTAATAATGATTCTCATAGCTTAAGGTTGTTTTTTTTAAAAAAAAATTCTTAACAAATGACACACACATATATATATATATATATATATATATATATATATTTCTGATATTGTGTTGATTTTTCTGTAGTTTTTGTCTGTTTTGCTCTTGGGGGTCATGGTTTCTTCAGTTGTTTATTATTTATTCTTGTGAAGGTTGTTTTTTGTAATGATTTTGATAGTTTAAGGTTGTTTCTTCAGTTGTTTATTCATTTATTAATCTTGTTAAGGTTGTCTTTAGTATTAATTTTTGATAGTTCAAGGTTGTTTCTTCAATTGTTTTTTTTTTATTATAAAACCTGTGAAGGTTGTTTTTTAGCAGTGATTCTGATAGTTCAAGGTTGTTTCTTCAGTTGTTTATTTATTTATTATTAATCTTGTGAAGGTTGTTTTTAGTAATCTTTCTGATAGTTTAAGGCTGTTTCTTCAGTTTTTATTTATTTATTAATCTTGTTTAATGCTGTTTTTAATAATGATTCTGATAGTTTAAGGTTGTTTATTCAGTTTTTATTTATTTATTATTAATCTTGTGAAGGTTGTTTTTAGTAATCTTTCTGATAGTTTAAGGTTGTTTCTTCAGTTTTTTTATTTATTATTAATCTTGTGAAGGTTGTTTTTACTGATGGTTCTGAGAGTTTAAGGTTGTTTCTAAATTTCTTAACAAATGACATGAATACCTTTCAGTTTAACGGAAATTAACTATGTCATCAGTTTGGACGGAATTGGCCTACCATTTGTCCATTCAAACCAGTGATTTTAAAAATCAAAATCTTAGCTAAGGTGTTTTTGCAAGAGCTATATGCTAAAACCGTTAAAAGTGTAATCGTTTAGCAGCCTAAAAATGAAAAAGCGAGCTTTTTAAGCTTTGAGTCAAGCTTTTTTACTACAAAGTGCGCTTTTTTAAAATAGTGATTCAAACTATGCTATCAAGTTTTGATTTTTTTTTAGGGAAAAAATACATTTACTACACCAAACTATAGTGCTGTTAACAATTTGGGTACTCACCTTTCAAATTTTCCAATTTGGGTACCACACTATAATAACTTTCCAATTTAGGTACCACCGTCTAAATAAATCACGGAATCATGTCACGTAATATTTGACAAACATTAATTTGAGAGATTAATTTGACAATTTTGCACAAAAATGTCATATTCGAAAAAATTTCCCCCCAATTTCACACATAAAAAAAATTAGCATATAATCCAAATTTTTGTTATGTGTGAAATTGGGGGAAACGTTTTTATAGGATGACATATTTTTGTGCAAAATTGTCAAATTAGCCTCTCAAATTAATGTTTGTCAAATGTCACGTGGCATGATTCCGTGATTTATTTAGACGGTGGTACCTAAATTGGAAAGTTATTATAGTATGGTACCTAAATTGGAAAATTTGAAAGGTGGGTACCCAAATCGTTAAAAGCAGATAGTTTGGTGTACTAAACCTATAAAACCCCCTTTTTAAGACAATATGGCTACGATTTCTTTATAAGACAAAATAAATTTCATGTAGTTTCATTATGGAAAAACATTAGTTCCACACTGGACAAGTAATACGGAATGGAGGGAGTGTCTGAGTCCCAAATAAATCAGTGTCCACTTTGTTTTGGTGATAAGCTTTTTTAACATGTACAGATTAGGTTAATTTTGCTGCAATTTTGTTAATGGAGGGATTAAGTTTCGTGTGGTGACAAACGTCTCATTTTTGGGGGGGCATTGGTGTTTGATTTTGCCTTTCAAGGTCATGGTTTGTACAATTTTGTAGTTGATACTAATCGAGCTCCTATTTCAAAAACAAAACAAATTTACTAACCGAGTTTCTTATAATTATATGTATGACATGAATGGATGAGATCAGTGATGGAAGAGAACTAGCATCCCTATAGGGGAGGTGTTGAATTTCATTTGGAATATTCTGTTACTATGCGGAGTGTTGAACGGCTAAGTCTTAAATGTTATTTTCAAAAAAATACATGGTATAAATTGGATTTTTTTGAAAATGCGGGTGTTGTAGACCCTTTCAGTCTACTGCTAGTTCGTCTTCTAGATGAGATCAATTGCATTTCCTGCCTTTTTAAGCTAGAAGTTCTTATATATGTTTGTGTGTTTGTGTAGTGGCAAAAGCGGGATTTTTTGGGAGGGGATGGAATTCATGTTGTGTGTATATATATACGTACTAGTACGCTGGACACACGCGATGCGTGGAGTAATGCGTAAATTTGTGTTGCCTGTTACTTTATATTTATCAATTAAATAAAAGAAATGCAGAGAAGGAGAAAATCTGATTAGAAACTTGAGATGAAGGATAGTAAATAGATAGATAGATCAGGGACGGGTAGTTATCTTTTATCAGAATGGGTGGAACCGGCTTATAAGATTGTGAGCAGTTTTTTTTTTTGGTGTTTAGTTTAAAGCTGTGGTTTGTTCTTGATATAAATTGAGTTTTAATTTTTTTATTTATGTATTTATGACATATTGACATGTATAGATGAGGTCTATTAGCTATAGTTTTATATGCGGTTTGATTTGGTTATTGACAGTCTCAGGTTATCTTTTGGTTTTTCACTTTGTAGTGTGATTTATTCGTGATATAAACCCAGTGTTCCAATGTTCGTACCAGCATGTGTGTATGGCATGTACAGAAGTGGTCTATTAGCCCCTATACTCTGTGAACTGAGTCGGTTGTTTTAAGCTTTCATTTTTATTTTATTTTGAACTTTGATATGAAGTGTTCTCGATGTATATTAGCTTTAAACTATATATTATATGCATATATGAAGTCTATTAAAACTATTGCCTGTGGATTGAATTGGTGTTCAAGGTATCAGCTGTTTTGGTGTTTCATTACTGGCCATGGTTTTCCTTGATATGAACTTATCAGTCAATTGAGTAATCATTTTGAAGTTTACTTGTTACCGATTAAGATAAATTAATGCAAGAAACGCGTAATCTAGAAAACAGAACAGAGACCTAGAAAAGATTATTTTAAAGTAGTCCTGAAATAATGATTATCTTTTCACAAAGTTTCGTTGTTATCATTTAAAAAACTCAAGAAAAACTTTGGTAGTTCTGGTAACAATTGGTTAAAAGGAAGCTGCCTTTGATTGAAGTTATTCCGAATGGCTTCATCAATACAGAATTAAGTTTAGTCGTCTAGAGAATAAAAAGAACCCTTTTGTTTGCAAACTTTGTTGCTTGATACCTTGGAAGTGTTCAAACTGAACATTTCTGACCCTCTTTTACTCAATTGTATTCTAAGGCTGTATGAATTAACTGATTATGTCAGCTCTTCTTCATACTTGCTTGTAAAAAAACATGCTTCCAAAGGTGCAAATATACATTCTGGTTTTGTAGATTTATAAAATACCACCATGCCCAATGTTCTAAAAGGTGCAAGACGGATTCTATGCGGAAATAGGTTGCCTGGAGCCTAAACTCGCTCAATTAGTGCCTAAACTCGCTTAATTAACGCCTAATCCTTATAATCACGCTCAATCACCTAGGTGGCTAGGCTCCGCCTACTGCCTAATTTCCGCCAAGGCTCGCCTTTTAGAACACTAACCATGCCTCAACCTTTCAAAGATGTCTAACATACGATTTTCGTTTCGTTCCCCTTGATAAATTATGCAGGAGAGGCTCATTCATTGAAGGTGGAAAAAGTTTTGTTTGAGGGAAAATCAGACTATCAGAACGTTATGGTCTTTCAGGTACTAGGCAATTGCCGTTATTTTTAATCAATATTAGAGCCATACTCTGTTTGATGCGCATATTTTTCATGATGTTTTCTGAAATTATGATTTGCTCCTAACTAATCAATTGCAGTCTTCAACATACGGAAAAGTTCTTATTTTGGATGGTGTGATCCAACTGACAGAGAGAGACGAATGTGCATATCAAGAGATGATCACTCACCTTCCTCTGTGTTCAATTCCTAACCCAAAGAAGGTGTTTTTCCAACTCTTGTACGCTTGTGTATGTATGTAAATTATTTAATCTTACTCTCTGTGGTATCAAATCCTTAATCCACCGAATGCAGTATACAATTTTTTTTGGTAAATTTTTATAGTTAAGATGAAAATTGTTAAGAAACATACACAGTTGTTACTCTAGTTTAAAGTTGAGCATTGTTTGGTATACACCATTATGTACTGTAGATAATTTGGTTTGTAATCAATCATATAATCATTTAGAAAGCAGACACCCATGAAATGTCTCATAATCATTATGTTATTAACATAAATATACCTTTCCACATCTTATAAATAATTAACATACCATCATACCGTCCCCAAGTTGGAAAACATGTTCCATGACATTTGATCTCAATGTTTGTGGTAAACATAAAAATAATTTATAATCCACCAATTGAAGTAGATTCTGTTTTTGTGGTTCTCTTAAGTTTCCAAACAATATTTTCCTAATGTGTTACTTACATATGTTAGGCATACGAAATTATTGATGCTCATAGTTTGTGTTCCTATAAATCATCAACGCATTTTAGAAGCCCTGCAATGTTTCAAAATAAACAATTTGTACTTTATAAATTCTAGAGTTGTCATTGTCACACCGTTTTGTACATACATAGTTATATACAGATATCATTCTCTAGTAGTTTTTGGGCAGTTGTTTGATTTTCTGCCTTTTTGAATCTTCAGTGTGGCTTTGTTACGTGACAGGTTTTGATTATTGGAGGAGGAGATGGTGGTGTTCTACGTGAAGTGTCTCGCCATTCAACTGTTGAGCAGATAGATATATGTGAAATCGATAAAATGGTTGTCGATGTGAGTGCCAAAAAAGGAATCTTCTTTCATTTTAGTAAAAACATTATCGAACTTTATGGACCTCGTCTGCCAGTGTGTAACATATGTTGGAATCTTTTAAGATATACAGCGATGTTTTTGTGTTCTCTCAGGTTTCCAAACAGTATTTTCCTAAAGTTGCAATTGGTTATGAGGATCCTCGTGTGAATCTTCATATTGGAGATGGTAGATATATTCTTTCATTTTATAATCCTTGTGAATCACAAAATAAAATCATACCAAGGTTTCTTACTGTATTTTCATGTCAATTTTGCAGGAGTTGTGTTCTTGAAAGCTGTGCCTGAAGGAACTTATGATGCTGTTATAGTAGACTCTTCTGATCCCATTGGTAATAATTCACCCATACCAATTACTCTCAATTATACTGTAATTTGAGGCTTTTGAATTACTTATTCATAAAATTACATTAAATACCATATTTTGAACTTAATTTCGATCTGTGCACAAGAAAAGAACTGCAATTCCGATCTGGCATAAGAAGAAATCTCAAATCCCATTTGCTGGTACTTTTGATGGTCATACATCTCAATGAACTGATTTTTGATTGGTCTATTTCATTTTTTTTGGGCATAGACTATGATGAACTGACATTTGATTGGCTTACTGTTGAATAAACTGATTTCACTTTGGCCTGCACTTCAATAAACTGATTTTAGTGTACCCATACATTTGAATGAAAAGTTTCGACCAGTATGTAATGGGAAAAAACTCCATAATATGTGGCTTGATGGGAATTTCCCTCTTATAATTTATCACCATTTGCTATATTCTTTGCCATGAAAACTAAGGCTTGTCTTGATAATTTTATGTAGGCCCAGCACAAGAGCTTTTTGAAAAGCCCTTTTTCCAATCGGTGGCCAAGGCTCTTCGACCTGGTGGTGTTGTTTGCACTCAAGCTGAGAGTATTTGGCTACACATGCATATAATTGAAGACATAGTTTCAAATTGTCGCCAAATTTTCAAAGGGTCCGTCAATTATGCTTGGACAACCGTCCCTACTTACCCCAGGTATGTTTGCTTCAAATTGACACCTAAATTGAAAACAAACGCAAGAAATTGCTAAGATGGGTGGAAAAAGAAGAAGCAAAAACACACAAATATTGCTGTTTCACCTAAATTAGAGACGAGAATTGTGATAATAGCCTCGTTTGGTTTGGTTGCATCGTATAAATACTCAAGTATACCTTTTAATTAAGGTGATAAAAGTATACTTCTAAGTAAGAATTATAAGTGCATTTGGTAAATAAAAGGGGATACTGTTTGTTGATAAAAATAGTCGATAGTAGTGCAAGTAGAATGAAAAGTGTACATTTTAAAAAAAAAGTATCATGCCCTATACTTTTAAAAAGTTTGTCTTCCAAACTTTTAAGTAATCACAACTCACAAATACTTTCTGGTTTGGTGCCGAATAATCGTTTATACTCTTGTATTGAAAACTCCTGCCAAGCAAGTCCCAATGATTTACCTGGGAGCCTACATTTTCTTATTTGCTTTTAATACTTATTGTTTCATATGATAACCTTGAGCTTAACTAAACATATTTTGTATATCCTCGCCTTTTCTTTTATCAGCGGGGTGATCGGATTCATGCTTTGCTCAACCGAGGGACCTGCTGTTGATTTTAAGCATCCGGTTAACTCCATAGACGATGATGAATCAAAAGGTCCCCTGAAATTTTACAACTCTGAGGTCTGTTATTTAATGCCCTTTTTCATAGAAGTTGCATGTTACTTTCATTGCAGAGTTTAAGCTTATCTTATATATTTACTTATAAGTTGCATTGCATTTGACCGGCAATTAAAAATCTGATTATTATTTTCGCTGGAGAAAATACACATTTTTTATTTAGCTTGATGAACTTACTTTTTCTGTCTCAATTAGTCAGCGAATTTGCTTATAAGCTGCAGCCAGGTCACGTGTTAAGTAGAGTTAATTTGTTCTGTATGTCAGCTTTAAAACTTAGCTTATCTGGTTTTTACTTTTAAACTGCGTTCCATTTGGGTGTCAGCTAGACAACAACCGGATTTCATTTTTTGGCCAGAAAAGCTCTAACTTGAATGATCATATCTTATTCAGGCGGTCTCAATTAAGTCAGCTTGTTCGCTTAAGAGCTGCAGCCAAGCTAAAATTAAGTGGTGTTACCTTGTTTGGTGCTCTGGTTGCAGCTCTTGAACTCAGTTTATATGGGTTTTACTTGTAAGCTTGATTCTATTTGGCTGTCATCTCTTTCTGGCTGCAAAGCTAGAAGTTTTAAGCTGGATGAATCTAACTGTTTTTTGCTGTCTAAATAGTCATCTTATATTCTAAAGAGTAAGCTTTAAATAGATATAACTTGTTTGGTACTGTAATTGCAACCTTTAAGTTCTGTTTTTCTGATTTTTGCTTACAAGGTGCACTGTGTTTGGTTGTCATCTAGAAAACTGAATTCTTCTCTGCTGAAAAAGCTACAAGATTTTAAGTTTGATGAACCTACTTTTTTATCCTCATTCCGGAATAAGTTAACTTATTTGTTTACTGGCTGTCGCGAAGCTAGAGTTTAAGATTTTATATGATTTTACTGTACTTTTTTCCTTGACTTTTTATTGTTAAGACTGTTGCCTTTTCCTCAAGTTTTTATTTATTTTTCCTTTTCTTACCAGATTCACACCGCTGCTTTCTGCTTGCCATCTTTCGCGAAGAAAGTGATCGATTCCAAATCTAAATAAAGCTGCATTAACCTAATACATATTTATTAGAGAGATTGTATCAGTATCTTTCAGCGATTACATGATTTTCTTCTGTCTTAGCATTTCTTTTTTATCGATATTCGAGTGATTTTGAGCTTCAAAGTACATGGACGCCCAATTTTGCAAAATACTAGATAGATTATAGCCTTTGATAGAGGATTTGGACTGAATGTGTTTTGTTTTTTGTATGGAACAATTTTTTACCCAAGTCTTGAGCTATGTATCGAAGTTTGATCATGAAACATGGCCTTGGTTGGCAGCAATTAACTTAACTTTGAAGCTCTAAAATGCTTAAGTCGGTCAGCTTCTCCAGACCAGAACATAATAAAAACACTTGGTTTAAGTTGACAAAAAGTTTAATACACGCTTGTAGATTCAATCAAACATGGCCAATATATAACAATTGTGTGCTTTGTCGAACCGGTCAATAGAAGTAAACTAATGAAACGGATGAGAAAATGAAATTGATTTCCTGATAAAACAGTTTTTTTGTGTTTACGAAAACCAATGGAAAAGAAAACGAAAAAAAGTATAGGTAAAATGTTATGCGTAGGACGAGTGAAACCAATTTACTTCAGAAAAAATAAAGCAAATGAGAAAAGTTAGACTAGTTTTCGTTCTCTCTACTTTCGTGTTGATTTTATTTCCGTTTTCTCGTTACTTTTTCAACCTTATAAACACATGAACAAGAAATGATTCATGTTAACTTTCCTTTCTGCTCCTTTCTTTTCTTTTTTCGGATTTCAAACACACTTTTATTGTGTGTTTGGAACCCGAAAAACTAGTGGGAAAATAAAGGTGATTTCTCGAGAAAATATATTTTTTTTGTGTTTTGCTCCACAAGAAAACTAATGGAAAAGAAAAAAAAAAGTGTGAGAAAAATTTGTATGTAAAATGAGAGAGACTATTTTAATTTCAAAAGTGGAAGGAAAATAAAAACAAACGAGAAAAGTGAGATTAACTCTCTTTCCCCTTTTTTTTATTTTGATTTACCAAGCTTCTAAACATATGACCCTAAAATGGTTTCAATTGAATTTTTGTTTGTTTTACTTTTTTATACTTTTATTTCATTTTCCGTGATATTTTCCGAGTTTTTACTTATATATGATAGAGAATTTTTGAGGTTAGGAAAACAGATGAGATCATACCGCTTATATCTTCTCTTCTGAAATACATAAAAAAGTTAATTCATGTTTTGTGTACAAGCTATCGACTGTTAACAATTTATATAACCAACTATAAAATTTAACAATTTGCATACTAATTTAATAATAATTGATCAATAAACATACTTTTGCTGACATGACACGACGTGGTACAAATTAACCAAATAGATGTCAAATGACGTGGCAATACCTCATGATCTGAGTTGTTTTTTTATGATTTTTTTTAAATAAAAATAAAAATCGTAAATAATTAAAACTTGGTTACACTCGTTAGAATCTGAGTTTATAAATTTACAAATTAATTTTTCTAAATGTTTATTGATTTTTTTGTTTTTGTTTTTTCCTTTTTTTTAAAAAATAAATAAATAAATTACAAAAAATGAAAAATTAGTACAAAATGGTTAGAGAAGTTTGAAAATGAGTTTTAAATTTACATAATTGTATTTTGATTTTCTTAATGATTTTTTAAAATCTTTTTGGTCTTTTTTAAAAAAACTCAAAAAACTCATAAAAAAATAAAAATACAATTTTTAAAATTTAAAATTCATTTTCTAACTTCTTTGACCATTTTGTACTAATTTTAAATTTTTGTAATTTTGTAATTTTTTTTTGAAAAGGAGCAAAAAAAGTCAAAAAATAGTATAAAAAAAAAGCAATAAACATTTAGAAAAATTAATTTGTAAATTTATAAACTCAAATTTTTACGAGTGTAACCAAGCTTTAAATATTTACGATTTTTTTTATTTCTTTGATTTCTTTTTGATTAATCATAATATATAAAAAAAACTCAGATCATGAGGTGTTGCCAGGGTCGGCCCACTATTTTGAGTTGTCTGATGCTAAAAAAAAACTAATGCCCCAAATTTTGTTTTTTTATATTAAAAAAATAAATTGGACGACAAATGAATTCGAACAATTGATCATTAAGTAATAAAAATCAATTTGGGTTGTATCATTAACCATTTCACCACAAATGGTTATAATAATATTTATTGAATTAATGATTAATATTCTAATAATTAGATACTCAGGCTACGATCAAAAATAAAAAATAAAAAATTGGGCCTTCATTGCCCGAGACTACAACCTTACTGGACTGCCTGGCGAGCCACCCTTACTGGACTGCCTGGCGAGCCACCCTCGGTGTTGTTGCCACATCATTTGACATATGTTTGGTTAATTTGTGCTACGTCGTGTCGTGTCGTGTTATGTGAGCAAAAATACGATGATTGATAAATTATTGTTAAATTAGTATGTAAATTGTTAAATTTCGTAATTGAGTATAAAAATTGGGATATATTAACAAAAAATACTACTTTTGAAACTAAATTAACAAAAACATATCATTTTTTTTTTAATTATCAAAAACATACCCAAAAGTTCATGTATATTTCATATCGTTATTCCAAAAGTTTATACCCTTATTTCAAAATTTCATAAACTTATTTCAAAAGTTTATATCATAATTTGTATATTTTCATACCCTTATTTCAAAAAGTTTATACACTTGTTTCAAAAGTTCATATACTAATTCTAAAGTTCATCATTCTTTTCAAAGTTCATATCATAATTTATAAAATTAATATATTTACTTACATAATTCATATGATTTTCAATTCTATAAACTTAATTCACGCAATTCATACACTTATTTTTTCAACATTATACACTAGTTAATAAATACAACTTTTACCCGTCCTTCGATCTCGAACTACCACGTCGTCGTCGTGGGCCTCTTATTCGATGACCGCATCTCCGTCAACATCAAACTCGAATTTTTGACCTCACTCTACACCCTCGCCGTCTTCTCCGACGGATGTCTTCGTTCCAATATCCACCGAAGAAAGATTGGAGAGAAGCAGGAGAAGAAAAATATCGAAGAGAAGCAGGAGAAGAAAAGTATCGGAGAGATAGAAGGAGGAGTAGAGAGAGATCGAAAGAATGAGAGATCGGAGAGAGAATAAGAAGGAGGAGATAGATCGGAGTGAGCGAGAAGGAGGAGAGAGAGATTTGATATAAAGTGAGAGGAGGAGAGAGAGTAAATGGATGAATCCGTTTTTTGTTTTTTGTTTTTTTATTAATTATTAATTTAAGTTATATTTTTAATAATATAAATTTTGAATGTATGTTTTTGTTAATATAATAGATATAAGAGCATCCATAATAGTTGTTGTAATTTTAACAATATTAACTTTGACACATCATCATTTAATTGCATATTAAATGACACATGTGTAACTTAAATTTAATATTCATTAACTTAACAAAGTTATCTAATTTTAATTAAAATTAATTATTAATTAAAATCTTATTAATTAGTTATTTTGTAAATCCCATTAAAATAGGAACTAAAATAGTAATAGTTGAAATAAAGTTCACATTCAAATTAATGATATTTTGTCACATTATCAATTAACAACATTAAAAATATTGTTATATTTAACAATTTTTTTAACATCTATAAATATAACAAATTAACGTAACTAATGGAGACAAAAATTATATTTTTAACTAACTATTTTAGTTAATAATAATTAACTTAATTCCCTAAATATTTTTTGGAAATGAGTTAAAAACATAGGGCCTTACCCGTATACTACTATTGCAATTTTCTGAATGGTCTGAAGATTTAAAAGAATGGAATAGAGAAATACATGTTAAATGCACCTATAATGGTGTTCAATTATCAGAAAGAGAATTTCCACAAAATTGGTTATTAGACGGCATTCAGATAAAAATCCTATTTCCTTTTTGTTTAAAACCTTGGCATACTTATTTCAGGACCCGTAAAAAAATTCCAATTTCACGTCACATCTTATTTTTATTTATTTTTTCAATTTATTCCATTCAATTTTATTACAAAATAAATAACTCTAACGCCACTTCATTAAATCTCATTACACTTCAAAATAATGTGGGCAGGTAAAGCTGGAATAAAATAATGACGTGTAGGGTTTTTGGAGACAATTTAATTATTTACACGAAAGTAACAAAATTAATAAATAAAAAAGTGCAAAATATAAATTATTTGAAAGTGTTAACTTGATATAATATTATGATTATAAAATATTTTAATTTTGTATTTAATTTGAGTGGAAAAAAAAGCAGAGAAATGTATTAATTAATAGTATGATAGAGTGGTAAATTTATTTATTTTGTAGATAAATAAAGTGTAATGAGATGTAATGAAGTGGTGTTAGAGTTATTTATTTTGTAAAATAAAAATAAGATCGGCAAGCGTGCGATGCGTAAAAACAAGAAGATTGAGTTTTTGCAATTATTGAATCTGGACGTCATCCTTCTTACAGAGATTGCACATGCTGTGTGATAAAATGGGATCTACACTAATATTTTCAAGACATCAAAATTGGATATCCAAAAACAGTACTAACAAATAAAGTAAAGTTTTACAAACATACAAAAAGTAGTCTTGGCTGTTAGCTTTAACTAAATTCAACACAGGAGGCCCATTTTTACCATCATTTGTGTCTGCAAAAAATTAAAATCTTTATTCAGTTTGGTTGTATTGTTTTTCTGAGAATTGAGGCCTTTATTTTGAAGGGTTTATGTGCATTGCACAAATTTGAGCTCTTGCAATTATTGGGTTTCCAAAAGATAAGATTTTGATTTAATTTTAGTCTCTAGTCTCTGGTTTTTTTATCTTGGGTACTGGGTAGTGTGACTTTAATTTGTGAGGTTTTTCCATAAACAGAAAATATTATTCCAGAAAACATTTATGGTCTTGGACCGTGGGACTTTACTAAACATAAATAGGTATTCACTTATTTTTATTCCATATTTTACCCCATTTCATCACACAAAATATTAATTTTCCTTTATTATTCTTGGGTTATTATGTGGAAATACGAAAGTTGATTTCATTTTTGTCCATACACTGCTTAGTCAGATGAGTTGAATTGGTGTGTTTTCCATTTCTGGAATTTATAGCTAATTGAGCACAAATTTTGAGTTCATGAGGCTATAAGAAGAAAAAAAGAATATATTTTTCTTAGTTAACTTCCCTATATAACTCCTTTCAGTAAGAATTTAGTATTTGGTTTAAAAAAAGAAGGGAAAAAAATGTATAAAGATGAGATAGAAGAAGGGAGTGTAGGGGGTAATAGTTCAGGTGGAAGGTGGGTAGATGGTAGTGAGGTGGATTCAGAGCAACCTGAATGGTCACTTTTTGACGAAAGTAGCGAAAGAAGAGAGGGAGTTTATAGTGGAGGATCTATGAGAAGAAGGCTTTTGAAGAAGCCCAAAAGAGTCGATTCCTTTGATGTCGAAGCCATGGAGATTGCCGGATTCCATGACCACCATTCCAAGGTAAAAAATAGTATAATAGTAAAAAAGTAGAAATGTTATGTCTGTTGTAGAATTTGAAGAGCTTGTTTGGCTGCGATTTATGAGCAGCTTAGCTGTTTTTATTTGAGGTTAAGAAAAAAAACGTGTGTTGTTCACCTTAGATGAACACCATGACCTTAATTGTAAATCTCAAAATAGCTCATTTCTTGGGGCCCATCTGACATCAATAAAAACTAATGTGAACCCTTCCACTTATAAGTAGTTTTGGGCAAGCTTACTTGACAAGTTCCGATTGCCCACATTTCACGGTACAAAAAACAATAACTGCATCTTTTATAGACATTTCACGAGTTCAGTCAGTACTCATTCCGTCATTCGCTTGTTGGCATATTACTGGTCTACATCATAGAGTTTGAGATAGCTAGTGTACAATCACGATTTGAAATCCTCATGCGTATACAACTCAAATCGTTATTTTAGGTATACTGTCTCCACTTACTGTAGATGTAGAGCATTACCTTAATAAATTCTAAGGACTCATTTGAGTTCAAGCATATTGGTTAGTTATTTAGCTGCCCAATTCCTACCATTTGTTTACTCATCAACCCTTTAGAGTAAATTGGATCTGATTATGGATTGAATTTACATTAGTATGTGCTTTAATAATGGACTGGGTTGACTAGTAATGACATGGTATGATTAGAGTGAAATTGTAAGTTCTTCAGATGAATGTAGGCAGCTACGAGGGTAACAACAGAAGGCATGATAAATGATATAGTTCGAGTAGAAATGATTAAGATGATCATTTTGTTTTCTCACGACTAAAAGAATGTAGAAATGGCTTCTGGAGCAATTTCACAATTTATGGATGTTGACTAGCTGTCAAAACTCATAACAAAAGTTTCATTACTGGAAACCACATAAAAGTTTCAGTATAACAACTTCTTTTCTGCTAATTGTCAATTGTTTCTATTGTCTTGAAACTAGGACCCTTCCCTATGGCCAACTCTGGCGTTAGCATTTCAAACCCTTGGAGTTGTATACGGAGATATGGGCACTAGTCCACTATACGTATTCACCGATGTGTTTAGTAAGGTTCCAATTGAATCAGAAATCGATGTCTTAGGGGCGTTATCGCTCGTAATGTACACAATAGCCCTCGTACCTCTAGCAAAATACGTTTTCGTGGTTCTCAAAGCCAATGATAATGGAGAAGGTACGCCATTTCTTCTCCAATATATCCATTTAGTTGCATTTCTTGCGTGTGGAAGAAAATGGAGAAGAGAAGAAAATAAAATAAAATAATGATGAACGGAAAAAGTGACTAATGGAACCCTTAACTCCACTTGACCCACACGCGAAAAGTTGTTTCCCATTTACTTGTACTTCTGATGGAATACACAAATCAACTGATTGTTTATTAGCATAATGTTCATAACTAAATTGATTTAACTTTTGATGATTACATGTCTCAAAGAGTTATTTATTGATCGGAATACTGTTCAATGCACTTCAGTTGACGATTTTGTAAACGCATACTTGATAGTGCAGCACCATTAAATGGAAACAGAAATTTGTACTACCACTTGATGTGAAATATGTCTAAAATATGTTAATTAGTGAGATTTTGCCCCAATTTAGTTTTCGTCCTTGCAAGTTACCCTACATAAGAATGAAACACCACTTTTTCCCCTAATTTAATAAGAAAATTCTCTTCTTTCAATTTTCATTCATGAAGTTATAACAACTTACTGCATTGGTAACCGGATATGTTTCTACGTGCAGGAGGAACATTTGCTTTGTATTCACTGATTTGCAGGTATGCAAATATTAATCGGCTCCCAAATCGTCAACAGGCTGATGAGCGAATTTCCAGTTTTAGGCTAAAATTGCCGACTTCGGAATTAAAGAGGGCTTTAACTATAAAAGAAACTCTTGAACAAAAATCATTCATGAAAACACTTCTTTTGTTGCTGGTTCTGATGGGGACTTCTATGATCATTGGAGATGGCATTCTTACCCCGGCTATATCAGGTAGTAGATTCAATCAATATTTTCAAGATAAAATGACAGAGATATATCAACAAGTTCATCCTTATGAAATATGAACAAATTCTGGATTTTTTTGTCTAACTTTTTTACGCTCTTGCAGTCATGTCTGCTGTGAGTGGTCTGGAGGGCAGAATTCCAGGATTCGATACAAGTGGGTAAACTTTTCTTCCCTTGAAATTAGATCCACCAATCAGTATTTCTATTATAGAAGTTATATTTGTTGACCCTTAATTATGGTTGATTCAAAGTTCAAACTCAGTGCTCATCCTTTCAGATGTTTTACCTTTTAGTATTTCCAAGGGTTAGAATAATATCCCAACAAGTGACTATTTACTTTTGTCTCTTTGAAAGTACGATGAAAGGGTCATTCCAAATATATAGAAAAAGTCTTGCTGCTACCTTAAAGTAACCAACAAAGTAAAGTATTTTATACAAGTCGGTTTAAGTCAGTGATAGTATACTTAGAGCTTTTTTCGCCCCAGCTTTTCAGTAGATAAGTTGGCTTGTTTGAGGTAGAGAAGAAAACGAGGTTCATCGCGGTCAAAAGAGGGCATATGCTTTAGCTGGCCTACCAAATGAATGCAACTGATATAAGAAAATAGCAACTTATCGAGCTTAAAATCTGTATTCTGTAATCAAACAAGCTCTTGTAAAGTACTCTATCTTTGTACAATCTCTACTTATGGTTGTGGGTCATTCAATTTCCAAACGGTTTCCCTATTCGATGGAACACAGTTTATAGCTGATCATTTCTTCTGTTAAAGTGTGCCAAATCATACCCTTTTACTTCTATTTAAATTTTGCAGATGCTTTAGTTATCTTGTCAATAATAATCCTCATCGGATTATTTAGTATACAACGGTTTGGGACCACGAAAGTGGGATTCACATTTGCTCCTGCACTGGCTCTATGGTTCTTTAGTCTTGGATGTATTGGAATTTACAACCTTGTTAAATACGATATGAGTGTATTGAGGGCATTTAATCCTGCATATATTTTCTATTTCTTCAAGAAGAATGCCAAGAATGCCTTTTCCGCTCTTGGCGGTTGTGTATTATGCATTACAGGTATATACAAAGTTACACATGTTCGATCCAAACTAATTTTTAAATTGCGTGACTTATTTTATTTTATATTTTTGATAATGTGGTGCTCAGGACAACTTTGTGTTTCTCTTTGTTTACCTTCGGTAATTATATGAAGTTAAGCAATTTGATAGTCCTTGTGGCGTTGAAGCCTAGTTGGACTTTATTAGGACTACCACATATCATTATTGGATTTCGAAGTTCTGATTTTGGTTATTACACATCATATTTCATGTTGTAGGAGCAGAAGCAATGTTTGCTGATTTGGGCCACTTCTCTGTACCAGCAATACAGGTTTATTTTTACAGTAATTCATCTGTACTTAGTTACTTACTGTGTCATGTTATACCAAGGGCATTATTGTTATTCTTTGAGCTGAGCTTTTTATGCTGCTTTGCTTATAAGTTGCACTGCATTTTATTGGCCTGCTTAGAGGTGAATTTTTCTGTATTTCTAGTAAAACAAAGTTATGAGTTTTAAGTTAAATGAACCAACCTTTAGTTTCAGCCCTTAATATGCCTGCGTGTTTAATTTAGAAGTGCAGACAAACAACTCCGTAGGCCTTAGTCATGGCTTGTTCAGCTGTCTGGTTGTAGTTTTTAAGCAAATAAAGAGTTGATAGTTTAATTAATGTGTAAAGCTAGTTTCATCCAGCTTAGAACTTCTGTCTTTTCCCGTCTGAAAAAGCAGAAAATCTAAGTTTTTTATTCCAACTACAAAATACAGCCAGCTTTCAAGCAAAAAAATGAAAAGAAAAAAGGATGAACTTAAAAGCTACAACCAATAAGGCCTAAGGTTTATCGGATTTTTGCTAAAACTGATGATAGTAGATTTTTTTTTCTTGAGACTGTCTCATCAACGCATTTCAAAAGAATTAATCATAAAAGCAATTCAGAGCTATGAAATTGACACTCGAAATTACCAAAATGTCGTAGCCACCTCAAGTGTATGCGTATATACTAATCTTTTCTCTTATAAAAACGTGTATTATAGCTTCACTTGTACTGCAACAGATTGCATTCACTTGTGTGGTATTCCCTTGCCTTCTACTGTCCTATATGGGACAAGCTGCATATTTGATGAAGTTTCCCGACTCAGCCAAACGAATATTCTACGATTCTATTCCAGGTTATTTTCACCATCATAATTGTATAGTTTTTCCATTCTAGCCAAAGACTGATTATGTTGAATGTTGTCACTTCTTTTTTATATTTTTGCACATTGTTAAAGTGGCGAAATTTGTTTAAGGGGTCATCTCATGCAGTAGGATGATGACTACAGTAGTGTAATGCTATATTAGCACTGCTCTTACCTGATTAGATTATATTCCAGAGTGTAGGAGTTTTGACCTCTTTTTTTCTGACACAAGTGTTGTGTGATGTGTTGCATAGTAAACGGTTGAAGATGATAAATACTTAAGACCTTGTTTGGTTGCGCCTTTAAGCTTAGTTTTACCAATTAAAATTGTATGGAATTTGATATTTAAATAAAAATCTAACCTTTTTGTTTTAAGGTAAAAATATTAAGCTGGATGAACCTTTTTTTTTTTTCCTGAACCTCAAAATTCAACTTATTTGCCTAGAGTCCGACTAGTCCATGATCTGCCTTTACCTAAAACACCTTCAGCTGATAGATGGATACTAGCAAATCAATTTAAATATGGCCTGTTTGGTTTCAGCTTTTGAGTAAATAAGCTGAATTTTCTTATGTTCAAGAAAAGCTATTTTCATCTAGCTTAAAAAGCTTTTAAGCTATTCAATCAAGTGCAGTCCAACTTTTGAAAGAACATTGACTTTATAAGCTGCAACCAAACAAAACCATAACCTTTTGCCTTATGAGAGTTAATTGATTTTTTTTTTCTTGTTTATATTTAGTTTTGAAATATTTGAAACATGTGAGTTAAAGTTTGTAACTTTGTTAATTGCACATTCCCAGGAAATGACCTATTATAAGAAGGAAGAAAACTCTTCATAATTAATTATTGTCGAATAATAAGATATATCCAACTCTAACAATGTAAACTTAAAGCAGATGGCTTATTCTGGCCCGTATTTGTGGTGGCAACGATAGCAGCAGTTATAGCGAGCCAAGCTATGATATCGGCATCTTTTTCGTGCGTAAAGCAAGCAATGGCTTTGGGTTGCTTCCCAAGGCTTAAGATAGTACACACGTCAAGGAAACTGATGGGACAAATATACATACCAGTCATCAATTGGTTTCTTATGATCATGTGTGTGGTAGTGGTCGCTAGTTTCCGTAGCACCACAGACATAGCGAATGCATATGGTAATTATTTTTCTTCTTCAATTTACTATTATGATTTATGTGTATATTTTGTAAAATTTATAAATATAGATCTTAGGGCAAGACATATGGCAAGTGAACAAAATATATTAGGCGCCGGTCCTTGAACAGGACCAGAACAATCTCAAAAGGTTTTTATTGTGTGCGAAATAAGATCCTTTTCCACCGTGATGAATTCAGTAAGAACCTATTTTATTTGATGGTCTATTTTGTGTAATTCAAAAGACAAATACTATGTATTATTACGATGGTTCAGATTTTTTATTTTTTTCTGGGTTTTTTTTTTGCAAGCATGATCTATGAAATTTTCGGACAAAGTTAAAAAAAAGCGCAAAAAATTCTACGGCTAGGTGTTAAAAGGTGCCGGACCGGTCTTAATCTTCATTGTAAGGGATTTGATTTTATGAAAAAAAAAAATCTGTGAGGGAATTCAAAAGCAAGAAATAAAACATGGAAGAAACTTAGGCTAAATGTAGAAAGACTACCCTATAGCTACGTAACTCAATAGGGCTAGTCTAGTTGTGCTCAAACACGAGCACCTTGTCCAGATACTGACTTCCATCAATAAAAAAAACCGTTCCACTTAAATTTCCTAAAAAAATGAATTTTGTTGTGGTCTAGTGACTGCGTAAGTTGTAATAGGTCTTAAGTGTAACATCTTTCGGTTGTGGCCTGATTACTGTATAAGTAGTAGTATGTAAACGTTAGGTGTAGTCTCTGTCATGGAAAAGATTGTTTTTACTCGGGTTGTTATAGCAATTTAAAAAAAAACTGTTTTATAAAACTAATCCAGCCATGCATTGTGAACGGTGAACCTGTGATTCAATAACAACTTTCTAGTCGTCAGATACACAGAGGTGTCTAAAAAAGAACTGAAGATCCAAACGTCCATTCCACTTCAAAGCACATTGGACATAATCTGTTTGGATCTATATATTTTTTTTTTTTTTGAAAATACTGTTTGGATCTATATGAGAAGGCTTGAATCTGGTACTGGATGGTACTGATAATCTAATGTTTGATCATTCTGTGATAAGCAGATTTCTTATCTTAGGAGAACTGAACCGATTAGTAAAAATAAAATAATATACACTTGTTTTAGGACATTTTTATTACAGAACTCTGTGATTTTTTGTTATATCTTAGGACTGATAGTATTCTACTAGACTACTATGTATGCTATGCTTGGCAATAGATACTTGGTTAAGTTGTTACATTAATGTATGTGCTATGAATATGCATTCTTTTTTAAATTTAGCAAGAGTCCTAAAATCATAGTTCTGGTATTTATTTCCATAGCAGAAAAGACTAGTCTAAATTACTACAAGTGTTTTCTTATATTTTATATTCGTCTTACAGGCATAGCAGAAGTTGGCGTAATGATCGTAAGCACAACATTAGTAACACTCGTAATGCTCCTAATTTGGCAAACGAACATATTCCTCGCACTTTCTTTTCCCCTCGTATTCGGTACAATAGAAGCAATCTATTTATCCGCGGTTTTATCAAAAATATTCGAAGGCGGTTGGCTCCCCCTTGCATTTGCCTCATTTTTCCTTTGCGTTATGTACACATGGAACTACGGTAGCGTACTAAAGTACCAAAGCGAGGTCCGTGAAAAAATTTCGATGGATTTTCTACTTGATCTTGGCTCTACACTTGGCACGATCCGAGTACCCGGAATTGGTTTATTGTACAACGAGCTTGTCCAAGGGGTACCCTCCGTCTTCGGCCAATTTCTTCTGGATCTACCAGCTATACACTCGACTATCGTATTTGTTTGCGTCAAGTACGTACCTGTGCCTGTTGTCCCACAAGAAGAGAGGTTTTTGTTTCGAAGACTCGGCCCAAAAGACTATCATATGTTCCGTTGTGTTGCTCGGTAATATAGAATTTCCATTTTCAATAAAAGCTTGAACTGTTCTGGTTTTTAGGAGTGTTATAATGTGCAAGCCACTCATTTTTAAGCCAACCTATAGAGGCCAGTTTACTTACAGTCTTATTATCTTAATCCTTCCCTTGTTTATTGTATATTGGAGTATCTAGACTCTAGTACCATGTTAAATTACCAATTATGCTAAAAGCTAGAGTTGTGAGCAAAGCCAAATTTTTAATCATTTATATTATTCTCTATCAGGTATGGTTATAAAGACGTGAGAAAAGAAGATAATCGAGCATTTGAGCAGCTTTTGGTCGAGAGCCTTGAAAAGTTCTTGAGAAGAGAGGCTCAATATCTTGCTCTGGAGATTCGTTTGTCGGAGAAAACCATGGAAAGGGCTCTTTCCGAATCGAATGAGAATGAGCTAACTGTACCGCTTTTGAGCCAAGGGTTTGAAGAGGAAGCAAGTAGTTCAATATCTACTGACGTGGCAGCTGAAGACCCGACGCTTGAGTATGAACTGGCGGCCCTTCGAGAAGCTATGGACTCAGGGTTTACGTACTTGCTTGGGCGAGGGGACGTGAGGGCAAACAAGAAATCATTGTTTCTGAAAAAACTGGTTGTAAATTATTTTTACGCGTTTTTGAGGAAAAATTGCAGGGGGGGTGCAGCAACACTAAGGGTTCCTCATACAAATATAATGCAAGTTCGGGTGACATACATGGTATGATAATAAAATGTGATTGTCGTACTTTCACTGTAATGCCTATGCTTATGTTAAAGGTTGGGATTTCTTTGTAGGCTTTGCACCTGGATAATATAAAGTATTTGGTCATTTGCCATTATAATATTTTGGTTGTAGACTCGAATGTTATCATAGGACTGCAAACAGTTGCAATGCGTTTACATGTTTTCCCTGACTTGGGTGACTCTAGAATTTTATTTGCCAATGTGACAACGTCAAAGTAGTAAAATTTGTCGAGATGAACGTCGATTACTTTTTTATACAAACTTTTTTCTACCAAAATACATTTTTTTCTCAACATTAGTTTGGCTAAACTTTTTCTACTTTCTAGCATTATGTTGCTTTTACAATATTTTTTTTTTACTCTGCTACTTTAAAACTTTATATAACCCTAGCTACTTCTGCTTTTATTTCTATCTCTACAACTAAGCTACTTCTATCATAAAAAAAAAAAACAAAAACTTTTGTAACACTCTAATTTTGGTACTATATATACTTATACCAAAATATTTAGTTTAATATATTTATGTTGCTATTGTTGCTGCTGTCTATTGTTCCAAGCTACTATTACCGCTACCGCTGCTCCAACTGCTAGAGCTTTAACATTAGCTAGCGGACCTATTTTTATTTTTATTTTTAAATTCAGTATTTTGATGCTGAAAAAACATGTGTTAATCTTGAAATGTGTTTTTAAATTTTTAACGTTAGCCTGCTACGGGATCGTACTCCGTATAAGCCATCAATCGTTAGTTCATCATATACATTCCAGTAATCTTTTGCAAGATAGTTTTTTCCAAATCCTATTTGCTCTCACAGTTTAAAATAAAATATTGTATATTGTATATTGGCTCCAAATTAAGCGTTCTCTATAGGAATTCCAACTATTTAACATAATAAAAAAAATTGCACGTCTTTTATGCTAATTATATACTTTCAGTCCTTCACAATTAGTAACTTTATGTTGTTAAATGAGAAGTATAACATTCCGTAAATTACAGAATTTTTTGCCACCGGACACTACAATTTTATATAGACATATCGCCTACTCACCAATGCAGGCAATGCTTAATTAGACTAGGGCATAGAAATCGCTTCAACTAAGTCATTTGCAGTAACTAATATATGTCGGGGAAGCTAAGCACAGACAAGACGGGCATCCCATAATTCTGAAAATTAATTATGATTTTTTTTTTAATTTTTAACCATGTATTTTTTAATAAAATATGTTAAAAACGATTATTTTGCATATCTCATTTTTTTTTTTCACTTAGTTTAATAGTTTATATAAAATTTGACACCCTATCTCACATTGGGCTTGGCCTCTCAATTATATACTTTGGTATAGTCTGGAAAACTCTTATATGTGGAACCATTGGATCAACAGTGGGGTCCACATACTGTAAGATCCAATGGTGCCATATGGGGAGTTTTTCAGACTATACCAAAGGTAGTAGATATAGTCTGGCACTTCTTGTCCATTATATATGGAGACGGTCCACTACACACTTTACTTTTCTATGAACTTCAGAGTTTAATTACCTAGACACGTTCTATTAATGTAAATTCCAAATGAAAATTGTTAACAATTTTATTTTATTTTAGCATTTGTATAATACGATATCTAGTTATGTAACTTATGTCATGCTTCACGAGACACATCGATGGCTGATTAATTTCTGGTAATATGGGGTAAGAAATTGCTTGTCGGTACTTAAAAAATTAGGGTAAGGATATCAAGGGTCCCATAAATAATAATATTATGCACGTACACAATTTATCTAGTCTCCTTCTATCACACTCAATATTTAGGTACACACTCTATGTATTGGTCATTAATATCACAATAATCATTATTGTACTATATAGGAGTATACTTTATAATGGCCGTATCTATATCTCATTGGGTCCAGATTACTAAAATTGGGGAAATTTTCAATTCATATATTAGCATTGTATCATTTCAGTACTTGAGTGGATGATATCATTTTAAACCATTGGATAAGTTTTTTAGGCTACAAAAACGACATAAAACAAGCGTGATGTGACACTATTTGACACTGCTAAAAGTTCTTTTAATACATCATTCTAAAAGTTCTTTCAAAATGATGGATAAATCAAACAACTTGATAATCTTATCTGGATTAAACTTTTAATACAAAAGTATAATTTATAGAATGCTGGGTTTTTTGGATAAGTAAAATGTATACTAATAAGTGTAACAATTTTATGTCACACTTTATTTTTCACCAATCCTTTAGTTTTATTTGATATAAGAAAGTTTGGGACGAAATACTACATGCTTAAGAAGGGCGGTGCATGTAGATATATTATCTATGAAGGACGTTTATACCAAAACCAACATTTCACTTAAGGACAATATATGTACTTTTGTATAATAAACCCAATGGAAACGAGTTTCCAAACCAACATTTCGTCTTGTTAATTGTTTACAAAGAAACTATACAGAAATGACATTGTTGTAAACTATGAGGTTGTCAAGACAACTTGTTACGTCCTAATAAAATCTCAATCGGCTCAGTTACTGGCGACAAAAGTAATATTCGAAATGAAAATGCTCATGAGACAAAAACTTTTTTTTTTCTTATCCTTACTAACATAGCCCTAAAATGAATCGAACAAACGCACGCCAGCTATATGGTCATGTTCTTTATCACTTGCTTGTTAGTTCATAACTTTTATTCATGTTCTTTTATAAACGAACAAACACAAACCGAACGTTTAGTGAACAAACTACGATCTGTTCACGAACAATACGTTAAAAACACAGGGAAACTGGGTTTTAGACTCGGTTACAAATTTATTTACATTATCGACACAACATTTATGTTAATCGTATGTTCTTGACCATGTGTTAAATTTATCAAGTTTTGTTAAATTTATCATGTGGTTAGACTGAATCAGTATCTAAATGATGCTCCCTTATTTGTAAACATTGTTGGCATGCGGAAATTTTTCACATAATGATTTTTTAAGATTTCTTCCGTCTTGTAAAACTTTTGTCACACATCATTTCTTATAATGAATCTAACTTATTTTCGAACACTTTAACGAACCGAGCTCTTAAGGAACGAACAGTGCGTGTTCATTGCCGGTTTGTCTACTTAACAAATGTTTAATATATGTTCATGTTCGGATCCTTTATTTAACAAATGACACGAACCCAATTATTATCAAACCGAACACGTTCATGAATCGTTCGGTTCATCTGTTACTTACCAACTCGGCGAACCCTGACCCGACATTAATTTAATTACAACGCACTCCAAACTATGAGTCGCTGATATTAATAATGCTACCCTACTACACTGTGTTCCTATCTATCGGCCATTCACAAATAAAATTGATAACCCTACTATTTTTAAGCTATGATGTACCTAACATTGGGTTCAATAATTTAGCTGTGTAAATGTATTAATTTTGTGGTCCTGTCTAAGTAGGTAGTCTGACTGTATATATGTATTTAACATATATGGTATACATAAAATAAAATAAAAATCTAACATCATTAATGATTAAAGACGATTAAAAACTGTCTCATTGTATGAACTAACGAGAAAAGTAACCTCGAATTGTGAGGCGTTGCCTTCCCATTCTCGTATGACAGAATCACTGTTAAAATATATAACGATAAATATAAAGATAGATATAAAATGTAGAACTATTTTGTATTTGCAGTGTTGTTGTATATAATGAATTACTGGTTATATAGATAAATCAAGAGTAGTCAATAATAAACAAATCTTACATCAAATCTAAATTAGTCAAATCAAACATCAATTACATATTTCCATTCTAATAATCATCTTGTTAAAGCATAATAAAATGAGTTTGTGGCCAAAGAGCGGATTTAGGACACTTACAACGTTGAGTCTCCCGGGTCGTGAGTGGAGCACCACCCGAAATCACAATAGCATCCCCACCCGGAGCCTGTAAATAAACAAAAAACATCAAATATTAATATGAAGTAAAAGAAAACAGAAATATATAAGTTAAACGATCATACAGGGGATTTGATAACAGACACCTGGTCGACATCCTCATCGACTAGATTAAGACAAGACGACCCCTTGCTCTTCTTTTGGGAGCTCCTTCTAAGCCATCGGTTGCTTCTTTCGGGGTTTTTTTGGAAGAGAAGAGGCAGCCACCTAATCCTCGTCTGCCGCGGATTCGAATTCTTCCTCTCCTTCAATAGGTGACTCCTTACACTTTTTTGGCTTTGGATATTCATGGGCCTTTGGATCACCTCCGTCTAATATCGCTTTCATCCCTTTCAACCACTAATGAACAAGCTTAGTATTTAGACATAAAACCTTAAAACACACATTTAAGTAAAATTGTATTGGACTTGGTCTTACTTACACTATAAAATAATGTTTAATTTAGTGAGAGTCAAAAGTTGTCACAAACCTGTCGCTAATTTAAAAAGTTGTCACAAACCTGTCGCAAATTGACTAAACTGTCACAAAGCCGCCACAAAAACCGTCGCTAATAAGCTCGTAACAAAAAATAACGTCACTAATCCCGTCGTTATTTGGGTATTTTTTTTTAGTGTTAGTTTTTATAAATTTTATTACTATGATTGGATTCATATTCTTGCGAGTATAATGTTAGTCGATCAAGGTTCATTGACTGTCGAGCGTTGATCCCCATCTATCGCGTTTCAGGTTAGACATTAAGCAATCAGATTAGTCGATCTACTATGTGGAAGTATGAGCTTTATTACTTATCGACTTCGTAGAGTATACTTGTATATATTGGCCTAAGTGAACGAATAGAGTAAATGGTAACGAGGTGCTAATTTTTAATATTTAGTTTAAATTGGCTCTTTAATCTTCATTTTAAAAAGAGGTGTCATTTTCAAAAAAACTTAAAAAATTCCTTTCTCTCTCTCCAAACACCCCCCCTCCCCTCAATCTTCACCACAACCATCTGTGACAATCCCGTCCCGTCTCCAACGACCATCTACCTCCGCGAAACACATCTCTGACGACATTCGCCTCCGGCTTCTAGAAAACCCCCGAAATTATCGCTTTTTAGAAAAAATGAATTAAAATTCTACCGCCCCTATCCCCGAAGGGCGTCAAGCGAGATCAATGGAGACGGTGAATTCATCTGAAAACAGCGGCAACCACCAAAGGGTCACCGGAGATCGCCATCTAATCACTTACAAGCTCAAATAAATTGCTACTTAAGTGAAATAAATCGAACATGAGTTAATGTGTCCGCATAATGTTGGCGTTGATGGCACCGGAATAAGATAAGAGGAGATCTGAAAATATCGCAAGAATTTTGGTAATGATCCGATGTATATGCTATGTAAATAGGTGATATGATAATTAATTAATATGTTATGCGTTATAAAAATGGTTGTTTTGTGTGACGTATTAACTAAACATACGACGTAAAGGTGGATAGAGAATTAAAGAGAAAAGAGTTCTTTATTCATATGTATTTATGTACTGTATAAAATGTTAAGGCTTGATCTCTTTATATGAAGGAGAGGTTAATGCCCCAAACTTTGAGCGCAAGTAACTTTCATAAACTTGGTAAATAAGATAAGTATAACATGGACACACAATCTAAATGATTTACAACGGGTTGAAAATTATTTAAAAAATTATCATGGCGAAGTATCATCCATAACATATGAAAATAGCATATGACTAAGTGAGACGCATATGTCTTAAAACAAAAAGGTTTTACCTCTCACTATTTTGGAAATTTAAATAATTGAGACGTACCAAAAGAATATTGCCCCTAATAATAATTGATTGTAAAGCTCTAACAAGGTTTGGCGTCGGTTTGGAGAGATGAATTAATTAATGAGGTAAATGTATCAAAATGGAAAACATTCACCGCAAAATAGGAATTGTATACTCATGATATAAGTCATCACACGTGCAAGTTAGTTATCTACATTTGAAGTATGTAGTCACTCAATCCACACTTTTAGAAGAAGACTTTATCATCGTAGGTGTCTACATCAAACCATTAATCAAGTTATTATTATTAACTAAAATAATCATATCTAAGCATACTAGTTCTCAAACTAATGATCATTTGAAACTAATTCCCATTTTAGTGTTTTTTTCTTCTTCTTAATTTACAAGGTTAATATGCTATCTTAAAAACATTCTTACTCTTTTAATCTATATACCATAAGATTCCAATAGTTTATCAACTTCCTAATGTAAAATTTTGAACTGTATATTTAAAGTGTCCGACTAATGTACACCTTTTTTCTTAGTACTACATGCATGCCAAGTTTACAATATCATATTAATTTCTTATTCACTGAGCAATTATTTTTAGGATTGTAATTTTCTTCTTTCTCAATCTAGAAGTAATAGATTTTCTTTTCTATTTTATTTTAGGATATTCTATTAAACAAACTCAACATATTGAATACTGAGCAATAACATTCTAATTAAGTAAACTTTGAAATGTGTTATATTCCAAAAATAAACAATCTGATTTGTACTTATGCATGGTTCCTCTTTCCTACGTTTTTTCATTATGATCAGTATCTTAAAGGAAAAATACTAAATGTTAAAAAAAGAAAAAATTAATCCTTATATATTCGGTATGAAATACAGATTTGCAAACCAAATGTTACTATTGTAAATTCGGTCAATCATTTTTTTAATTACTTATGTAACTACATATATGTTTTATTAATTCTTTACGTACATAACTTATATCTTTGATTTATAGTTATAACTATATACTATTTACATAGAAGCGGTATATGTTTTATGATTAATTAATAGTTTGAGAATAATATGACCATCTTTAAATTAATGTACCTTATTTTGGGAATAGTTTGAAGGGTACATTAGTTATCACTTTTCGTGCTTCCTTACTTATTTTCATTCAAATTTTAAATTTTCACTACTAGTTCCGTAAATTTATAAGCTTTTATGTTATATTGTATTTAAATTTTAAAACATTTGGACATAATATTGTTTTAAACAATTTTTCTAAGATTTAATGTTTAATTTAAACTAATTTATACATTTATTCCAAAATAAATTGCGTGTGTATTTTCTTTTAAAAATAATTATTGGAATGTATTGATACATGTATTATAGTAATTGTACAATTTTTTTTTAAGTTTTTTATAATTTTTTTTTACATAAAATAAAAAAAGTAACACGAAATGGAATAGAGAATAAGGAGTAGAATATTTAGACTCTTTTAAATTACATTGGAAATAGTGTGCTTACCTTGTAAATAAACAACCTAAAAAGGGAATTAGTTTTAGAAGAGGTTTGGGAATTAGTTTGCTACATAGCATTATTATTCTGATAAAAAATAAACTTTAAAATATAATATGATGAATTATAGAGGGTCCAAATAAGGACATAAATGCAAGGTTATGGTTTGAACAAATTTCAACGTCTTACTCTTGGCTTATAGCTTAGTCTTAGTCATTGACCACACATATGAGTTATTTTCAAACAAATTTTCAAAGTTGGAGAACGGTAAAAGCCCCCTCTCTAAATTTGGGTGATCCCATAGACATAAATTGCACGCAATTCTTATATTATATAGTTAATTAAATATATATTTATCTCTCTAAATATACATAAAATATAATATATAATTTGATAAATCAAAATATAAATATTTAACATAATAAAAACTCAATCAACTAAAAACTCAAATAAAAATATAGTAAAACCCTAGTCGAGTCTAACGTAAATTTAAATATTAATTAAAAATAAGAAAAATTATTAAATTTAGCATTACTAATATCACACACTCCATACATGTATATTTGTAGGGATAAAAATCTATTTTATAACAAAAATATATTATTATAGATGTAAGAAAGTGTGCAATACATGTAAAAGAGTGTGTAAATGAGTGACAAAGTTGTGTGAATATATTTCTCCCTAAATTTAACATCGGATTTTTTCGAGTGCCTCTTTGGAACAGTCACTTTATTTGACTGTTTATGGAACAGTCACCTTAACTACCGTTAGATTAAAAAACGTATGGTTAGATAATGTAGGGATAAAAATGTATTTTATAACTAATTTATTTTTTATATTTTCAACAAATTAGAATTTGATAAATTAAAAAAAAATTGTACAACACACTAAAAAACCAAATAAAAATATACAACCCTAGGGAGACCTACCCTAAACTTAAATATTAATCAAAATTTAATTTTTTTTATGCATTTGACACCTTTTTATGCTAACGGGTTGTGAACCAGTCATATAGCCTGACTGTTCCATACTAATTCCCGATTTTTTCCCCTTGCATACCAAAAACTACATAATGGAAGTTAGACTAGTCATTAAGCATTTGGAAAAAAAAATCTTATTAGTTTTGAAAGCCAATGATATATAGTAGTAGAATTTTTTTAGTAATATTGGTAATTAGTAACTTCTTTCTAAATTTCTTCAGACTTATTTATAGTATTTGATAAGTGAAATATTCGTAGGATTACTTGTACATGCTTTTGGAATGCTTCCATCAATAATTTCAACTAATCTAGCTAGCCAACAACGGCCCGACTCAAAATGTTAACACACTAATTGCATAAATATTGGACATTGCTCAAGCGAGAATCTCTCATTGAACGCGTCATCAAACATAAAAATACCCAATGAACTATTCTAGATTATTTATTCTTTGAGCGTCATTAAAGTATTGGGGGAATTGTTTAGGGGATAATCTGCCGTCGAACGTCATTAAAAAAGCAATGATTCTGTTTTGTTTTTCTTTGAAAATCGATGATGTAAATCGTAACGTCGTGTATTGAATATATCGGACTAAGTTTGTAATTAGTTTTATTCATTAGCTGTCACTTTTCTGTACTAAGAGGACTAATTTGCAAGAATTAGAAAGTAGTGAATTTGCAGTTAGAGACTGTCAGCTCATCGTCTGTTAACCAATGAGTATATATACTCATTTGTATTTCATTTTACAGAAAAGAGAACATATTAATAAAATTGCGTTCTTCTTCATTTTCTCTCTCTAAATCGAGAGCTTTTCTTATAAATTTGTTATGGTATCAGAGCGAAAATCTTCAGTTCCGCTGTGAAGATTCGTATTTCTATAACTCTAATTGATAGTTGAGTGTTTTTTTTAATATATTTTTACACAAATACTGTTACTTTTCTTGAATTTTTCTAGCGAATTTTACGAAGATCACATGAGCTTGGATATTCGAGGTTTTTAGGTGAAAATCTAGGGTTTTACATGGATTGATATTGGGAATTTGCGTGTGTAATTTGATTACGAATTTATTGGGTAAAAATGGTGATTCAAACAAGAGCTTCTAATTTGAATAATGGGGGTAATGGAAATAATGGAAATAACAATAATGGAGAAAATGCAGATTCATCAAATGGAGGTAATCACAATAATCAACCCCCTCCTTATGTTAATAATATCACAATATGTTTATGGACTTGTCAAATACAACATATTATATAGGAGCATATGATAATAGTAATATTTCACTTGTAAATCCAATATTGAATGGTGAGAATTATCATACCTAGAAAAGAGGAATGGAGATTGTGTTAGGTTCAAAATTTAAGCTTGGTTTTGTGAATGGTACACTTCTATGCCTTAATGTGAATGACCCAATGTATCAACACTGGATTAGGTGCAATATTATAGTACAATCTTGGTTAATAAACTCTGTTAATCAAGAAATAGGACAGTCAATCCTGTATACTGATACTGCTGCAAAAATGTGGGCTCTATTGGAAACTAGATTTTCCTAAGGAAATGAGGCAATAATGTTTGAACTACAACAATCTCTATATTCTTTAAAACAAGAAGAGAAGTCTGTTTCTAAGTTTTTTGCAAAACTAGAAGGCTACTAGAATGATCTAAACATAGCATGCTCTATACCAATGTGTACATGTGGAGTGTTACATGTTCATGCACTTTTCTAGAGAAAATATATGAAAGGGAATACAAGCTGTTTAGAATGGTGTTTTTAATGGGTCTGAATGAAAGTTTTGGGGCTATTATGGGATAAATATTGATGATGAAGCATGTACCAACAATTAATGAGGTATATCATTTGCTTATTCAAGAAGAAAAACAAAGAAATATAGCAGGTGCACATAGGTTTATGGTTGAGGGTATGACCTTGGCATCTACTAGGCCAACTTCTCAGAGTAATTTTGGTTACAATAGAAGAGAAAAAGGTTTTATGAGGTGTACACATTGTGGGGGTAAGGGTCACACCAAAGAGAAGTGCTGGAAATTACATGATTATCCACCAGGTTGGAAACCAAGAACCAATGTTAATAATCAGGCTAGGGCTTTGCAAGTGTATGGAATGATGGAAATGTTTTCTATGAGAATATACAAAGGAAAAATGCTAATGCATCTATCACAAAGAGTCATTATGAACATTTTTGTGAACTACCAAAGGCTCATGGGAATATAAAAACTGCTAAGGAGAATGATTCTACTCTTTGCAACAATGTAAAACTGGATTATACTGGAGCTACTGGTAATTCTATTTCTTCCCAAGATAGATATTATGTGTTAAATGCTACTCTATTTTCTAAGAATGATAATATTCTTGATAGAAGTTGGCTTATTGACACTGGAGCAAATGAGCACATGGTTCAATCTATGCAATGCTTATCAACTTGGACTAGAACTTTTAAGTCAGAAGTAACTCTCCCTAATGGAACTACTGCTCTAGTTACACATATGGGTACAATAGAATTCCAAAATGGTCTTTTGTTGAAGAATGTATTATGTGTGCCCAATTTTGGCTATAACCTGATATCAACAAGTAAGTTAGTTAAAGATTCAAGTTGTTGCTTGATCTTTAATGCAACTAATTGCTTGATACATGACCTTGTTTCTTGGAAGATGATTGGAATGACTCAACAATCTAGAGGTCTCTATTATCTGAAGAATGCTGCTCTTAAAGTGACCGGTGAAGAATTTTCTGTAAATAAAGCTACTTGCTCTTTTGTTGATTCTAATAAATGGCACTGTAGGTTGGGACAATTGTCTGCTCACAACCTAGCCATACTAGGAAGACAGATACCTGGTTTGCCTAAGACCTTAGAAGGCCCTTGTAATTCTTGTCATTTCTCTAGGCAGAAGAAATTATATTTTCCTGATAGTGTATCACATGCAAAATCTCCTTTTGATTTGGTACATTTAGATAAATTGGGACCATATTGTAAATCAATTAATGGGGGCTATAATTTCTTTCTCACTGTGGTGGATGATAATACAAGAACTACCTGGAATTTTCTAATGAATCATAAATCAAAGACTAGGAGTTTGATTGAAAATTTCTATGCTATGGTTCTTACTCAGTTTGAAAAGAAGATCAATGTTTTTAAAACAGATAATGGAATGAAATTTGATCATACAGAATTTTATAATGCTAAGGGTATTATACAATTGAGATTCCTCAACAAAATGGTAGGGTACGTTGAAAGAAAACACCAGCACTTATTGAATGTGGCAAGAATTTTACGTTTTCAAGCTAACTTACCTATACATTTTTGGGGAGATTGAGTGCTAACTGTTGCACATTTAATTAATAGATTACCCAGTTCTGTATTACAAGACAAAACTCCATATAGTGTTATTTTTAACAAGGAACCAGATTATTCTCATCTTAAAATTTTTGGTTGTCTTTGCTATGCCTCTATTTTGGCAAGAGATATAGTCAAATTTGATTCCAAATCAAGAAAATATGTATTTTTAGGCCATATTTTTGCTACAAAAGGTTATAAAGTCATGGATTTGGAGACTAAACAACATTTCATCTTCAGAGATGTTATTTTTTATGAAGATATTTTTCCTTATGCTCAACCAAGTTTATCTAAAACTTCTGAATGTGGTACTTCTCCTAATCAACATGAGAAATGTGTTAAACTAGTTACACATACTAGGAAATCTGATAGGGCCAAGACATTCCCTTATTATCTTAGTGACTATAACTGCAATGGGGTTGCTACTTCATCTCAGTATAAACTCCATGACCAAGTTTCCTATGACAAGTTTACAGAATCTAATAAATCTTTCTGTATGAATATTTCAGCTATCATAGAACCTAAGACATATATTGTAGCTTCTATGCATAAAGCCTGGATCCATGCTATGCAAGATGAGATACATGCTTTGGAAAATAATCATACTTGGTCTATTGTTGACTTGCCACCTAATAAAAGGCCTATTGGTAGTAAATGGGTGTATAAAGTGAAATATAAGGCAGATGGCTCTGTAGAAAGATAAAAAGCCAGACTTGTAGACAAAGGCTATACCCAAACGGAAGGTGTTGATTTTGAGGACAATTTTAGCCCAGTTGCAAAAATGACCAGTGTGAGAACTCTTCTTGCTATTGCAACATCTAAAAAAGGGCATTTAATGCAACTAGATGTCAATAATGCTTTTTTGTATGGTGACTTAGAAGAGGAGGTCTATATGTACCCACCATCTGGTTGTGTACCACCAAATAGCAACAAGGTATGTAAGCTTCATAAGTCTCTCTATGGACTGAAACAAGTAGGTAGACAATGGTATAATAAGCTTTCTAGGTCTCTACTTGGTTATGGTTGTAAGAATTCTTATGCAGACACTTATCTATTTACCCTCTCTAAGGGTCCTGTTACTTTGGTACTCTTGGTATATGTGGATGATATCATCCTTGGATGTTATGATATTAATCTGATACATCAAGTTAGAGATTTTATGGGTACAAAATTTCACATAAAAGATTTGGGACAGTTGAAATATTTTATAGGATTAGAGCTGGCTAGAAGTGAGAAAGACATTTATCTGAATTAAAGAAAATATGTTCTAGAATTGCTTTAAGAAACAGGAAATTTAGGGTGTAAACCAGTTACATTTCCAATGGAAAGCAATTTAAAATTGTCTAAAGATCAAGGTACTCCATTGAATGATATAAAGAGTTACACAACATTGATTGCTATGCTTCTTTACTTAACAATTACTCGTCCTGACATTGCTTTTGTGGTGAATACTCTTAGTCAGTTCTTATGTGCATCCATTCACATTCACTATGAAACTGTTATTAGAGTTATGAGATATCTAAAGACTGCTCCAACTCAAGGTCTTTTCTATTATGCAACCTCTTCTCTAGCCTTAAAGGGATTTTGTGATAGTGATTGGGCTGGATGTTTGGATTCTAGAAGATCAATATCTGGATATTGTGTTTTTTTGGGTGATTCTTTGGTCTCATGGAGAAGCAAAAAACAAAATGTTGTTTCAAGAAGCTCTGAAGAAGCAGAATACAGAGTCATGGCAATTGCAAGTTATGAAATGGTTTGGATGCACCAGTTATTGACTGATATTGGTTTTTCTCAGACTACACTGCTTTATTATTTAGTGATAGCAAATCTGCTCTCTATTTAGCTGCTAATTTTGTACATCATGAGAGGACCAAACACATTGAAATAGACTGCCATTTCATCAGGGAAAAGCTTACTTCTGGAATCATACGTTCGCTTCATGTTTACGCTTCACATCAACTAGCAGATTTGTTTACTAAGCCTCTTGGAACTACTGTTTTCTTAGGCTTAATGTCCAATATGAATATGATGAATCTATGTTCTTCATCACTTTCATCTTGAGAGGGAATATTGAATATATCAAACTAAGTTTGTAATTAGTTATATTCATTAGCTGTCACTTTTCTGTACTAAGAGGAATAATTTGTAAGAGTTAAAAAGTAGTGAATTGGCAGTTAGAGCCTGCCAGCTCATCGTCTGTTAACCAATGAGTATATATACTCATTTGTATTTCATTTTACAGAAAAGAAAACATATTAATAAAATTGAGTTCTAATGGGAAGGAAAATGTGATCGTTGTATGATTTTGTTTGTTCGTTATATTGGATGAATTATAAGCCTCATAATATGTATACTTTAATTTATAATATTGTGATATATATGTTTTTTTGTCATATATATTATGCAGAGTACTGAGTTATTTGGGATATGTTCTTTATTTTCTCTCTCTAAATTGAGAGCTTTTCTTATAAATTTATTATCGTGATAGCTCTTGCAAACTTCAGACATTTAACATTTCTCTTAGTAAAGGAAACCTATCCCGCATTGTCCTAATTTTTAATATCATTTCACATGTATTTGTTAAAAGTAGTGATTTGAGAGTCGCAACAATGTTTTCTACACTCGACATTTTCTTTTATATAAGTTCACCATCCTATATAATATAAGATTGATGTAAACTTCCTCTAGTTTATATTAATAGTGACAACCAATATTTAGAGAAAGGTTTTTCACCTCCTTAAGTCACTTTAATATTTTTATTTTCAATTTTCATATACATATCATGAAAGTTAAATTGTAAAACATAAAAGACATGAAAGTAGTTTTTTAAGGCGAAACGATACTTCCACTTTATTGTTATTTTTTCTATACTTTATTATGCATTCTTGAAAACGGAATATTTTGATATGGCGTTTTTATCTCTCTCTCTTCACAAAACAAATTAAAATAATGGAAATATTATCTGAAATATGAATCCCCTCATCAACAAATGGGAAAAAAATACGTTTATTACACAAAAATATGTTACTGTTAACGATTTGGGTACCCACCTTTCAACTTTTTCAATTTGGGTACCACATTATAAGAAACTGTCCAATTTAAATACCAGTGTCTAAATTAATCATGGAATCATGTCACATGACAGCACGTGCTTAATAAATTTGAACGTGAGAGAGTAATTTTGTCATTCTGCACCAAAATATATCATCCTAGGATAAATTTTCTCCCAAAATTTGGACTATGTGCTGATTTTTTTGTGTGTAAAATTGGGGGGAAACGTTTATTTAGAATGATATATTTTGGTGCAGAATGACAAAATTACCCTCCCACGTTAATGTTTGTCGAGCACGTGCTATCACGTGACATGATTCCGTGATTAATTGGTATCTAAATTGGAAAGTTTCTTATAGTGTGGTAACTAAATTAAAAAATTCTTATAGTGTGGTACCCAAATTGGGAAAATTGAAAGATGTGTAACCAAATCGTTAAAATCACATAGTTTGCTATACCAAACGTATAAAACCCTAATCTTGAACACATGAAAGTGTACAAACAAATATGAGCTTAGATGTGACTCTAGCAAAATTATGAAAGGATTAAAAAAAAACTCAATTAAATGGAAATCTAAAATAAATACCGCTCTTCAAACTATATTTCTAAAAGTATAATTTAAACATTTACTTCCAAAAGTGCAACTTTCCCTCACATCATTTCTAAATCACATTTGAGCTTGGCCCTTATCTCACTTACCGCTAATAGTACATACCTTTTTTCTCGTATTCAATCATCCCTGAAGGTTCGATGACCCTCCAGTGAGATATATACACAATCATGTTAAATTCATACCCAACATGTACTGCATACACAAACGGAGAAAGTGGTACTTTTCGAATAGAAAGATTTGGGAATAACACTTTTATTTAATATAGTTTACTACATGACACATTTTCATAATTTTTTCCTTAATTATTTAATGGTTTTTCGCTTGAAAATAAAAACTAAATGATCGACTAACACAAAGCTATGCCATATTGCAATTGATTTGATTGAAATTAACTTAAATTTATTTTCATGAGTTAATAAAAAATTAGGTTTATTGAAAAAATATCAATTATATATAATTGATTAATTGATTGATAAAAATTCAAATAATCAGATAATTGTGATCGTTTATTCAACGAGTAGACCCTTTTTATATGTAACATTCGTAGGTCTCTCCCATTTGAGTACCACTTCTATCTTCTTGGGATAAATGCTAATCACACCATCAAAAACTATGTGGCCTAAGAACACCACCTATGTTAACAAAACTCACACTTGCCGAGTTTGCCATACAACTACTGGTTTCACACGATTTATAGAGCAACTCGCACGTGTTGCTCATGTTTCGCTCAATCTTTCGAGTATACCAATATGTCATTGATGAACACTATGACAAATGAGTTAACAATTATTGTAATGTGGAGCTTGGGTAGGAGCTCATTTGGTTGTATTGTTGTAATGAGGCTGAGTCAAGTATTAGAGAGATTCAATCTGACATGAATGACTGTGAGGAACCCCGAACCTGATAGGGGATCTGGCCGAAGGTTTATCGGACCGCAATACCTCATCTGGTGGCCGGACATGAGAAAAAGTATACACTTTAAGAAAATATATATTTTTTTCAAGAATTTGTATGTAGTTTAGATTGTGTATGAATTCCGTCAGATCTCCGAACCGAATCTCTATGCTCATGTTTTCCGGTCCGGTCAGTCCTTCTCCTCGACAGATCGTCTGCTGAGTTAATAGCAGCTCGTCGAAGATTCGCCAAACCATCGTCAGTTTATGAAAAAGTGTTGGGGGTGGGAGTAGATGACAAACTCTAATGTATTTGAAACTGGTATGATATATGTTTTGATAGCTCATGGATATGGATGGTAATTTCGCGGGTTTCAACCCGACCCGACGTGACGTGGGTCGGGTAAAAGTGCAATTCTATTCGGGTCGGGTTTAAATAGGTAAAATTGGAAATTAAAAAGTGCAAGTTAACACTCTCGCTCTTCTATCTCTCTCATATAAATTAAACTCTCTATGCTATAATAATAGATAACATGCATTTAAATGGGTAAAAGTGCAACTTAAAAAGTATAAATTAACACTCTCTATCATATAAATTAAACTGGGGTGGGCAAAAAATCCGCAAACCCGCCCCGTAACCCAATCCGTGCGGATTGGGGCGGATTGGGTGTCAAAAAAAGTTAAATCCGCCCCGCCCCAATCTGTAAAAAAATTCGTGGGTTGGGTTAGGGTTGGGGTTTTCAAACCGTGGGTTAATCCACCTCAACCCGTTTCAATCCGCATATATATATATATATATATATATATATATATATATATATATATATATATATGATAGAACATAAAAATTAGACCCGAATATTCTATTCGGGTAATAATCAACCCACTTTATAAATGGGTATCCAACGCTTAAATGGGTCATCTCATACTTTTTATAGGAAATAAAGTATTACTATCAAAAGCCCAAGCCCAACCAAATGGGGACCCATGTCTGAAAAACCCCTGGGATGAAGACATTTGTCAAACATCCTAGAAGGTATAGTTGCCTATAAATAGACAACTACCCCTCCTAGAAAAGGACCAGAAAATCTATCCAAAAAATATAGAGAGAAGTTGAGAAAAGAGAGAAACTAGTCAAGGCATATCAAGTCAAGAAATAAACCGAACAGAGAGAAGCCGAGCATCGAATAAAAGGAGAAAGACCAAGAAGATAGATTAAGCAGTCAAATCGAGCACAATTGTAAAATAGAGATACTAATCCGAGCAAGTGTAATAATCCGAATAAGGATAGTAATCCGAGCAGTAATAGAGATCAGGAAGTGTCCATTATATACATTTGATTTACTATTATATTATTGTTGAAAAGCCTAACACAACCGACCAAAGTTATGGCTTTATCAAATGGCGCCGTCTCCGGGAATCATCTAGTTCCCAACTAGTTTAGAATTCGAATACCAATACTCTGCCAGACGAGCGACAATGGTGGCCAATGTAGAGGAAACCCATCCCGAGATAATAGAAACCAACAACCAAAACGCGCAAATTAGCCAACAAGACCTCGACGATCTACTCGCCACTCGTGACAGATATGAAGCTATCCAATCCGGAAACCAACCAACAACCTCCTACGTCAACCAAGAACAACCGGTCGAACCACCCCAACATTTCATTGAAGGGATTGTCGACGAACACCCTTCGTCCTCGGAGGACGAACAAGACGTGCCCGTATTAAGGCGTGCACGAAGACGATTACCCGGGTCCCAGGCAGGGCCGAGCTCAAGAGTCCCTTTGCCTACAGCCTCGGTCAACTCCGGTGCTCGTTTACAAACGGACGAAGCTCATCAGTTTGGCATGCCCGAGGATCATGTACTTGGACGGTTGCCCCGACTACCAACTAATCCTCCGAGGATGATTACACCACCCATGGTGGAGGTACAACACGTTGTTCCGTTAGCCGATGAAAGGAACTACGCCCAGCTACAAGCTCAGCTGGCGGCATGCATGACGGCCATGACAGCGGCCGGCATCGTAGTGCCAGTTATCCAACCCGACAAAGACCCACGCCATGAAGTGGAAGATTCTGCCTACAGGGCCGCCCTGGAGGCAGCGGGTCGACGACCCGATACGAGAGTGCCCCACCAAGGGGGCAATATCCCAATAACTATCGTCCATCCGAACACTCATATGGAACGTGTCCACACAAACACGAAGGACGGTAGATATCCCGAATACAGGATCGGGGAAGGATATGGCCCACCACCACATCAGGGAGGATACCCTCCCCCCTACCAAGTCACGGATGATGCGTTCCAACAGGCTTGGAACGTATGCCAAGAAACCCCATGTACCGAACAGATCACGCGGTACCGCAATCCTATGGGGTTCGTCATCCCCGAATTCAGGCTCTATGATGGAAAGAGTTGCCCTATCGGCCATCTGAGGCACTACAAGACGAAGATGGAACTGTGGAGTGATGACCATGCACTGATGTGCAAGTTTTTCAAAAACAGCTTGGGACAAGAGGCTTCGTCATGGTATCACAACTTACCACGGGGATCCATTAGAGACTGGGCAGAACTGCTAAGAGCGTACTCCACCCGATACGCTGCTCATCAGAAAAAGAAGGTTAGCATCGAAACCCTTCTTAAAATGACGATGATGCCAAATGAAAGGCTCAACGATTACTGCATACGTTTTATCGACGTAGCAAACCAGATTCCACGATATGCCAATAATATAGCCATCCAGAACTTTATCAACTCCATCCCTAATGGCTATTGGGCGAGAAGGAAGTTTATAGGCAAAAACTTCCCGACCACTGATTCCCTGCTAGCCTATTGTACCCACCTCACCGATAAAAACGACGAACTGCGTTTCCTCAACCGAACTCTACCAAGAAGAGAGTCAGTCCGCGAGGCACAGGTGGGTCGCAAAAGAGTTAGGAATAACCAGGGAGAAGCATTCCAACCGACCAGAAAGGGCAAAGATCCCGAGGTCCATAGCAGGGTAGAGCGACCACGAGCACTAGAGCCCAAACCGCTCCAGATCGCGTACCCAACACCGACCAACGAACATAAACCGCTCCAGCTCACCTACCCGATGCCACCCAAGCCGTTTCAACAAGGTTGGCCCCAAGAGAGGGAACACCGAAACGCTTCCGGACCGGTCGAGCTGCGATACACTTTCAACCTATCTGCTGAAGATATCCTCAAGGATATATGCAGGGAAAGTTGGTATTCCCGACCACAACCGATCATTTCTCCCCCCAGTCAGAGAGATTCCAAGCTCTTCTGCGTATATCACGAGGATCACGGCCATCTCACTGAGCATTGCCGTAACCTGCGATAGAGAATGAACCAGTGGGGCGATGCAGGATACCTAGCCAAGTACATCAAAGGAACTGGGAATAAAGGCAAACAACTGGCCATCGAGGGATCCGACAACCGGCAAGGCAAAACGATCAACGTCGTTCATATGTCACGACCCAAGGGCCCAGGCGGGGAACGATCGCGGCAACGGCAGCTGGCCCACTTTGGCCAAGTAGCCAAGGCATCACAAGCGTCAACCTCTAAACGACAATGCACACCACGACGACATCCGCCCATTTCTTTCTCGGATCTTGACGAAGAAGGGGTGATTTACCCCCACGGAGACGCCATTAACCTCCGTGTTCAAATCAGCCTAGACACAGTCAGCAGGGTACTGGTCGACCAAGGAGCCTCTTGTGATATCATGTACAAGGAGCTCTTCGACAAGATGGAACTCAAGCTGCAAGATCTACAGCCTACCGATGTCACACTGATCGGATTCATCTCCGAAACGACCAAACCGTTGGGTAAGATCGTCCTCAGTGTCACAACAGGGTCCATGTCGGTTCCCGTGGAGTTCTTAGTGGTCGACGACCACTCCGGGCACAACGTAATATTGGGCCGACCTTGGTTACATGCCATGAAGGCCATACCCTCGACCTATCACCAAAAGGTCAAATACCCAAATGATAGGGGAGCGATCGAGACAGCCAGAGGATGTCAAGAAGATTCAAGACGCTGCGAAGACATCACCGCGACTCTCCAACAACAACAAAGCACTGTGGAACAACCCACCAGCACAAAGAAGCTGATCAACCAAATATCCAAAACCGAAAGGGTGGTCGAAGAACAAGTAGGAGAGACACTCAGGAAGGTGTATATTCCTGATATGGACGAGGAGCATTACTTCCTCCTCGGCGACAACCTTCCAAAACAGGAATCCGAGGAGTTGAAAGCATTCCTCCTCAACAACACTGATAAATTCGCCTGGAGTCCTAAAGACATGCCGGGCCTAGACCCCAATACAGCATGCCACCACCTAAGTGTAAACGCCGAGTACAAGCCAATAGCACAGAGGAGCAGAAAAGTCTCTGTACAGCACAGAGCAGCTATAATCGCTGAAGTACAAAAGCTATTGGAGGCTGGAGCCATAAGGGAGGTTTACTATCCAAAATGGTTGTCCAACCCGGTCGTCGTCCCTAAGAAGAACGGGAAGGAGAGAGTCTGTATAGACTTCACCAACCTCAACAAAGCCTGCCCGAGGGACCACTTTCCCCTTCCAAGGATCGATCAACTGGTGGACGCAACAGCGGGAGCAGAACGGATGACCTTCCTTGACGCATATTCAGGATACCATCAAATTCCCCTCGCCCGTGAAGATCAAGAAAAGACTTCGTTTATATCACCTTTGGGAAACTATTGCTATACGGTAATGCCGTTCGGCCTACGCAATGCGGGAGCAACCTACCAAAGGATGATAACAAGAGTATGTCAAGATCATATAGGGAAGACGATGGAGGTATACATAGACGACATGGTCATCAAAAGCGAAAGAGCCACGTCCCACCTTCAAGATATCAGGGACGTTTTCCGAACGCTGGGCGAGCACAAACTGAAACTCAATGCGAGCAAGTGTGCATTTGGCATCAGCAAAGGGAAATTCTTGGGACATATGGTTAACCGACGAGGAATAGAGGCTAATCCCGATCAAATAACGGCTCTACGAAACCTAGCAGCGCCCAAGAATAAGAAACAGGTACAAGAGCTCACGGGAATGATGGCCGCACTGAGCAGGTTCATTAGCCGATCCGCAGATAAGGGACGGCCATTTTTTGAATCACTCAAGAAGGATAGAAAATTCGTCTGGGACCCGGAATGTGAAGCTTCATTCAACAATCTCAAAGAGTACTTGAGGACATTGCCACTGCTAGTAAGGCCGAACAGAGGAGACATTCTGGCATGCTACCTAGCAGTCTCCGCTACAGCTGTGAGCGCGGTCATCCTAAGAGAAGAAGGTCGCGAACAATTTCCGATCTACTTCGTCAGCAAGACTCTGGTCGAAGCCGAAACACGTTATCTACCCTTGGAAAAGCTGTGCCTGGCATTGGTCGTCGCAACCAGGAAGTTGCCACACTATTTCATAGCTCATCAGGTCCGGGTATATACAAAATTTCATATCAAAGAGTCACTTCGACGGACGGACATTAGCGGCCGAGTTGCCGCCTGGGGGGTCGAACTATCCCAATTTCATATCGAGTTCGCACCCCGTCATGCCGTAAAGGGATAAGTCCTGGCCGATTTCGTCGCAGAATTCACAGAAGGCTATGACGAGCCTTTGGCACTCTCTCCATAATCACACTGGTAGATACATGTCGACGGATCAGCCACCAAGGACTGATCAGGAGCAGGGATCGTCCTAAAGTCTAGAGAGGGAGCAATCATCGAAAAAAGCATAAAACTGGGCTTCCGAGCTACCGACAATGAGGCAGAATACAAGGCCATGATAAACGGCATGCTCATTGCCCGGTCCCTCGGATGCTCCCACTTAATTGCAAGCTCTGACTCCATGCTCATCGTCAATCAAGCCATTGGCGAGTACCAAGCAAAAGATGACAGAATGATCCTCTACCAAGGGAAAGTCCAAAGCTTGATGGCAACCTTCGAACAGTGCGAGTTAGTAAGAATCAATCGCACCGAAAATGCACACGCCGATGCCTTGGCCACCCTAGCCTCGACATTAACATTGACCGACACCCGGTCGATCACAGTGGAACTACTGCCGACCCCGAGCATAATAAAAAGGGTAGACCGGGTGACGTCGATACAGTACGAACTAGGTTGGATGGAGGACATGACCCGTTATCTGCGAAATGGAACGCTTCCGGCCGACAAGATAAAAGCGCTAAAAATTACAAGAAAAGCTCCTCGCTTCTGGCTATCCGAGGATGATAAACTATACAAATCCAGTTACCGGGGACCCCATCTATTGTGCGTCCCGACCGAGCTACAACTGCCGGTCTTGGAGGAACTCCACGAAGGATCTTGCGGAGCACACATCAAAGGGCGATCCCTTGCAAACAAGGCAGTGACCCAAGGATATTGGTGGCCCTATATCAAGCGAGACGCCGATGCATACGTCCAACGTTGTGACAAGTGCCAACGATTCGCCAAGATACCACTTCTCCCATCATCTATGATGACCCCGGTATCGGCACCATGGCCGTTCGCTCAATGGGCAATTGATTTAGTCGGAAAACTCCCAAGGGCACCTGGGAGTGTGGAATATCTGATCGTCGCGACGGATTATTTCACCAAATGGGTCGAAGCTAAACCCCTCCGAGAAATCAAAGCCAGCAACGTCAAACAATTCATTTGGGAATACATCATCACTAGGTTCGGTATACCGTACGCAATCGTCGCCGACAACGGAACCCAGTTCAAAGATGCCAATTTACTGCTGTGGTACGAGGAACTAGGTATCCTAAAATTCTATTCGACGCCGACATACCCACAAGGAAACGGGCAAGCCGAAGTGTCAAACCGAACAATATTAGACGGCATCAAGACCACCCTTGAACAAGCAAAGGGGAGGTGGCCCGAGCGGCTACTCAACGTTTTATGGTCGTGCCGAACTACACCAAAGACGGGCACCAAGGAAACCCCGTTCAGCTTAGCATACGGAGTCGAGGCCATCATACCGACAGAAATCGGGTTACCCACGCTCCGAACGACTTTAGTCGAGCAAGGAAACAATGAACAAAGAATGAGAGAAGAGCTAGACATGATAGACGAGAAACGAGAGATAGCAGCCCTTACCCTAGCCAAATACCAACAAAGCGTGAAGCAAATTTATGACAAGAGAGTAAAAGGAACCAAAGAATTCATGGTAGGAGAACTGGTGCTGCGACGAGTGACGGTCTATACCCGCAATGAAATACATGGCAAACTAAGCCCTACCTGGGAAGGCCCATACGAAATCGTCAAGCAAACGAGTCCAGTCTCTTACAAAATCAAAAGCGTACTATTCGCCAATAGCCGGGGGGAAAAGAATTCTTGGAATGTGGCTAACCTAAAGAAGTACTACGTATAGGCAATCTTCCGAGTACAGGTTCCACCTTACCCCTCCTGCTTAATGGCATTATCTTTCGTCTTTTTGAATGAATAAAATATATTATCATACTGTCTAGCGAAGGCAAATGAAAATTCCCAACATGGCCGAAGTGCCTAGGAATGCTATGAAATTCCGTAAATGGCATGTTTTCAAAGGAACGTCTAGGAATACTATGAAAATTCCCAACATGGCCGAAGTACCTAGGAATGCTATGAAATTCCGTAAATGGCGTGTTTTCAAAGGAACGTCTAGGAATACTATGAAAATTCCCAACATGGCCGAAGTGCCTAGGAATGCTATGAAATTCCGTAAATGGCGTGTTTTCAAAGGAACGTCTAGATATACTATGAAAATTCCCAACATGGCCGAAGTGCCTAGGAATGCTATGAAATCCCGTAAATGGCGTGTTTTCAAAGGAACGTCTAGGAATACTATGAAAATTCCCAACATGGCCGAAGTGCCTAGGAATGCTATGAAATTCCGTAAATGGCGTGTTTTCAAAGGAACGTCTAGGAATACTATGAAAATTCTCAACATGGCCGAAGTGCCTAGGAATGCTATGAAATTCCGTAAATGGCGTGTTTTCAAAGGAACGTCTAGGAATACTATGAAAATTCCCAACATGGCCGAAGTGCCTAGGAATGCTATGAAATTCCGTAAATGGCGTGTTTTCAAAGGAACGTCTAGGAATACTATGAAAATTCCCAACATGGCCGAAGTGCCTAGGAATGCTATGAAATTCCGTAAATGGCGTGTTTTCAAAGGAACGTCTAGGAATACTATGAAAATTCCCAACATGGCCGAAGTGCCTAGGAATGCTATGAAATTCCGTAAATGGCGTGTTTTCAAAGGAACGTCTAGGAATACTATGAAATTTCCAACATGGCCGAAGTGCCTAGGAATGTTATGAAATTCCCTAAATGGCGTGTTTTCAAAGGAACGCCTAGGAATACTATGAAATTCATATGCAGGTACAATGCAAGAAATAATTCAGGTCCACATTACGGCGGCGATACAATACAAAATGGCTAACACAATGAAGGAGAATCAAACTAAACAAGGGAATATCATCAAGCATATCAAAAACAGGAATAACGAAATGACAAATGAATCAGCAAGGAAAAATCGATCCAATCAATCAAATAGCAATACTACAATGGAAAGGTACAAAACAGGAATAAAGAAGTAACACAAATAGTCCTCGCCCGCATTACGGAGGCAACAAGAAGATCATCGACACTAAAGAAACTCATTTAAGAAGAGCTACTACAGGAGGAGCACGACGGTAATTGACCGAGCTCAATCTCTTCGTCATCCGTCGTCGTGTCCCCATCCGACTCATCACCCTCAAAACGCTCCTTAGAAATGAGGGCATCAAAATTGGTCGTATGAGCTCCAACGCAAGTCAGCGTCTGGAGCCGTGCGTTGAACTCGGCTTCTTTAGCGAGATCGTGAGCATCCGAGGCCGCTTTATGGCGATCATCGTCGAAGGGGAGATTACGGCGAGCTTCGATCATAGCCGCGGAAGCATCGTATTTGGTTCGGGACAAGCGGAAATACTTCACCAACACGTTGGCTTTGGTTACCAACAACTTTAATTTGCCGAAGTATTTGTCCTTTACACGCCAATATCGATCCAAACGACGCTCCTGAACCTCAACAACATGCTCGGCACGGCGAACGTATTCTCTAAAAGAGGCCGCTTGCGTTTTCAGCTTGGTCCGAAGTCGAGCACATTGGTCGATCAACTTGACGTTTTTGCCCATCAAAACGATGTAAGGCCACTTGTCAGGCACCTCACTAGCCACACCAGATGAGACCTCGTCCCGGGCAGCACCAGTAGGTCCTAACCCCGGGCTAACTAGGCATGGAGAACCAGCCTGGTGCGACGTAGTAGCGCGTGCCTATAAAAACAAAACAAAAAAAAATGGGGAAGAACGAGACGGGATGAATATACAACCGCAAGAAACGAAAAGACGAAAATAGAAAAAACGAACATTTCCATACAAGCTACAAATAAAACGACAAAACAAGCTACTCGATTATCAATCTGATAACCCCTCAACAGACGCCGAAGTCTCTACTACATCGGCGAAATGAATATCTCGCAATGAAGCAATTTGCGTCCCCAAACGCTCACGAATGACCGCGTCGACTCGGTTCAAGGCAGTAGTGGTCTCGGTTACCCCGGCCGTCGCATCAACCATGCGCTCTGCCCGGGACACACCACTCATCCCTTTTACATGCTCCAGCACCTCTAGAGCGCGAACTCGGGCCCAATACGCTTTGGCAAAGGATAGCAGCATGTCCGCGTCCTCGAAAACGGCCCCCAGGACCAAGTTCAAGCTCATCACACGACCTCGGGCTTCATCACGAGAACGTCGTAGGGCACCGAGAAGTTCCTTCGCTTTACCCTTATTTGCCGTATAATGGGCGGTCTTTTTGCTGAATTTCTCTCCCAAATCACGTAACCGAATCGACATGTTTGAAATGTGAATATTCAGATCCTCGACTTTATGATGACCAGAATTCAGTTCCGCGGTTAGGGCAGCCTTAGATTTTTCCAGATTATCTATAACGTCACCTACGCTATGACTAGGCGAGGTCCAGACCACCACGGCAAGGGGGTTATGTGATACCTGACAATATTTTGTTTTCACGTTCTTCAAAATATGACAACCCTCAAAAGAAATTAATCCGAGAAGGCCCAACAGAAAGAAAACACAGCACCAATATTATCACTTCCCCAAAAGAATATGTTTCTAGATACAAAAGAGACCCACAATTCTAATACCAAAAGACTACACAAAAACAACAAAAATATATATATACTATCAGAAAAATGGTCAAGGTTCCACCTGAGGAGATGCGGGTGGGGAAGCAACAGTAGCATCAGGACGAGGAGTGGACGTGGCCGACGAAAAATGAGGACGGAGCGCTGTCGAAATTGTCTGCCCGGGTAGCCGGGGAAGTTCCTCTTCACGATGATTCGCCCAGTCTAAGGGTTTCGACGGTGCACCCTGCGGACAGGGATACACCAACTCCGACCACGCCCTATCCGATACAGGAACGTTCGCGAAATTGAACGCTCGCACATGAGCGCAACAGGCGGAGAAATTAGCCATCATTGCTAACCTTGTCCGCTCCTCCGCTTGCGCCGTTTTCAGAACGGCCACCTTAGCCTTTTCGGCTTCCACATCCTCCGCCAGCAGCAAGTTCTCCTCCTCTAGTTGGTCATACTTAACGACCAGGCTCTCTTTTTCAGCCATCAATTTACCGACATCCTCGGTCACGTGCAGAAAGTCCGCCGATAGCTTGTCATAATTATCGCCCAGGGTTTTATTCTCGGTGACCAGTTTCTCTTTCTCGGCCTCGAAAGCCGCAAGCAGATCCTTTATCTTCTGATCGTTCTCCTCGACTATGGCTTTCTTTTCGGCCATCAGCTCCTCTTTCTCAGCCTCGAGCGCCTTCCACTGATCCCTCAGAACAATGGAACCCAAAAAAGCCTGTCATCAAAAACAAAAATAGACATGCAACATTAGACACCAAAAAAAAATAAAAAAAAATTACCCGGAGCGCATCACTGCCGGCTTGCTCAATTAACGACGATAACGGACGAGCAGCAATTTCCCCTTACACCGACCAATGTAACGGGTCATCGTGACCCCGTCCACCAACACCTCCTCGGGTCCGTCGAGAGCCTCCTCCTCGACACCCGTCACATCATCCACGGCACTCCCCTTGCCGACATCCACTTCCACCTCTACGTCCTCCTCCAAATGATCAATCTCAGGGGCCCTATGCTCGATCTCTTCCTTAGTACGGATGGGCGAGCCAACGGGCAGATCTATCGGATCCTCGGTCGGGATAGGCGAGATGACAGGCAAGGTCATCGTACCTTTTCCCATGTCAGTCAAGAGGTTCATATGTCCGAATACATCGTCGATCGACCCCTGAAACACAATAATACCCATAGACTAGGCAAGAGCGAGGGTAACCAACGGAGAAGTCAGTAGCTGAAACAAGATGACTAATAAAGCAAAGCACTAGAGAACAAAATGACAACAATCAAAAGACAAGAACATCAAAATACATATACACATACATCGCCCGGCACAGAGGCATCCTCGGTGGTATCCCCTTGGGAAGCAGCAAACACCCCCTCGTCCGAGCCAACAATAGCAACCTCCTCGGTAACCGACGTATCGGTTCCCCTAGCCCTCTTAGTTGTTCCACCTACTGGGTCAGATGCTTGACGCTTAGAACGAACGGGCTTTTTCCCAAGCCGAGCAGCACTTCGTGCCCGGACCACTTTCAAGAATTCCTCCTCGGGCTCTTTGGGGATCTCGGGTGCAGGATTCCCCTTGGTCACCGACCCCATAGGATACCCGAGCAGCATGGGAGCAGTACGACTCGCAGGATCCGGCGTCGGTCCAGGCCCCCACCATTTCCAAAGAGCTAACAGAGCCTCTACATTGGGAGCGCCGAGGTCTGGCATAGTGGGAGCGTTGGTAGCCGGTCTCGGAATCTGGTGTCCCGGACAACCCCATTCACCGGAAGCTATAACAATACCAAGATTGCGCTCTTTGTTGGTATCCGGCAAACCAATAACGAGCCGGCAAAAGGAACGCTGGGTTTTCAGATACGAGCTGCGACACTCAAAGCTCAAACTATAGACTCCGAAGACGTCCTTCAGTTCAATCGGTATTCCGGACAACTCCGATAACCTTTGGATACCATTCAGAGTACGGTAACCATTTAGGGCCAGTTGGGCCGGAGCAATCTGGACGGCCTCAAAGAACGAAGCCACCCAGTTTGTAAAAGGAAGTCGAAGACCCCCAGTAAAAATTGCCGACGAGCGCACAGCTACCTCGCCAGCAGGAACAAATCCCAGCACCTCCTCGTCAGAAATAGGAAGCCGAATGTGTATGTTGTCGGGTATTCCGGCAAGCTCTTTAAAATCCTTTTCTACGAATGTGCCAACTTGGGCCACACTTTGGCTCAGAATTTCCTATCCAAACATCATCAAAAGTCCATCAATATACTAACCAAATACACACAAAATAACCACATCAATATAAGGAGCGCCACCCCCCCCCCCCCCCCCCACTCACATTAACCAGATACATAAGACTCATCAAACATATATAGACAACCTGAACCATATACCAACGCCACATCTATGACCACAACGACAAATCAAATACAACCCCTGACAAAAAAAAAGGGGGGGGGGGGGGAGAACGAAGAATCACTTACAGTAATCATTATGCGCAAGCAAGCGAGAACAGCAAGTCTTTCAAACAAATACCACGAAACCCTAGATCACGCGGCCGAACGCTTTTCCTTTTTGGCGGGAAGACTATACTTTAGAGAGAGAAACATATATTTTCTTCAGCAAATTTTGTGATAAAAACAAAAGGGATTACTTGGCACAGTAAAAAGGAGTGGAGTCACAAAAAGAATAAAATAATAACCGTCCTTTCGTGTGACAGAGGTTTACCTTTTTTCCAACCATACAAAAGTCAACAACCGCTGCTATACTTAACATATAAGCGCTCCAAATTTGGCCACGTCCGAGCATATCCCACTACCCAAGGCAGTTCACATCATTACACCTAAATAAACGGCCAGTGGACCCTACCACGAAAAGCTTCCCACATACGCTACCTATATTATCACAACGAGAATGTCCCCCGATAAAGTTCCTCGACTCCCAACCATTTCTTACCCAAATGGCCTACCGAACAAGGTAGACGAAGACCGTTCCTAGCTTGACGGGATGACGCGTCAAGTCTAACAACGCTCTCCGGGGGGATAACCGGGCACATTGTTCGGTATATACTGAAAAACATCAAATAAAATAGAATAGACAGAATCAAGTGCAAGACAGAGTTTTATTCTTCCACAAAGGGGGAAAACACAAACAATACAACAGAAAAAGAAAATTTTTACAAGAAAATACACCCGTCCTACTTTTTCGAACTATCCCCCATATCAACATCCTTCTTCGCCAAAAGTTCCTCCAGACGCTCCTTCTCCCTAATCAAACGAGAAATCGCCATCTCAGCCTGTTTCAAGGCGTAAGACTGAGACGCGCATTTTTGCTCGGCCTTGAAACGAGCAGTGCCCTCCTCGTCCCAATATTGTTTAAACCTCCTCACTTCAGTCCGAGCACACATAAGATCATGTTTCAGCCATGACATCTCAATTTCTTTTTGTTGAAGAGGAGTCAAATCCTCCTTCCCAAAACCAGGGGGACGAGGTAGCAAAAAAGTAGGCTCCTCTTCCATAAGGGCTTTCTTTTTGGAGGCGGACCTAGTGATGGGAGCCATCTCAAACAAAAGCAAGATAGAAGAAACAAATTATAAAACAAGAGAGAGGTAGAAATTGGTAATGAGATACAGGCAACAGGGAGCATTTATAGAGAATCAAAAGGCACAAAGTACGAAGCGTTACAATGGTTCACAAGACAGGCACGAGATACAAAAAGATACAACTGATTCATCAAATACAGAAAACAAAACACAAATTGCAAAAGGGAAAATACATAAGAAAACCAGCCCAATCTAAGGATCAGTGGGTGGAAAAATCGAACTGCCAGACCGAGAGAAAGCAGAACGAGCAGAACAACTCAACCGAGCTTGGTAGGAATCATTCATGGCGACCAAATTGTCATTCTCCGAGGAGAGCTCGTTGTTCTCCGTGGTAAGAGCCCTGACGCGTTCCTCAAGCCGAGCATTCTTTACCATTATGCTAGCAAGGCCTTGAGGAGAGTTATCAAACTCATCTTGACCATGGTCCCAAATCTCCTCGGCATCATACCAGGAGTTGGCCAGATGATTTCTCTGTGACAACAAGTGATCGAGCTGACGACTCAGTGCCGAAATCTCGGTCCATTTCACCGTCTCTTCGGGATGAGAGCCGAACAAGCTCAAGGCCAAAATGCCATACTCTTTCTCAAGCCTTGCCATCCGACTGCGGACCCGAGATACCTCAGTGTCCAAGCCCTTCATCTGAGCATGATATCTCGCCACAGGTCCAGACATTCTGGGAAATTGTTATAGTACGGAAGAAAATAAGGGGTTGAGGGAGAAATAAGCAATAGAAGAAAAATGAGAGATGATAAACTACTAAAGAAAAGAGAAGTACTTATAGAACGAAGGGAGCATGCATATTCCTGACCTACTAGGGAGCATGCACCTATATTCGACAGTGATGGGGACATCTACTGACATCTGATACGACAGTACAGAAGGAAATAAAGACGAGATATTCAAAGATCTAGCTTCCAGACAAACAACAAACCACAGGTGCAATATAAAAAGAAGTGCAAAAATAAAGGGGCAAAAATACTTTTCATTAATGAAGATGGGATATATCATTGTTCATTACATCCGAAAAAGAAATCTATTACATCCGAAAAAGAAATCTATTACATCCGAAAAAGAAATCTATTACATCCGAAAAAGAAATCTATTACATCCGAAAAGAAAATCCGTTACATCTGAGAAAAAGACCTATTACATCCGAGAAGAGCTAGTACAGAAGATCAGGCAAAAAAGATCGACTATATCAGCTGACCAAGTGAGCAGGAGACGCCAAAAAGAAAAAGTAAGAAGAAAGAGAAAGGAAAAGAAGAAGAGTGCAAGAGAACAAAAAAAAAAAAAAAAAGAGGAAGAAAGTGGAGGGAACAGAAGTGAAAAGCAAGAAGAGGAAAAGAAAAATGACAAAAACCCTAGACATAACACAACCCTTAGGATCACAGGGTTGATTGTTACATCGTAGTGGTGCACAAAAAAAAAAGATGAAGAAAAAAGAAAGAGAAAGAGCAGAGGAAGAAGAAATGAAGAAAACAGACAAATAAAAAGAACGTCAAAGAAACAAAACAAAAAGAAGAAAAAGAAAGACCTAGGAAAAGATAGTAAGAAGAAAATGGAGGATAGAGAGAAGAGAGACTGAAAGAGTATAGAAAGAAAAGAGATGGGAAAAGATGGGGAAAAGCAGAGAAAAATAAAAAAAGAAGGGGGAAGGTTAGGGGGAAGTCGATCTGTATCGATGAGAGGGCCCGGCAGAGACATACATGTCCCTCAGTGTCGGGTTCCCCCTTAGCATCTCATTCTCTTCGACTAGAGCCTGACGAGCACGTCGGCAATAAGCCAGTTCGGATCTTAGCCAAGTTAATTCCCGAACCATCTCGGTATGGTGATAACGCATCACCTTCAGTTCCTCCTCGGCATCCCTCAACAGCCTTTGTACATGGTTATAGGAGGCTTCAAAGGCCTCCACTTGCAAAGCTAATGCTGATTGGGTGAAAGGACCAGACATCTTAGGGAAATTATAAGATGAGGATCTGTATATGGGGGAAAATAATATGATGAGAATTGTGGATGTAACCATGCTATAAACAGGTATTTATAGATAAATTAGATGAGGGCTGGTATTGAGAGTCGCAACCGTTCGCCAATGGGTACTAAGAAGCGACGGCAATTAAAAGATGTGTCTGTTCAAGAAAAAAACGTTTGGATTCCCAAAAGGTTCTAAAAAAGCGTGAGTAATTAAAAGCCACTCTTCTTCACAGAACGCTTGGGTTCTTACCAATATTTAAAGGGGGTAAGTAATAATGGCATCGAAACACGCGTCATTTTGGGGAAAGGCAGCAGTACAAATAAATATCTAAGATCTTTTGCACAGAGCTCAAGAAAACTCTGGTGAATAAAATTTTTTATGCACAAGGCTCAAGAAATCCTATTGGTCCCCAGATATAAAGAGTAAGGAGGTCCAATGGATAAGGTCAAATGCAAGGCCCAAGAAAAAGCATTAATGAGGCCACAAGCGTGCGCAGTCAAAATAAATTGCATTGGAAAAGTAATTCAGATATAAACAAGAGAAAGAGGTCTTTATTGATTGATTGATACTTCGTTACAGATGAAGCAATAAAAGGAAATACAATAAAAAAAGAAAAAAAAAAACAATAAAATCATTTCGTGGAAGGGCCCGCTTCGTCATTTGGCTTCCCCTTCGACCGAGCATACATTTCCTTAAGGGCCAGTTTGTAAGCCCTCTTGGAAGCAAGTTGCCTATCTCTGGAGGCCTCGAGCTCTTTGATTCGAGCACGAGCGCGAATACTGTCGAGCAAAGACCTCTGGTGCTCCTTCTCCAGGGCATCCAATCGCTCGTCTAGTTCGGCGGCCCGACGAGCTTCCACCGACAGCCTAGCAACCCTCTTCTCAAGATAACGCACCTTCTGAACTTCCTCTTCAAGACGAGCAACGTATTCAGGAAGGTTGTCACCATAGTTTTCAAGAGGAAAAGCCATTTGTTCGTTAATAAAGAATGAATTGCATAAAGAATACAGGGACAGTCCTTTTATAGGAAGAAACAAGGAATAGATCAAAGGTCATCTCGAAGAAATACAACCTCTTGAACTTCCCAAGAGCATTTACGGCAAATTAACCACAGTTCCAAATCCAATTAAAGTCATCCAAAAAGATATCAAGAAGATGAACAGACAAGAACAAGGAAAGGTAAATATTTTATTGATTTCAAAAACTTCGATTACAACTGAGGAGAAGACTCCCCATTCAAAAGAAATTACAACAGAAATTACAAAAGACTAATTATTTCGAGGAAGAGCCTTCTTCATCGTCATCCGAACTCGGTTTAGACCGAGCATGCAACTCCTTGAAGGCAAGCTTATAGGCCCTTTTTGCTGCCTTCTGCTTGGCCAGATTAGCCTCGAGCCTCTTTATATGCTCGTAAGCCCAATCCCGATCGGCCATCGTCACATGATGATCAGAATCCATGTCTGACAACCTTTTCTTGTAACTTGAAACCTTGTCCACAAGTTTCTTATTCGCGGTACGAGATTTCTTGATCTCCATTTCTAAATAGGAAATATAATTAAAGGAGCTCTCACCAGTAGAACCTGAAGAAGCCATTATGTCACGAGCAAATTAGTAGTAAAATGCCTAATTATGGAGGGAGCACACCCCTTTATAGGAGTTTTCCTCGAAGAAAGATATTAGGATAGGAAACATTAAATGTGCCCCCCAGGGAACCGTCATGAGTCTATTGCGTTTCTCGATGAAGCATTGGAAAAGACAAGACTAAAGTAACATTCTCGACAGACCGAACATGACTCCCCCGACATGGAAACCACGCCGAGGAAGTCAGGGAGCACTTGATAGAACATAAAAATTAGACCCGAATATTCTATTCGGGTAATAATCAACCCACTTTATAAATGGGTATCCAACGCTTAAATGGGTCATCTCATACTTTTTATAGGAAATAAAGTATTACTATCAAAAGCTCAAACCCAACCAAATGGGGACCCATGTCTGAAAACCCCCTGGGATGAAGACATTTGTCAAACATCCTAGAAGGTATAGTTGCCTATAAATAGACAACTACCCTTCCTAGAAAATGACCAGAAAATCTATCCAAAAAATATAGAGAGAAGTTGAGAAAAGAGAGAAACTAGTCAAGGCATATCAAGTTAAGAAATAAACCGAACAGAGAGAAGCCGAGCATCGAATAAAAGGAGAAAGACCAAGAAGATAGATTAAGCAGTCAAATCGAGCACAATTGTAAAATAGAGATACTAATCCGAGCAAGTGTAATAATCCGAATAAGGATAGTAATCCGAGCAGTAATAGAGATCAGGAAGTGTCCATTATATACATTTGATTTACTATTATATTATTGTTGAAAAGCCTAACACAACCGACCAAAGTTATGGCTTTATCAATATATATATAAATATAAATTTTCTCAAGATTTTTTTTAATAAGAGTTTCTATATTATAATAGTATTGATTTAAGAAAAATTATATATAGACAAAAAATCTTTGGATTGTCCAAACTTAAGCTTAATGATTCGATTGATATATTGTCTTATAAATTCAATGTATTATCTCGTACTTACAAAAAGAATGAATTTTTAATCCGGGTCTAGGTAGTATGGGTGGTTAATTTATTTTTAAAAACTTTATTTGTAATTGAAGTATAGCGAAATATAAAGTTATTACGAAATATGTAGCTATTGAACTTGTGGATTCAATTAGCTATTGAATTTTTTTGATTATGTTGATGAATAACAATTTGTTTTGTTTTGTTTTGTTTTGTTTTAGCTTTGTTACTTGTTCCGAACATTCTAAACGTATTTTGGTTGGCTTTTAGTTTATATTTCTATTTGATTTTTTTTTTTAAAATATTTAGGTAAATTATGCGAAATAATGAAAAATTAATGACTAAAATGAAAATTTAAGAAACAACCCGCACCCAATCCGCCCCGCTTGATAATGGGTTGGGTTGGGTTGGGTTGGGGTTTTAATTATAATGGGTTGGGTTGGGTTGGGATTTGAATTTCACTAATCCGCCCCAATCCGTCCCGCTATTTATTTTACGGGGCGGATTAGGATTGAGACCAATCCGCCCCAATCCGCCCCGTGCCCACCCCTACTCTCTTCTATATTTTTAATGGGTAAAAATGCAATTTAAGACTCAATCTCTTCTCCCTCTCTCATATACATTAAACTCTTTCTCATATAGTAATACATTACATACATTTCGGTTGTTTTCTTAATTTTTTTTTATATACAATTAATTCATTAATGAAACGATATTTATGGTAAATGTGAATACAATTTATTCCGGTTAATTAATGACTAATATCTTCTCGTTTTTATTTATAGAAAGATAAATCAAATCATCATATCAATTATATACATTTATATTGTATTTTTACATATTGCAATGTTTTAATTCACGAAATTAATGAGCCGAAAGTAATTTAATAAACATGGAAATGTCAAACAAAATAAAGAAAAATTTAAATTCGTAAATTAATGTGAAATGTTATTTAATGTCACGTTAGTATTTTTATGTTATATTTCTTAATAAAATGAATTTTTACTCTAGTTAACAAATTTTCTTTGAAATTTTTGACATTTATGAGGTTTATTTTTAAAAAGGGAAAAAAAGTATTTTTTAAAAACAAGTCAAATGGGTAAAAGTGTGAGTTTGTACTCGGGTCGGATCGGGTTGAAACCCGTGAAATTGCCATTTATCATAGTCGTGGATCCGAGGAGATCGGAATAAAAGTTGAACATTTTGGAAAATGAAATGCATGCAGTGATACTTTTCAAACTATAATTTTTTTTTTTTTTTGAAATAAATTTCAAACTATAATTTGTAAAGATCATTTTAGGATTTATTTGCATATCTTAGTAAAGCCATACGATTTCCTGCCACGACTCCCTGTTCCTCTTTCTCTCTGCCATGTTCCGTCAAAGATGATGTCACGGTGTAAAATTATGAGCAACTCAAAGGTGAATTACAACATTGTTTCTAATTATTCATTTCAAACCTTGATATTTGAACCATATTTTCTTTTCCTATTACTTGAATAAGTTTCCCTTTACTTACATATATACTGAAAGTACCTATTCAACTTTTAGGCTTGTTCATTCAGTTTGAAATCATGTATTGACCGAGTTCAAAATTTCTAATTTGCTCAAGATTTTTTAAGATAATTAATGTTAAGTGTATTAAACTTTTATCTGATTTCGATTTACTATACTCAATTATCAACTTTTAGATTTAGTGTATTGTACTAAATAAACTATTTCGATTTAGTATATTTCTGTTAAATTGAACCAGAGAAATCCTGCACGTGACCTCATGTGCCTTGTAAAATGTGAAAATAACCAATATAATAAAAAAAATTCCTCCAAAAGTGACTAAAAATTTTCCCTCCAAAAATACTAAAAAATTCAAAAGTGACCAAAATTTTCCTTCCATGTCTACTTATTTCTATTCCCCCCCCCCCCCCCCCCCCCCCACACACACACACAATAATTATGTGTTCACATAATTATCTCTCTCACTCTCACACCAACACCCACCCACCCATACACACAGTATACTCTGTTTCTGTAAAAAAAACCATGTCTTTTAACAACATCTTGGACGGATATTAATCTAGGAAGAAGGTACTATACTTGCAGAATCAAATGCTACAATTTTTTTCATTGGTATGACCCACCAATGTGTGCTCGAACAATTAACACACTGAAGAAGAAAATTTTGGTCTTGGATAATGAGAAAAACACATTGGAGGAGGAAATTTTGGTCTTGGCTAATGAGAAAAACACAATGGAGGAGAAAATTGCATTCTTGGCTAATGAGAAAAATACACTGGAGAAAAAAAATGCGGTCTTGGCTAATGAGAAAAACACAATGAAGGAAAAAAATGTAGTCTTGACTAATGATAAAAACACATTGGAGGAAAAAAATGCAGTTTTGGCTAATGAGAAAAAGCAGCTTGAAATGGTGATCGAGGCATTAAAATTGAAGGAATTAGGGCTGAAAGAAAATAATGGGGTTTGTAAGAATCTTTTTTGGGTTTTTTTGCTGTTCTAGCTTTATTGCTAGTGATGATGGTGCTCTGTTTGGATGATGAAAAAGAAAAAAAACAGTTGTATTAGATGTTATTTAATGTATGGTTGCGATGTATGAGCTTGATTTTGAGTGAGAAATGTAATGAATTATGTAATGTGGAATGAAACGAGGTGTGTTTTTTCATGTTGTTTCTATTTGTGTATGTTCATGTGTTTGAACTGTAATTTCATAGCAAATAATTCTGATAAAAGTAAACAAATTCTGATTACATTTACTTACCTGCCATTCCGAAATCTTTTCTTACTGAAATTTGACAATTCTGATCACACAAAAAGTTGCTCATGTAAACTATAATCCACACTATTTTGTTCACACTAACTGCAAGCACACAAACACCCAAATTAAACACAAAGTTGTACAAATTAAACACAAAGTTGTACAAATTAAACACAAAGATACACCAAATACAAACTGCACCTGCAATTTTGTCCAAAAAATAGGATCTGCAATTGATCACAAACTTGATCATAAAATGAAATTTAGCCTCTGCAATTTTGTAACCTGTTTTTTTCTAACAAACTAGTCATAAACTGACATCAAAGTGACCTGAAATTTAACAAACGCTTACATTAACAAGAAATTCTATAATAGCAAAGTGACAAGAAGTTCAAAATACCAAAAGTACACATAAACTTCCACATCAGCACCTTTTACAACTTGTCCAAAACACAAAATATTTAAACTAACACAACTTGTCCAAAACACCAAACATTTAAACTAACATCAACTTCAAGAGCTCGCACATGCTCACAAAATAAAAAAGTTCAACAGGTTACACATGCCCACACATGTCCAAAATACCAAACATTTAAACTAACATAAATTTGAAAAGATACTCTTACAAAATTAAATGTTGATACTTATTTGGACCCTCTCTTTTCCCTTGTAATTCTTTCATGTTGGTGCCACTTTGAAGGCTGCTGGTAAAGGCCTTTCTTCTGGTTTATTTATTATACCAGCATGTATGGTGCCATCACTTGGTTCTTCATCTGATAAATCAACAAAAGTCGCCTCATTTGGTTGTTTGTTTGGTGAGAACATGATTCTTGTGCTACTCCTGATATGTGCATATTAAAACATGATAGTTAAACAAACATTATCTAAAGAAGTGCACTAAAAAACTAAGATAAATAAGAGGTTGTTTACTAAAATACTAATAGTTATAGGGAGTTTTTTCTTAATTTGTGAATCTGGTTGGACTCTTTCTGGTGTAATTTGAAGTTGCTCATTTACCAAAGCATTTCCTCTAGGTTATGTCACACCACTTGCTTGTGTGCTAAAACTATTATCATCCTCATCATTTTGACTATCAAAAACCCCAATATTCTAATCATGACCCCACAACCTCTCCCTCTCTTGTCTCTCACACATCATCTCAAAAACATCAAACTCTTCTAGTTGTTCTCTAGAATCAACTCCACTACATTACCCTCCACAAAATGTTCTAAATCCTCAATAACTCCTTATAAACCCTCACTAGCTCCCTTCAGTTGAACAGAATCCACCCCATCATTAGCTTCATTTGTAGAATCATTATCATCACTTTCATCAACAAGTTGATGTGGGTATACAACAATTTTTTTAGCTTTCTTTTTTGGCCTTTTGTTAGCTTTTTCAGGTTTGCCACATGTTTTTTTGTTGTGTCCTTCTTTTTTACATATGTTACACCTGATAATTGTGCCCACTCGTGATACGTTTGTTGGATTTTTTGGTTCCCCATGCCCCTTTCTCCTAGCTTTCTTAGGCATACCAGCCATTATAGCAACATCTGGTGATGATAACTTAGGTTTTCCACTTTTACTCCACATATCTTTGCCATTAGTTAGAATTAACATGTTAGAATAAGTCTTTTTGTACACTTTCTTACTATAACACAAGTGCACTTAATTTTCTAAGTTGCAGCCCATATAATTTATACATGCAATTGCATGTGAGCAGAGTATACCACTTAATTGTCAACTTCTACAAGCACACCATCTATGATAGAGATCTAATGCATATGTTCAAAAAGTACATGCCACCTCAAACCCAGATCTACCATTAAATGAAATAATATACCCATGTGATATTTTTCCCCTTTTCTCAAGTTTTCCAGCTATTATTGGGAACAATATTGACATTGTTTGGAGTCTTTCTATGGCTATTTTTATTTTCATTACAAATTCCATCAAGTATAACATAAGATCCTCAAGCTTTTTTAAAATAGGTTTACACATTGCATCTTTTATAGCGCCATTAAAACTTTCACATAAATTATTTAATAGCAAATCACACTTAGAATGAGTGGAGAAGTGTGATTTACTCCATTGTTCACCTGGTTTGGAGGCTAACCATTCATAAGAAGTTGGATCAACTGCCTTCATTCACTCAAGAGCATCATTAAAGTGTGGTTTTGTTGTTGCACCAGCTGCCTTCCAAAGTAGATTCTTCAAAGCAACACATTTGTGCAATAATTTAAAATTATTATAGAGAGGCCAAACACAGAATCTGTGTTCACCACCAGGCAGGATTTTGTCCATTGCTTTGATTAAACCCTAACATTATTACAAGAAAAATACATTATAACATGTAATAAGGTAGATAAATAGTGCAAATAAAATGAAAAAAATATAACATGAAAAATATTACCTTCTGCTTGTCTGAAATAAATGTGTAATTCTCAGCCCTTTCGATGTTTAAATCCTTCATCAAAAGCTTGATGAACCATTTCCAGGTTTAGTAATTCTCATTGCCAACAATTGCATATGCAAACGGATAAATGCAGTTGTTGGCATCAATAGCCACTGCTGTGAGCAAAACCCCTATGTGAGGACCACTCAAATGAGTGCCATCAATAGCAATGAAAGACCTACAACCTTCTACAAATCATCTTTTAAGAGCACCCCGGCAAATATAAATACTCCTAAACACATCTTCATCATTTTTCCCAGCCCCTTTTTTCACTTTCATCTGAATTGTTGACCCAACATTGGCCTTTCTTAACTCAGTACAGTAGTCCCAAAGTAGCTCATATTGTTCCCCTATTGTACCTTGAAGTTTGGTTTTGGCAATTCTAAGGGAATTATAAGCTTTTGACAATAAAACATGAGCCTCAAGTGTCTTTGCTACATGTATCCTAAAGTTTATTACTGGCCACTTAGGGTTGATTCTTATCATTTCTAAGATTTTTTTAGCAATGTACCTAGGCTTAACACTAGCAATTTTATAGGCTCTGGTACATGTGTGGTTATCAACATATGTTTTGATTTTTACAGTCAATTCATTTGGAAATTTACCACAATATATTGACCATTGACACACAACCCCTTGCTCATTAGAGTTTGAATAATATAAATACATTTTTTCCTTAACTTGTACTTTTTATTTAATGATCTTACCTTGATGAACATAATACTCTCTAATAGCATCTTTAAATTCATATGCAGTAGCAAACTTCATACCTAATTTTAGTTGTACATTGTCTAAGTTAGATTTTGCAAACAGAGTTATCACTTTGTAATTTTCTTCATCTGTATCTGAACCAACAACATGCTCAGTAAACTCCTCATCAGAATCAATTATACCTTCTTTAAGAACACCAATTTCACAAATATTCTGAACAAAATGCTCATAACTTGGCATTGAGACACATCTAGATTGTCTCAGATCATATTTCTCCCCTACATCAACTATAACATCAGCTTGTTTTCTCATTTCTTCCCCATCACTATCAACATAATCAGAAAACTCTTCACTTTCGCATGTCAACATCTTCTTCACCAGACCAAGACTCATCATTAGAACTACTACTTTCTCCATTATCATTCTCATCATGATAATAACCCTCATAATATATTTGAACAACCCTATTAGAATCTATAAATTGTCATACTGCTTTGGCATCATTATCATACTGAATTTTAGTAATATCAGTGTCAAATTTTGCACTTACCCTTTTAAAGTACAAATACCTGACATCCATCCAACCAAAATTAGTTGTCATTCCTACTATAGAAAGGTAATTAAGTTCATCAACTTCACAGTTATCAACATAAACTATCTACCCATCACCATAACCTACATGGTTTTCTCGCTTTTTTCTCCATTCAAAAAAACCCCATGATGATATTCAATAGAAAATTGGGAACTGTTTATGTCTGCAATAAAAATATTACGAGCAAATTAATTTTCTCAAATATTACAGATTTTTAAGTACACGTTTTTAATTTTTAGTACACATTTTTAATTTCAAACTTAAATTGAAAATCATTAATTAAAGTCCTAACATAAACCCTAACAAGCAAATTTATAATTTAGATAAGATGAAAAGATAACTTACCATAAGTTGGAGCGCTCTCATTATCACCCCTAACTCTCCATTTTAGTATGATATTAGGCGCCATTGGAACCCTAATTTAGACATGATTGCACTCAATACTACTTTACTTTAGATGTGATTGCAATCAACAATATTTTAATTTGCCTGTAATTGTGTTTTAATTTGGAAATTATAAACCCTATGAGAAAGAAAGAGTTAGATATATATTTATGTATGTAATAATATGTGTGGTAATAGAGAGAAAAGTCTATATCTCACTAAGTTTGTGAAAAGATTATTTTACTCTTCATATCGTCAATTAACAGACATGTGAGGTCACGTGCAGGGCTTCTCTCTGTTAAAACAGACGAAATTATACTAAATCGAAATAGTTTATTTAGTCCATTACACTAAATCAAAAAGTTAATAGTTGAGTATAGTAAATCGAAATCAGGTGAAAGTTGAATACACTTAACATTAATTATCTCATATTTTTTTTGTTCTGAAACTACATTGTATAAGATATGTTTTGGATTTTAACTCATATATTATGTTTTTTAAATTAGTGAGAGCAACTACATCAGTGTATATATATTACTTATGTTTCTTATTCTAAGAGTTTGATAGAAAAAAGTGATAGGCTTAGGCTATTCTCATAAACTTTAAATTAGTAAATAATAATAATAATATGTCAGTTACAATTTGATACAGGTGATGTTAGTTGGACTCAAAAAATGGTAATCAAAATTTATGATAAGTAAATTGATATGAAAACTGAAAATTGTTAAAATAAACCGATTCCTTAAGAATTTTACAAAAAGTTTGCATTGAGTAAATGTTTTGGTCATAGGCTAAAGAGGTAGCTTTAACATTCATTTTAATGGTGTCCTAAATCGAATTGCAAGAGCATCCATAATAATTTGTTAATTTTTTAATGTCAAGTAGTGACACATCATCGTTTAAAAAGATTTTAAATGACACATATGCATCTTAAATTTAATAATCACATTAGTTTTACGTTAACGATGTTATCAAATTTTAATTAACAATTTCTCTTTTATTTTAGTGGTCACTATTCTTATGAGGAGAATTTATAGGAGATAATAATGTTAATTGTGGGCTGTGTTTGCCATGTCAACAGTTACAAACATTAAAAACATTGTTAAGTTTAACAACTTTTTTAACATCTATAAAGATAACACATATTTTAACGCAATTAGTGGAGATAAAAAATGCATTGTTAGATAACTATTTTAGTTAACAATAGAGATAACAACACTATTGAAGATGCTCTAAACTACTTATAACAAACTCAATTGCTCTAAATATGATTAACGAGCCTAAATACCTTAGATAACTTGATTTTTAATATTTCTTGGATCAAACATCTATGGCTACAATGATTGAATATTAGAATATTTAGTAATTTTTATCGTCCAACTGCATATGACATCATGTTTTCTAATATTTACTATAATAAACAAATTATTATCCCGATTATATTCTTTTAAGAAACTTAATAATTTTCTTCCCTTTTAAGAATAACAATAACTATAATCATTAAATTTATAATTCTTTCAGACAAATCAATTGAGCAAAGAACGAGTTGTTGCAAATGTGAATCTCTCAATTGAATTTCTCATCCGAATATTGAAAATGTTGCACACAAAGAAAATGAACAAGGTTATCCATACCAGTATGATCCATGTTAGAAGCCAAATAGATCATATCCAACGGATAAAAACAAAGTATCATGTGCACACATTAAATAATACGTCATACGCACTCTCTTTCAAACTATTATCCAATACAAACTTTCGTTTCGTGTAACTTTAACTTGTCAAAGTATCATAGTATAAAATGTTGCAATGAAATTTTCAAAAATTAGTCTAATAGTCACATCGTAAAACTATGTGAATTTTCAAAAAGTTTTAATATAAACATTTTATACTCATTATTATTTGTTCAACTCAAAATTGCATGTACACCCGTACAATAGATTTGGCCCTCTATGAAATAATACATAGTATTTTCTTCTAAGGATTACAAATTTTGAAAAAATAAAATAAACATTATAGGCCAATACAATAGATAGTTATGCTATGAGCTGCAATCCACATTTAATGATGAAATAAAAGGGACCAAACCATAATAAACCTCGCTACATAGAGGGTGGATTTTTCAAATGCACTTTTTCTTTATTCACGCATAAATCATAAAAAAAATTACGGACCGTAATTCTGACCTACGAATCATAATTCTGACTTACGGCTATTGACTTAAGTCAAACCGTAAGTCAAGCTTACGGTTCGTAAGTTACAATTACAGTTTTACTGAAAAATTACCGAATTGCCCCTGCGTTGAAAATTAACACATTTTCCAGTGTGATTGGTCGATTGATCGGCTATAAACCCCGATCAATCGGCTACATACTGTAACACATTTTCCAGTGTGGTTCGTCGATTGATCGGCTCTGAACCCCGATTAATCGGCTAAAAAATTACAGACTGCGTACTTAACACATTTAAAAGAAAAAAACAATTACATTTTAAAAAATACCCCCCACTCTCTCTTCGAAAATTCTCCCAAATTTTGGCGCTTAATAAGTTTTTGACTCCGATTAAACCAACTTTCTTGTTTTTACTTCGAATCACATAGCCCAATTCAAGTTATTTCTTTATTCACATTTTTATTCTCTATTCTCTATTTTATATAGTTTAAATTTGTAATTTATGAAAAAAATCATTGAAAATATACCAATTTATGAATAAATCATAGAAAATATACCAATTCTAAAGTTATGGATTATACACACATTTTTCACTTTTCATTAAAATTAGGGGTTTTATGCAAATTTATTGATTTAGATAATTATCACAAATTGTTTATCTTGTTTTGATTATGATAAATTTGCCTAAGTTATGGTTTTTCATATATTACCCGTTTTATACCAATTAGGTTTTTATGCAATTTTGTTGATCTATAATAATTGTTTAGTTATCATTAATTTGGTTTCATTTAATTTGTATGGTAATTAGTAATTGTTTAGTTGACATTGATTGTATATATTTTTTATCTTGTTTTGGTTGTATACACAATTAACATTTGTTTGATGGTATTTTTTATAAGTAGCCCCTGACTTCCTGTTTTTTTTTTGCTGGATGAGCCCAATCATATGCATGTGTATATACATATTAGAATATGTAATCATTGTATAAATAAAAGAATATAGGGTATATTTATCTATATATATGTGAATGAGTAGAGAAATTATTTAATTTGAAATCCATTTTTTATATAGGTTCTCCATGGGTGATCCATGTCCACTTCTTAGAGGCAATCGGAGGATTTTACGACAGTCTGATCATATATCAGAAAATATTTGGGCTCGTGGTAGAGAGGCAGGGAGAGCGGATGAGAATAAGCTGCGGTTGTACAATTATAGTTGGGATATAGCTTCGCATCCAACAGTAATGCAAAATATTATTAGAACAGACTTCTACAATGTCAATGTCATAAAAAGTTACAATATAGCTCGAGCCTTACTTAAATCATTACTGAACATGTGACATGATGAGACCCACACGTTTCATTTTTTCGGTGTCGAGTTAGGGATATCTCTATAAGAATTAGAGATTATGTTGGGATTCAGGGTGGATGGTCTTCCTGTTACCCGGTCGGAGAAAAATAATAATAGAACTAGCAGGTTAGATTTGGTGCAGAGATTGTTGGGTAGTAGACCCGGTGACGATATGGTTGATAAAAATTATTAACGGTTAAACTTAGATGGTTGAGACAAATGTTTATGTAATTACCTGTCCACCATAGTGAGGAGAGGTTGTTATATCAGTCCAGAACTGTCATGTTGTTGTCATTAGTTGCTCACGTTTTTTTCTGATAAGAGCAGTGATTAGATTACACTTTGACCTCTACCATTTCTTGAAGATTTCGATACATGTGTAGAGTATAGTTGGAGATCAACTCTCCTCTCTTGGTTGAAGTCCAACATGTGCAAGTTTATTCAGGGGCAAGTTCAAGAAATAAGCGGTGCGATAATGTTTCTTGAGATGTGGTTGATGCCAGGCTACAGCCTGCCAGACCTTGTCCAGGGTTGCCTCATGAAGTTCCCCTCCTCTGAGATTGCCTAGATTTTCCCTCGGCTACAGCTATGCTATTATTTAATTTTTGTATTCGATTACTAATAATTTATGTATATTTAACAACTAGTTCTTTTGTTTATATCTATTGTTTATCTACTATACTTGTATTATTACATGTGTAAAAAATTTACGCACTCTGATCAACATGTAGTCCGGCATAATGTGGTTTTTATACGGGACCTGTTTGACCAGTTAACGCTTGAACGTGTAAAATTATAGCTTTTTTTTTACTATACATGATTGTTACTTATATGTTATTTATATTTGCATCAAATATGATTGTTTTTGAATTATAGATAGACTGTCTATTTTAAAATAAATATTTTCTTTACTTTAGCTTTAAACGCTTATTTTCACTTAATAGATTCAATTATTTTGTTCCAAACCTAGGGCAGCCATACGGGGACATCAATGCTCATCCTGAATACTGTAGACGGGGTCGTGATATGTAACATTCGTCTATTCCGCTCATATACAATGAGAAGATTGAGTGACCCCCCGCATGGAGAATTATAAGGCAGTTTGGGTTTAGAATCCCACACAAGGCCACGGAAAGGATAAGAGAGCTGGAAAACAATTAAAATACGACTGACCTCAAATATTCCACGGAGTTATAAGCCAGTAGAATGATCGTCACCACCGACTTATTAACGACGAAGTAGGTACGGAAATATCACCGGATTACCGACAACGGTATAGACATCGGACATGCCTTCTCATAAACCAAACTCTTCTTGAAGTGTCGGAACACGGCGTTCGTGCGACTGTAGGTTTGATCACTAAAATGGTAAAAAACTAATTTAGTAAACTAATACTATTTTTTATTATATAAATTTAAATTTTATTACTAAATCTTATTTTTTTGTTTATTTTTTTTGCAGAAACATTTGTTACGCCACAGCGATAGAACTCTAAAACGGTTCAAAGTTAAACAGGAGGTAGAATATTTCGCCACTGGTATGGCTAAATTGGGCATTGATCCAAAAGGGTCGAGTGATGAACCGTCGGAGGAGGATGGCGAAAACCGTGATGGTGATGAGCCTGATTATGATGATTACAATGATCGTGAGGATCGCGGTTGTGAGGATATACCGACAAGTTATACATGTACTGATAGAGTTTAAGGTGAATATAGTAGTGGAGGTCGTAATGGAGGTAGATGTATGGATATAGGTAGAGCGGAAGGTGAGTCTAGCAGCGGTGGTCGTAGTGGGAATAGACATACAAGTGGAGAAGAACGTACGAGTAGATGTGAGTATAGTGGTACAGAGACTGGTGGTCACCGTCGTGCTACTTATGGAGGATTTGCGAATATTCAAATGGATATTGAGACCACTTACCAGACCATTTACGAGCATAGACAGTCGGTTGAGTCTTATGAGCATATTTTCAGTCAGACTTCCACGAACTCCCCTTGGTTACGATGAGTGCCACCCCTTTCATATGAGCGTGCTCCATCACCAGAATTGCTTGTTAGAGATAGACGTTGTAGGGAGCTTAATGATATATAAGAGTCAAGTGAGCCGTCATCAGACAGATTGACATCGACGGGAAAGCAGATTCCTATCTCGGCATTTAAGGACCTTAGTCATTCGAAAAGGAGAAAATGAGTTGGTGTAATTTTATTTGATTCATATTCTTTTTTCGAGATCATATATTGTGAAATTATAATTTATTTGATTTATTTCCGTTATTGTTTTTATATGTCGTATTATTAGCTGGGTTGAAATATTATAATCGTATCGTAAACTTTTATACATGTTAATTATTATGGTATAAAAAAGAAATAACAAAGAACATGCAAAAAATTTATTTTTAACGATTAACATCATATAACATGCATAATTAAGATTTCAATCAGATAAACAAGATAAAATATAACACAATGATCATTCAAACTTATTTGTGTCTCATCAAAATCATACTACAAGAGATTGGAAAAATGGTACACATGAAAACTGAAAATAAACTTATTTGTCTTTAACTTTTTCCATAGCCTTCTTCTTCTCCGCTTCGAGCACTTCTTAAAATATTTTATTAATTTTCTCCGCCTTAACAACTTCTTGTGCATTTAATTTTTTTTTCACCTTTAGCATTCTTCAGTGGGGGTGGTGTACAACTACCAGTTTTTGGGTAATCGGTTGGAACCGGGCGCACGTTATTTTATCTATCCATGACATCCAACATTTTTAGGGAACTATCAATAAACTATTTTTTCGATATAGTATAGCTAGAACTAGAAGATGAGTATGTGTTTTTAGACATGCATTATTTTGTGAGTTGTTATGTGGTATTGAATTGTGATTATATAGATAAGATAAGAGGAACGTTAAAGATAATATAATATACATACCATCGAAAAAATATGTTTCCACCAATTTGTGTTGGCCACATGTTTATTTTTATCTTATCTTAGATTACATACATAATATAATATATTTTTTCCCCAATCTGCGAATGGCACGTGTCGAAATGGATTTTTTGTATATAATTTTGCTTAAAGTAAAATTTCAAATTTTATATTAATTTTTTTTATAATTTTTTTTGTCAAAAATGGTGTCGAAATTTGCACAGAAGTTCCAGAGAGTTTCGCCGATCGATCAAATCTGAACCCCGATCAATCAGACTGTTTAATCTTCCCAAAAAAATTACAGTGTGTTTCTCCGATCGATCGACTCTGAACCCCGATTGATCGAACTGTTTATTTTTCCCAAGAAAATTACAGTGTGTTTCTTCGATCGATCGGCTCTGAACCTCGATCGATCAGACTATTTATTTTTCCCCATAAAATTACAGTGTGTTTGGCCGATCGATCGGCTCTGAACCCCGATCTATTAGACTGTTTAATTTTCCCCCTAAAAATTACAGTGTGTTTGGCCGATCGATCGGCCAGTAGTGATTTTGCCTTTTAACTATGCTGCGAAATACATATACATATATCAAACTTATATATATCTCTCACTATATATATACACGTATAAATCGCCCCATTTCATATAAATCTCTTAAATTTTCACCAAAAAAACTCTTTTTTGTTAAAAACTCTAATTTCCAACACCCCAATACATATCTTTGATATCAATTCAACCTTAAATCCATTGATTTACCCCTAATCAATTGCCTATTTTTTTTTTATAAACCCTAATTTTCTAAAAACCTAAATTTGTCCGATTTTTCAAAATGGTTCGTAAGATAGGCTCTTCTCAAGATAGGCTCATCCGCTCCTGATTCAGGTAAAATTTCTAAATCTAAAGCTGAATATTCTATCGCTAGTAGAAAAATAGTAAACCGTATTTACATTCATAGGTCATTCCTTGACAAATTTACTCTTTTTTAAAAGAACATAAAATTTCAAAATTGGGATTTTCTGATTTCTCTAGATTATGATATATATATCGACGAAACCTATCAATTTTATGAAAATATCTCCGTTGATACAAATAAGCATGGTGTTCTTGAACTTAGATCCAAGGTTAACAAAAAATCTATTGTGTTAACCGTCGCTCAACTTTGCGACCTTTTAGGATTAGACCAAGGTGGCGTTTCAAAAACCGAAAAAGTTAAAAATCTCTATAATGTAGGTAATTTTATTGAGCTTAGTCAAGTCGTTTTTCACCCGTAACATATTGAAGAACCAAAAGCTAATGGTCTCCATTTTCAAAACAAAATTGTTTTCTCTGTTCTTGCGAAAGTAAATTTTTTCTCATAGCTCAAATTTCCATGATATTTTAGAAGAAAACATTGTCTCTCTTACTTGTATACAAAGGCAAATCAAATTAAATACCGCCACTTTAATATTTAAGAAAATGATATATGCGAAAAACAAAACAAAACACTCTATTCCGTATGACTCTCTTATTAGCGGTATTCTTGAATATTTCAAAATTCCCACAAAACGCAAAATTCTCGACACTAGGATTGAGATTTTCGAAAGTAATTTATCTCAAATGAGAATTTATGATACCGATATTGGTGTTCTAACTTGATACGGATGCCAAGTTACGGAAAAAAATTATAAAACGCTTGCTCTTCATTTAGAGCCATATGTATGCGTTAAAGCCAAGGTTTTTGTTCCGGTTTCAGAACCCGATGGTCCTTCCGATCCTATTCCTCCTTTCGACACCATTCCCTCGTCCTCGAGTTTAGACAAGGGCAAATGAATAGTGGAATACTCCTATGTTCTTCCTATTCAAGCATCTCCTCCTCCTACTACTCGAGATGCTCGCATCTCCTTTCCTTGTAACCCTCCTTGGGCGCCCGCCACCGAAAATTTTCATGCGGAAAAAATGACGATAGATTATGAATTTCATCGTATGCAACGTCAACAATACTGTGAGTATAGAATTGACAAAAGTGAGGATTATGCCGAAATCGATGCCTATAGTGAATAATAGTATAAGTATTATCGTGCATACTTTCCGGACTATCGTTGTCCACTCTATGAAGATACCGACGATGATGCTACTTCGAAACAACGTGACTAGTATTGTAATTTTTTCTATGTTTCGATGTTATTTTTCTTTGTTTTTGTTCCGAACAATGTGTTATTTTATTGTATTTTGTTAAACTGTGGCTACTTTAGGACTCGTTGCATTATAATCATTAATGTTAATCTTTCGTTATCATTTTATCTTATGTTTAATCGTTTGTGCGATAGGTTTTGTTGTTGATATTACGTGTTATTAATGTGGTGTTGGTTATGTTGTTGATTTTACATGTTATTATTGTGGGGTTGGTTATGTGGTTTGTTGGTATTACATGTAAATTATTGTTGGTGGTTTATCTTTCTTGCATTTACTTGAATTATTTTGGGTTGATCATTGGGTTAATTTTATTTGTGGCGATGATCCAATTTTAAGCGAAACTATGGCAAATTTTTCGCTCGCATTTAGTTGCATTTGGCTTGGCATGTTGCCTTATTCTGAAGCAAATAACTTGTGATTCGGTTCTATTTTTATTTTGATTTTATACAAGTATTTAGTAAGTCATACCAGTTTAAATAATACTTGAAATAATGCATTTTCATTTACATAAAAGAGTTTTACGACCGTTGCAATATATCTTTAAAAAAATAACTTAATATGAAGCATTACATAATTTATGAAAATTACATATTATCTCAAAACGAAACATTACATAATTTAACTTCGACCTTATTAAAATCAGTTACAGCAACTTGGAAAAAGAATACCATACATGAAAACTAATATGCATCGCCTAAGTTGTATGGTTTTTCTATAGAGATTGCTGTTCCATCTTGCTTTTGTAACGCTTTGTAAAAGTTTAAATTTGCTCGAAAAATTTATTTCCACGGATCAGCATCTGCAGTGTGTTCTTCTTTCCACCTATTGAAAATATTTGGCATCGAGAAATTCACGTCTTTAGGAACAACTTCAACATAATGGCATCCGTTGACATACACCATTACAGTAGAGATGTAATGTGTCAATTTAGAAGGCGTAGTGTAAAAAAGTAAATAGGTAGTGTTACGAGAAACTACACCCCTCTCAGTATTGGCTAATTCCATTATTACAAGTGGTATATTATAACAAGATCCAATTAGAAAATCACATGCCGAAAATCTAACCCATTTATCGACAGGGGTATCTTTTTGAGTATTGCTATAATCCAAACTGGATAAAATATAATCATAATCAAAACCTTCGAGATCAGAGTTTTGAAACAAATTATAATAAACACCTCTCATTCGACAAAGTTCTTCATACAATTCTCATCTAACTTCGAACAAATTTTCTTCCCCTCCCTTTTTACGCAACACCTTTGCAATTACTCGGAGGTCACAGTTACCATCCCCACTTACATCATTTACTGTATCAATGAAATTATATAACATAGGCCATATTTGCTCACTGTAGTCCAAGATTTGCCTAGTGGTGGGGTTATTTATCGTCCTACGCATCCTCCTAGTTGGCTGAATTGACATTTCTTCAGCTTTCCCTTTCCCTTTATCTCTACTATCAACTTTTCCGACTTTCACTTTCCATTTATCTCTACTAGCAAGTTTTTCGGCTTTACCTTTCCCTTTATCTCTAGTAGCAAGTTTTTCGTCCACATACTCCCAGCCTGACTTATCACTCTTACTGGATGTGTTTTCTTTTATAGGTCTCCCCCTACTTTTTCACTTCAGGATCATTGATTGATGTTCTAGAGGGTAAAATGATCTCTCGGAGTTGTATTTTCATGCGCAATTTTTCAATAGAACCTTTCATAGAATAAACACTTTTTAACTCGTCCAGATCAGCCTCAACCCCATCATCGTTGGACCCATTATCATCAATTACATCTAATTTTTTCCAGAATTTGTCAATATCTTCTAGCAAAAGAGGCTTGCCAAATAAATAATGATCACTTATGACATGGTGACAAGGTAGCCCATGAGACAATTTTATACCACTAACAATCCGTAGCGGATTGTCCATCTCATTTTTTATGTTTTTCAAATAATAAATCAAATGCATGGTGTGAGATATAAGATCTAAGATGTGTAAAGATAGGTCCCCGTTCTGCATGTGGAAAATAAGATTTGAATTTTTCCAACTTTATCTTAATGTCATCGAGCTGTTTACTAAGAATTTTATACACTGCAATCCAAACATTTTCAAGGGTGGCAGAATTGCTAGAAAGTGACGATTTTAGCTTCGAGTGTTGTTGTTCAGTCCGGTTACTAGTTCTATTACCTAGATGTGTTGAAGGGTTGGTATATAATGCAACAAACTTAATGGAATATTCATTTAACAAATTGGTTATATAATTAACCACATCATGATATGAATTAAAGGAGTACATGAAAGTAGCTACGTTATAATTGTACTCCTCTATCGTTTTGGCATCAACCACTAAACTCTAATCATCTAGAAAATTTTACCAATTTTCCAAAGGGATTTTTGGTTAACACTGTTTCAAAACGTTTTTTGAAATATGGAAAGTGCATAACAAATGATAAGAATCAGGAAAAACAGCACACAACGCTTTCATCAGGGTCATCTCTCTGTCGGTTATAAAAACTCTAGGTAGTGTACACCCCGCCAATGTATCTTTAAATTTTTGCAATGCCCAAATATAACTTTGTTCGGCCTCATCCCACATAAAAACAAAACCTAAGCAATAGGTTTGGTTTGTCGAAATTATCTCCACAACTTCTAGAAATTACATATTAAAGCAGGTTGTCCTATATGTACATTCCATTAACACCACATCAGGAAAATCTTTGAACAAACTTATAGAATCGGGGTGGGCAAAAAATAAGTTTTCTAGGCAATGAATGGTTGGGTTCGCTTCATAAAAGAAAGTATAATGATATTTGTCCAACAAATTAAACAGTTCTTGTGTCGGGATTCTACCATCTCGCTTTTTAAATTTAATAGAAGCAAAAAAATTATGTAATAGTTTTGCGTTTGACACATTGTCAGGGTCTCGAACTTTTAGAGCCTCTAATATTGCACTAACTTTAAAAGTATTTTGCTTTAATAACCTAGACAATTCCTTTTCGGGTTCCGATAAACGGGCACGCCGTTCTTGCCTTTGCAAGTAAGTGGGGGTTTTATGATTATAGTTTCCATTTTTCACACGACACATTCATTCATCATTCATCAAATAACCCTTAATGGAAAATGGACAGTCTATTTCTTTTGTACATGAATTAGTGAAAGACATCTTCTTTTGCTCGTAAATACCCGACCTATCACAACATATCTCAACATACGGTACTTTTGTCCCGTAACAACTACCCCCTCCCCCGATCTACGAATCGAAAGAATAAAACCCCAATATTTAGCCATGTCAGAAAGATTTTTAAGCATGTCATCTCTATTATCCCAATACAAATCATCAACATCGAAATATTTTGTATAATCGGTTCGTTTCACATTTGAGCTACTTGAGGAAGCAAAATAATTATAGTCCCAATAGTGGTTGTCGTCATATTCCGCCATAGAAAACATATGTTAAACGAGTAAATATGAATAAAATCAATTATTTTTTTCAATTTTATGTAGTCAAAACAAGAGTCGTAATATATACAATCAATAATAGCTAAACAGTTAGGAAAATCTATGTAACTTTATAAATTCGAAAATTTATGTTATACAAAAAATATCTTTAATATCAACAAACTACTGGTAAAACTATCTAAATGAATATATTTTTCTAAAAACATTAATTTACCACACGGGTATATATGAAATAATATACACAATCAATACACCCTAAACAATTAGTAATAACCAATTAATAATCAACAAATTAAATCAATATTTATATTATTACCTACATTATAAATTTAAAGTAAATAAAATAGAGAATAATAAAAAACTTTGATGAAGGGTATACGTGAAGAGTATATAATCCGGTTAATACGAGTAAAAATGTGGTTTAATCGGAATAAATGATGGGTTCACAACGAATTTGATGAGTATGGTGATTTGGGGTTTTTTTAATTTTCAAGTATATGGTAGGTGAGAGAGAGTGTGTGCGCTGATAAAGTAAAACAGTACGCAGCCAATCGATCGGGATTCAGAGCCGATCGATCGGCCAACCACACTGGAAAATGTGTTACAATACGCAACCGATCGATGGGGTTCAAAACCGATCGATCAGCTAATCACACCGGAAAATGTGTTAATTTTCAACACATGGACAATTTGGTAATTTTCCAGTAAAACTATAATTCTGACTTACGAACCGTAAGTTTGACTTACGGTTTAACTTAAATCAATAAGTTTAAGTCAGAATTACGGTTCGCAAATCAAAATTACGTACGTATATTTTTTTTACGGTTTGTACATGAATAAAAAGTACGGTGGAAAAATCCAGCCCCAATAAATAAACACTTCTATTTTATTTTGGAGGGTGGATTTTTCAATGTAATTTATCTGTTTTCATGCTCAAACCGTAATTTTTTTTACGAACCTTTAAGTCAAATTTACGGTTTGAGTCTGATTTACGGTTTGACTGTAAAATTACCAAATTGCCTTTGAGTTGAAATCTGGAAATTTTACAGAGGCCGATCGATCGGACTTCACAGCCGATCGATCGGCCAAGCTCTCTAAAAAATTTTCTAGAGAGCTAATTAACTCAAAAAAATATTTACGGACCGTAATCGTAACTTACAGTTTTATAAAAGGTAAATAAGTTAATTTGTTTCAAGTAACATGATAAAAGGTTGTTTCGACTACTAATTATTTAAAAAAATGGTTAATTTGTTTAAAATGAAATTTGTCTATTTGTTTCAAAAAAATATTTACGGATTGTAATCGTAAGTTTTATAAAAGTTCAATAAGTTAATTTGTTTTGAGTAACATGATAAAATGTCATTTCGAGTACTAATCATTTAAAAAAATGGTTAATTTCTTTGAAATAATAGACGATTCAATAACGAATATAACGGTTAATACGGAACTAAATTTGGATTGAGTCCGAACGAATAATTTATATTTCCACAATAAACGATATCGAAAAAAAATATGAATAAGTCACGATTACGGTCCGTAAATGTTTATTTTTGAGTTAGTTAGCTCTCTGTAAAGTTTTCTCGAAACCTTGACCGTCGATCGTACTCTGTAAAATTTTCAGATTTAAATATAGCGGTAATTTGATAATTTAATAGTTAAACCGTAAATGTGACTTTAAAAAGGGTAAGTCAAAATTAAGGTTCCTCTTAAAAAAAATAAAAATGATTATGTTGTGTGAGAAAATAGATAAACTGGAGCGGAAAAATCGGCACTCTTTATTTTATCCGTAACAAAATTTGTATAAATGCATATTTTACACGAGCGTGTGACACAAAATCAGACCCACACTACAGAACAACTTCTCTCTCTCTCTCTCTCTCTAAATATAAATATTATAAATAAATATAAATCTCTATATATACGCAAAGCTGCCAATTTCCACCCCTTTGCTAAGCTTGAGAGTTGTTCAACTGCTGATTAAATATTTATTACTACTAAACTGTTCTTTTTTTAAAAAAAAATTAAAAATCTGTAGTTGGGGCAAATGAATGATATTTGAAAAGAATAAAAGAATGGTGGATCTGGAAACTGGGGTTGTTAAAAATCGTGTTAAGGTGATTTGGGTTTTTTTTCCAATTTCATTTTCAAGTTTTTAAATGCCCATTTATTTTTTCAGTCTTTTCTAAAGAAAAAATGAATCTTTATTTGGTTCTGAGAGTTCTTTGATGAGTTTAGTGGTTATTTCAGAAACACCACTATCAGTGTATTTTTTATTCATGCATTTTATTTTATTTGTTTTACATTTGGGAAAATACCCATTCCATTGTTTGTGAAAATAATTATTTTTTCTGTGTTTTTAAAGACTACCCATTTCAATTATTTGAATTAAGTGCTGTTTACTGATATCAGTAGTATTTTTTGTTTGCTGGAATTAATTTTCTTTTGCGAAAGAAAACATTTTGGGTTTTTATGAGAATGACTTTTATTTCTATTTTCAGTAATTACCAATTTGATTTCTTTGAACTTAATAGTGTTTCCTTGTGTTCTACAGTAATGTCAAGGTGTGAAATTTTGAGCCCTTCATTTATTTATTTTTGGGAGTTTTCTAAGTTTACTCTTTTTTTTCCTCTTTAAAACTGTTTCCATCACTGCCCAGTTCATTTTTGAGTTTTAAAATTCCCATTTAATTTTTAAGTCCTTTTTTTTAATAGAAAAAATTAATCTTTTTGGTTCTGAGAGTTCTTTACTGAGTTTAGCGGTTCTTTCAGAAACACCACTATCAGTGTATTTTTTATTCATGCATTTTCTTTTCTTGTTTTACGTTGAGTCTATTGTTTGTGAATTTTTTTTTCTTTGTGTGTTTTAGGAATACCCATTTCAATTATTTGAAATAAGTGCTGTTTGCTGATATCAGTAGTATTTTTTGTTTGCTGGAATTAATTTTCTTTTTAGAAAGAAAACATTTTGGGTTTTTTTGAAAATGACTTTTTTATTTATGTTTTCAGCAATTACCAATTTGATTTTTTTGAATTTACTAGTGTTTCCTTGTGTTCTACAGTAATTACCACTTTAACTTATTTTTTTGGGTGTTTTCTAAATTACTCTTTTTTGTTTTCTTTGTAACTGTTTCCATCACTGCCCAGTTCATTTTTTTCTCTTGAAATTGTTTCAATTTTCTTGTGTTATCTTACCCAAGAAAAGTTAAATCAAGGAATTTTGTATTTATTTTTACCAGAAAGAATCTTGGAGAACAGTGCTGACCTTAGCTTATCAGAGCCTTGGTGTTGTATATGGAGACTTAAGTACATCTCCATTATATGTATACAAGAGCACTTTTGCCGAAGATATAACTCACTCGGACACTAACGAAGAAATATACGGTGTTTTATCTTTTGTCTTCTGGACACTAACCTTGGTTCCCCTTCTGAAATACGTATTTATCGTGTTGAGAGCCGATGACAATGGCGAAGGCGGCACTTTTGCCCTTTACTCACTCCTGTGTCGACACGCCCGAGTCAACTCATTGCCCAATGGCCAGGTGGCGGATGAGGATTTGTCGACTTATAAGAAAGATATGGTTCATCCGTTACCTAATAGTGTCGGGTCTAGGTTAAAATCTACATTGGAAAAACATAGGGTTCTGCAGAACTGTTTGCTGGTTTTGGCCTTGATTGGGGCTTGTATGGTGATTGGAGATGGTATATTAACTCCGGCTATATCCGGTACGCATTTTATTCTGTGTTTTTATTTATTTTTTTGTGAATTTTATATGAAGTTAAGGTTTGTTGTTAGTTTACTTGAATTATTGGCTCACCACGGTTATGTGTTTTATAGTATTTTTTGTTTGCTGTATCTTGGAATGTTTAGTGCATTTGGTATGAGTTTGGGTTTGCTGTTGCTGTTTACTTTAATTTATTGATTGTTTTTTAAAATTAATAAACTTCTGAAAATATTATACAGTTTTCCGTAACTCAATTTTGTAATAGTATTTTCTATTGCAGTTTTCTCTGCTGTTTCTGGGGTGGAGCTTGCTATGTCGAAAGAGCATCACAAGTGTAAGTTCTTTTTCTCTACTGAGTGTGTTTCTAAGTATTTGCCGGCACATGCTATATATGATAGACAAATGTTGGCATTCTAGTATGTTAACAATTTTATCTTGTCATATGTGTTTCTGTTTTGGAGAATTTCTTTTTTTCTTACCAATAAGTTTATACCATAAGAAGGCAGTAGAAACTAGAAAGGTACTGTATAACATGAATTACAAGAGAAGTCTTCAAATATTTATTGTTGACTTACACATATTCTTATTATATGGGTTGTGTGATTTAATTGTCACGACAAATACATCTAGAGATGATAAACATCTATATACTGAAATAACGATGCCGCCCATACTCTATGGTCTGTGAAAAGCTTTGAGGTCGTTGTATAAGAGGGAAAAAATAGAGAACTATTTTCTTTTTTCCGGGTGATAAATGTGTAGGATTAGTCTATCTTTATAACATCTATATTTTCTGCAGTTTATAGTTGACTATGATGTGGCAGATATGATATGATTATGTTGCCAATGAAAGCAATGTGGGGAAAAGTATTATGTCATGTAACTCATAGTTTAGTATATACTCTATAGTTAATACAAGCTGGAAGCATGCTTGTCTTTGACTAATAGATGTTTAGCTTGTAAGGCTCAAAGTTGTTAGTTTAAACTTTTTTTATCTATCTAATTTCAACCATGATGGATTTTGAATAGTAAAGCTTCCATTTTGTTAGGTTAGGGAATATTTTGCTCTGGCCTTGTTACGTTGCAGATTCTAAGCTCAGTTTTTGTTTTTGTTTTTGATTAAAATGTGGACAGTGGTTGATTAGCTTAAAATTTGAGCTTTACTGTTAATTTTCCTACAAAAGCTAAACTATGAACTGAGTAAATCCAGCTATATTCTTGACCTCACCAATTCCAGTTTATATTCTTTAAAGCTGCTACTGAACATATTTCAAACATCAGTAACCTTCAGACTCGGATAAGTGGAAACGAAATTAAAACGGAAGACACGATTCTCCAAAAATGCAACATAACAAGCTCTACATAATTTGTGTTAATCCTGATTAGAAGTATACTCAGCTGAGCTGTTTAGGAACATAATTAATTAGAACACTCAACTACTTAAGAAATTTACTACTTTACATTGGATAATGACTGTTATTCAAAAAACATGACGTTTACTGTAACTTTAGATTGTACAACTTGGTATAAGTTGTATAAGCCGTCCCCATTATAATAATTTCTGTGCGTACAGGAAAGAAGATTATAAGCTATGTAGCACCGATACTTTGACTTTTTTTTGTTTTGGAGTATCAGATACGATACGGATACACCGATACGATACGGATACGGTATCCGATACGTGGTTTGGAGTATCGTTGACTATTTCGAGGTTTGACCAATCTGGATACGTCTGGATACGCTTTGGATACGTTTTGGATAAAAAATTTTAAAAAAAAAACTCAAAAAGAATTGTTTTTTTTCTCATTTTTTAATTTTTTTTTCCCAAAAAAACCATGTAATAACGGGACAAAATGTACTTTTACCAATTTCTGATCTACTTTACGTTTACTAATACACAAACATATGGATACCCATTATAAAAGATATACATACACATTAATATAGAGAGAGACTGGGGTATTGACGGGAATCTTCTTTTCTATAACTAACTTACTCCTTCTATTCCCCCTCTCTTGCTATCTATGTTAGCAGCTTTTGGTTTGAATATTTGTTGATACTTTTTATTATATATAATATATATATATATATTAATATTTTAATGATTGACGTATCCTAGCTGTATCGTATCCTAAATTTTCCAAAAAAATCGTATCCACATATCCGTATCGTATCGGATACAATAGTCGAATCTGTATCCGTGCAACATAGATTATAAGGTTATCGTATTCTTTGTTATTGTATATATTTTTTTCCATCAAGTTCAAAATATCATCAAGCCCTGTGTATTAGTGTGCTTTAATAAGCCCATAGTATTTTGCAATATATATCGCGTTTAGTACCTTTACCTGAGTAGGGCTACTATGCTATGTTCTGTTATAAAAAAACTCCAATGGCGTCCTTTATAAAAAAAACAGGAGCCCTGTGTATTAGTGTGCTTTAAGCCCTTACTATTTTGCAATATATATCGCGTTCAATATCTTTACATGAGTAGGGCTACTATGCTATGTTCTGTTGTAAAAAAACTCCAATGGCGTCCTTTATAAAAAAAACAGGAAATAGAGAATCTTTTGTGTTTCTGTTTCTGGTGGCAGACTATGCAGGATTAGTTTAGCCTTATAACTCCCCATTACGATCCTTGCTCTTTGCAATTTATAATTGGATATGACTGGGCATATGTTTCTAAGTTTTAATAAAGCTCTGCGGAGCATCATGTCATGGAAAGTCTTAGTATAGTTAATACTCTATATTTATCTATAAACTGGGAATCATGCTTGTCATTGACTATTTGCACTTCATTTTTTCCTATAGAATGTCAACTCCAACTGGTTTTGAGTAATGAAGACTTGAGATTTTTGATAAACATCTTTTTATGATAAACATCTTTTTATTTATCTTACCAGTCTTTCCTTTTGGATCCAGAAATCGTTATGTATTTTGGCGTTGTTTGAATGCAGCTTTTAGGCTTAATTTTTTTTGTAGATTTGCTTAATAACTGGAGCACAGTTGGTTCATGTGCTTAAAAGCTGAGCTTTTTTGCGGTTTGGCCTGATAAATGAAGAAACTCTAAGCTATATGAACATAGATTTTCTTCTCAATCTGAGAAATCCCAGTTTATTGCTCAAATTTAAACATGACCCATGTAAAAAACATTGTCAGAATTGGATGTTATGAAAACAGTAGTGGCCTTATAAACTAGGACCAGTCGAAAAGAAACAGAATCAGGAAACAAGATCTTCAAGAACACAACAAAATACGCTACAAAATTTCTGTTCAGTATGAACATAAATCAACAACTTTCACCACCTTTTGTTTTCTTCATACTGATCAGGAGTATATTTGGTTTGTTAGGAGCATAAGTTTATTGAAATGCTAGAGTAATTTACTAATTCCAACGTGACTGTTTTCCGAATTATGACGTTTAATATAACTTTTCCTCATACCTGTTATCAGTTGTATTAGCCAATTTTCATTAGAATACTTTATGTGCATTCCTGAGCTGAAGATATAAAGGCTAAATCACAATATTTTATTATTGTTATAGTTCACTTTTGTTTTCAGCTTCTTAAATAAATAGCAGGACACCCTGCATATTATTTTTTAATCCCTTGGCATTTTGCAATATATATTGGATGAGATACATTTACAAGAGAAGGGTCAGTATGGCTATGCTCTGCTGAAAGACTTTTAAGATCTTTCTTTAAATAGAAAATAGAGCACTTGTTCCGGTGGTAGACTTGGATTATTTAGCCTTTTAGCTCCTAACTTTTTGCAATTTATATTTGACTATGATGTGGAGGCTTTTTTTGCATTCTTAATGTAAAGAAAGCGGGGAAATGTACAGACTAAGAAACATGCTTGTCATTGACTATTTAATAGTAGATTATAGCCTGTTAGGTTTAAGTTTAATACAGGAACATTTTTTTATTTGTCTGATTTCAACTATGGCAGAGAAGTTTGACTAATAAAGGTTTCCATCTGATGAGGTCAGCTGGTTAAATTTTATTTGTGAACAGATTCAATTTAGGAATTGAATCTGTATTAAGTCTTTTACTTTACATCCACCTTTTAAGCTATCGCTTTACTTCTTTTTTTTGCTTCTGGTTTCTAAGCTTGACCGCAATCGGTTGATCAGATCAAGAGCTGTGCTCTTCTCGTTTTTTAGCCTGAAAAAGCTAGAAACTTAAGCTGGACAAACTCGACTCTTATAACCGTAAAAGGCTGCAACTTGAGATCTATTATAAAAAAATTGGAAGAACTTGGGTAAATTCTGAATATCCGTAACATACTGTGTCGAATTAGTGGAACTCAAACAAAATAAAAACTCAAGTTTCCGAGAACAGTCCCAAACCTCTACATATTTTGGGTTTGATGCGGATAAGGGTGCGTGAATATGATATGTCAATATGATATGATTGAAACATTCGACCAACTTCAAAAATTAGAATTTGAATCCTCGTTGATTTGTAATTAATAAATTATTATAAATATAATATACATGACTGTTTATTAACTAAAGAACTGTGATCTAATATCTTTAAACACATTGATTACTGCTTCAACTTTTTAACTGAAACTTCCATAATCCAATGTGTTCCATCAAAATACACATAATTTAGCAATATCATTTTCAACTTTAACTAAGACTGCATTTGTCTATTCACGCTATGTTCACCATTAGGAAATGGAACCTTTAATAACATTCCATCATCAGATACATTTATCAAGCATTCTACCCTGTAGTATTTGTGTAGTGGGATTGATTGTGTTCGTTAAGAATATATTTACCTTTGATCTTAACTGTCCACGTGATAGAACACAAAATCAATGGTCTAAGACTCTTAAGTGTATGTTAAATAAAGAAAAGGAAAAATAACCATCTGTATCTCATTCTTTCTTTCTAATCCGTTTATATATTCAAATGTACTAATGAAACCTGTAGCTTTTTGATAGTTCTAAAAAATTCTAAATTAAAAAAAATTATATTTTTAACTGACAAAAACACAGTTCTGTTTTCTAAAGAAACTTACGTACTCAACTTTTCATTAACAGGGAAGAATTGAATTGAATTTGTTAGATTGATCAACAGGAAAGACTATATCCTTAGTTAGTAGCATAGTTGCACGAAGCGGGAGCAGGAGAGGGAGCGAGGAAGAAAATGGTGTAGAAGTGAGGAAGCGTGGTCGGAAGCGTCTAGGAGAATTTTTATTTTTATTTCTATTTCTATAGTTCTATATAATAAAATACTATTAAACGATAATAATTGTAAAAAATAGAAAAGAAAAATGTAGTACTCTTTCAGGTTAGCATAGGCATATGAGCCGATGTGTTAGGGTTGGGTTATATATGGATGTGGTGAGGAGATGAGAGAGAAATGGAGGAGGTAAAGCTGTTTGCTTATCGTTTGTAAGGATTAAAATTGTTTTAACTAAAACCATTGATGTTTTGGCTTGCCACATGGACAGTTGAGATTAACAGTCTGGAGGGTTTTAATAGTATCGAGTCTGGAGGTGAGCTCACCCCATGTGATTTGCTATTACCTAGCTGGTTGGTTTTGAAATCTTGTCATTTCAGTTTCCTTCGCAATTTGAAGGCAGGTTTTGTTTGGAAAAGTATCCAATTGGATTGATTAGAGTATAGTAACAATCATCTTTTTTTCACCTCGATTTATCCAGGGTGTATACCACTCGAATCATATCCGTTTTTGTATTCCTAAGGGGTTTGCGAGTTTTTGGAAGAATCCGTATATCATAGAGACTTACAAATCAACAACTATCACCATGATTTGTATTTTGTCCTGTTCGAATTCATTTTGATTAGGAGCATGTTTTGTTGGTTAGGAGGGTAAGTTTATCTAAATGCCGCGTAATGTACTAGCTTCCATGGAATAATGACGTATTTGCAAAGCATATTATTTTTAATGTGTTTTCTTTAGCCAATAAATACTATCAGTTGTTAGCTGCATGCCTATAATAATCCATGTGCTAGTGTGATGAAGATTTAAAGGCTAACTTACGTGTATGTGCAGATATGCATATATATGTAAAATAAGACGGGGTATAAGGGAAACAACGCTAAACATCATAGATCTCAGCAATTGCAATTGACATTCTTTAAACCAACTACGGAAATTATATCTAAGATTCAAAGTCATCTCAATCTGGATTTAAAAAGTTATCCATGACTAGAACTTGTTGCGTATGATATTGTCTCTATAGTTGTATCCCTTTATTCCCCTATAATAATTTAATATTTTATCAGCTTCTTTACAAATGAAATTCTACCTTGCAGATGTCGAAGTCCCGGTTGCTTGTGTCATTCTGATATGCTTGTTTTCTCTACAACATTATGGGACCCACAGGGTTGGGTTCTTTTTTGCACCAGTGGTTATGATCTGGTTGTTGTGTATTAGTACAATAGGTCTATATAACATCATTATATGGAACCCTCATGTTTATCGAGCACTCTCTCCATATTATATGTACCAATTTGTTAAGAAAACTCAGAAAGGTGGTTGGATGTCATTGGGAGGGATCCTCTTATGTATAACAGGTATATGTCTATTTATGCTTATTTATGTTTTTCTGGAACCATCTTTTGAGCAAGAATATCTGATCTTTTTCACACGTACAACCATTTCAGGTTCAGAAGCTATGTTTGCAGATTTAGGCCATTTTTCACAGTTGTCAATCAAGGTATACATTGGTTGTTTAGTAGCAACTCTGAAGCTCAGCTTAATTGTTCTTGCTTTTAATCTGCATCTGGCCAGCTTAAAAGTTGAGCTTTTTATTTTTACCGCTTAAATTTTACGCTAGTTTAATTTATCTTCTTCAGCCTAAAAGCACCAGCTAATTCGCTTTATAGCTGCATCCAAACAAGCCAAGCGAGTCTGTGATATTAAGTTCTCTATTTATATTATTTATATACAAGTTACCCTATGGTATGATTCTGAAATTGAGTAGTTGGGGCTTCTTTGGTTGCATCTGCTAAAAAAAGTTGCTGGTTTTAACTTGAGAAAACAGATGGGTTCATCCAGCTTAAAGTTCTAACTTTTCCGGGTCAAAAACCAATAAAACCTCAGTTTTTAAGGTAGTCCACCAAATTCACTCTTAATTTTAAGCAAAACAAAAACAGAAAATATAAACCTTGAAAGCTGCAATGAAAGAAGGCCTTTATCTTTTGGATGGAGAAACTCTTCTGACACACAGTTTACTGTTGGTTTTTGTGAGAAATAAGGCAAAAAAGGAGAATGATTCTAGAGTGTTCAATTGTAACTTTTTGAGTTCTACATGTGTTTCATTATAATGGAGATTTATGTCATGTTTTTGCAGTGTGCTTTCACATGTTTCGTGTACCCGTCCTTGATTCTAGCTTATATGGGACAAGCTGCATATCTATCTAAACATCACGTTATCGAAAACGGAGTTGGATTTTACGTATCTGTCCCTAGTAAGTACCTTCATTTGTGTTTTCTAATTCATAGCCATAGAAAACACGCCAGAGAATCAGAGCTAACTTTTGTATATACATCTCAGGTCCCTTAAGATGGCCAGTGTTTGTAATTGCTATACTAGCGGCAGTGGTTGGGAGCCAAGCCATTATCACTGGAACTTTTTCTATTATCAAACAGTGCTCCGCATTGGGATGTTTCCCAAGAGTGACAATAGTCCACACATCATCGAAAGTACACGGACAGATTTACATACCGGAGATTAATTGGATTTTGATGATTTTGTGTTTGGCTATTACTATTGGTTTTAGAGATACCACACGAATGGGGAATGCTTCTGGTATGACGATAATGATTTCATTTTTTTTTAAACCAGGAATCATTTCTTGCCGGTTTGGTTATGACTTGTAAGCCAATAAACTGACTTAATAGAGTTTGAGAAGAAAAGTTGCGGCCATTCGGCTTAAAACTTCTAACTTATGTGGCCCGAAACCCAAATCTGTTGTTTTTATGCGAACCAAGTAGATTTTGCACAACAGAAAAATAAAAAATAAAAAAAACAAGTAAACTGTACTTTAGAGCTGAATCAGACAAGCATAAGCTCTGTGATAGTAAGAGTGACTTGAGTGAAGACTTGGTAGAGATATTCACCGAAATCAAATATTATCTAGCAAAAGAATCTCGTTGGAGAACTAAATATAACGTTGTCTGTTTTTATCTGTACTCGTCATTTCCAAGTGGGTTTCAAGTGATTAAACTTTCCAAGAAGAAGCAAATTCAGCAGTCACAATGCCGATTTGAAAAAAAAAGTGGTCTGTAGTTGGAAACTAGGCCGTTATTTGTTATTGAGTACATGTTTGTATGGTCCTTTTCATCTACTTTAATATTCATTTTCTTGGTTTATTTGCATCAGTTCTGTAATCATTTGCACTGACCCAAACTTGCTCGAATCTTATTCATAGGTTTGGCGGTTATAACAGTCATGCTAGTCACCACGTGCCTAATGTCCCTCGTTATCGTCCTATGTTGGAACCAAAGCATTATTCTAGCATTTTGTTTCGTCCTTTTTTTCGGGTCAATTGAAGCCCTCTATTTCTCCGCCTCTCTCATCAAGTTCCTCCAAGGGGCGTGGGTCCCGATCGCCCTCTCTCTCATCTTCATGATGATCATGTACGCATGGCACTATGGTACACTAAAGAAATACGAATTCGACGTTCAAAACAAGGTGTCAGTTGATTGGATACTGGGTTTAGGTCCGAGCCTAGGTATAGTTCGTGTACGTGGAATAGGGATCATTCATACCGAGCTCGTTGCTGGGATACCATCCATTTTCTCTCACTTCGTCACCAATCTCCCCGCGTTCCACCAGGTTTAGGTTCTTTGTCTATTGTTTTCTGTTATTTTTATTGCTTAATTGTAGTTTCATTTACTGACCAATTATCAGATTTTGATCTCTACACCATTCTTAAGAAATTAGCAATAAGTAGCTTACAAAATCGAAAAATTATTATAGGTTGGGTTATTAAATAGGGGTGCAGAATTCAATTTCTAGTTTTTTTTTCTATTTTGGGACACTATTCTAACACGTTTTTCGAGTATTAGTCTCCAACACGTTCGTTTCTTTTCTATTTGGTAAACCAATGCAAAAAGAATGTTAGGTTGGGTACTATTTAATAATTTTTGTAAGTTGGTGTACAGATTGGAAATATAATAATTGAAAACTGCATTTCACCATTCAACTTTTTGGTGGGTGTTTAACCAACGAGCTTACCTATTTTGTCTTTTACTAGGTGTTGGTTTTTCTGTGTGTGAAATATGTAGCGGTTCCTCATGTGAAGGACGATGAAAGGTTTCTTGTGGGGCACATCGGGCCGAGAGACTATAGGATGTATCGAATCGTAGTACGATATGGTTATCGCGATGTTCAAAAAGATGATATGGAGTTCGAGAATGATTTAGTTGGTAGCATAGCTGAGTTTATACGATCAGGATCGGGGGGCGGTGCATCTAACGGTGTGGATGAAGGTTCAGGGAACAGAGATGAAAATATGACTGTTGTGGGGACATCTTTGAACCGCATTTGTGAAGGTATGTTTCACGGACTAGAACTTTAGAAAATATATCTGTTTTAAGTTTTACTGGGAGTCTGGGATGCACAAACAAATTGGAGAATGGTGCAATGTGATTTAGAGTTGGTTTCAAGAATTATCTGGAAAACGATGGCATTTTTGCATATTAGGGGTTTATAAATCTACGAGTTTAATGCATCCTATGTGTTTGCATTTTAGATTTTTGTCCATACCAGCATTTTCTTGCTATTTATATTCTAATTATTTTTCACAATAAGGCTATCGATGGAACTGTCATGAATTAACTCAATACTAGATTAATTGAACATTTTGGAAAGGCATATATTGCCATGTACTGATATACATCACAATAGTCCATCGCGGAAGCATTACTACAATTTACATAAACTTGGGCCTTGTTATGAAGCTTTTATAACTCGAACATTTTTGCTTCCCCTCCCCCTTTTTTTGGCCTGATAAAGCTAGAAGCTTTAAAGCTGGATGAACCCAGTTTTCAACTCAGCTCGAAGTTGGTAACTTTAGGTCTCATCTGACATGAATGTTTGATGACGCATGTGCGTAAATGCAGAAAAATGGTGCACTGTGATTTATAATTGATTCCAAATATTATATTGGAAAATATTATTATTTTTTTAAATTGGTCATTTATTTAAATTTGCAACGAGTTTTTGGCTAGGTTTGAATACACCAGTGTTTTAAATAGCGTTATCGCTACCGTAGCGTTTTTTCGAGAGAAACGCTAAAAACGCTAATAGCGTTGCTATATAGCGCTTTGCGGTGTATTTTTTTTTGCCTAAATATGCACTAAACTTTAGAATATATAACAAAAAAAAATAAAAAATGTATAGTTATATTAGATAGTAATAAAAAAAAATCAAAAAAAAAAAATTGTTGTTGGTGAGTTTCGAACCCAGGTCTGCTGGAATTTACAGCACTGTCTTAACCATCTGGACTGCAGACACTTTTATGAAAATTGCACAATATATATTTATTATTTAGATCCGCTGTTTTTTTTTTAACTCGCTATTTACGCTTTTGGTCCAGAATTTCGCGATTTTTGCGCTTTTGGTCCCCTATAGCGCGATTTTAGCGCAATTCCACCCAAAATCGTGATTTTTCGTTGCGTTTTTTACCAAAAAAGCGCTATGTAGCGCGAATTTTAAAACAGAGGAATACACACACCTTCACTGTAAACTTCCGTTCACATAATGTTTCTCATTTTCAATTAATGTTTTAGCTAGTTAAGAGAAACGCATTAGCATGTACATAGACTTCAGTTTTAATTTTTGGCCTTTTATTGCAGGCAACGACATGGCGAATACACCTGCCGGCAACTCAGAACGCAAAGAGATCGAAATGGAAACCAAAAGACCTATTCGAAAACGGGTACGGTTTGTTATACCCGAAACCCCAGAAATGGATAGATACGCACGAGAGGAAATGAAAGAGTTGATGGAGGCTCGAGAGGCTGGAGTAGCCTACATTTTAGGGAACTCATACGTAAGGGCAAAGCATGGGTCAAGTCTGATAAAGAAACTTGTCTTGAATTACGGGTATGATTTCTTGAGAAGGAACTCAAGGGCACCTACATATGCACTAACTGTACCTCATGCTTCTACTCTAGAAGTTGGAATGGCTTATCTTGTGTAACATAATATAGATTTTTGGCAATATATATGGAAGTATAGGAAGTGTTTTGTACATAAGTTTTACTTGAGCATAGCCTAGGACTGCTAACTAATTGTCCATGGAAAGAAATTGATTTTAATTTTTAACCATAGATATTTTGCAATGCGGTTTCTTACAAATTGTTTTACTTTTAATGGTGTAATGGTTATGAAAGAATTCATATATCCAATAGCGCGATTTTCATCGATCTCTTTCGGAAGTGTATGGGCGAGCCCTTGAGAAAATTCAGTTTCGAATAACTTTTTTATTGAATATCTTGCAATGACGAGAGCTGTAATTTGATTAATTTCACCTTTTGCAACAGTAGAGATTTTGTTTGTACTTCCCTTTTTTTCATAAAATATTGCACTGTTATAGTATAGTATATGGTGTAAAAGATGATAAGGTGGGCAGGTGAGACACACCTACACACTCCTGTACTTTAGGCTTTTTGGAAAAAAACCTGAATACAGATATAAGATAAGTTAAAAAAGTAAAATAAAAGGCAACACCACAAGTTATGAAAATTTAAAGAGGAAATTTCATATAGTAGTATGTACAAATTGCCTAGATCTTTAAGAAAAAAAACTCAAAATCTTAAATCTTTTTCTTACTTGGGTCAATTAAATGACAAGAATATTGGACTTGTACCGGTGTTTGGGTCATCAGTATAAGCATGTATAAAACACAACTTATATTTCACATGGTCTATGTGACATACCATGACAACTTACTGAGATGATTGTCTCATTTTAGTTTTAGAGTTATAGTCATCATTTAATATTATGCATGGATTTGTTATTCTCACTTGGGTAATGATGGAATTGGCAAGTGTACTTTGATCAATATTTTTATTTATTGTTAGCCAGTTTGACCCTTTATGCCTAGGTAGCACCAAAAGGCCCACCATACTCATGTCATGCCAAATTTAGAAAACAATAAGTGAAAAAGAAACTTTTATTTAGTTATTCTACTTTATTTTCATTGGAATTAATTGTTTTCATTTAGTTGCTCCGTAAGGTTCTTATTTCATGTTATTTCACGTTTCATAGAAAAAACCAATGTGGTGTCTTAGTATCCTCGGCTAAATTAAGCAATTATTTCATTAGCATTTAGAACCTATTTGTTGTGAAATGATTTAGATAGATTTTTAGGTATACTGGGTATTGTGTACTATGTAATATTTGATTATTCTTAGTCTTTTGAGGCTGTTACAAGGACAATGACTTTTATACTACTTACACACATTATTTATAATAACAATGAGTATGTCGATATTGATTAAAAAAAACAATTATTTCATTAAATAAGTTAGCTTTAATTGCTCTCACCACCGTTCCTTTTAAAAATAAGAGAACCGCAACTTTATGTAGCATTTGCTTTAGTAAATTTTATTGTCTTATTTTCATCTGTATTTAATAGGAGTATAATAGTATTACTTTTTTAATATCTTAAAATTAGTCATCTCGGACGAGATCTGACAACGCTCAATTTTAAAAAGACTATTTATGTCATAATATAAAAACAAGAATGTTCAGGGCCAAATTTTTACAAAAATGCATACATTGAAGATATAAAATTTAATGTTAGTAATGTAAATATGTCAATTTACTGTAGACATGAAAATTTGGAAGACCATTGCATTAAGTGGGAATGTTATGCATGCAGCATGATTAGGATAATATTTTCTAAACAAAGTAGAATTGAGAATGTAGAGAGAATATAGGGGGATAAACCGTTTTTAATGGCGCACCTCATATATTAAAAAAAAAAGAGAAATATAAATTCATAGAGAATATTACCAAAATATACAATTTTTTTAAACTAATTACAAAAAACTACAAATCAAAATTTTTCTTTTCAAAACATACAATTCAAAAACAAAATAGACATATCCATCATCATCATCACTCTCTCTCCGTTTCTCGATCTAGAACTCTCTATCCTTTCGTTTATCTCTCATCTCTCTCGTATTTTTTCTATATCCACATTTCTTTCCGCCTCTCTCTTTAACCGCATTTCTTTCCCTTCAATTTTTTCCCAAATTAAGTGAAATTTGGGAAAAAAAAAAATGGGTTTCGAAAAAATAGGGTAATTGGGTCGGATTTAATATCAAAATGAAGGTTTTTGAGTTCTATGAGTTGATTTAAAGGTCGGATTACTCATTAGAGTTTCGAAACTTATCGAATCGAAATTCAGCACTTTTCTCTAGGGGTGGGATCAGTACGACTCATTTTTCAAGAAAACCGAAATCAAACCGGAAAAAATTCTGATTTCGGTTCGATTTGGCTATTTTTAAAAATAAAATCGTACCAAACCGAACCGGTATTTTCGGTTCGGTTTCGAATTCGAACCGGTTTTTCGGTTTGAGACAATTTTTTTGGTAAATATTCAAAAGTCAAAATTCAAAACGATTTATACTTAAAAGTTAAAAGATTTATACTCAAAAATCAAAAACTGATCTTATAATATATATATATATATATATATATATATGGAAATGTTATATGAACATCATGAAAAACACTCAACTAGACACTTTTTCGTAAAAACGCTCCAAATTAAGATTTGGTTAATGCAAATCTCAATGGTTTCACGATGGAAACACAAATATGCGTCTTGTTTTTTTTTCCGAGATGTATAATGATATGTTTTCGAAATTATGGTAAAATTTAAAAATTAAAAACATGTCATTATACATCTCAGAAAAAAAAAAAACGCATATTTGTGTTCCCGTCGTGAAACCATTGAGATTTGCATTAACCAAATCTTGATTTGGAGCGTTTTTATGAAAAAGTGTCTAGTTGGGTGTTTTCATGATGTTCATATATCCTCCCCCATATATATATAAGTAAATAAAATATTTATATTGGAAAAATTAAGGATTATTAATAAAAAAAATTATATCAATTGTAAAGATATAATTTTTAAAAATATATATTGCTACGAATAAAATATTGAATAATATAATTTTTTTTTCTTCCTATTAATGGTAAGATGCATATAACTTGTTAGTTGTTACGTTTATATATACCTTTTTACAATTAAAATAATGAAAACAAATAAAAAGTAAAGTCTCACTCGTTATTTTGTTTACTTTTCTTCCATATACGTGAAATAAGTAATAAGTAAGGTTTTACTTGAACCATCAAACATAATTATTTATAAATAAAAGTATATACAATTATATTTTTAATCGGTTTTTGTTTTTTTTCCGGTTTCGATTCGGGTTTTTTCATTATCAAAACTATATACTTAAACCAAATCGGATTTTTGTTTCGGTTTCGGTTTGGGTTTTTTATAAACAAGACCGAACCGAATGATTTTATTTTATTTTTTGTTTCAGTTTCGGTTTTTTAGGAAAAAGTCTCACCCCTACTTTTCTTGATTCTGTATGCACTTTTTTGAATTGTTTATGCACTTTTCTGGATTGTGTATGAACTTTTCTATATTGTGTATGCACTTTTAGAGAGCGTGTATGCACTTTTAGAGAGCGTGTATGCACTTTTTCGGATTATGTATGCATTTTTCTTAATTATGTATGCATTTTTCCGGATTATGTATGCATTTTTTCTCCATTGTATATGCAATTTTATACATTGTGTATGCTCTTTCTGGATGTGTCTGCATTTTTCTTGATTGTGTATTAAATTTTCTGTATTGTGTATATATTTTTCTGATTGTTGTGTATGCACTTTTAGAGAGTGTGTATGCATTTTTTGGGATTTTGTATGCAATTTTTTGCATTGTGTATGCACTTTTATTGATTGTGTATGCACTTTTTCAGATTATGTAAATACTTTTCTTGATTATGTATTACATATTTTTCACGATTATATATGCGCATTTTTTGAATTGTGTATGCACATTTTTCACGGTTGTGTATGCACTTTTTTTATTATTATTTATGCACTTATTTTGGATTTTATATGCACATGTTTTACGGTTGTGTATGCATATAGGTTGCACTGGTACGCGTACGGGTATCGTACCCGGTACAATACGGGTACGCAGATATGGTAAAAGTTAAATTTTTTGGGTACGATACGGCTACGGTACTTCAATATATAATAATTATATTGTTACAAATTTTCAAGTTAAATATATCAACTTGTATATTATTTAGTTTTGTGGGGTTTTTAGTCATAATATTTTGAATGTTTTGGATGAATTTATACAATAAAATAAATTTTAAATGAGATTATAATATTTCCATAATACATATTTTCAATTTTAGTGGTTTTACCGTTTTAGTATAAATTTTTAATATACTTTAAGTTTAATGGTGGTTTTAGTAATTTTATTTATATATATAAATGTATTATCAGATATCATACTATTAATATAAGGGAACTTAAGAAAAGTTGAGCCTGACAAATTTAGCCATGTTGCCTATATTTTTTCTTAATTAACATGTTGCCTTTCATAAAAAAATTGAAAAATAAAAACTAATTACACTATTTTTCCCTGTTTAACCACAAAATTTATTATATGCTATAAAATTTTTTTTCTAAATATTAGTATTATTATCACAATTTATATCATTTTTTTTTTCTTATATCCTATATTTTTTTCCTATAAATATTTGTATCATCATAACAATTTACAGCGTCTCACACGCAACGCGTGAGTATCGTTTACTAATATTGATATAGGAGTATATATATATGTATATATATATATATGTATATATATATATGTATATATATATATGTATATATTAGTTAGAACCACGAAAAATTTCGAACCATTTACGTACCAGTGACATACCGGTCACGTACCAGACGCTCAAAACTTTAAAAAAAGAGCGATAGCTATTTTGACGTATCCGATACGTATTTTGTCGTACTGTATCCGTACCAGTACCAGATACGTTTTTTTTTAATTCCACCCATTTTAGAGTTGGGTAATTGTATATTTTGGTAAGAAATTGTTATAAGTTATATGTTTTAATAATATGTTTTGGTCAATTGTAGGTGTGGGATCGGGTTGGGACCCGACCCGAAGGCCATCAACCCAAGTCCCGATCCGATAACAATCGGAAATCATTTTTTACATTCGATCCCGAGCCCGACATTTCGGGTACCCGACGATTCGGTTACCCAACGAGTCGGGATGGCATAATCCCGACACATTTTTATTGAAAGTCAGTGAACCTAAAACTTTTAATAATTAACTAAAAATTGCATAAAAAGAAGCAAAAAAAAAAAGAACACTAAAAGTGATAACTTAAGTGTTTGTGTTTTTTTTTTAGAAAAATAAAAGTTTTGCAGTGTACCAATGCTCAGTTTTTTTTTGTTTTGGTAAGACGGAAATGGATATTATCATAGTATTATATATACAGGAAAACCTCTCTATAAGGATAGTTCATGTTGGAATAATCTTTTTATAATAATAAAAAATTCCGGTCCCAACTCGGACCAGTTTAAAATAGCAATAAACTTTCTATTGTCATATTTCGTAGTTTTTTATGCTCCCGTTAGTTATAAATCCACATTCTTATAGGAATAAAATACATTTCATTACAAAAATATATATCTAGTTACAATAAATTTATGATGATATAAAATACTTATGTAAGTTTGTTTGCGATAATGCCTTAATTTTTTGTGTTGTTACCACATATGTTAACTTACGCGTCCGTACTAGCTCGTCGACATGGATACCATCTTGTTGAAGCCAAAATATTTCTAACTTGTTAAGCATTTTAAAAGGTTCTTGACATGAAATTTTTTGTATTTCTATATTATCATCCTCCGGGTTACCTAATTTCAGTAACGATTTCTTCATGTTTTCTACGTATATGTATTTGCTTAACTAAACTTTTGATAGAATCATTTGTTTGTTTTAACTTATAATGAACCATGTATATATATCTAATATTATGTAAATATATATATTTTTTATTTTTTTAATATGTAAACTATATATAGAAATAACCTCTCTGTATTAATATTTTTTCATGGTCCCCATAATATTATTTTATAAAGGTTTTACTCTTTAAAGGTTTGTAATTACCGTCTGTGTCTTTTTTTTTTTTTTTACCTAATAGTGTGAAGAAATTAAAAAATTTAGATTATACATATAAGTTGTACATTCCCCCGTAATCCATGGAACACTCTTTCGCGTCTCTGTTTATCTACTACCACTATTTTACAGTAGAGTTATAAGTAGCAATGATGAATAATTTTGAGATTAGAATCCACATTTTTGTAACACTTTAGGGATAATATATTTGTTTTTGTTATTTTGACAAAAAAAGATAACACTTAATAGTAATTTAATATGTAGTTTTAGAAATATAGCTATATATACAATATAAATAGTTAGAATTAAATATATTTAATTATATTTTGGGTCTCCGACAAAATTAAAAATCAAATCCGATCCCGAAAGTGTCGGATCGGGAGAATATCCGATAGAATCAGGTCAGGATGAATTCAGATCGGGAAAGTTTCAGATAGGAGACCTGATCTCAAAACAATTTACCCAGCCCGGTCAATCGTATGTTTTGGACTTTTTGGTCATTGCCCCATTGAACTATCATAAAAACAAATCAGAAATAGTTTTTGACAGAGCATTTATTCCCTCTCACTTTCAATGCCCCGCCCTTCTCCTTTTTTCCCACCCCTTTTTAATCTCTTTTTTCGCTCAAATCTTTTTCTGTCGCCCCCACCCCCAATTTTTGGATAAATTACACAAGGATCCTCATAGCTTTAATTAATTTTGTTTTGTCGAAGAGTTCCAGTTCATACAGTAGAGTCTCTAGATCGTAATTATATGTCAAGGAATAGACCTATACAATGAACTTTGTATCGGTCCACTTGTTATCAAATTGTAATATGGAGACTATTTGTGTTACAAAGATATACTGAGCTCGTAATTCGTAATTTGTTACACATGGACATCGTAATGTTCAAAACTATACTTTGAGATTAGTAAACAACAATTGTTTATAAAAAGTTGGATTGCTCGTACGTCCTTATAAAATTGCACAAAGTTATTCGTTTGCATCATACACTTATCTGGAAGGCACTCTAACCGTCATTTGAAACCAAATACTCGAAAGACTCGTAACAATTAATACATCTTGGAGTACTATAAGAGAAAATATTTTCCATCATCACATTTTTAAACCTAATACATATCCACAGATGTGACAGATTAGATGAACCAATCATTCTATTTGTGATTTTGAAAACTAATTTTCATTTAATACACGATTGATCGAGTTAATCCTTCACATCAACATGTATAATTTTTATGTAAGAATCTTGAATGTCAATTACAATACTCGATTACTAATGTGGAGATAATGAGTGCAAATCATCTATCACACTTTCTCTAGCCCCTTCTGTGTCCCATTAACTATTTAATCCAAAATATTTATTTAAAAAGATAAAACAAAAAAAAAACTAAAATTACAGTTGAACATATATCAGTACATTCCAAAAATTATTTTTAAAAGAAGAGTCACACACAATTTATTTTGAAATACTAGTGTAAATTAAACATTAAATCTTAAAAAAAAATCGTCTAGAGCAATATTATGTCCAAATGTTATAATATTTGTATAGTACTATGTTATAAAAGCTCATAAATATAAAAAAAATTAATTTTAAATGAAAATAATCAAGAAGGCACAAAATAAGATAGACAATGAAAAGAAGAATTTGGAGGAGAGTAAATACATTGGAATCAAGTGGATCATTTGTGTGAATTTCCCAAACTTCCTATCTTCCAGAATATTTCCCAATTATTTCATTTAATTACTAAAATTAATAACAGTAAGTAAAAAAAAAACTTTTAATTAATTACTTTCCCCATTTCTCCCTTTTTTTTTTCTCCACTTATATATACAAAAACCCATTAAAAACCACACTCCTCTCTCTCTCTCTCTCTCTCTCTCTCTAAGTACTCACACTAGGGTTCTCAATCTCATACTATTAATGGGTCTCTGAGCTAAATTTATCAAATATTTACTATTAAAATATATACTAATATAATTATATATAAATCAAAATGAGATCCAAAGTAGTGATTTTTGTAGTGACCCTTTTTATATTATTTACTTGTTTCTCATCTGCTCAAGCTCATCCACCTGCTAGTCAGTATTTAACACTATATTTATATTTATTTGTGTTTTTAAAAATGTATTTATTATTTGTTTATTCAAGTTTTATAGTATTGATTTTAGTAAGTGGGGTTTTTGTTTAAATATAGAGATTGTTTATTAATGGGTTCACTATAATCTCATACTATTAATGGGTCTGAGCTAAATTTCTCAAATATTTACTATTAAAATATATATATAAAAAAAATGAGATCCAAAGTTGTGATTTTTTTAGTGATATTATTTACTTGTTTCTCAACACTATATTTACAATTTTACGTTTTATAAGTATGTTTTTATATTATTTGTTTATGTGGGTTTTAGTAATATTAATTAGTGGGTATTTTGTTTAAATGCAGAGATTGTTGGTGAGCTTCTCTCAAATGCTGTTTCTGTGCTAATGAAATGGGTTTGGTCTCTCAAAGCTTCTACTAAAACAGGTCCCTTTTTATTTATTTATTTATTCTTTTATACTAATTTCTTAAAACCTTGTATCAAACTACTATGTAAATATTACGTGTGTGTATATATACTTCTGATTATCTTGGAATTTTAGTTTTGTAGTGTTGGGTCACATATTCTGTTAATGCATTCTCTCATGAAAAAAAGAATATATTTATGTAAATTTGTTAAAGCATTTATGAAACTATATAGACACGTATATGTGTGTGTGTGTGTGTTTGTCAGTGTGTATACTTCTAATTATATTGGAATTTGAGTTTGGTAAAATTTGGTCACACATTCTGTTAATGTATTCTCTCGTGATTTTTTTTCTTAATGTCATTTTGTTTATGAGACTGAGATATACACACTTTTGCAGATCTTTTATGGCAATGCCTTTTTGTAAAAAAAAAAATCCAAATTTTAATGTGTATTAATGACATGGCGATTTCGTTCTTAATTAAGAAATGTTATGCTTCCACTACTAAAACAGGTCCCTTTTTTTTTTTTTTTTATTGACATTTGTTAAAGCTTATATCAAACTGTATATATACTTCTAATTATCTTGGATTTTTTGTAATTTTGGGTCACATATTCTGTTAATATATCCTCTGGTCAAATAATTGATGTGTTTATGTAAATTTGTATGTGAGGACACTACTTTGTGAGATATACACACTTTTGCAAATCTCTTTTAGCATTGCCTTTTTGTTAAAAAAAATTTGTCCAAATTTTAATGTGTATTTATGACGTGGCGATGTGGTTTCTAATTATAATGGCTGCTTTTGGAAATTTTAATACTGGTAATTTTTTGGTTGTTTTCTTACTCATCGAGTAGATGAGTGTTCAACATATAGAATTTGTTATGTGTTTTTAATAACTTTTTATAGATATTACTATACACTTTTACAAATCTCATATAGCATTGTCTTCGTGTTAGATATATACATATTGTGATTTTGATGTGGTGTTATGTGTTTTTATGGATCTTACTATACACTTGTACAAATCTGATATTGCACTGTCTTTTTGTTAGATATATATAATGTGATTTTGATGTGGTGTTATGGGCTTTTAAACGGTATATTATTTTCAGCGATTACGGGGCGTCCATTGATGAAGTTTGAGAGCGGGTACAGTGTCGAGACTGTGTTTGATGGAAGTAAGCTTGGGATTGAGCCTTACGGTGTTGAGGTTTTGCCCAATGGGGAGCTTCTTGTTCTAGATTCGGCCAATAATAATCTCTACAAGATCTCTTCTCCTTTGTCTCGATGTAAGCGAGGCTTTTTACTGAAACTTTTGTGGTTTTTTTTCGTTTTTTAATTTAATTTCTGCAGTTTTAAGTAGTTTTAGTGTAATTATGGCTTTGTATGAGAGTACTGTTGAGTATGACAGCTTACATCTTTGTTTATATTTGTGTAATTTATGCAGTTTTAAGAAGTTGTTGGCTTATGGTTTGTTTCTACATAAGCATTACTTATGGTGAAAACCAGTTATTTGTCGCTTTCCTTTCCTGTTTCTGTTTATGGGCGGTTTGAAAAATGGTTGGTTTGTGGTTTAGTCATTTTTTACTGTAATGGGGCACTTAAGAAATCACTGAGTTGTGATTTTGCAAGTAGGGTGTCTCTGAGATTCTAGTGGTCAATAATAATTAGTCCTTCATGAAATGTAATTATGGTTTCATGTAATGATGAGTGTGACAGCTTCTTGTTTTGCTTCTTTTCGCCGTCCTGTTTCTGTAATTAGCTGGTCTTCATAAAAGTTTGATTAAAGTTTGTTTCTGCAAAACAGTTTTACTTTTGAGTAGAACCATCATTTATTTGTAATTTGTGTTTGAAACAGAATTAGCTGTTAATTAATCAGAGATTGTGATTTAATAGTCTTTTTCTAGTCTAATGCTGGCTTACGTTTAGAATATTGATGTATGACAACTCATTTATTTGCTTCTTTTTTCTCTCTTTTCTTTGTGAAACTAGGCAGTATGTAAACATTTGTTAGCTTAAATAAGCTTTGGCTGTTAATTAAATAAGAGTTGGTTTGTTTCGAAAAATAGTTGGGCTTTTACTTTTGAAGCTGGATTGGTTGATGTTTTAAGCTTTAATGATATAGTTACTTTTACTGTAAATGGGCAGGGGATATATTGTTGGGTCGAGATTTTTTTAACTAAGCATTGGTTAGATGGATATATGAGACTATTTGTTTGTTCAAAATGTCATACGGTTGGCATATATAATGCGTACAACTCATCCCTGTATCCTTGTGATTTTATTGGCCTCTTCCTGTTTCAGCAATGGATGTTTCAAAGAATTTTCAGGTTTATGATTGTTTTGTACATGATCAATTGTTAGATATTGAAGGTAAATTGCGTGCTCAGAGTTTCACATGTTTATGCTTAAGTACACTTTGCAGACGTCAGCACTGAGTGACATTATGAATTTTATCATTTCAACTTCGTTTAGTGCATTGCCTTTTTTGGTTAAGTTTCTGCATCCTACAATTTTTTTAAAAATGAACATTTAGATGATAAAACCGTGTTTGTAACTATAGATAGCAGACCAAGGCTGGTAGCTGGATCTGTAGAAGGATACGCTGGCCATGTAGATGGTAAACTTAGAGAGGCGCGGATGCATCATCCTAAAGGGCTTACAGTTGATGATAGAGGCAACATATATATCGCTGATACAACTAATATGGCCATCAGGAAAATAAGCGACTCAGGTATGTCGAAAATTCGACACGTTTTTTGTTTTGCCTACATAAAATATTTTGTGCCCATGTTATTTTCTATTTTGTCTTTTATTTTATTCAAAAACTTTTAGTTTTGTATTGGCTTCTAAAGCCTGTTTAGATTGAGCTTTTAAAAAGGTAATATTTTTTTTTTGTTTTAGAGAAAAGCATCTAGCCTTTCCAGGCCAAAGCAGCAAAAGACTTCGTTAAATTTTAGTAAAACAAAAAAATGCACTTATAAGCTAAAACCAAACAATGCCCAAATGCGATAACTGAGTTCAAAGTTTAAATTTGACGTGCTTTTGTTGAAACAATGAAAATAATTAATACCCACCTAGTTCTAGGCTTTGGCATCAATTGTTTTTGTGAGCATAAAGTTTCATGTTGGTTTGTAAGGACTTGTCGGGTTGTTGTGTCCTTTAACCATGTAAGATATTTTTTGAGGTTGAGAAAAAAGCCTTTATCCTTTTCCGGCCAAAGACAGAATGCTCAGCTTTTATGTTGGTCAACCAAAAACTATCCAGCTTTTAATTAGAAAAAAATTGAGCTTAAAAGCTGCAACCAAAGTACCAAACAGTGTCTAAGTGCAATAACTGAGATCTGATTTCAAACATTGACAAACATTTTATTTGAGTCCATGAAATAGTTTCTTACCAAGGTAGTTCTCGGCTTTGACAATGAATTTCTTCATTAGCCTCAAGTTTGGTATTAGCTCCTAATGGCTTGTTTAGATGAAGATTTTATCTACGTAAGCTGCAATTTTTCTAGGATGAGAAAAAGCTGTTCATGCATTTTAGAACTTCTAGCTTTTCAGGCCAATAAAACCAGAAACCTTTAAATTTATTAACTTAGCAATCAAATACCTAGTGTTTAAAAGGGAGCCTAAAAGCTGCATTTAAATGACTCCTTGGTGTGATTGATTACTTACTTCAGATCTCAAAATTTGTGTCGATTTTTTACCCTCTTGTATAATAGTTACAACTTATTACTTATAGCAGGAGGAAAAATGTAGAGGTTAGAGTACTATTTAGAAATCAGGATAGGCTGGTCTAGAAAACCGGAAAACATGGATAGATTGGTGTACAGAACGATAAAATAAAACTTAAACCTAAAGTTCGAAACTGGTTTTTAAGTGCAACGTTTAAGAAAAAAATTGTGTTTAAAAATCCTGAAAATTCGGCTTTTCAGCTGGTCAACCAAATGCACTACAGTTTCCCCAGGAAAAGAAACAAAAAATCTGAGCTCAAAATCTGCAAGCAAATAACGCCTTAGTGGGATAACTGAAATGAGATTTGTACTTTTTCTCTTTCTTGTACAGGGGTAACAACTATAGCAGGAGGCAAATGGAGCCGTTTAGGTGGACATGTTGACGGACCAAGTGAAGATGCAAAGTTTTCAAATGATTTTGATGTTATTTACATTGGAAGTAGTTGCTCACTCCTTATCATAGACCGTGGAAACCAAGCTATTCGAGAGATCCAACTGCATTTCGAGGATTGTGCTTATCAATATGGAAGTGGTCTCCCTCTTGGTAAAATTATACGAAATTTACATGAAAACATGCATGCATATATATATATATATATATATATATATATATATGCATGCATATATATACATATGGAGTATATGTATATTTTTCTATGTATGTGTATATAAGATTTATCTGTATATAACTATATATAGATATTTTTTTGTATATATTGCATTTTTATGATGTAAGGTTTTTAAAAATTGTTAAACCTATTTGCAGGACTTGTAGTACTCGTAGCGGCTTGCTTTTTTGGTTATATGATGGGATTGTTGCAACAAAGAGTCAGTACCATGGTGTCTCCCCTAAATGTGAGTTAGTTTCCCATATCAGTGATTTACGTGTTTTTTTTTTTCTTTGTTACAAACCTAGAAAATTAGAAATTTTAGCAATACGCAAACTTAATCTATCTTGGCTCTTTGGGTTTCATGTCAATATTGGGCTAAATATACCACCCAGTTTTACTCATTTAAATCCTAAGTAATGCTAAGTACACATGCAAACCAAGATAAAACCAGACTACGTATGTTGCTGGCCGGTCATACCCTGAAGCTAGGAGTACATACTTTCGTCTTTTACAGAAAAAGTACTATCTGGACGTATGGCCCGATTGTCAGGTTTGCAATTTGGGTTGAGTCAGGCTAAATAGCATTACTATTTTTCTGCTTCGGTCTGACAACATATAACATACTAAAAATATCTTTTTTATCTTTTTCACTAGAAATGTTAGTAATTTTCGGTTTTTATTTACAGGATGATATGGCAGAGAAATTGATCCCCACAAGCCCATATCAGAATCCTATGAAAAATAAAATTTCAGCCAGATCTCCGCTGATCCCTTCTGAAAATGACCCAGAAAAACAGCCAGAAACATTTTGCGGATCCCTAAATGGACTTTTATTCGCCACTAGTGCATCTTTATCAGAGATTTTCGGTGGTATTTTCCCATGGTTGAAGAAAAGGCCTCTCATAAACCATAACCAACAACAGAACATTAAGTACCAGAATTCTTGGCCAGTACAAGAGAGCTTTGTCATACCCGATGAAGATGAACCCCCATCTATCGATCCCCGTACTCCTACTCCTAGAAAAACCTACGCTTTCATGTCTAAAGATGATGAGAAAATGCAACAATTACGAAAAAGTCAAGCTTTCTACAGTGGATGGGATGGGGAGCAGGCTTCTCAGAAAGGGCAGTATCGGAATTTGTATAATTCGCCTGCCCCACAGACATACTATGAGCAAAGCATTGAGGAAACAAAAGAGATTGTATTTGGTGCTGTACAAGAGCAAGATGATAAGAAAGAGGCTATGGTGATAAAGCCGTTGGATCATGGGGACCCGATTCATGGTTATTATAATAATTTGCGTTCTCGGGGTAGTTACATGGGTTATAACCATGGGTATTGATGATATATTTGTATAGATATATACATTTTAGGGATTTGGAAGTCTGTCTACAACCTCGATGCTTATATGGGTTATGACAGAAATATGAAACATGTATAAATTTTGTAGGTTGGAGAAATTATTTTTGCCAGTATTGTGATTTTGCATTTGGAATGCTGGTTCTTTGATGCTTAAGTTTCTGAAGAGAACGTATATTCTCCTGGGGTTTTTCCTTTTGCCGTTTTACTTTAATTCATATTTGGTAAAAAAAGGTAAACAACTTTTAACTGACCTACGTATGAGGTAGGCAAGAATGCATGTTCAAGAATAGTTTTTAAGCTGTTTTGTTTATAAATTCAGTGTTCTATTTGGTTTGGGTTAAGTTTTCAGTTTTCTCGTTGTTTTTGTAGACTTGTAGACTTGGATTGGAAACAGTGAGAGGTACAGGAAAAAAAAGTGTTTCATGACATTCAGTTATGGTACTCTCTAATTTAGGAAGCATCGGAAACAATATTCAAGTCCCTAAACCTGTGTTCCGGTCCTTCCGGAATTCTGACATACACCTTCCTGATGGTTTCTACTTAGGGTAGCTAAAATTTGGTGGCAATTTTGTCATCTTCTTATAAATATTTTTTGTTATCAATAATTCTGATATCTTGTAATAAAATAATTTTGATATATTATTACATTATCACATACAAGTAGTTTTTGTCATTTAGGTTTTGGGTTTTATAAACTTGTTATAAAACCCTCTACTAGTACCTTTTGAAATATATTTCTAAGTGTTTCCTTTCTGATTAGGTAAAAACCGTAAATCAAGACTATTTGTCAAATACTTGTGTAATTTTCATACATGATACATAATGATTGCAGTTTTCGAAATAATGGCCTTGTAATGATAGAGCATTTGAATGCTGGAATTTTGTTGGTTCCTTAGATGCTTGTTGGATATGATGGAAATTTATTTGCCATCGTCTCTTGTCCTTTTTCTTAAAAACAAGAGGGAGCATGAACAAAAGGTCTCAATTATCTTTTTTGGTACATAAAAGAAAGGTCTCAATTATTGAACACTAATGAAAATTAGTTCAAGTTGTCTAAGCCTGTGACAAGATCTATTTTGGTTTTTAAATTTACTCCACTGATTGTATGTATATGAGGCAAACATTCCTGTAATCAGATCTTAAGAGTAAGTTAATTTAAAGGCAAGCACGTGAATTTCAGATCTAAATAGATTATAGTGTTAAATTTAGTGCTACAAAGTTGGGACAAGCACTGTAGACTGTAGTACTGTTGTGCATTCACTTTTTTTTTTTTTTTAAATAATCAAAACCAGTATGTGCCTAAATAAACTGGAAAGTACTAGTAAACCTTTTTACAACAATCAAACATACATGTGAAAATAAAAGCATACACGTGACCAATTTGCTAATGCCGCTTAGTGTATTAAAGTTGGTTGATAGGTGGTAGCCATTGGCGAACCAAATAATTGAACTTCACTGTAAATAACACATGGTAAAGTAAATAACGATTTTATTCTTTGTAAAAAATAAGAATTTATAATGTAGATTATGTAGACGAATGTTGGCCGAAAAGTTCCCAGCTTCTTTGGGGTGAACATACCAAGTACCAGTCGTATCGTATCTCTTTCCATCGTTAAATTCAGAAGTTCGATTTTTTTTAGTGTGGTATAAAAGAAAAAAAGTTTTCAAATAAGCAATTTTAATTTCGGTGTGTATTCTCTACCGTTACCATATCATATTAACCCAAAAGCAAACTAACTTAAGGGAAACATCTGACAATGTGACAATGCATTGCAATTCCCAGAAACAATATGTCAAAAGTATTTAAACAAATACGACAGTATATGTTTATAGCTTTCAAGTCCTAGCTCACTCTCGTTTCAAAGTAGATTTCTTATTTTCCTACAACTCTGATATTTCATCACCATATACCTCTACTTTATAACTGGATTTCTCCAGTATTTTGGTGAACAAAATAAATGTAATCAACTCATATTTATTAGTTTTTCTTTTTGACCGAAAATAATGTAAACAGGCTATTATGATAGTCAAGAAAATGTATCAAAACTTCTGAAAAATAAAGTCACGCTTAAATATAGCCAAACAAAATCTATGTTGACTTTATCAATTTTAACTTGCCAAAATAATGAGCCTAAAGTTTGTGTTATCAATTTAACACTGAAAATTTTACTTCAGAATGTAGTGAGACCATCTCACAAAGGCTATGTTTGAGCTCAGGTTTAATGATGTTAAGTAACCCTAATTTACAAAATGAAGAAGATAGAGAGGAGAGCGGCTGAGAATATGTTTTTCATTTTATGTTTATTATTACTGTGTATGTATAAGGATATTGTATTAGGGTTAATTGTGAGCGTTGGATTGTAATAGCGTGTTAGGATATTAGCCGTTAGATCTATTATTTAAGTATTAGTATGTTTAATAAGATGATGCCACATGTACTGTATCAATAGTGGAGATGAGACAGTTTAGTAACTGCACTATAACCTCCTTAATTTCAAATTATTTCGTATTAGTATAAATATATGGGATTTGTAACTGTTTAGATTATCAGATAAATAAAAGTCAATTTCTATTTTTGTTCTTACTTATTCCGTTTACTTTCCGACCAAACTATGGTCTGATTACTACACATAAAGAGGTGCTTCGATAAATAAAAGTGCAAGTTATATTTACATGAAAATTGGATACTTCATAACTGTTGATGGTAAGCTTAATGTTGCCTGTCAGATTACATCAGAATTCCAAAAAGTGTACAAGAACTAAAGGTTTCAAAGTGGTTGAAATAAAAGACAAAACGAAAACGCTGGTGCACTTTTCACTTCCTCTTAACTAGACCCATACTACTAATATAAGGCTCCTCCGATTTGACATTCTTAGCCTGCTCAACAAAGCCGGAAAAGTTTGCTTCTATCAAACTATCAATCCTTGGATTACTATCCAAGGAATAATCGAAAAGACTGCCTTTGTTCTCAGTGTCATCGATATTTGCACTAGGGTCTTGGAGTTCTAAACCAGCATCAAAAACTATTAATGACTTCATTTGCTCGTCATAGATGTTAAGCTTTGTTTTCTCTTCACTAGCGAAAACGACAGAATCTAACAAAGATACAGATTTCTGATGGAAACTAGGAGACTTGTTTACCTTGTTATTGACGCTAAACATTACACTAAGATGGGATACTATTAACAAAGTAAACCTCCTCAAACATGCGTATATGTTTGAATTAACAATTGCGTTTTTGCTGTCGAAGAAGAGCATCTGTATTGGTCTCCCCAGACTGATTTGGTAGTGCTTCCATGTCGCGTTGTAGCGGAATCGATTGTGAATGTCCTGTCTACAAAGTTTTATCAGTCAAGGCACGGGTGACGAAACGCAATGTTTAAAAAAAAAACTAATATCAAACGCAATGTTACTCTTAATGCTCACATTTTGTCTTAAGAGGTGAAGGTATTTGTGATGTTTTTTGCTCAAAAGCTCAAAAGTTTTAAGATTTTTTTGCATTGAGAGAGAGAGAGAGAGAGAGAGAGAGAGGGAAGGGTGGGGGGGGGGTGTTTGCTGCTTAAACTTGGCCATTTTAAAAAAAAAACAATGGCATAAATCTACTACGTTTTTTTTTACGAATGATAAAAACATGATATCGTGAGTCTTTACTGATCACTAGCAATTGTTTTTATTGTTTAATTCATTCATTATAAACGTCAAATGCCATAATATATCAGCACAATTTCATTCAGTTTTGTGTTTCAATACTTAACTTTTGTTAGTGTACCTGTAATCTTTATTTTGTATATTTGGATGAAGTTGATTTAGTGGTGGTACCCTATAAATAACTTGTACTGTATAGCTGTGGGTTATATATTAAATAACTTACACATGCATAGACAAGAAAAAGTGAACAAACTCATTACAGAGATAAAGTGGGTATATCCCACCACGCCATTGAAGGAGGGGTTACTAATAAAGCAATAAGTTCATCTAGTGTAATCATATATTTGCAATTTCAAAACAAAATAGAAGATACTTACATATGAAGTTATATAAGGGCGGACCGCGAAACCGATTACAAGGCCAAGCAAACAGCAAGAAACTCCAACAGCCAATGCCCAAGCCCAAGCTGTTACTCCAAATGCTGTAAACATTTTTAAAAGTCATACGAAGAACCAGTTATTGTCCTTGTCGGAATTACGAAGCTTAACTAATTATGTACTTATGTAAATACGAACTTGATACCATCTTATTAGTGAGGTTTTCCGAACACGAGGATAACCAACCATATTAAATTGAAGTCCCTAACAAACCAGATCTCCAACCCCACCCCTCAAATATGAAATCAGAAACAATTAACCAACGTACCTCGTTTAATTACGACCTACAAAATGCCTACCAAGTAGTGCTAACTGCTAATTATCATAATTTCAGAACTTTCCCCAGTCCTAAGAGGAAAATGACTTGAGCTTTTCATGTTACTTTGTTCTGTCTGGGAAACTTTTTTTAATTACTTCTTTTCCTTTTCTTGTTCCTGTGAAAATTTTGTCGTAGTAATACAAAATGGGTATAAAAATAACCTGATTGAGATCCTTTGGCACAATCTTGTGGCTTGAGATTAATCTGACGAATCAACTTGTGACCATGATCACAAATCATCAAAGCACATTTATCAGGAATAAAAGCCAGCTCAAAATCAGAAGAAAACGTGGCATTCTTTCCAGGCCCATCTGCGTGGCCTGGAATTGTTGAATAACCCCCTGCGATCGTACTCACACCTATCAAAAAATAATGCTTACTAAATCACAAATTGTGGGTTTAACCAATTACTTCATATATCAACTCAACGAAATAACGGGCTTAGCTAGTCCCACTACATATCCGGGAAAATAATTGTAAGAGGGAAGATGAGGGTAGCCTAAAAAGACTATACGTCCCTGTATCACAACATAATGGGTAACAAAGATACTGTTATAGTGAGTAGCATTTTTCCAGTTGACAAATAGTACTTAGGGCTTTTTTGGTTGTAACATAAGCCTAGATCTTTTAAAGTTGAGAAAATGTAGGGTCCATCCAGCTTAAAGCTTTAGCTTTTCAGGCCAAACAAAAAAGAACTCAGACGTAAAGAGGATCTACCAAATATAGTCCAGCTCTCAAGCAAAAATAAATAAATAAATAACTTAGATTAAAACAGCAACTAGACAAAGCTTTAATGTAATTGGACACGTTCGTAAAATATGATAATACCAGACTTGCTAATCTTTCTTATGGCAAGATTGCCTCTATCGGCAACATAAACATTTCCGCTGACATCAACTGCAAAGCTTCTTGGCTTTTCAAATTTGGCAGACGCTACGTCACCATCCAAATAGCCAGCACCTTTTCCAGCTAAGTGCTTAATACCATTATCTGCAACACAGCATAAGCATAAGTATTTTATATGTTGATAAACACAGCCAAAACTGTTCGATAATGCTGTATTTACTTGTAGCACCAGTCTATTAAATAAACAGCATTTTTTCAAGTATATGTAATAGTAAAAAAATGCAAATCACCTTTACTTATCCGTCTTACGTAAGAAAAAAACAATGTCCCCCTTACACCGCCATCCTTAATGCTATTATTTTCTTATTATTATATCAAATCGCGATTTAAAGACATTACAGGAGTGAGTTGTTTTGGACAATTCTGCATTCGTTCTCGTAAGGTTGGATAACCTCCATAACTCAAGTTGCCATGTTAGTTAATCAGTTTTTTTTTTCTAATTACAAGTAATGCTGTGAATACACATGTTTGTGTATACGACAATTAAATTTATGAAAATTTGTATATTTTTTAGTCAACCTTAACGGGCTCACCAGGAATATAAATCCTCGTGAAAGTACTTCAGAATCTCAGAAACGTGGATGACATATCATCCACCTATACACACAAGTAGGTATTCAGAATTTTCCTGTTACTGTAAAATGAGCAGATCATCTCCATAGTTGTTCATCCTAGTATAGTATTTCTCGATTTTTAGATTTGTAGTCCTGGGCAGGACCCTTTATTCTCTCTCTATAGAAACAGTTCTAACCTACTTAAAAAAAAGGTAATATTTGATTTTTCTACTCTCTGAGTTATCTATCTCAAAGGCTGAAAACCCAGTATTACTCGCCAGCACTTCTATTTTACACCAAATAACTTATCTTTCCTAGAAAGACAAAGTTAGCTTTGGAAAAACGATGTTTAAAGTAGCTAAAGACAGGATTATTTCTCATTTCAATACCTCGTCCTCGTGAAGTAAGGCTTTCGATACAAGTTATAGAGGAGAGAAGGATATGAAAACAGGCAGAGGTCCATCTAAAGGGTTATTCACTTATTTGTGAACACTAATAAATGATGTTGTTTGCATCCTTTCGAGAGGCGAGTTCAAACATCGAATCTGACGAGCCCTTAAAGTGCAATTACATTTTGAGTTTGCATTACCTAACCGAACAGGAATACAAATGCTGATTATAATATCATTTAATATGCTTTATCAGAAGGATTTTGATCCGCCTTAAACTAAAAGGAAAAACTGGAATTATACTCCTTCCCCACCATAACTTTATCCATTGCTACCCTCTCTCTTTCCCAGATCTCATCTTTATCCTGTTCCAAAACCAAAACTGCTGATGCTGAAGTTCACCAGTTCAATGTGTGCAATGGTATTCATCATGTTATTTATTAATTAAATATTCAACTTCAATCAGAAAGTTATATTATAATATTCAGAAAAATTAACAGATATATCAGCCTTCCCAAATCAAATCAAATCACAAACTCAACCCCCCTCCCCCCAAGAAAATTTTTCTCCAATGCAAAATGTAATCAGATGAATTGGTTAAGAAGTTTTCTAGAAGAAATGGATCTATTCACGAACGTTATCCAATACGAATCGACTTCACAAATGGTAGTCTGACTACCAATCGGTAGAGTTCCATTTTATAACTATGCAAAACAATCATTCCAACCATTTTGGGGGTTGGGAAATGAGAAGAAAAATCAGCATCTTTGTCTTCCTATTGTTAATGGGCAAGGACTCACAATCCAGGATGACAAACAAACAAGGCCATCAAGTAATCCTTTTTCTACTTAACCGGTTTTGCCCTTAGACTATACAACCAGTTTTACTATGCCAGAAACAAGGAACAAAATTTATAATTAACACTGTACCGACAAATCTTCTTTAGCAGTTAGTGTTATTGTTTTCCCATATTCTACAAAAGAGGGCAATGGTACTTACGCCAAAATCCCAAAACAATATTTACAAATTAAACAGTAAATTTAAAACTTTTATAATCTTTTTTACCATAAACACCCAATCAGTAATACTAAAAAGTACAATTTCCTACCTGAATCAGAAAAGTACACAATATTATACTCATAACACCCAACCAACCGAGACCCAGTGTACAATAATTAGAATAGCAAAGCCCAAAAAACACTTATAACAAATTTAGCACTCTTATAATTTTTTTCTACCATAAACACCCAACAGCAAAAGCCAAAAACACTATTTTTAATGTAAATCCAATAGTAAATGTGAAAAAACAACCTTTGGAGAGTGAGAGGGTGTGAAAGGAGCTATCGGAGGAATTGTGTAACGAGTCCGGACAGGGGACAAAGGAGAGAAAAGGAGAGGGGTGAGGGAAGATTAACGAAGATATTAGAAAGGGGCCACTCTATGGACTATTTAGAAAGCGAGGGGATTAAGTGCAAGAAGTGGAACCTCAAGGATGACTCTGCAATTTAGTTAAACTTAGAAGTAGTATAAATAGTCTTCTCATTACCTGAGTAGGATATGAAGAGAATGAACCTTATTTCCTTTTCTTAAGTTATGTATTTCCTTTAAATTTCGTTCTTTAAATTCTGCATTTCGATTACCAGTATTTAGATATTGTACTTTTAATCTTTGAGTTGATATATATACAGAAAACATTCCCAAAAAAACAGAAAGATCGTCGAAGTTTAGAGGGAGGAGATAGTGATGGTTGAGTTTCACTTTATTCCGTCTAAAACCGTACTCACTGTGTCCTTCTTCATAAACTACCACCTTCCCACTTACTCCTTAAATAATATTAACTCCTCACAGTAATACTAAAAAGTAGTCATTTTCCTACCATAAACACTCAATCAGTAATACTAAAAAGTAGACATTTTCCTACCCCAATCAGAAAACTACACAATTTTATAGTCATAACACGCGATCAATAATAATTAAATTAGCAAAACCCAAAAACAGTTTTTATGTAAATTTAACAGTAAATGGAAAATTATATTCATAATCACCCAATTAGTAATATTATACTCATAACACGCGACCAACCGAGACCCAGTAAATGTAAATTTATCGATTCATTTTTTTTATTATAAAGACACAATCAGTAATACTAAAAAGTATAGTTTTCTACTTCAACAAGAAAACTACACAATATTATACTCATAACGCGCGACCAAACGAGACTCAGTGTACAATAATTAGAATAGCAAAACCCAAAAACTCTTTTAACAAATTTAACACTTTAATCATTGTCTTTACCTCAATCAGAAAACTACACAATAATAAACGCATAACGCGCGACCAAACAAGACCCACTGTACAATAACTAGAATAACAAAACCCAAAAACACTTTTAACGAATTTAACAGTAAATTTAACACTTTAATGATTTTTCTACCTCAATCAGAAAAGTACACTTTTATCTTGCTTAAAATATGAGATTATAATTGTAAATTTGATATGATTTGACTACCAAAAAGAGATATTTCAAAAAAGAGAAAATTTACTAAAAAATGAAAGTAGACTTATTTTGGGACGTCCCAAAATGGAAAGAAAGACACTCATTAAAGGACGGAGGGAGTACTAAAAAGTACACTTTTCTACCTCAATCGGAAAAGTAGACAATATTAGACTCATAACACGTGACCAAACAAGAACAAAAGTAAAAAAAATAAAACCCAAAAATACTCTGCACAAATTAAAGACTAAATGTGAAATAGAATAACATATATTTTGTTATGTAAATTTAAGACAAAATAAATAAAAAATGAAAACCTATAGAGAGTGAGAGGGTGTGAAAGGAGCTATGGGAGGAATCGAGGAGTAGGAGGAGATCGTTATCGGAGGAGAGAGGTTGTAGAGAGTGAGGGTTGATTTCAACTTTGTTCCCATCCAAAAATGTGCTCACTGTGTATCCTTCTTCATATACAACCCCACTTATTACACCTTTAAATAAATAAAAGAAGTAAATAAATAAATACTACTAATAGTGTGTAAATATAAATAAATAGAGTGGTAAGTAAAGTAATAAATAGTAAAGTTACCGGCGGAGGTGAGGAGGAAGAGAGAGATGGTGCAGAGGAGGAGGAGTAGTAGTAGGAAACCCATCATTTTACTCTATTCTTTATTCGCCAACATCAACCCCCAACCCCCACTCCACACCCAATTATTTGTTTCTTTTTAATAGGAAATAAATAAAAAGGTGGTGTTTTACTCTTTCTTTCATCAACTTGCTACCTATAATTTTCAACTATTATCATTTTGGCTTCCAACTCATTAGTTTTCGTCCAAGGGCTCCCTATCATAAATCCATAAAATTCCACTCAATCTCTATCACCTTATCTAGTGTCTTTTTATGGTTGGTTTTTAGTGTCTTTTTTACTGTTGCTTTTTAGTGCCTTTTTACCGTTGGTTTTTAGTGCCTTTTTTACGCGTTGTTATTATTGATAAGTGTGCTCGTTGGAAAGAGCAAAAGAGTCTCTTAACTTAGTGGATAGGTTCATGTATATTATCATAGGTGCATAATTTGTTTAGTTCTATGTATAGTCTCTTAGAATGTAGTGTTAATTTATTGTTTCGCTTTCTCCCATGTATCTACTCTTGTATAAATAGGCCTTCTTGGTGAGAAGAATAATACACAATCATATTTTCTATATCTCTTTATTTACATGGTATCAGAGCAGGAACGTCCTTCCTCTCTCTATCTTTCTTAAAATACTTCCGCTTCTCTAAAATAATATCATCTGATGGCTGGCGATGATGAATCCGTTGATAACTCTAGTCAATCTAATGGGTCCAATCCCCTCTTCCTTCACCACTCGGATAATCCTGGGTTGGTTCTCGTTTCCAAGCCCCTCACGGGCGATAATTATTCTTCCTGGCAAAGGTCTATGTCAAAGGCCCTTAATGCCAAGAACAAACTTGGTTTTGTTGATGGCACCATTGTTGCTCCGTCTCTTACTGATAATCCTGATGAGTTTGCATCATGGTCTCGATGCAATGATATGGTTCATTCCTGGATCGTCAATTCCATCTCCAATAATTTATCTGATAGTGTTATGTTCTATTCGACGGCTCGTGAAGTTTGGGAGGACTTACGAGAACGTTTTTCTCAAAGTAATGCTCCCCGGATATATGAGATCCAACGAGATATCTCTTGCTTTAGACAGGATCAACTTTTCTGTGGCCGCTTATTATACTAAGCTTAAAAGTTTGTGGGATGAGCTTTCTACCTACGACGAAGCTTGTCAGTGTGGCGTTAAGCTTGAGCAGCAACGTCTTATGCAGTTTCTTATGGGTCTTAACGAATCTTTTAGCAATGTTCGCTGGCAAGTTCTTCTCATGAGTCCCTTGCCTTCCACCCGACAAGCTTATCATTCAATTTCCTCACATGAAAAACAAAGAAGTCTTGCGGTGTCCGCCTCTCGAAGTGCCGAAAATTCAACTGCCATGGTTGTGCGTAAAAATAACAACGACCGTGGATATCAAAATAGGGACAAAGATCGTGTTGGCCATGGGCATCCCCGCTTTGGATCTGCTTGGGTGCGACCACACTGTACGCATTGTAACACTCCTGGTCATTATATCGAGACCTGCTACAAGTTGCATGGACTTCCTCCTAGTCATCCCCAGAATCGCCGCAATCAGTCCAGACCTATCGGGGGAGTCAAAAATGTCAGTGTCTCTTCGGTAATTAAAGAAGGTGAGATCCAAGGAAGTTCCAACTCAGGTTTCTCGCATGATCAACTGCAACAACTTCGGGAGCTGTTGAGCAAATCTTCTGCTAGTGGTATGCCTCATGCCAACTCTTCGTCCTCTCCAGGTTCGTTAAATAACAAACGTTGGATTATTGATAGTGGGGCCACCGATCATATGACTTCTTCGACGTATGATTTTTCACATAACGACATGCGTCGTTCGTTACCACCAGTCGTACTACCTAATGGTGGAAAGGCATTGATTGAGTCCACTGGGACCATTTCTTTAAATTCGGAATATTCTCTACATGATGTGCTTTTTGTACCGAATTTTAAAGTGGATTTAATATCTGTTAGTAAACTTACCAAAGATTTGAACTGCTCAATAACCTTCTATTCCTCTTCGTGTGTCTTGCAGGATCTGGCGACCAAAAGGACGATTGGTTCGGGTAGGCAGCGTGATGGTCTATATTACCTAACCGAGCTCAAGTCCATCAATGAATTAGAACCCCATTGTAATGCTTCAGTTTTATCTACCGACTTATGGCATAAACGTATAGGTCATGTGTCTTCTTCCCGTTTAGATTTTATTGCAAAAAATTTTCTGAATATCAATGTTATTCCAAACAAAATTTGTCATATTTGTCCACTAGCTAAACAAACTCATCTCCCTTTTCCTTCTAGTACAATATCGACTTCTAAATTTTTTGAAATGATTCATTGTGATATTTGGGGTCCGTATAAAGTCCCTTCTCTATCAGGCGCACATTATTTTCTTACTCTTGTCGATGACTTTTCTCGATTTACTTGGATCTTCTTAATGAAACATAAAAGTGAAACTCAACAATTACTAAGACAATTTTTATCTTACGCCCAAACTCAATTTTCATTCACTGTTAAAACTATTCAAAGTGATAATGGTTCTGAATTTGTCTCTCTCATTAACTTCTTTCAAGATAATGGAATAGTTTTTCAAACTTCATGTGTCGACACTCCCCAACAAAATGGAGTCGTCGAGCGTAAACATAGACATATTCTAGAGGTTGCCTGAGCTTTAAAAATTCAAGCCAACCTTCCCAAGAAATTTTGGGGGGATTGTTGCCTACATGCAGTTCATTTAATTAATCATACGCCTACTTCTCTATTATCCCATAAAACTCCTTTTGAGCTTCTTTATTCCAAACCGCCCATTTACTCGCATCTTAGAATTTTTGGCTGTCTAGCCTTCGCAAAAAATAACCGAATTACAAATAAGTTCGATCCTTGGGCAACTCGTTGTGTTTTCATAGGGTATCCATTCGGTCAAAAGGCCTACAAATTATATGATCTCGAAAATCATAAAGTTTTCACCAATCGAGATGTCGTGTTCCATGAAAATGAATTCCCATTTATTGATCAAAATGATGATTCAGATAACTCAAACTTGTGTAGACCAATCTTTATCAATGCACCCGATAACTTCGAAAATGATCGACTCACCCCAGACAAAAATCCAATCAACAACGAAAATACCGTCGAAAATCCAACCGACAACGGAAATCCTATAGAAATCCCCATCGTCAACGAAAATCCTATCGAAAATCTTACCTCTACTTCCGAGCACACCAACGCAGAAAATCCAATCGATAACCCACCATCTACTCTAGAACCAATTCAATAGCCCACACGCCGATCTTCTCGACCATCTATCCCATCCACTATACTTTGCGATTATTCTTGGACCCCTATCACGCAGCCGTCTTCAAACCTATCGTCCAATACGTCTCCAGGTCCTCGAAAAGGTACCAGATATCCATTGTCTAATTATGTTTCTTATCATCGCTTGTCGCCATCACACCGTTCCTTTTTAGCACAAATATCAGGAACTCGGGAACCACAAACTTATGATGAGGCCGTTGTTCATCTCGAATGGCGCCGAGCGATGGATTCTGAATTGAAATCTTTGGATGAGAATAAAACTTGGTCTCTAGCTCCCTTGCCGATTGGAAAGACACCCATCGGGTGTTGTGGGGTATATAAGATTAAATATCGATCAGATGGCTCTATTGAACGCTATAAAGCTCGGTTGGTGGCTAAGGGTTTTACTCAATTAGAAGGCGTTGATTATGAAGAAACTTTCTCACCCACGGCCAAAATTGTTTCGATTCGATGCTTGTTGGCTCTTGCTTCTGCCAATAAATGGACCCTACATTAGCTCGATGTAAATAATGCCTTCCTTCACGGTGATCTCGACGAGGAAATTTATATGTCCCCTCCTCCTGGTTTTCATGGACAGGGGGAGAATTTAGTATGTCGCCTTCACAAATCTCTTTATGGTCTAAAGCAAGCTTCTCGACAATGGTTCTCAAAATTCTCTCTCGCTGTCTGTTCAGTTGGCTACGTCCAATCAAAGGCTGACTATTCCTTGTTTACGCGCAAACAAGGAAACTCTTTTACCGCGCTCTTGATATATGTTGACGATATTATTATCACCGGAAATGATTTAGATAGCATCAAATCTCTGAAGGACTTTCTTCAAAGACAGTTTCGAATTAAAGACCTTGGAGATTTAAAGTATTTTCTTGGGATCGAAGTATCGCGTTCTGATGAAGGCATAGCTGTTTCTCAACGAAAGTATGCAATTGAAATCATTAGTGATGTTGGCTTATCTGGTGCTGATCCAGTCGATCATCCTATGGAAGTTGGTCTAAAACTTTCCGATAAGGGTGAATTATTAAAAGATCCCGCTCGATATCATAGATTAATTGACCGCCTCATCTATTTGACTATCTCGAGACCAGATATCACCTACCATGTGCATGTTCTAAGTAGATTCATGCATGAACCTCGTATACCGCACATGGATGCTGCCCTCCGTATCATCCGTTACCTAAAAGGAGCCCCTGTCAAAGGCTTATTTTTTTCTTCCTCCACAAATTTTAGTTTGCGAGCTTATTGCGACTCCGATTGGGCTGGTTGTCCAATGACCCGAAGGTCCACAGCTGGATATTGTGTCTTTCTTGGAGATTCTTTAATATCTTGGCGATCGAAAATGCAGAAAACCGTCTCCCTCTCTTCAGCTGAAGCCGAATATAGAGCGATGACTGGTGTTTGTTGTGAGTTAACTTGGTTGCGTTCTCTCTTGAACGATCTCGACATTTGTCATCCGCAAGCAGCTGTTCTTTACTGCGACAACAAGGCCGCCCTACATATAGCTGCGAATCCCGTCTTTCACGAACGTACTCGTCATATCGAAATGTATTGTCATTTTATTAGGGATAAGATATTGGACGGATCCGTTTCTACCCATCATGTCAATTCGTCTTCTCAACTTGCCGACGTATTTACGAAGGCTTTGGGAAAGGATACTTTCACTTCGCTACTTTCCAAGTTGGGAGTTTGAGACATTCACTCTCCAACTTTAGGGGGAGTGTTGAGAAGTGTGCTCATTTGGAAGAGCAAAAGAGTCTCTTAACTTAGTGGATAGGTTCATGTACATTATCATAGGTGCATAATTTGTTTAGTTCTATGTATAGTCTCTTAGAATGTAGTGTTAATTTATTGTTTCGCTTTCTCCCATGTATCTACTCTTGTATAAATAGGCCTTCTTGGTAAGAAGAATAATACACAATCATATTTTCTATATCTCTTTCTTTACAGTTATTAATAATATTTACCAATTTGGGTTCTAACCGGTCAGTTTTCGTCGAGTTACGGGCTCGACATCATAAAAAAAAGTATCTAGTGCATTTTTACGGTTGATTTTTACCAATTTTTAAGGGGTTACCAATTTGGGCTCTAATCTATCAATTTTCGTCCAATTAAGGGTTTAACAACAAAGTTTGACGAAGTTACACTCACTGTATCTCACGTTGGAGATATGTTTTTTATGGATGTTGACGCAATTATACTCACTATGTGATATGCAACTAAACATGACTATAATTTCGTTATTTTGTTACATGATACTAAATTGATAGGTTGAGAACCAAATTTGTAAAAATTTAAAGGTTGACGTCTAAAATGGTTAATTCCAATGGTACAAGGTACAAACAGTTTTTTACCTTTTTTTTAATAGGACGCGGTAGTATTCGCAAAGTTGGACATGCTACAAATCACAAAGTGACTTGGCATAAAGTTGATGTGAGTAAAATTTAATTATTTATAGGTCTTTTTAAGTAGAATTCAAGTTTTTGAGATTAAAATTTTATTTTTCTTAGTTATTGGCTCAATTATATGATCGATTATTTTTTTTTGTTTTTATAGATCAGAGGAAATTAGATGGTGGATTGAAATCATGTATAGTCATCGTAGGATATGCACATAGATGGGTCGATGTAGTGTGTTCATCTTGTTCATATATTGTTTAACAGTTTCATTTACTTACTTTTATTTTCTTGACCGGGTTTATGTTGCAATTTTACATTTGATCAAATGATTTCTTTTGTAGGATTGTTATTTAAAGATTGAATCCTGTTTTATTAGATTTAATTTGTTGATTGATTGAGTCTATTTTGTATCTCTTTTCGGTTGAATTATACGTAATTATTTACTTTAGTTTTTTGTAAAAATTTAAAGTGATGGAAAGTCTAAGGCCGACATATTGATACATTTTGGGTTAGTAAAATTTTATCCAAGATATATCGAAACCATGTGGTTCACTATTACAACTTACTTATAGTACAGACGTATAGAAAAAAATGACAAAAGGTGCTTTTAAGAAATTGAATTTGAGACGGCTCCAAAACTAACATCTTATTGAGACGGTAGTAAACCGTCTTCAAAGATTCATTTGAGACGGTTCTAATACTATTGTCTTAACTTTTTCGAGACGGTAGAAAACTGTCTGAAAAGATTATTTGAGACGGTTCTAACACTACCATCTCATCCTTTTTGAGACGATTGTAAAAACGTCTTAAAAGACACATTTGTGAAGTTCTAACACAACCTTTCTCAAAAGTTATTTAGTGACGGTTGTAAACCTTTTACTATGCACATCCTAGAGACGGTAGGTTGAACGGTCTCAAAAGTCTTTAGAGACGGTTTGTTCACTTTTTAAAACGGTTTACTACCATCTCGATTGTTGATATTTGACGCATGCGTATTGTGTTAAGGAAATTTTTAAAGATGATCCTAAATATAGCGTGTCATCCATTATTCATGGTTTGATACGTGAGTATGGGTTTAATGTTTCTTATAATATAGCGTAGGATGATGTTAAGGAGTGTAGATATTGAAAACTTGATTTTTGTAATCATACGCAGTAATCACGTGCCAACCCGATATATCAAAATGTCTAATGCTCGTTTTTAAAAAAATAAATAATAAAACATAATATTTTTTAAACTAAATTAAGAAAAAAAGTTTTAATTAACGAAAACATAATTAATGTAAAATTGTGATATTTATAATTTGCTCAAAACACACTTACCTTTCTCTCAACTCTCTCACACCTATGACTATGTACCCGTCACTTGCTGACACAGTGACACCATCAGCGACAGACGATGGCGACGGTCGTTGCGATCGTATCTTTCCTCTGCCATCAACGACGGTGACAGTCCGATTTCCGTCTCTCCTCATCTCTCTCTATATATAAATATCTCTATATCTATAAATATGTATCTGTATATTTATATTTATATACATATGTATGTAAATATCATATGTAATTGTGTATTTTAGACCTCCGGCCACCTAACCTCTACGTCATCATCACCGTTTTTCTCATCTCCGACCACCTCGCCGGAAGAAATTGAATGATTTTTCTTTTCTGATAAAATTGAATTTTTTATGGTATTCATTCGTCAAATTTGTGATGATGTCCTGTTTACTAATTGAATTCAAAAAATTGTTTTAGTGTTGGCTATGAGTCATTATCAGGTCCACGGACAATGAACATGACCGCCATTGTTGCTTGTTTGAGATTTTTTACTTTTAACAAAATGACCCAATAATTATAGATTTTTACCAGTTTTCACCCAACAGTTTGAAATAAATTCAGTAGCGTTATGCACTTTCCTATTTTTTTCGAGTTTATACCTTTTTTTTTTTTTTTATGTTCATACCTTCTTTTTTTTTTTTTTTAGCTCGTATCCTTTTTTTTCGACTTGATACCCTCATTTTTTTCAACTTCATACTCCAATTTTTTTCGACTTTATACACCATTTTTTCATGTTCATACCCCGTTTTTTTAGTTCATACCCTCTTTTTCCGATTTCATATTGTTTTTTTGGACTTCAAGCCCCAAGTTTTTTCTACTTCGTACCTCATTTTTCTCATGTTCATACCATGTTTTATTTGAGTTCATACCATTTTTTTTCCGATCTCATAGCATTTTTTTCACTTCATATCCCAATTTTTTTCGAGTTTATAACTCGTTTTTCCATTTCATGTTCATATCTTTTTTACGAGTTCATACTTTTTTTTTCTACTTCGTAGCCTAATTTTTTTTCGAGTTCATACCTCGTTTGTTTCACATTCATATCCCGTTGTTTTTAGTTCATACTCTCTTTTTCCGATTTCATAACTTTTTTTTTTCCGACTTCATACCCCATTTTTTTTCGAATTCATAGCTCGTTTTTTCATTTCATGTTCATAGCCTTTTTTTTCGACTTCATACTCCAAATTTTTTCGACTTCATATCCCGTTTTTTCATGTTCATACGTTTTTTTCGATTTCATATCATTTTTTTTCGACTTCATACCCCAATTTTTTTACTTCATATCTCAAATTTTTCCGACTTTATACCCCGTTTTTTTTCATGTTCATAGTCCGTTTTTTTTGAGTTCATTATACCCATTTTTTTCAATTTCATATCTTTTATTTAGACTTCATACCCCTAATTTTTTCGATTCCATACATACCTTTTTTTTCCCAAGTTTATAGAAATTTTTTTCCGACTTCATACCTCAATTTGTTACGATTTTATACCTTTTTTTTTTCCGAGTTCATACTCTCTTTTTCGATTTGATACCCTCTTTTTTTTATTAAATATATATGTTTTTGATAATGTAATTTTGAATGTATGTTTTTTTTAATATATTAGTAGAATGGTCTTTCCTTTTTTTTTTCTCGATAAATACAAATCAAAATAAAAATTAAATTAAATTGTAACTTACAAGTTTCAAACACATGATTTCTTATGTTGAATACCAAGCTATTTGTCCATTTGAGCTATTGCAATATATTGTAAACAAAGTGATTTTTAATATTTTTATTTTAACTATCAAGTATATTAAAAATATACTCGGATGTTGTATGTAATTTTTTCCCTAATCAATTACCAAGGCACGCACAAGTGTTACTCCACTTACATCACATCTGGACACACGTAAGAAACATGTTCCATGATTAAATTGAAGTCTTTGCAAATGATAAACAGTAATGAAAGTTATCTCATACCAATCGACTTCTGACGACAAAAGAAAATGGAAGATATACCTGCTTACTTAAAATTACTAACAGAAGTGTTAAAAGTTGTTGAAAGCTCCCGTTTAAAATTAATCGTAAGAGTTTTTAAAGTTTAAATAATCATCAAAATACAGACATTTTGAAGCATGTTGCTTAATTTGACAAAAGTAAATAAAGAAAGTGAAATGTTTTTGTTAACACATTTCTTTATCCAAAAACTCTACCCGCTTAAATGACATGCACACATATCATATAGAGTGACTAATCAACCTAAACTCTTAATATACATGTATATATATTAGTAATACTAGATTTAACAAATTTTTTTATTTTTAATTAATATTTAAATTTATTGTAGGCTCATGTTCTAATATATTTTTATTTAAGTTTTTAATATGTTGTATTTTTAGATTTAACATTTTTTCTTATTTTTAATTAATATTTAAATTTAGGGTAAGCTCAATTAGGGTTCTAGTATATTTTTATTTGAGTTTTTAGTAGGTTGGTTTTTATTATGTCGGATATTTATATTTGGTTTTATCAAATTATAAATTGTATTTTATTTATATTTGGAGGGATAAATATGTATTTTATTTGCCTATGAAGTGTGTGAGTTATGTGAAAGTTGTGTGTATAACATTATTCGGTTAGTAATGTTAGAAAAAAAATAACAACAAATATTTTTAAAAGATTGAGTTGCTTGAAATGTTATTAAAAAACGAAAATTAAATAAATAAGGAAAAATTTGGTCACTAATTAAATATTGTTGTAATAATCGTCCATTTTTCTCTTTTATTATTTTAATTTCTTTTAAATTCATCTCAATAGATTGATATTTTGGGTTGATTTTAAAGATTGCAATAACATCACTCATAAATAAAAGGTAGTAACATATGACACGCGTAAATTAATACGAACCCAACCACCGTCTAGCTTGGTATTACATGTTTCAATAATTTTGCATTTTCCAAAAATTAAAAAGAAACGAGAAGTCTTAGAAAAAGTAATTAATGAATGAAATGTACTGGTCCTATATCATGTCATACTATTAATATAACTCAATCTAATAATTCTGAAATGGTTAAATTTTGTCTAAACTTTTCAAAAATACTCTCACTCTAATATTATAATTACTATTAAATACCATCATTCAATTCAAATACATAAATAACTTAAAAAAATATTATTTTTTACACATATTTATATTTCAAACAAAATTGTCATGTGCATTTTTTATAAGAATAAAACATTATATTACTTTTTATATACGATTGTTAATTAATTATATTTAGTCATTCGATATTTAAATTTTAAAAAAAAATATTAACTTTATTTATCGGAATTATATCTATTTCATTATTTATCGCACATATAACACGTGAGCAACTATTCCTGATGGCCTTTATAAATGAATTCAATCAAGCTTAGTTATATGGTGATAAATGAATTCAATAAGTTTAGTTACATCCTGGTCACCATAGTTAAATATATACTTCATTCGTTTATGGTCCATAAATAATTTTATATTATTTTATTTTGGTAAGTCATCAAATAATTGTCCGTTTTATTAAAATAGTAAGTTAATTTATAAGTGATTACCTTTTTATCCCTTAACTTAACAATAAAAAATTATTAAAATTAACTTTTTTTCCCATGATTTGACATAAAGTAGAGATATTTTGATGGATGTGACACCCCGTTTTCTCTTTTAACATTTATACAAAATCAAAGCCAACAATAATTAATAATCAAGAGAGGGAGAAAGTATTATTTTTGGTTCACACAATTTAGTTTACCACAGTAATGGCTTCAAGAATTGAAGAAGCGGGGATTTAGTCTCCATCTCTATCTTTGAGGAAAAACCATTACACATAATGTTAAGTCTTTAAGATGATGTCAATTGACACGTGTGATTATGTCTTGGTATTGTCTCAACGGCCGTAACATAATACGGAATTAGCAAGAATTATGACTAGTGATGGCAGAATTTCGGGTTTTGACCCGATCCGATCCGACCCGATAAGGGTCGGATAAAAGTGTAGGATTATTTGGGTTGGGTTAAATTGGGTTACTTTGCACTTTTATGCAACTTTGTGTAAGTTAGAAATAAGTTCATATTCCCGGTACCATTTTTTAATTATTTATTTTATTTAACAAAACGCCATACACATATTTCATAAAAAATGGAAAAAAAACACATAAAATTATAAAAAATGCAAAAAATCACAAAAAATAAAAAAAAATAAAAAAAAATAAAAAAAATTATAAAAAATGAAAAAATCACAAATAATCACAAAATTTTAAAAAAATAAAAAAAAATTATAACAAATGAAAAAAATCACAAAAAATCACAAAAAATGAAAAAAAAACTATTTTTTTTGGGTTTGTAGAAAGATAAAATATATATTATATTTTGTTTTGTATGACAATTTAGTAAATAAACTAAATAATTAAAAAGTGATATATATGAGGAATGTGAACTTATCAAGATATCTATGAGTAATATAAGTTGTTATGAGTTGCTTAGAGAGAATTACCACGTAATAAAACGCAACTCAACACGCACACATGGCAGATCCTCTCTCTCTAACATATTCACAAATACATACATAGATACACACATAGATACACTGTATAAAATAGTGATGAAAAGATGATAGAAACCTAATTATCAACGATAAAATATTAAAAGAGACTCATTCACCAAATTAATTAGTCAATCTCTCTTGTGTACTAACTTTCTCTCTCTCTATATATAAATATATATATATATATATATATATATATATATATATATATATATATATATATATATCCTTATTTTATTTTAGCTTATTATTTTCTTTTTTTTGTCAGTTTTTTTTCTTTTATTTTTTTGGGTATTGTTGTAAAGAATAATTTAAATTATTATAAATTTTTACCAGGTAAATATGAAAAATTTGGAAAAAATAAGATTTTTAGGCATTTCTAATTTAATTAAATGATTATTGTTAAATGCTTAATAATGGTTTGCACTTATTTGACTTATCAAAAAAATTCCGGGTCAAACGGGTCGGGTCGGGTATAAACGGGTTGGATCGGGTTATGTGCGGATTGATGTGCGGGTCGGGTCGGGTCGGGTTTCGAGAAACCTGGCCTGCCATCCCTAATTATGACTATTGTTGTTTATGCAATTCGCTTATGTTAATTAATGACGTATATTATACGTTGTTAAAAGGTAATGTTATTTTTCGTTGATTTACAAATCTCTAACCGTAACTTTCTTTTATGCGTTAAGCAAAGAAAACACAACCGATGTGTGCGTTTTCAAATTACATTGTAACAATGAGATTTTTGTCCAAACTGTAAGGACCATTATCCTAATTCACTTGACCCTTTATACTTTGTAGTGTTAATGGAGGAGTAGTATGTAAATTAGAGAAAAAAAGCAAAAGCAAAAGCAAAAGCAAAAGAGAGAGATATACATACTCAAGAATCACCTTGATAAAGGTAGAGTTTTCTTAGTCCTGGGTAAATTAAAATTTACAGAATGATCAATAGAATTTGAAAACTTATCCTTTTTAGGCCACATCCATATCTTGGAAACAGAAAAACTCTCATTTTTACCCCCAATGTTTATCCTCTTTCCCTCAATGTCCCCTAAGTTTCCAACATTCTCACTTTTTCCCCCTTCTTCCGAAATCTTACCCCTTCCACTACCCTTGTTGGTAGTAATTCGCAACTCCGAATTATCCAAAACATACTGAAAATTTCCCATAGAAAAACACCTTCTAGCATCCAAATTACTGCTACTAGCCTCCCCCTCTTTTCCCTCTCCTCCGTTTCGAAACTTTCCTAGCCTTACAGAAAAGACCATAGTTTCCAAATCATGACACAAACCCCCATCTTCCTCAACCAAATCGTCCAAACCGAATACCGGGTTCTCAAACTCTAACCCGGGACACAAAACACCACCTCTACAAAGCGGGCAAGTCGAGTTCGACAAAAGCCACGTGTCGATACAGTATACATGAAACGCATGCGAACATAACGGAATAAGCCTTAACTTATCGAAAGTGGCGAATTCGGACAAACAAACAGCACAATCAAAAGGTTCTTTTGGTCCCGCGACTATCTCAGCGTATCGAAAAATGGGTAGCGATTCGATGAGCGTTTGGTCGAGCCCAGAGTCGTGTAAATTGAAGAGGCTCTGTAGCTGTCTCTCTTGGTTGTAAAACCGGTTAGATATAGCGAGAGAAAGCGAAGATCTTTTTCTCACTAGGAGTCGGATTAGGAGGTGTATGAGACCGGCTACAAAGAAAATCAAGGCTAAAATGATTATAATGATAATGATGATTTGGGTTTGGATTATACTCATTTTATGCTGATTAGTATGCCAAATTTTATTTGAAGTTTTAGTTAAATTTGATAGTATTTTGATGAAAAGAAAGGGATATCATGAGGAGAGAGAATATGGAAACAGGGGAGACTTTGTTTTGTGTTGAGTTTCATTGAGAGCTATTTTAAATAAAACTATGGAAATTATCAAATTATGGTAGATAGATACGTAGGTGGAGTAGAGGTGCTCTCAATGTACTGCATAATTTCTGTTTTTACGCAGAGATCGTAAATTTAATCTACGGTCTGTATCATTTTTTGAAAAATTACACAGTCATTCCCTGCTTTTCAGAATTACACAGTCAGTCCCTGCGCCAAAATTACACAGCAGGTCCCTGAAAAACAGAAACTTACGTTTTTTTTTTAAAAAAAAACATTTTTTATACTACATTCTCTCTCTTTCTCTCAAAAACCCCCAATTTTCAACCCAAAAAATCACCCAAATCAATCAACCACATTAACTATCAAATTTATTAACAAAAAACCCCAAATTATCAACTTATCCATAATTGAAGGTATATATTTTATTCTCTAATTTATTATTTATTTTGTGTAATTTCTATTTGTAAAATAGGAAAAAATATATAAAATATGCAAATCCATAATTCACTTAGCTATATATAATTGTTTGTTGGTTGTTTATATTAATTATAGAAATTTTAATAATTGTTGATATTTGTCCCATTTTTGCATGTTTTTTTATTTTGTTTGGTTAATTTGAATTGTTGATAATGTGTTTGGTTATGATTAAATGTGTTTGGTTATGATTAAAAAATTGAATTATTATTGTTTGGTTTATGATTAAATGTGTGTTTGGTTATGATTAAAAAATTGAATTATTATTGTTTGGTTTATGAAAAAATGTGTGTTTGGTTATGATTAAAAAATTGAATTATTATTGTTTGGTTTATGAAAAAATGTGTGTTTGGTTATGATTAAAAAATTGAATTATTATTGTTTGGTTTATGAAAAAATGATTGTTTGGTTATGATTAAAAAATTGAATTATTATTGTTTGGTTTATGAAAAAATGTGTGTTTGGTTATGATTAAAAAATTGAATTATTATTGTTTGGTTTATGAAAAAATGTGTGTTTGGTTATGATTAAAAAATTGAATTATTATTGTTTGGTTTATGAAAAAATGATTGTTTGGTTATGATTAAAAAATTGAATTATTATTGTTTGGTTTATGATTAAATGTGTGTTTGGTTATGATTAAAAAATTGAATTATTATTGTTTGGTTTATGAAAAAATGTGTGTTTGGTTATGATTAAAAAATTGAATTATTATTGTTTGGTTTATGAAAAAATGATTGTTTGGTTATGATTAAAAAATTGAATTATTATTGTTTGGTTTATGATTAAATGTGTGTTTGGTTATGATTAAAAAATTGAATTATTATTGTTTGGTTTATGAAAAAATGTGTGTTTGGTTATGATTAAAAAATTGAATTATTATTGTTTGGTTTATGAAAAAATGATTGTTTGGTTATCATTGTTTGGTTATCATTAATTGGTTATCATTGAGTTATCATTGTTTGGTTATCATTAATTGGTTATCATTGAGTTATCATTGTTTGGTTATGTTATCATTTTTTGGTTATCATTAATTGAGTTATATTTGGTTATCATAGTTAGGATGGCAGACCCAGGTCCACATATTAAAGGGAGGTTGGGTATTTTACGACAGACTGGTCACATTTCTAATCAGACTTGGGATGCTGGCAGAGAAGCGGGTAGAGGAGATGCCAATAAGATTAGGGTTTATAATTATAGTTGGCAGATACCGACGCCTGAAAGGGTAGTTCAAAATATCATTAGGGCTGGTTTTTACGGTATTTACAGTATAGGTAATTATACCGTATACCGAGGGTTGATTACAGCCTTAGTTGATAGGTGGCGTGATGAGTCGCACACGTTCCATTTTGTCGGGGGAGAGTTGGGGATATCTTTACAGGATGTAGAGATTATGCTTGGTCTGAGGGTGGATGGTCTTGCTGTGACCCGGTCGGAGCGGAATGACACGAAGGCGAGCAGGTTGGCTATGATGGAGAGTTTGTTGGGTGTTAGGCCGGCTGACAATCAAGTCGATCAAAACTGTCTGACAGTTAGACTTGATTGGATGTTACAGACCTTCGGTGAATTACCCCCCAACCCTAGTGAGGAGCGTTTACTATATCAGTCTAGGGCTGCCATGCTATTATTACTGGCTGCACATGTGTTTTCGGATAAGAACAGTGATCAGATTCCACTCTGGCCTCTGCCATTTCTGGAGGATTTTGACACATGTGCTGAGTATAGTTGGGGATCAGCTCTTCTGGCCTGGTTAGAGGCTAATCTATGCAGGGTGGTACGTTGTAAGACAACCGGAGTAAGCGGGGCGGTGATGTTTCTGGATATGTGGGCGATTACCAGACTACTGCCGGTTAGACCGTGTGAAGAGCTGCCGGAAGATGTCGAGCCACCGGAGGGCTTGCCTAGGTTCCCCCTCGGTTACAGGTATGATATTTATTTAGTTTTTGAATTGGATTTGCTTTTTTATATTATTGTGTCATCTATCATTTACTTAGCTGCCGGTTATATTTATTGTTTATCGGTTTTTATTTGTATATTACAGATGGAAGATGTGGAGGCAAACTAACCTTACGCCATATGTCTACGGACATAATGTGGTCCACATACGTGACCAGTTTGACAATATGTCGCCTGAACAGGTAAATTTTAATTTTCGTATTATATGTAACTTACGTATTATATGTTGTATATGTTTGCATTTGTCTTATGTTCGCAGAATTTATTACTCGTCTATTTTTACACCATTGTTTATATATTTTAACTTGATGATTACAGATAGTGTGGCAACCTTACGGGGATCTCAATCAGTATCCGGAATACTGCACGCGGGGCCGTTATATGTGGCATTGTTCTGTGCCTCTCATTTGTAATGAGAAGATTGAGTACCACCCCGCGGACAGGTTCATGAGACAGTTCGGTTTTGTGCAGCGGGTCCCTACATATATTTGGAAACTCAGACATGGTCACGGCAAGGATAGAAGATATGGGATTGGGCAAAAACACGACTGGCCTTTACTAACTGGAGAATTTATAGCCGTGTGGAATGACCGCCACACCCGTCTTATTAACGGCGAATATGGCACGGGGACGTCACCGGATTACATGAAATGGTATAGAGAGCGGACCCGCATCTTCATAAACCCACCTGAACTTGCCTCGCCATCTCACGGTTTCCGGGAGCATACAGGGTTGTTCAGTAAAATGGTAACAACTAATTAAAGTTCATTAATATTTGATTGTTATTTTTCTGTTTGTATATTTCAATACTTATAAAATCGTTTTTGATTGGTTTTTTTTTTCAGAAAGCGGTATTGCGCCGAAATTTCAAATCATTCAAACAGCATAAATTGAAAACGGAAGTGGACTTACTACGAAAGGACTTCGCTGAAATGGGATTGAATCCGTACGGGTCAGCTGATGAACAGTCGGATGGGGAGGATGACGATGACGACGACGACGACGACGATGGTGATGACGACCTACGTTACGACCCAAGAAATTACACTAGGTCAGCAAGTTGTCGGCGTCCCGACGAAAGAGGCAGAGGGGAAGGCGAATCTAGTAGCGGCGGTAGAAGAACCAGTGGAGGTCGACCCCCGACTACAGATCAGGGTCCGGGTCCGAGTTCAAGCGGTCATGGTCGTCGTGCTTCTTTTGCTGGGTCGGACTACGTTCAGGATGATGTCCCGTTCGATCATCATAGACAATCATTTGGGTCGTACGAGCATCATCATAGTCATCAGTCAACCGACAGTTGGAGTCGAGGGTTGACAGTTACATCCCACGAGCGTGCGCCGCATCCAGAATCGCAGCAGCGACAAAATCCGCGTACGGAGCTAAACGAAATCGAAGAGTCTGCTGAGCCGTATCCGATAGATTAACATCGGCGGGAAAGATGCTCCCTATGTCCAACTTTACAACATTTAGTCGTTACAAAAAAAAATAAATGCACTGTTTTTATATTTGATTTATATGTTTAATTTGTCAGTTTTATTCTTAGCTAGGGTTGGAATATTATAAATTCATAGGTTTAATTTTATTTCTATGTTTGATTTGTACGTTATAATTTCGTAAGTTTAATTTGATTCGTATGTTTGATTTGTATGTTTTAGGGTAAAAAATATTCTGTATTTTAATTGATATGACCAATATTGAGTTTTTACAAACCCTAAACCCTAAACCCTAAACCCTAAATTACAAACCCTAAACCCTAAACCTTAAACACTAAACCCTAAATAACAAACCATAAACCCTAAACCCTAATTACAAACCCTAAACCCTAAACCCTAAATTACAAACCCTAACCCCTAAACCCTAAACCCTAAACCCTAAATTACAAACCGTAAACCCTAAACCCTAAAACCTAAATTCTAAACCCTAAACCCTAAACCCTAATTTACAAACCCTAACCCCTAAACCATAAACCCTAAATTACAAACCCTAAACCCTAAACCCTAAACCCTAAAATCTAAACCCTAAACCCTAAATTACAAACCCTGACCCCTAAACCCTAAATTACAAACCCTAAACCCTAAACCCTAAACCCCTAAAAACTAAATATTCTGAAATATACATACAAACCGTACATTTAATGTACGGTTTGTACAGATTTCATACAAACCGTACATTAAATGTACGGTTTGCATGTTTTATGTGCAAACCGTAAAAGTAATGTACGGTTTGCACCCCTGATTTGAGCAGCGACATTTTACGAATGTACTTTTTACACGGAATCACCGTTAATAACGTAAAAAAAAAATAAACTACAAACCGTAAAAGTAATATACGGTTTGTAGTGTAAATTACATTGGATACCATATCTATCAAAATAATTCCGACAACACATTATCACTTTTGAATTATTATGACTTGACAACCCTATCCGAAAATGACTACTCAATGCATTATTAAAGTTTCGAAATGACTACTCCAAAAAAAACACTACAACCCGTAAAAGTAATATACGGTTTGTAGTGTAAATTACATTGGATACCATATCTATCAAAATAATTCCGACAACACCTTATCACTTTTGAATTATTATGATTTGACAACCCTATCCGAAAATGACTACTCAATGCATTATTAAAGTTTCGAAATGACTACACCAAAAATTCACTACAAACCGTAAAAGTAATCTACGGTTTGTAGTGTAAACTTACCCTATAAATATGACTCAATTTTGCCAATTCTAACAAACCATAAAATCAAACACAAACACATTTCGGAAATCTCTAAAAAAATCCTCATTTCTCCCCAATAAAATATACAAACAAACACTTTTCGAAAATGAATTACAACTATGGTTATGACAACAACCAATGGAATAACAACAACAATGCGAATTCACCCAGTGGCTCAAACGATGAGCTAACTGATTATTCGGAGCACTTTGAAGTTGATGAATTGACTTGGGAAACAAGGGATGAAATGCTTGCTGATCTTGCTGATGTGGCTGGAAATTGGGGTTTCATTCTTACGATTCGTAGGTCTGGAGGGGGTGATGGGAGCAGAACACCGTATGTTGATATTGTGTGTGATAAATCGGGGGTTTACGAAAAAAAGAAACCATCTTCCGTAAAATCAGGTACAAAGAAAAAAGACTGTCCATTTTTCATTAAAGGTTACGTAGTTAATGGTGAATGGATGTGTCACGTAGAAAATGGACAACATAACCACCCACCTCCAACTTACCTCCAAGGGCAAGCACGACGTGCTCGTTTAACCCAAGATGAAAAAGAAATTGTTAAAACTTTAAGGCAAAGTAGTTTTAAAGTTGGTGCAATATTAGAGGCCATTAAAAATCGAAATCCTGACAATGTATCAAACACTAAAACGATACATAATTTTTTGGCCGGACTGAAATTTAAAGAACGAGATGGTAGAAACCCGACACAGGAACTTTTTAATTTGTTGGATAGACATCGCTACACATTCTACTATAATATGAACCCATCAACCCATTGCCTTGAGAACTTGTTTTTTGCACACCCCGATTCTATAAGGATGTTCAAAGCTTTTCCTGATGTCTTGTTAATGGATTGTACATATAGGACAAACCGTTTTAATATGTCATTTCTAAAAGTCGTAGGAATGACATCAACGAACCAAACATATTGTTTAGGTTTTGTTTTCATGAGTGACGAGACACAAGAAAGTTATATATGGGCATTGGAAAAATTTAAAGTTACATTGGAGGGGTGTATACTACCTAGGGTGTTTGTAACCGACAGGGAAATGGCCTTATCAAATGCTAATTTATCCGTTGTTTTTCCCGATTCTCATCATATTTTGTGCACTTTTCATATTGCAAAAAATGTTTTGAAAAACTGCCGTAAAAAGATCCCTGACGAGGACTGGCAAACGTTTCTAGATGATTGGGGTTTATTGGTTGATTCTGAGTCGATAGAGGAGTACAATTATAACCGAACTAATTTCAATTCCTCTTATAAATCGTACCCTGCTGTGATTAAGTATGTAGACAAGCTTTTAAATGATTATGCTGAAAAGTTTGTTGCATGCTATACCAACCACACAACACATCTAGGTAACAGAACTAGCAATCGAGCCGAACAACAACATGCTAAGCTGAAAAGATCCCTTTCCACAAATACTGGCACGCTTGAAACTGTTTGGGTAGAGGTGAATAGAATTCTAGAAAAACAGTTTGAGGATATTAAGACGAAGTTGGATAAATGCAAGTCTTATTTTCCACATTCTGAAAAGACGCCTCTATTTATAAATCTTAGGTCGTATATCACACACTATGCATTTGATTTATTATTCCAAGAACACAAAAAATGTAGTGGCCAGGCTGATGAGAATTGTTCTTGCGGTTTTAAATTGTCTCACGGTTTACCTTGTCATCATATTATGAGTGAACATATTTTATTCGGGAAGCCTCTTCCTCTAGAATATATTCATCCATTCTGGAAAAAATTAGACGTAATTGATGATAATGGGAACACCGATGATTATGGGGTAGAGGGTGATCTAGAAGAGTTTAAAAGTGTTTATGCTAGCAAAACGAATGTTGAAAAACGGCGTATGAAAACACAACTCCGAGAGATAACCGTACCAGCCAGAACATCCGTCAGTGACCCCGAAGTGAGAGCAAATAGGGGGAGACCTAGAAAAGGCGACAAATCTAGTAAGAGGGATAAGTCGGGATGGGAGTATGTGGAGGAACAGAGTGCTGGTGCTAGTAGGGACAAGGGCAAAGGCAAGGCCGATGAAACACCGGAGGTAAGGGTAAACCCAACTAGGAGGCCGTGAAACCAGAACCCTAAACCCACCCCCAATAGGCCAACCTTCCTGTACAGTGACCAAATATGGTTCATGTTACATAGTTACACCGAAACGGTTTATGATGTGCGTGGGGATGGTAACTGTGGGTTCCGGGTAGTTGCAAATGCGACGGGTAAACAGCATGGGGAAGATGATTGGTACGCGGTAAGATGTGAATTGTTTCAAGAGCTGCAGCAAATGAAAGGTGTTTATTATGAGCTGTTTGAGAATCTTGACTTTGAAGCTTACCGGTATGATTACATTTTATCAAGTTTAAATTTTTATCATGCTACAAATCCCGCACCTTCTGAGAAATGGATGAGATTTCCGTCGTATGGTTTTTTAATTGCTTCTCATTACAATATGCCAATTGTATTGTTGTCCTTATGGGAAAATCAAAATGGAGAGGTAAACGTGTGAAACTCTACTTTTTTACCTCTTTATACTGGTCCGCCTCAGGGAACGACATATTACATCCCGACTGTAATGGTGTTCGTCAACAGTTGTCACTATGCTCAGGTTATTCCTAAAGAAGGGATCTTCCCAATGTCAGGAATTATAGCACGGTGGGAACAAACACGCACTGAGGCAGCTGCGCCATGGAAGGAACTTTTTCGACCAAATTTCAAATTATATATGGCGCTGGAAAAGCAATCGGGAAAGAAAAAAGCAAATGAAGAACCTATAGACCTAAGTCCATAATCGGTTTTTTATTTTTAATTTTATGTAAATTACTATTTTTTCCAATTTGTTGTAAATTTATATGATGTAAACAAATGTTTAATAAATTTGTTTTATGAAATTTAGTTCTATGAAATTTTGTTTAATTTTGTTGTAAATTTTGTTGTAAATTTTGTTTAATAAATTTGTTTTATGAAATTTATAAGTTGATATTCATGTTTGCATATTGCGTTATACAAGTGTTAAATACAAACCAAAAAAACTTCACAAAAATTGACGATTTAGTTAATGATTCAATAAATATCAACTTATACACTTAACAAAAATATAACATGAACCAAAAACATAAAATTTATCAAATCAACTTTTTTTGTGTAAATTTTGTGTTTATTTTTACAGATTGTTAGAATATTCGTAATTTATTTTATGTAAAATTTTAAAAATAAGTCATTTTGTTTTTAAATTTGAAAAAAACAAAATGTCTTATTTGAAAAAAATATCAACTTATACACTTGAAAAAAATCAACTTATACACTTGAAAAAAATATCAAATTATACACTTGAAAAAAATATCAAATTTTAAACATAAGGCATTTTTATGTAAAAAAAAATCATGTTTAATTTGAAAAAAATATTCAGTATTTTAATTTTAATTATTAGAATTTTAATTTTAATTTTTAATTTCAAAAAATCTGTGAAAACACAGAGACCGTAGATTAAATCTACGGTTTCAGCGTTTTTTCAGAAATTATGTAGTACAATAAGTGCACCTCGGTGGAGTATTTAGATTGGATTAGATTTTTATTTTTGGCAGTTGTTTTAGTTTTAGATTAGTTAACTTACAGTACTACAGTTAAACAATACCCACCCCGATATAAATTGTGATTATAATATAAATGTAGAGTAATTTTTTTTTTTATAAAATATAAGAAAAAAAAATGATATAAGTTGTAATGATGATACAAATATTTTGAGAAAAAAATATAAGATATAAGAAATTTTGTATGGTGAAAGAAAGAGAAAAAATGTAATTATTTTTTATGAAAGTAGTTCTTATGTTAATTAATTAAAAATCATGAGTATTTTTGAAAAAAAAATGGTTTGAGTTGACTTATTATAATAGAATGATAGAACTATATATTATGGGTATAATCGGCCCGACCCGAAACTCACTAACCCGAATCCCGCCCCGATAAAAGCCGGGAACCATTATTTTACTCCGAGCCCGAAATTTCGGATACCCGAGTTATCGGGTATCCGATAGTTCGGGTATCCGATGGGTCGGGAATCAATAACCTAAAAAGTTGCAAAATTACTACATTATGAGAATCACCGAAAAAACGCACACATGAATTCAAATTGCAAAAGAGTAGCATGAGCGTTAAAGTTACGTTTGATATAATAGGATTAGAATCCTAATGACGCAAAATAATTTATTAACCATCTTGAGAGTTTCGTTTGATAATGCACTTAGAGTTCAGACTCAAGGAGAACCCATTTATCGCATAGTTTGACTTTGACCTATAAAATACAGCAAAAATAATTAAATGCTAGTATTATGCATATGTAGAGTAGTGACAAGGGTTAAAGGTAGTAAACTAAGCGAAACGATTGCATAAAATGTCTCTGTTAATGTTTATGAAATCAAACATTTGTTCATCTCGAGTTGATGTTCGTATTTAACCGAACATGAACGAACGTTTGACGAGCCGAACACAAGTTGTTCGTGAACGTCTCTTTTCATTAATTCAAAAAAATTAATAATTAAAAAAATAGTATTTTTTTCTTTTATTTTAGAATATATTATAATTTTATCATTTATTATTAAATTGTTTACTATGATAAAGTCGTCTAAAATAACTAAAACGTTAGTTAATTAATCATAACATAATATTTTCTTAGTTTTAAGTTTCTATATTCTATTAATTAATGCATAATTTTTTTTTTTTACATACGTATTATTAATTATTTTAACGAGTCGATCACTTAACAATAAAATCGGTAATTGTATTTATTGTATGATGATATAAATTACTTTAATAACACTAAAAAATAATGTTTGATTTAGTGAGAGTCAAAAGCTGTCACAAGCCTGTCACTAATTTAAAAAGCTGTCACAAATCTGTCGCAAATTGACTAAACTGTCACAAAGCCGTCACAAAAATCGTCGCTAATATGCTCGTAACAAAAAATACCGTCACTAATCCTGTCGTCATTTGAGTATTTTTTTATAGTGTAAGTTTAAAATAATATAAACATATCAATAATATTATTGTAGTATAAATAAATTTATTAATTTGTAGTGATACTACTTAGTTTTTGTTAGTATATCATTAATAAATTTAGTTTTTATTTTATTTGATCAACCTTCATATATAGTTACACGAACACGAGTTTAGACGAAACGAACTGAGTCGTGTTGATATTCAGTTCAATTAATAGACGAACGCTATATTCTTATTTATTATCATGTTCGTTTATAAATGAATGAACATGAACCGAAATTTAACCGAGCCGAACACGAACGATTTGACAAACAGCGCATCTCATTTACATCTTTAGGTAATGTGCATTAAATATTGACATGTTAGTATGAATTAGTATAGAGTATGTTTCACGGCCAACAGAAAACATAGTTAATAATAAAAAAAATCTTATTCACAATATTTATAAAATTATACGTTCTGTTAGTTCACACTCGTACTTATGATTATGATCATCCAATAGTTACGTTAAAAACGAAAATAGAAATTACAAAGTAATACCCCCACTTTACACTTGACAGAATAACAAATTTATACATTTAATATACACAGCCAAGTAATAATATTAAATATATTTAACTATATTTCGGGTACCCGACGGGTACCCGAACCTATATATATAACTTTAAACCCGATTCCGATAGCAATCGGGTCGGGAGAATACCCGATTGTGTCGGGTCGGGACTCATTCCGGTCGAGGGAGTTTCGGGTCCGGATCGGATAAGGAGGCAGGATCGGGTCGGGTTTCGGGTCCCAGCCCTATTAATTATATAAATAGTCTATTACTATGTATTAAAGTCAGTATTTCATAGTATATTACCATGTTCAATTGTTCATATTTTTTCAAAAAAATTGTTCATCTCTGTTTATTTAGCCTGTTTGCATGCAACTTTAATTTTGTTGTTTACAAACTGTAGTCTGATTATAAATGTCCAATTTGAAATAGAGTAAATGTTTTAAAGTGGGAACATCAGACTTCTTCAATTTAGTAAGTTAACAATAATTGTGGCCTAACAAACCAAAGTTGATTAAGAAAGAAAACAATGACTGACTATTTTCTTGAAAATTCAACTCCATCATGAATCATGACTCATGAGAAGTACGTATATCTTTTACTTTAGTAAAGGGCACAAAATGAAGTTGAACAATCAACATTATGTTGGAAAAACATGCGAAAACATGGGTGTTTCCGAATGGTCACTGGACCAATTTCGAGTCATTATTTCGTGTAACAGCGCTGAGTTGTTTATACCGTACTCAACGTGGTTGAGTAGCCCGTGTGACGAGTTTCGTAACGGTATATCACATGACCTATTCGGAGAATGAGTGTGAATACAAAGTGGCTTCAAAGTTGGTGCCTCGAAAACTCAAATTTGGAAAACCGAAATGGTAAAGGAAAACCATTCAGTATAATCACATATTGGAAGATTAAGAGTTAATTTTACAATATATATACCATACCAACCCATGTAATTATTAAACTAACATGTCCACATACAACTAAGAGTATTAGTGTGTACCACACACGCGCGCTCGTTCGTGTCTCGGGTCTCGGGCTCGGGCACGGGCACGGGTGTGGGCTTGGGATTATTTGGGATTTGAGATTTGGGTAATGTCTCGGGTCTTGGGTCCAAACCCGAATAGGTAGTTTTGTATAAAATACAAAAGCAGTCCCTAGAGTTTCCAGCAACTGAAACGTCAGCAATAAATGAGAATAAATTGCAGCAATTTCAGGAATTAAGTGAGCGGATTCTGGGGGTGTAACTCCCAGAATTTATGACCATCATTATGGCTGCGGTTTCTATAGAGCCTATAAAAGGCAGCCCTCCCCCTCTCATTTCAACACACCAGAATACACACAACCTCACAGCATAAGCATACATATAGAGAGAGAGAACCGCACCACCAACAGCTCGACCTGTGGTTCGGTGCCGGTTTCCATACGAGCCACTCTGAGATAGAAGTTGTACCTTGGGAACAAAGTCCCGAAACCAGAAACCTTTAAAAGGTGGTTCGGGAAATATTGTTTAAGGGAAACTGCTCAGCAGTTGCATCTTCTTTTCATTTATGTTATTTATTTTTCAGTCATTTACTTTCTGTTCATTTCATTTCAGTACCGTTTTCTTTATGTAATTTACTTTTCTGTATTTACTTTTCAGTACTGTTTACTTTCGGTTTTTTCTATTCTGTAATTTATTTTCAGTTCTGTAATTTCCGGTATTTACAAAACCAGCCCGGCAGTTTTTTATTTGTTAAAAAACCAGTCCGGCAGTTTTATTTGTTAAAACCAGTCCAGTTTGTTTTTTGTTCAAAACCAGTCCGACAGTTTGTTAAAACCAGTCCGACAGTTTGTTAAACCAGTCCGGCAGTTTGTTTAAAAAAACCAGTCCGGCAGTTTATTTAAAACCAGTCCGGCAGTTTGTTAAAACAAGTCCGGCAGTTTATTTAAAACCAGTCCGGCAGTTTCTTTGTTAAACCAGTCCAGCAGTTTCTTTATAACAGTCCAGCAGTTTGTTTATTTGTTGAGTCAGTAATTGTAATTTATATTCCAACTGTGAGAAATAAAATTGTTATTTCCATTGCGTTCCTATCTTCTTTATTTTATTGTCAAATCATTTATTATATTCGAAATAGTATCAAAACCAACAATTAACCAACCCAATATGTGACATGATTCACAATTTAGACAACCGAGTAAAATAATAAAATCAATGAATCTATTTTTGCTTTGACCAAATAAAAAAGTCACCAACGACATTTTTTAAGGTAGAAGATTTACCCACTTTTGTTAGGGAGATGTTAGCTGTTAACTAGATTGTAAAATACCATAATAGTTCCCATAGTCTTAATCAAAGTCTTTATTGCATGGATCTGATCATTTGAAAGGGTTAATTCGTATTTAGTATTATAAACTAACACATCTTTTTAATCTGATACCCTTACCAATGTAAAGCTTGATTTACTCTACTCTCGGCTCGAGTTGAATGGGGGAATGGAGGATGTATGAGTAGGTTAGGTTTTGAATTAAATCTGTATAGGAGTATTACTTTCATAATTGTTTAGTAATAAAATATATGCATGTTTTGGTAGCTAGGAGATAGTAGTATATTTCATATTATGTAATTTTTTTCTTTTCGAGGCCAGTAGAGTAGTTTGATGTGATAGTGATGATATCATTACCACGTCATTTTTTTTATCAATAGCTAGCCGAGAAGTCACTAAATAAGATTGCAGTAAACGACTGTACTAAATCAATATTTTTTATAATTGACGGTACTAAATCAAAAGAGCTTTTTAATTTAGGATACTTAATATGATATAACCCTACATGAAACACGTACATCAAAAGTTTTCTTAAATTAAAACTGATAAAAAGAACGTTTATATACTTTTAAGAAGCCATTTTACTTTTTACAAATTAGTCAACTTTCCTACGAATTTTTCTATCATAACCATATATTTTAAATTTTGTCTTCACCCAACAAATAATTTAACTTTCTTGTGGGTCTTAGCTACCCAAATATTTTGTTTTGGGAAGTGAATTTTTTTTGTTTATCTTATAAGATGAGGTACGGTGAGAAAAAACAACGGGTTCCTTTATGATTGTATCTAGAGTATGATTTAGGACATTTCATTTTAAAGAAGGAAAGAGAATGTGATGTGAGTGTTTTTCTTCTATTTTAGAGCAAATATTTTAGCTTTTTCTTTACTTTCCACAAATTTAAAAGAAAACTTACTTTTTCTAACTTTGCATGACATTTTTACATACTCACAAAAGTGACAAAACAACATCTCATTCATTAACGTTGTACTTTGGTGGATCACCAACCTTACTAAACATATGTAAGTACATAATCTTTGATACAAATTTGATTTGTGGACAACTGGAATTTGTATATATGGGCACATGGCTATCAATTATAATAATTAGTTTTGTTGTGATATAGTTGGGGTTTGCCTCAATAGTTGGTAGTTCGATACAAAAAACAACTAGATAATTGTCTTACGATACAAACCTCATATTTCTGAATTTGAAGACAAAATAAGGATGGCACTTGATAACATCGAAATTTAATGTTTGAGAGGGCTACTTGTTTGGCATTTTATGAAACATAGGCTATTGTAACTAATGTTGTTTTGGCCATCTGGATAATGAACAAGCTTCTCATATTTTAACGAGAAAAAAAATTACGTAGATAAATGTAATTCATGTTCAAATTTTCGTCTTACTAATCAGCAAAAGAGATTTCTATTCATAATTGTTTAGATTGTTTATTCAATGGAAAATTGATTCTATTCATAATTGTTTAAATTGCATTTCATATTCACCTTATGCACTCACATCAATCTCATGCATATAAAATACGAGTTATATATTGTTTAACCCGTAAAGTATCCGAACGGTGATAGCTATATATGTGATTCAAATTCATATATATGGTTGCCCAATTCTGCGAAATTGCTAAGTACGTATTGATCTGTACTTTGTTGAGTTTTGGAGCTTTTCCATACATACATATTGAATTTGTGAGCCAATTAAAGTAAATAACTTTATTTTAGTTTCAGGGTTTTATTGGGTTCGAATTTTGCTGAATCTTAAGGTTATTAATTTATAATTTGTGGGTCTAGGGACCTTTTCCATATCAACCCATTTTTTATGCATTTTTTTTTATAGAGCTTAGCCTCTGTTTGTTTTAACGTAAAATGTGCGTAAATAAATATTTTCCGATAAAACAAAGATTCCTTATGTTTGATTTGGGTTGGATCTGTTTGTTTTGAAGGAAAATACAGCTTGACAAATATTTTCTCAGAAAATATAGTTTCTGTGTGTTTGTGTCAATGAAAAATCTGTTTTCCAGGTAAATATTTTCTAGAATTGGAGGAAAATTAATGAAAATATTTTCTTTTACAATTATCAAGAAAATATTTTTCGGAACCATAGCGTGACCATAACAAAAGATAATTTATGGTGAAAAATGATAAACAAATTTAAATTTAACTAATAATAACATAAAAAAGATTTACAAATTAAAAATTAAAAATAATCCATAAGTTAGGAAAAAAGTAACTTAAAAGTAAAAAAGTAAACTACACTTAACACTTATAACTTAAAAAATAACTTATAAATAAAAACATAGTAAAAATAAGTAAAAAAATCGACTTTTTTGCTAGTAAAATTTTAACTTAATTTAAGTAAATTTCAAATCACAAACAATAACTTCATAAAATATTAACTTATATATTTTATTTCAGAAACAAAGTAGCTTAAATATCTAATGATGTTTTATATTTTGTCTCGTTAATCGTAATGATAGTTAATTAAATGTCTTGTTGATTATTAAAAAATGTCTACATAACACTTGTATATAAAAAAAAATACGTGTTAGTTAAATTGTTATAAAATATTAGCTCATAATAAATAAAAGGAACTTATTGCATATTATTTCTAATAAGTTGAAAAGTTATAACTTGTATGTTTAAAGTTTTTATATGTTGATTTTGTTACAATTATAAGATTCTATACTAGTTTTTTTTTTAGAAAAATTATAAATTATAAATTATAAATTATTTCCAACCAACTACTAATAAAATCATGGAAATACTTTGTTTGCGGAAACAAACAGAGCCTAATGTAAAATATTTGTCTTTGGAAAAACTTTCCCAAATCTGCAGCAAATCTGTAATAAATGATTACCCCACAAAAAACAAAGTAAATATTTTCCAAACAAAAGTAACGTTTCCATATTTCATTACCATTCAATGCCACACATCATGTTATAGGTAAGTTTTATTATTTCCCTCTTTATATTTATGGTATATGTGTAATCTTTTACATCTTTAAATATTTTTATATTGTATTTGTTTTAAGTCTTATTAGCTCAAAATAGATATAGAGACAGAAGTAAAGAGAGGGAGAACAATAGTATTATTGATGAATGAATATGTAAGATAGAAGACCCACTAACCCTCTTTATATAGTAGAGAGCAGAGTTACAAGCCCAACCGTGAGCCCCAAGTAAAACTCATAAAGTAAGACCCAATAGTCCAATAATATTCTACAACACTTCTCATTTGGACGCATTAAATTATTCGTCTTCATGCAGTCGATATTCATTCGCTGTGCTAAACACATAAAATCTTAGGACCGAAAAACCCAGCGTGGGACAAAACCGGTACACATGACAAACTGTGTAGCAGAATGATACAGACCAAAATTCCATATAAGTAACTAAACACAAAACAGTATACCTCATCAAAACATTGGCAGAGCAAACCCAATGAAAAAATCTCTGATATAAGAAAAAAGAGTGCAACAATGATAGTAGTAGGGGATCAACCACAAAACAGGTGCCTCATCAAAACCTTGGCAGAGTAAACCCAGTGGGAAAAACCTCCGATCGAAGGGCAAAAGAGTACATAGTGGTAAAAAGTGTACAACATGATACTCCCCATAATTTCGGCAATCCTAAGTGAGATATGATGGGAACTTGTCTCGCTAAAAATCTTGCCAAGGAAAACCCAGTGAAAAAAACATTGGTCTAAGGACCAAAAGAGTACACGAGCATGCGACTGGATGCTTCCCCTCAGTTGCACACGACAGGGTGGAAAGATTTCGATTAAGTAGTAATTAGTGTAATAAGCATTCACATGGATGCCCCCCTCACTTGCACACGAGTGGGTGCAAATATTTCATATTCCAAGAAATATTGTGAGCATTCGACTGGATGCTTACTTGCACACGACAAGATGTAGTAAAATCTTAACATGGAATAGCACAAGCATTCGACATGATACTTTTACACTTTATATGTGAAGATTTATTTCGGCGAAAAATGCTGAATAGCATATTCTAGTCATGTCTCTGTTGATCGATAACAGCAAATTGAACTCAAATATGACAAATGGTTCATCTGGATCGTGAGATAGAGCATCTGTAATTCAAATATGGCTAATACTACCTCGAATCCATATACACCCTCTAGTCGTCTCATAGAGCACGAGTAGATCAGAGTTATTCATTTGGAGTCTTAACAAGACCTCTAAGATATCGCATATTCCCAATGGTAAAGACATAACCATAATAGGAATATCACTTATGCGGGTCTGATAAGTAACCAGTATCGGAATAACCGAAAAAGGGTGGCGTAAGTCGAGTACCAAAGGGGTAGGTACACTCGACAACACAAAACAAGATAAGCAGGCCCACTTCCAAAATTAGCATAAGGTAACGGAATATGTCTTTAGTGCCATTTCGGTGGCAGTGTGTTAGCGCGATGCTGTGTCGAGCTATACCATTCACAACAGACGAGATGTTCGTCCTAGCTCATTAGACCAAGTACAATGATGCGCTTATTGTACTTAGATATGAATATCATGGTTCAATATCTCTTCATCGTCACATCGGGGACGGAACGGATCTATATTAATGTTTAGTGATCGAACGATCATGGGAGAATGTGATGACTTACATCATGAGGACAAAGCGTCATAACACCTTCTGTGTGTAGTCTGAATCATGGACTTAGATTCAATCTTTACGGGACTCGGTCATCAGGCACTCGTAACCGTGTCTTCCCAATATCCTTCATCTCGAAGGTCAAATCCAAAACATGGATTGCATAAAAAATGCAAGCGCATAATACTTGTTCAAGTATCCCAAGTTGATCAAAGACTCGCTTAGGCGGGTATACCAAATCTGCTCGAATTATATTAATCCATACAGTGAATGTCTCACTTAATTGAGACCGTATTCCGTGGTTAGGAACTACTTGATTCAAGCACATGAAATCATACATGGACTTTCATCTACATCTCATTGTCTAAATCCCAAAATAAATAAAATATGACCACATTCATAGCTGCACTCAGTTTTTCGAAAACTACTAAACCGGTAAAGTAGGGGACCATTATAATGTCTATTATGAGAAAGTAAACCATCTCGTAATCAATTCCAAGTTGTGAGATACAATAATTATTCTCGTCACACTTCCTTACGAATACCCAAATAAACAAAATGATTTAACTTTGGGCGGTGTTTGAGCTATTGGTCCGAACACTCATTTCTCTAAGGAACTCTACTTAGATTGTAAGTTTCCATTAGGACAGTCTATTCTATGTTGACTTCAGTCAACGGTGCATGATTCCCTGTTATAATTTGCTCATATTATCAGCCGTCACCGAATATATGAACAAGTAATCAATGACGTCTCGTTTTGCTTCAATATCGTCTAAGATATCACGATCGACAGATATTTCGAGATTCTCAGGATGAGGAGGAATCACATATATTATTGATCTCGTGCGGAAAACGAGTTTCAGTTCACCTCTCTAGGGGCTGAACGAATTAATAAGCGGTAAACTTCCTCATATCTTAGGAAGAACGACAGACTAGACAGCCGACGGCAACATCCTTTGCTTGGGGGGTTTGGCCAAAACAACGTCTTACGATAGGAACACGGCGTCCGACAGGGACGTCTATCCTTGTAATCATTTTGCAGCAGGTATAAAAGATCTCGTGACATCTCATAAAGTCATTAAATGCGTTTGACATTTAGTTATACTTGGGAGAGTCTATGCACTTACTTATCACTAAGTGCAGTTTTGGGGTCAAGCTAAAACTGAGTGGGTTATGCCACGTTACTTCACGTTATTCCTTACCAACGATAACATGCAAATATTCTCCTAACAACATGGAGAACAGTCTTAGCGATATTACTTTCGCATATCATGCGATAAAAAGATTGCTTGCCAAGGTTACTCTATCAAATGATAGGCAAGGGATTCATAATCGACTTATGCCCCCTTTAGAGGTCCATATTTTGAACTCTATAGCAGCTAATTCAAAATATTAATTAAGCACTCCAAACATGCATTAATACGAGACTTGTGGTTATAACCAGTAACCAGCTAGTACGCATATGGTGTTTGAAAGTCTATGAGCCTTATAACAGACCAATGTGGCAAAATATTATAACCCCACACAGAAATATAAATCTTGATGCGCAAGACCAAGAAGTGTATGCAATCATTTGCAGTCGCATCATCAAACTTTCCGTGAGTTCATTTGAGTCTGAACATAATCGACATGATGTTCAATTTCAATTCCCAAACTCAAGTAATTCAAATCAAAATTTGGATTCTTACTTTTTGGTATTATCAAGTCGACTAGACTTTTCAGGATAATCTGGATGAGGAGCTATCAATTTAATGATAGGGTAAAGAGTTTGGGAAGTGCTGTATTTCTGTGGATAACAATAAAATGTAACCTTATTGTCGATGCATCAACCATAAACAATTATATTTATGATCCATCTTATGGTTGAATAAGTCTACAATAACCCCTTCAATTCTTTACAAGAATTCTACGAGTCCATTTTTATAATCTTTACACATATTAGTCTTTCAAATAGAGCATTAATGACAGGAATTTTGGACTAATCACAAAATTATCTCCTCAAATATGATCCAAATGTGATGCGATTATAAATCAAGCATCATTTTTTGACCCGGGAATATCTCATCCGGTCAATGACACAATATCAAAATGCTCTTATCAATCGACGACATGCGAATGATAGTACATACAATCATATCTTAGCATCTAAATCCTTTATCAATCGACAATAGGCGAAATGATAAGGTAACTTTAAATGCTTTAAAAATTGTGGTAGCAACCACTTGAAAGACATTTCAACTCTTTTAAAATACGTTTTTGATCGTATTGAGTGGAGGATATCTAAAGAAATTTCAATTCTCTCATGAGCTATTACCAGATAATACTGGTTTTCTCGAATATTTTATAACTCAAAAAGGTACGACAGGACCTACATGAGTATAAGACCTCATATTTAATAAATTAATTTGGTTTTACCAAAGATTTTTTTTTGGAACGACAAGTCCATAATCATTGTCACAAAAGACTCTTTATGCAAGTAGTTGGTGAAATTATGTGATACACTGCTACACACTATTTCTAGACAACCAACTACCCCACATGTATTGCCATAAAGATTGATAATTTAAAGTTTGGTCACATTTTGAAAGGAATTTGCTCAAAACACTTTAAATTATTTCCAGGAATTTCATAAACAGGCAAAGCATAATCCAAAAGTATGGTCCAAATGAAAAAAAAAATCATATTTCAAATGGAAAAACATAATCCAGATGAGCGACAAATCGGCTCAAAAATTAATAAAGAAAGGTACAAGACTCATTTGAGCTACAAAACCAGAGGTCTCAAGAGTTTCTTTTCAGTTAGCTTTAACCACATTAGCATCGTCTTTTCCACATTTATAATAGTTTTGAACTATTTAAGCAGTAACCGTGCATGACCTTTGTCTTTATAGCATAGAGTTGGCTCATTGAACATTATCTCTTAATTTGTGACAACGGGCCCTATTGTTCCTTTCAAGGACTGCCTTGGAGCCACATGTCTTTGGTTTTGACAATTGTCTAAACCTCGCTTGGCTAAGCGAGCGTCAGGATCACGACAGTTCGAGACAAATAATCCTTGTCTCGGTTCTTTATTCGAGGACAACGTCCACGAAGAGCATTAACATCAGACATAAAAATTGTTATGAACCCAATAGGACGAGTAAAATCTCATCCAATAACAGATGTGCGATTAAGAAACATGATGAATATAAATTCATGTTATTGCTTATGAAATACATTTTCCAAGCTAGTATTTTTGATGTGATCATGACCGCTACACCGAGAGACGCATTGCAAGTTCCAATCAGACCAGTTACGAGAGCTAGAGCTAAAAGGTTCAAGGAAGCGCTTAACGGGCTATTGCAAGGTATGCGCGATGTCGAGGGAAAGAACGCGCTCACGCTTAGAATAAACCAGGTTGATAGAAGCTTAAACACGGCCGTGACAAGTCCAAACGAAGCTGATTACTTTGTGAACCTGATTGGAGCTATTCAAGACACCACATTAAAGGATAATTTCGTGGGTTTACATGCATGAACCAAAAGGGGGCTGGTTCTAGAAGATTTAAATACATGGAGGCTGATTATTCAATGCATTTGAAGCCTTAAAATGCTACAACTCAAGGGGAACGTATTGGAGAAGTCTAAGCACTCATTTTTATGATACATATCTGAATTTATTGTAATTTAATTAATTTTGAAGTTATCTTCTTTAGACTTTCTAAATTCTTGGAGGCTTGTTCCAAGCATAAATAGGGGTCAAATCAGATTGTAAAAAGAGAGTTTTTATTAATATATTTAAGAGTTTTCTCTTTGGTTCTTCATTGAACTTTCCGAACTTATCAAGGGGTTACCTTGTGGCGTTCAAAACTGACTTATCAATCAGTATCCCGCAACCGTTTGTGGCGTCTTCACATACCAAGGTTCTCACCTCTTTATAGGTGACGGGTCGCGGTTCCATACCAGCTAATTATACCAAGGTTCCCACCTCTTTATAGGTGACGGGTCGCGATCTTTAGTTTGACCTTTTATTTATTGTTATTTTTATCATTAATTTTATTCTGCATTTGTTCAAGAAACCTGGTAGATAGGTCCATCCCTTGGTCGATCTTGTGTCACCTTGGTCGATCTCGTATCATTTGGTATCAGAGCTTAGGCTCTATCAAGGTTTTAAGTGTCTTGTTATTTTTGTTTTCATTAAAAAAAGAAAATTATTTCAAAAAAAAAAAAACTGATTTGTTAAGTTTCTATTGAAAGGTTGTCAAAAAAGAAAAGAAAAAGGAAGTCATTTCTATTTCTTGTTGAGTCTTGTTATCCTCGTTTATATATATATATATAAAAAAGAAGAATCAAAAAGAGCACACAAAAAAAAAAGTGTCAAACAAAAATAAAATAAAATTTAAAGGGATCCAAAAAGAGCACAATATATATATATATATATATATATATATATATATATATATATATAAGTGTCAACGAAAGAGGATTGTCTAATTGTCGTTTCGAGTACTTGTGTCTATTGTTAAAATTCTTATTTTTTTAGGTGTGTCACTTCATTCTATAAAACGTTTGTTCGCATTACCAACTCTTAAACGTTACAAGTAAACGTCTTGTGATTTATTAAGTTCATAGAGAACCTATAGAGGAAACGACGAGTGGGTAAGGTTGAGCGAGTGAGAACATATTTGAGTGGAAAAAGGCAGAGTGTGTGAGATTAATAGAGGGTAAAAGACAATAGAGTGATACACGAGTGACGAGCGAACAATTACGAGCGATACACGTGAGGGAGTGCATGAAGATTTAAATTTTTGGTTATAATACTTTATTTGCAGCGACGTTCATCTTGAATGGGTTCGGGAGGAGGCGACACAAGATTACAAATGGAGGCGATGATGGGAGAAATGCGAAGGTTGTTTGCGGCTGAGTTCGAGCGAATAAACGAACGAATCGACGAAATACAATATAACCATAACGAGCATCCACGAAATAATCACAATGGCGGCGATGGAGAAGACGCGGAAGAAGATGATCGGGCGTCGGACGATACTTTGCCTAGGGCTAATAATCGACATAGAAACCGACGAGGTAGAAATGGAGGTAGGGTTGATGACTACATGAGTAGTATTAAAATGAAAATCCCAGCGTTCCATGGGAAAAATGATCCGGAGTTATATTTGGAGTGGGAAAAGAAGATGGAGATGGTGTTCGAATGTCATAACTATTCAGAACTAAAGAAAGTAAGGATAGCAGCCGTTGAGTTCACCGATTACGCTATTGTTTGGTGGGATCAATTGGTTACTAGTCGAAGGAGGAATAGAGAGAGACCGATCGAAACGTGGGCTGAGATGAAAGCCATTATGAAGAAACGGTTTGTTCCTAGTCATTACTATAGGGACTTATATTGACGGTTACAAGGAATCACCCAAGGATCTAAAAGTGTTGATGATTATCATAAAGAAATGGAGATAGCGATGATTCGGGCTGATATCGATGAAGATAGGGAGGATACTATGGCTCGTTTTCTAAACGGTTTAAACAAGGAGATTGCTAACGTAGTAGAGCTACAACACTATGTAGAGTTAGAAGATATGGTACATATGGCTATCAAAGTAGAGAGACAATTGAAGGCGAAGAGTTCCACACGAACAGGACAAAAATTTGGTTCAACTTCATGGAACCAAAACTGGAATAAAAAGGAGGAAAAGACCTATTCGAAACCTAAAACCGAAACGCCGAAGGATACGAAGGATAAAGCTACATCGAGTCAAGGTAAATCTGAACCGAAAGCTACTAGAAATCGAGATGTACAATGTTTTAAATGTTTAGGAAGGGGACATTATGCTAGTGACTGTCCAAACCGAAGGGCTATGATTATGAGGGAAGATGGTGAGATTGAATCGGAAGGCGAATCTGAACATAGCGAAGATGAAGACGATAACAAGCAAGAACATCCGGTCGATGGGGTGGTATTAGTTGCTAAGAAGGCGTTAAGTGTTCAGATTAGGGAAGACGACGAGGAGATACAACGCGAGAACATCTTTCATGCTAGATGTCATGTTAGCGATAAGGTGTGTAGTATGATTATTGACGGTGGGAGTTGTGTCAATGTTGCTAGTAGTATTATGGTGGAGAAACTGAATTTAAAAACATCCAAACATCCGAAACCTTACAAATTACAATGGTTGAACGATTGTGTCGAGGTTAGGGTTCTAAAACAGGTGTTAGTTTCATTCTCAATAGGGAGGTATAAGGATGAAGTGTTGTGTGACATAGTTCCTATGCAAGCGGGGCATATTCTGTTAGGAAGGCCATGGCAATTTGATAGGAGAGTAACACACGATGGCTATACGAATCGATACTCTTTTGTATTTAATGCAAAACCGATTACACTCGTTCCATTAACTCCAAGGCAGGTGTATGACGACCAAGTGAGAATGAAAGAGAGTGAAAAAAAATATGAGAGTGAAAAGAAAGAGAATGAAAAGAAAAGGAGTGAAAAGAATGAGAGTTCAAAAAAATCAGATGTAAAGGAGAAAAAAAAAGTGAGTATATATGCGAGAGAAAGCGAGGTTAAAAAGGCTTTGTTTCAAAATCAGCCGATGATTGTACTCTTGTACAAGGAGGGTTGTTTAAACGCTAACAAAACTACTTTGCCTAGTGTTTTCCTATCTCTTTTACAGGATTTCAAGGACATATTTCCCGAGGAGATACCGAATGGCTTACCACCAATAAGGGGAATTGAACATCAAATCGACTTCTTGCCGGGAGCATCAATTCCAAACCGACCAGCCTATCGAAGCAATCCCGAAGAGACTAAGGAGCTACAAAAGCAGGTGGGAGAGCTTATGGAAAAGGGGTGCGAGAGAGCATGAGTCCGTATGCGGTACCGGTGTTACTTGTTCCAAAGAAGGATGGGACTTGGCGAATGTGCGTAGATTGTCGCACGATCAATAACATCACTGTAAAGTATCACCATCCTATACCTAGATTAGATGATATGCTTGATGAGTTGCATGATTCCTCTATTTTTAGTAAAATTGATCTTAAAAGTGGATACCATCAAATTAGGATGAAAGAAGGAGACGAATGGAAAACAGCCTTTAAAACTAAGTATGGCTTATACCAGTGGTTAGTTATGCCGTTTGGTTTAACAAATGCACCTAGTACTTTCATGAGGCTAATGAATCACGTCTTAAGAATGTTTATTGGCAGGTTTGTAGTGGTTTACTTCGACGATATTCTAATCTATAGGAAAAACTTAGATGACCATGTTGAGCATTTGAAACTTGTTTTAAGTGTCTTAAGAAAAGAAAAGTTATTTGCTAATATGTCTAAATGCGAATTCTGTATGGAAAAACTTGTATTTCTTGGATATATTGTTAGTGCTAAAGGAATCGAAGTAGACGAAGAAAAGATTAAGGCAATTAAAGATTGGCCTGTTCCTTAAAGTGTTTTTGAAGTGAGAAGTTTTCATGGCTTGGCTAGTTTTTATAGGAGGTTTGTTAAAGATTTCAGTAGCTTAGCCGCACCTATGACCGAAGTTATTAAAAATAATGTTGGTTTTAAATGGGGAGATGAACAAGAAACAGCTTTCAATTTAATAAAAGATAAACTTATTAACGCACCTTTGCTAACTCTCCCCGACTTTACTAAAACTTTCGAAATTGAGTGTGATGCCTCAGGAATAGGTATTGGAGCTGTTCTTACACAAGGAGGACGTCCCGTGGCCTATTTTAGCGAGAAACTAAGTGGGGCAGCCCTTAACTATCCCACTTACGACAAGGAGCTGTACGCGTTAGTGCGCGCGTTGGAAACTTGGCAACATTATCTTTGGCCGAAGGAATTTGTGATTCACACCGATCATGAATCGTTGAAACACTTGAGGAGTCAACATAAGCTGAACAAGAGACATGCCAAGTGGGTAGAGTTCATCGAAACATTTCCTTTTGTAATCAAGTACAAGAAAGGTAAGGAGAATGTTGTGGCTGATGCGCTTTCGAGAAGGTATACATTGCTCTCAACTCTAGATTCGAAATTACTTGGTTTTGAGTACATTAAGGATTTATATGTTGATGATTCTGATTTCAAAAATGTTTTTGAAGCATGTGAGAAAACTGGTTTTGAAAAGTTTTATAGGCATAATGGATTTTTGTTTCGAGGAAATAGGCTATGTGTGCCTAATTGTTCTTTAAGAGAATTACTTGTTAAAGAAGCACATGGTGGTGGTTTAATGGGGCATTTTGGTATAACTAAAACTCTTGATGTTTTACAAGAACATTTCTTTTGGCCTCATTTAAAACGAGATGTCGAATGAATTTGCGAAAGATGTATAACTTGTAAACAAGCTAAATCTAAAGTTAAACCTCATGGTTTGTATACGCCATTGCCTATACCTAGCGAGCCTTGGATTGACATTTCTATGGACTTTGTGCTAGGTTTACCGAGATCTAAAAGAGGCATGGGTTCTGTCTTTGTTGTCGTTGATAGATTTTCTAAAATGGCACATTTTATTCCTTGTAATAAAACAAACGATGCTTCACGAATTGCTGATTTGTTCTTTAAAGAAATTGTACGTTTGCATGGCATGCCAAGGATTATTGTTTCTGATAGGCATACCAAATTCTTAAGCTACTTTTGGAAAACTTTGTGGTGTAAGTTAGGAACTAAGCTTTTATTTTCAACTACTTGTCACCCCCAAACAGATGGTCAAACCGAAGTAGTTAATCGAACCTTATCAACTCTGTTGCGTACCATAATTCAAAAGAATTTAAAAACTTGGGAAGAATGTTTGCCACATGTTGAGTTTGCTTATAATCGAAGTGTACATTCAGCTACTAATTTTTCACCTTTTGAAATTGTTTATGGTTTTAATCCTTTAACACCTTTGGATTTGACTCCATTACCTATGGGTGAGCGTACTAATTTAGATGAAAAAAAGAAGGCTGAGTTTGTCAAGCAAATTCATGAAAAAGCAAAGCAAAATATTGAGAGGAGGACCGAACAATATGCTATCCAGGCCAATAAGGGTCGTAAGAAAGTTGTGTTCGAACCAGGTGATTGGATTTGGGTTCATATGAGGAAGGAGAGATTTCCCGTTCAAAGGAGATCGAAGTTACTTCCTAGGGGAGACGGACCATTCCAAGTGGTCGAAAGGATCAATGATAATGCTTACAAATTAGATCTTCCTGGTGAGTATAGTGTAAGCGCTAGTTTTAATGTTTCTGACTTATCCCCTTTTGATATAGGTTACGATTTGAGGACAAATCCTTTTCAAGAGGGAGGAGATGATGTGATCATGACCGCTACACCGAGAGACGCATTGCAAGTTCCAATCGGACCAGTTACGAGAGCTAGAGCTAAAAGGTTCAAGGAAGCGCTTAACGGGCTGTTTCAAGGTATGCGCGATGTCGAGGGAAAGAACGCGCTCACGCTTAGAATAAACCAGGTTGATAGAAGCTTAAACACGGCTGTGACAAGTCCAAACGAAGCTGATTACTTTGTAAACCTGATTGGAGCTATTCAAGACACCACATTAAAGGATAATTTCGTGGGTTTACATGCATGAACCAAAAGGGGGCTGATTCTAGAAGATTTAAATACATGAAGGCTGATTATTCAATGCATTTGAAGCCTTAAAATGCTACAACTCAAGGGAAACGTATTGGAGAAGTCTAAGCACTCATTTTTATGATACATATATGAATTTATTGTAATTTAATTAATTTTGAAGTTATCTTCTTTAGACTTTCCCAATTCTTGGAGGCTTGTTCCAAGCATAAATAGGGGTCAAATCAGATTGTAAAAAGAGAGTTTTCATTAATATATTTAAGAGTTTTCTCTTTGGTTCTTCATTGAACTTTCCGAACTTATCAAGGGGTTACCTTGTGGCATTCAAAACTGACTTATCAATCGGTATCCCGCAACCGTTTGTGGCGTTTTCACATACCAAAGTTCTCACCTCTTTATAGGTGACGGGTCGCGGTTCCATACCAGCTAATTATACCAAGGTTCCCATCTCTTTATAGGTGACGGGTCGCGGTCTTTAGTTTGGCCTTTTATTTATTGTTATTTTTATCATTAATTTTATTTCGCATTTGTTCAAGAAACCTGGTAGATAGGTCCATCCCTTGGTCGATCTTGTGTCACCTTGGTCGATCTCGCATCAATTTTGGTGAAGAATTGCTCCAATATGTCAATTTTAGACATTTTTACACCATAGAAGTCATCACGTCTCAAATGTAGTAGCGGAATAAAATCAACGCCTTAGCCTTCATGTCGAGAATAACAACAAAATCGTGTTTTACTCATCTAAGATGGGATCCAAAAAATTTGGGCATCACATTTTCACACATCAGGGTGACTAACATGTGGTGACGGAAAATAACTCGCCTAAACATTCATTTCGCAAGTATGCTTTGCGATTTTCCACATCATAGATGGCATCCAACTGATGTTGAGAGTTCTGAATTAGTTATCATATAAAACGACTGATTTATATGTTTATGTTTAGCACAACCACAAACTTTGTTTCAAACGACAGGTTCGAAAAACACTACCTTTTCTTTTCAAGAAAACTTGTTCCCATTGATCGAACGACAGGTCGATACTGAGACACCCATTCGGCGAAACATACATCACTATATAAACACACAGAGAAATTATTATTTAGTCAAGCCCTTTCAGAAGCTCTACTTGAACACGACCAGGTAAGACGGTGAGGGTGGTGGGCACGAATGCCATTTATACACTGACCTCATTAGGATAGCAACTATCCGCCTATATTTTTTCTAGACATCGTATAAAAATAGGTGAGCCTATTTGGGAAAGGATCATAATTTTTCCAACTTAAATGTGAAAATATATGATTTCACAAATTAGCATATCATAAACATGATAGTGATTACACACACACACACACACACACACACACACACACACACACACACATATATATATATGTTGCTACTTCTGAGATTTACCAATTATCATCAATCAACACATAATATATCACAATTTATATTAGTAAGATCTAATTACTATTATTAAACTGACATATGTGAAGATTTTATTCATGCTAATTACAACATCCAAAAAGATGGACTAAATTTATATGAAAACACATCAATTTGTTTAGTTAACATATAATTTTTATTCACTTGCATTTTAATTAATATAATATATGCATGTGAGTGAATCTTTATACACATACTATTTTTATACATGTAATATATTACATGGACCATCCGTGTAATTTCAGTAAACTATATATTTTTTTACAGCGTTATTACATATTCAGTCCATACTTTCAGAAAAGTTTCAGTTTGTTCATTTATAAATTAACAGCACAATCCACAATTTACAGCGACTTACAAACTGGTCCTATTGTTTTTACTATGTTATAGATTCAGGACAATAGAGTAATACATATGTATTTATGTCAATTTACAAGCATGCTTTATTGAGGATTACACCAAATATTAATTAAACATGCAACCATTAGTCATGTATGCATCCCAGTAGCATATACATCTCAGAGTATATAGAGTTAACATACGGCGTTTAAGCATATTATACATGAAATTTTAGTTTTATGTAACAAGTAATTTACACGACATAAACATGCAGAGACCATATGTAAATTCAGCTTACGCTAATTTTAATCACATGTGTATCATCAAGGTTAACATGCTATTATATGTTATCAACCAAGGGCATTAAACCAATTTAACATACAATAGTTGAATGTTACGTACAATTGTACCAATTCATACAATAGTAGAGGTTTGTTATTGTACTATTAACAGGCAATTTGTTAATATATTCACTTGGTATAACATAAATTTACATCTGACAAATTCATATAAAAGGGTTAAAATTTATGTAACTAACTCACGTATGTTGGTGAAGGTCGATATAGCAAAAATTTCAAAGTTTGGCCTCATGTTTATAACCCAATTTTCGAGCTTTAAACCCCGGTTTTCAAACAAATACCCTAATATTCTAGTTTTTACTAGAATCTCCGCGAGCAAAGTGCCGATAACGTGTTATGAGTCTTATTAGATCAGTATAGATATAAATATAGAAGTAGAGAGAGCGAGAACAATAGTATTATTGATGAATGAATGCCTATAATAGAAGACCTCCTAACCCTCTTTATATAGTAGAGGGTAGGGTTACAAGCCCAACCATGGGTCCCAAGTAAACCCATAAAGTAAGGCCTAATAATCCAATAATATATTACAACAGTATTTTCATTATTTATATATTCTAGTTGAAAATAATAGAACTATATTTTATAATTAATTTATCTTAATTTAAAGTAGAAAATAGCATATTACAATTTCCTCTTTCTAGTAATCTAGTTTCAGAAAACAATTTTAAATTAATAAAAAGATATTTTTCATATTGAACATAAAAATTGTGTTAGTCCCAAGTTTATATGTTGGATCTCTAAATATATATAATATGTTGATAATTATTATTTTTTATTGTTTTTGTTGTGTTTTTATATGTTAAACAATCACATACATTATTGTCATTATAGGGTTTAAAATTACATAAGATGAAGAAAACAAAAAGAATTTCTAACTTTTATGGGAATTTCGTACGTGCCAAACACCCGAAAATGGGCCGAAAACAAAGATTTTCCTTGCAAATTTTTTATGAGGAAATATTTGCATCCTGAAAATATTTTATAATGAAACAAACAGAGACTTAAGGGTTAATTCTTCCGAGTTAGTCCAGGATTGTAGAAAGGTAATGAAAATTTGTGGGGAGCATGTATTTCCTCGTAAACACATATTACAAGAAAATGTCGAGATAGTGATTAGACCACGAAATGTTCATTTTCAGGTGTTAAAAAGATATATTAGCCTTGTTTTGTTGCAATTTTGCCTTGTTTAAGCCATGTTTTGCGTTTTTATGTATTTTTCCGGTTTATTTGCTATCTTGCATTTCTGCAGGAAAAAAACATGGAATTGGCACAAGACCAAGACACAAGAGGATCAAGAAAAGGACCAAAAGAGAAGAAATCAGGAGATAGAAGGTCTCAAAGCAAGCCCAACTAAAGTGCAAACCGGATTCAAGTGAAAATCAAGTCAAAGAACGTTCTAGAAGACCTGACCGGTCAAGTCAGTTATAAATTTTTGGGTACTTTTAAGGCTGCGTTTGTTGACTTGATAGGGGATATAAATACTGTAACTTAATAGTAAAAACATATAAAATTTCGTCCCAAAAGTCTACAGTGGCCACATCTCTCTATAAACTCAAATTTTATTTCAAATCTAAATCAAAATCGCATTTTCATTAAACATTGATTGTCATCGGTGTTATTCTACCACTAGGCTTGCGCAGGATAAGTTTTCTTATAATTTTATTGAGTATTTGTTTACTTATATTGGTGTGTGCATATCGTGCATGATTCGTTGTTTTGATAAATCTTTATTTACGCTTATATAAAAGAATTGACAACTCGTTACCAATGGTTTAATTGCTTTTTGTTATAGAATATGCTTAAGCGAATGTCATGTTAGTAAGGTGTGATTATGATTTAGATCGTAGGAAAAGTAATTGCTAAGAATCGTTTAACGTAATTTTCCATAAAAAAAGTTCTTTACCGAAGTCAATCTAGGTAGTTTTTCATGGAACGAACCCGTACTACCGGGATATATATTACAACTACTCTAGTACTCTTGCGAGGCTTTTTTGTGCGTTAAAAATAACACACTCAAAGGACAGTCAGATAGCAACAAACATATTTATAAAAATTATTGATAAAATGAGTGTCGTTAAATATTTTGTTGCTAAACCGTTGTTTAAATTTATCTATGCTCACTTTATCAACAATTTTCAAAAATATGTTTGTTGCTATCGTGAAATTTCATCGTACTTTTATGCAAGATGGTGCGGTACTCTTATTTGTTCTTTGGCAAAATGCATATAATTTTCTTCATAAATGCGTACAAAACCATATTGATTTTTTTTAAGGTAAACTAAATTGATTTCGTAATGTGTTTATGCCTGTAACAACACTATGTTTAAATTTACTAATGAAAAACTTATATTCTTTATGTTTTAGATTAGACTATCTTTAACGGGTGATGTTTGCCCATGGATGAGTCACACGAGCATAAAAGTGTATATTTAAACGGGAGAGTAAGAGTAAGGGAGAGTGAGTCACGCGGGAAAGAATTGGAGGGGACAAGAGGAAGGAAGTACCGTGGGGATAGAAGTTATTCCCCCTTTTATCTCTATTTCACCTGGTAGAATGCCTCCGCACATTCTTCGTTTGAAAGTCGGTGCTCCAATTATACTTTTAAGGAATATGGACCCGGCCAATGGATTATGTAATGGTACACGTTTGATTTGCCGTTCTCTAAATAGAAACTTCATAGATGCTGAAATTTTAGAAGGACCCCATCGTAGAACAAGAACATTTCTACCCCGCATCCTATTAGAATCTCCTGACACTGTTCAACTCCTGTTTAAGATGATACGAGTTCAATTTCCTATTCATCTGAGTTTTGCTTTAACTATAAATACATTACTAGGACAAACTATTCCACATGTTGGCATTTATTTGCCAGACCATGTGTTTGGTCATGGACAGTTATATGCAGCATTGTCTAGAGTAGGGCTGGTTTCGGTTCAGTTATTGGTAAAACCAAAACCGAAACCGAAACCAAAACCAAAATTAATTTCGGTCCGGTTATTTTCGGTTTTCTGAAAATGTGAACCGAACCGGTTTGTTTTCGGTCCGGTTTCAATTCTGGTTCGGTTTTCTGGTACCGGGTTTGGTTCGGTTTTATAGGTACAATTCAAACTTTTTTAGTTTATAATCAGCTCTCAAGTGTTAACGAGCTAAACTTATACTATAAAATAATCTGTTCAAAAATGCCAAATAGCCAAAATATACTCACATACATGAGTTGAAATTCAACAAATAATGAAATAAGTCAATAACCATTGTGCAAAATAAGTAAATAACCTATGAAATTCTGCCAAAATATATTTCGAGACTTCGAGCAACAAAATACAGAAACATTGCGGGTCTAAAACTCTAAATTGTTCAAGATTAAGCAAAGAAAAAGCAAACCGATAACAAAGTTGAGTTAACTACATCATTAAATATAATAAGTTAAGAATTTTTAAAACACCATAATTATAAATTTATAATAGAAGCCGGGAGAATGCAGAAATATGCGATCAATGTCACCATCATGAATAGTTCAGTTCACTATCATGCTTTCACCCTTCATCTCAAAAATAATCCAAAAGCCTATAAAGAGATTGAACAAAATAAGAAATGTCACTTGATTAAACTACGAACACAATACTAACAATAAAACAATCTATACAATTTTTGCGACAATGTTAATATACTGACAATAAAATAGTCCTATACTCAAAAACTGAATTAACTGGTGAAATTTGTAATATATGTCATCAGGAGGGATACAAAGCTTAATATATGTTATCAGGGACGATACAATCCTTACTTATCGGTTATCTCCCCATTGACTGACTTGATATTGAGATTGATATAGCAAACACAAAGCAATTAGTGTCACTGAAAATCATCTCAAACTCCTAAACTTAAGTCCACACTCCTAGTCGCACTCCTAAACTTAAGATCAGCAACTAGCTACTGAATTCAATGTTTTCATAGATTTAACCTAAAAGTAAAAGGTTTAAAAACAAAACATAAATCAAGAATTTACAAATTTAATTTTCAATACGAAAAAGTATGAATTTACAAAATTCATTTTTAACACAAAAAGTACAGCTTTTTTCCAATAAAGCTACAACCAAACAATATGTTTCCATTCATACAAGTGCAAACATCTTTATTTATAACTAATCATTTAATAAAAAACCCACTTAAAATGTGACAAACTATCTTTAAAGAAAATGTATAAACTATTTAACATTCAACAACAAAAAGTCACATACTCAACCATGATTGAGAGTTCGTGTGTGGCTTTCTATATAATAATGTAAAACTAATTCAAAATTACTTTACATCAATGAGAAGAATTAATTGCAAGTGACCGGTGATCTAAATTCTAAAACACCATTAATTGGTAATTGTCATAATTGGGAAATATGAAACATAACACTAAATCATGTTATAATGCGAAAACTCAAACAAAGATATTTACACAGAATAATTATGCATATGATATGAGAAAAGAAAATATGAATAAGAACTAACCATGATTGAGTACCAAAGTCAAGGGTTTAAAGGTTGTGTAATGATCTACCACTCGTAATAATTTTGCAAAAATAAAAATGAAAACAACAAATGATATAAGAAAGTATTATAATTGCAGTAGCTGAAAATTGGAATTAGAGAAAAAAATAAAAAAAATCTGCATACTTTAGCCCTTATAAGTATGCTTTCTCACCTTTGGATCAGAGAGAGAGAGTGTTTTAAAGAAAGAGGGGAAAATGAAATGACTGATAAAGGGCAGCTGTACACAAAAAGCCCTAAACATTATTTACCTTATTGGTCTTTTATTTATTTTGTTTGTTTATTTATTTAACCAAAGAAATTAATTTGTACATGTATGGTATAATATTAATTAATTAGTATAGTTTTTCGGTTTTTTTCGGTTTTTCGGTTTTTTTCGGTTTGGTTATATAGTGAACCGAAACCGACCTGAATGGTTTTCGGTCTTCTCGGTTTCGGTCTTTTTCAGTTTCGGTTTTTTCGGTTCGGTTCGGCTTTTTCAAGTTTTCGTCAAGCCCTAGTCTAGAGGTGTGTTAAGTCAAACAACCAAGGTCTTGGTAGCAAAAAGCCCAGGTTCACAGACAGGCGAGGTGTACACAAGGAATGTGGTTTATCCCGAAGTACTTTACGAATTATTTAACAAAAGGTTGCTAAGCATGAAACACATTCCTTGTGTACACCTAGCCAAAAAACAGGGCTAAACACATTAGTTTTACGAAGTAATTTTGACACGTTCCCAAAAAACAGAGTTGTCCCCCCTTGAAAATAAAGTTGCTACATCCCTTCTCCGTTAATGATTTCTTATTTGGTTCAAGTTATTCGTATCTTTGTTTAGATTGAATCGAAAAAGAAGTATTGATTTTGATGTTATGTTTGATTGGAAATTGGTGTATATAATTGTAGTAAGACATTGAAATGATATTAATTGAAGATTCACACGCTAATAGCTATAGGTCACTTAGAGCATCAACGGTAACTTCTTTGCTAGAGATCCATCAACATTTTTTCTTCCACTTAAGCACCAAACATGAAGAGAAAAAGAAGGGAAGTGACATTTTATTAAAAATTAAACAAGAGACCCAAATTATAACATGCAAATCAAATTATTACATACTATTAGCTAAACATTGGTATCGTTTTCCAATGATTGGAGACCATCTGTACTAATGGAATGTTTTGTGCATTGTTTATTACGACTAGGACTAGTGTTGGGCATAAAAAAAGGCATGAATGAACAAATTGTAATAATATAAAAGTAAATACATTTTTAGAAAGACAAAGCCACACCATCTTCTCCTAAGTGAATACGTAAGATCTATGTGTGTGTGTTTTATAGATAAATCGTGGAAAAATGGCGCGTCCGTTGGCCTAACAACATTAGTTTAACAAAAGAAATGTGAACGTAGACAAACATTAAACATTTAACTGAACTTGCAAAACACTAGTTCATATATACACTAAGTTAATCATCATAGCTTATCAAATATAACATACGAGATACTTACGAACACTTGTTCACAAACTAGATAATACCCAAACATTACACTAATCAAGTCACTAGTTCCATCAAAATACTATACCAACCATATCAGTCATCAGAGCAACCATATCAGTGTAGTTATAATCATATCTATATATAACATTAAAAGTGCACTTTATTAATTATAGCTATTTTGCACATGTTCAAAATATCAGGCTCTTTCAAAAAGATCTCTATTAAATTAAATAATAATTTATATTAAAAAAAAGGAAAAAGGAGATATGGGTGAAAAGGAGAAAGGGGTGTAAAAGAGATACACCTCGCATTTGTGGTTTGTGTCAATTTTTTTTTTAATTCCTAGCTAGTGGTGTATGACTAGTCCATTTGGTGATACTAAGCGTAACTATCACATGACTAGCCCAGGTTAGTGAATAAATATGTGATATCATTGTTATATTTTCGCAAAGCGAAAGAGCTTGCTCTTAGTTGTGCCAACAAATTACCATAATAATCCAATAAAATAGATTACTTGTCAACTAATGATCTCCCAAAATGTTATCGACCCTCTCTTCCTTACCACCACTATTTGCGTCCTTCAAAATCCGATCCTGAATTGCAGCTCCTGTTATAGATGGAAAACATGCAAGTCAGTTTTCCACCTAGAGAAGCGTAGTCTGTAGATGAGTTATTCGAGACTCCCTCTTTCGTGATGCGTTGTCTGACACGTTCCTCATGTTGCTCTTCATAGTTGGTAAAAATTCTTTTGAACGATATCATATACCATACTTGAACTAATTCATTACAAGAAAAAATTAAAATAACAATAGTTTAGCAACAAACGTTCTGATGGTAAGTTGATTTTTTTTTGTAGTGATTATTGCCACGTATTCTTCATAAGTTGACGAACACGACCCCGAGGTGACAATAGTTGGGCATTGCGAGCCTATGCTATATACACCACATTCTTTGTTTTCCCTGCCGAAAATCTCCAAGTAGATTTCATCATAATTTGGTACGGATGATCCATCCAATTGTCATAAGAGCTCGATCTTTCTCGCCTGAAATGAGTAGCTAAATGAAAAGCTCATATCTTCATCTGAAAACCAGCTAATTTGTTTTAAGCAAGTGTATTGCAAATTAAATCCGATCTCAGCTAATTTAGAATCAGCTACTTTAGTTTAAGTAAGAATATTGCAAATTATATCTCATCTCAACTAATTTAAAGTCGGCTAGTAAATACAAGAAGTAATACATTCAGTAGTACTATGGTCGATGGTGCCACATTAACTTCACAGAAACAAATACATATGCAGATACTTGGTAATATTAATGTTTAATTTGGGTAGCATATCCTTTACTTCATAAAAACCGTTGGCTACAAAGAGAACTCCGAAAACAAGGAATTTACTGATTCCCTAAGGTTCTTTTCTTGAAATCAAATGAAACCTACAACTACTCTGAATGATGACAAACAGTCCCTCTGAAGAAAGGGTAAATTTGATCAACCACAACACCTAGAAGATTTCTTAAAATCAAGTAAATATTTGGCTGCAAACGTGGTAATTAATTTGTGTTGTTCTATTTGTTCCTCTCCCTCAAAAAATTAGCTCATGAAATGGTTTAACTCATAAATAGTTGTGATATGTCAATAATACGTGCAACAGATCAATCTATAGAAATAAGCAAATATATCTAATTGAATACAAATTTTCTGCGGAGACGAACAAATAATACATCACAAAATCTAATAATTCGGCAACTAAATTAAACAATAGAGTAGTATGTTAAAAACCACAAAGAAGTCTGATAGATCATATAAATCCAACTACAGGGTGTGACATGTTTTTATTGTAAAATTATTTATAATTCTTTTATAAATATTAATTCATTAAAAATAGAATAAATATTTCTCATTAAGGTGGTCCATATACATTTCATGATTTATGTAATTTATGATTTAAACATAAATTTTTGAGTTAAGAAACTCTACATTTTCACCATAATGATCGGTTGAGATTGATCCTACCTTGATGGACTGTAGAGATCGAAAGTATATGAAGAGTTTCGGGTCCTCCTCCTACTTATATAAATGACATAATACCATCTCAATTTGTGTCAAAACATACACACAAAAACAACACATAAAGTAGTGTAATGATAGGCGAATGAGGAGAAAGTCAAGTCTCCAACCCCGACGATATATCTCCGCCATACGAACCCAATTCTCAAATACTGCCGTTTTAAATTACAGAGCTTGCCGCCCTTCCGCATGACTCAAGGTATGTGTTTCAACACACCCATTACAGTTAATATTGTATGATCATCATGTAGGAAAAAATCTTACTTAATTATGTTAATAACGTGTATAACATAATAATATATAAGTTGTAATTAACTTACATTTGGTATCAGAGCTATATGTTAATATTTTCACATAATGTTCTACTTATTTTGGTGATTAATATGTATTGAAAGGGCTATACATATTGTTTCGTGATCACTGCATATATAACATCCTATAATAGTTTTAATGAGATTTGGTTATAAACTAAATATAAGGAATCATATGTTGCTGCTTGTTTTGTACTGACCTAGTGCTTTGATTTTATTTTCATATGAAACGAATTGGTTTAACTACTAAGAAATGAATGTAGTAAATGTTGATTCATTTAGCCGTATATTCATGTAACCAACTACTACTCTATGGTTTTTAATGCATTACAATTATGGTACCACTTTTGTTTTGTGCTAAGGTATACATTTTATATAAAACGGATGGTTCTGTAAACCGTAACCAATTAGAAGACAAAAGCATGATTGGTTACTTATATTTATTTGCTAGCTCAAGATAAATAGGAAATTATTGATTATACCCAAGTTTACTATATCATTGGAATTGTATTAGTAAAAAATAAACTCATAAGTTAACAAGTTTTCTAATGTAGTAAACTGAAAGGTTGAATTCTTATTATTCATTAATTCGCTCAAGTGATTAGCATTGTAATCTCAAGAATAGAAATAAGGCTACTGTATGTTTACTAACTTTGTCCCTAGCATATTTAATGGTCACTCAAGCTTTACATAAAACGATTTAGCTTCATTTGTATTAATGTCGTATAAGAAATTAATAAATATTTTGGGAGTTTTATGTAAGTTATGCAATTGAATGAGAATAAACAGTTTTGTAACATAAGTATTTATATGAATGAATATATATAGAAAGTTATTTTACAAAACTACACAGTAAGTAATGACATTAAGTTTTTATTATGTTATGATGATAACCATTAAGCACTATATTAAATAAATAAAAAAGGTTACTACATATAAATGGTCATCTTCATATGTCGCAAATTATAAGGGTTTATTCCTATTATTTATTCATTCTTAATAAGAATTGATTGGTTGCCGAATGGTTTTATAAGAAATGTTAATTGTTATCCTTATGCCCATTAACTTTATTAAATTAACATGTAATATAAACTGTTAATACTACAATTATGTAAATGTAGTTGAAAGGTTACGAAAAAATTTTTAGACTCACATTAAGGTTGGAAAATTATAAATCTTTCCCAAATAGGCTCACCTAGGATGATGCGATGGCAAGGCAAGACTTCGGCTGATACTTTGTATCTTAATGAGGTCGGTTTTTAAGCAGCCTTTGCTGCACCAACCCTCACCCTCTCTTACCTGGTCGGATCATGTTAGAGCTACCGAAAGGGTTAGAGTATATAATAGTTTTCCCGATTGTGTTTCTATACTTATATTCGTCGAATAAGTGTCTTTAAATCAATATGACATGTGTTAGATAAAATAAATAATACGAATGAATGAATGATGGACATCTACCCCTTAATTATGGCATGTCTTAATTATGGACATCTACCCCTTACTTACTTATATATATAACTCATGACAATGCATGCCACTAACTATAATAAATTATGTAACTTGTTGAAAGGTTGGATATAAGTTTTTAAATTTATATTAAAATAAAAGAGTGTTTTAAGGATGCATGTACATATGAAAGTTGGGTGATGTACATATTATTGTTTGATTAAAACATGACGCACCTTTTAGTCATTATGACGTACATATTATTGTCCCTACTATTATTTTTATGACAAATAAAGTTAAGTCAATTTATTTTCATACCATATAAGTTTTGGTAATAGATTATAAGCTAAATCATACATATAACGTTCATATTATGTGAAATTTTGTTTGCCCACAGGCACAAATTTTTAACCGATGAATGTTAAATAAACGTTGGTGTATGCGTAAGTATCAATTATAGTTATTGATGTTCTAATGTCAATATTCATATTATCGTTTGATTAAAAATCAATATTGGCTTTGATCAAATCTAATGAATATTTAGCTTAACCGCTACACCTAATAATATTGAACTAATAATCATATTATTCGATTAAAATTAAATATATATTTTAATCTATATTTTTAATGATTATTAGTGCCAGTAAATATTTTTCATCAACATCATATGTCCAGAATTTGGTTGCCCACAGGTACAAAGTATTGGAGATGAATATTTGATGATAAACATTATGTTTTTGTAACATCCCGCATTTTTATAAGTGTTTTCTTTAATTATGAATTAATTTATCCAAAAACGTTTTATACAAATTTTACCAAAAACCGGTCACTCGACTAATTTTTAGCCAAAAACCGAAACTCTTCCGAAAAACTTTATTTTAAAAACCTGTTACTGATTTTAATAATAAAAAGGACCCAATAGTTTTGTTTCTAAAAATTGGTTATTTTTGAGTAGTAAAGTAATATATTTGATTAAGAGTTAACTTTTAGAACTTTAGGGACCTAATAGTTCGCTTCCTCAAACTATCTAAAAACAGTTTTTCTAAACTTCAAATCAGCCCACTTTTCATTCTTTAAACCTAAAAACCAGCCAAATAGAAGAGAGAAAAGAGAGAAAAAGAGAGATTCCAAAGCTTAGGAAGAAGAAGAAGAGACCACGTTAGCGGGTTCTTACCGGAAGCATCTCCTCTACACGCTAAGGTAACATGGGTTATCCATTGCGACTAGACGATGGTGTATGTTAGGATTAGGTTTTGCGTTTATTTTAAATTGGGAGTTTTGTCTTTTATCTCAATTATGATCTATTAAATTGTTAATTGGGTTTATTTGTTATATGTTTAATTCACTTATTTGAATTGGAGAAGTTGATGAGCTAGTTATATTAATTTCGGATTAATGAGATTATGGGTGGGTTTGCATGTTTTATGCGTTGATTATGTGATTATATAGTTATTGATGAAATTGGGTAATTTATTGTTGATTAAAGATGAATTGTAGTTTATGCATACAAGGTGTTTGTTAAAATGCCTGAATGAGGTTTATGTTGTTAGACTTGTTTGGCTAGTTGTGAATCTAGCACCCATGCTTATGTGTTATGTTGAATTACGAGTGACATATGAGAATGTGTTATTTGCGTGGATTTATAATATTGGCCGAAGCCTTGTGATTTAGATTAGTGGCAATGGTCTCTGTCTCTTCCTAATTCTGGAGACAGAAGACGGCCGTGGGGATAGGAAATGACTCGTCTTACGGACTGAGACGAGTGGCATGAGAGGTCCAAATACGCACTTTAAATCTACTTTTATGTTAGCAATGGTCTCTGTCTCTTCCTAATTCCGGGGACAGAAGACGGCCGAGGGGATAGGGAATGACCTACCTTACGGACTGGGGTAGGTGGCATGAGAGGTTCATGTTTGCTATAGAAGTTATTTAATTTATCTCGTTGTAGGATGTTATTATATTTCTTTTTATATGTTGATTATCGTAGTTGTTGTTTGTGGGTTCTTGCACTTATGGGATGGAGTGACGGTATTTTGTGGTGCCATCCCGTCTATTTATGTGCGTGGGACTCACCGTTACAATTTTGTATTTCAGGTACAACTTAGGTTGAGGCGTATGGTTAAGAGCTTTAGCAAGGCATCACATGGGTTTGGGCTTCTGCTTTCTTTTTACTTAGATTGTTTTTGAGGTTGTAGCCTACGGGCAAATTCATTCGTTCGTTATTTTTAGCTTTTATAAATCTTGCCTTGTAGCCGCGTTTGGCAAACAGTTTTATTTATCCTTTTAAATGTTCCTTTAGCTCGCGAGTTATTTCTTTTAAATTTTTTTAATTTTGTACCAACATGTTTCATTTTCCTTTTTATTTAAAAAGGTCACGATGTCCGTTTTTAGGAACTCGGGGCGTGACAAGTTGGTATCAGAGCTAACTAGGTTCTTGTATACTTTGGAACGACGGGAAGATGGGTAACCATTGGACCAAGACCCATCGTATCATTTTCATAAAACTTTTTCCAAAAACTCAAACTTTTTCTAAAAACGGGGGGTTGCATTTAGCTTAAGACATGTAGATATAATTTAGTAGTAGTTGATGAAAGGAAAGTCCACATGTGAGGCAAGTTGGGGACAATAAGGACGCTTGTTGATCTCGCCTCGCCAAACTAGTGGGTGGACCTTTCGTCGGTATGTGTGAAGGAATACCTTAGCGATGTGGAGTTCTAGAGTATGCGAGGACGCTCGGATGCTTTAGGATAACGTATCGTGATGGGTTATCCCTCGCATTTTTGTGTTCTTTGTATGCGTGTGTAGATTTATATAGTGTGTATGAGGTATAAGTTTGCATGTCGAGTAGTAGCGATGTATTATAGTGCAAAAATCGTGTAGTTGATAGTTTTATGTAGTGCGTTTTCAAATTATTAACTCGTGGGTTAATGAATATTATATAAGAATGGATGTTGATCATATAGAGTTTGTGGACTAAAATGATGTAGTTGTGTGGTATGTTATATGTAAGAAATTTACAAGTGTTGAGGAATTTTCATTTTTGTATTGTTAATTTTTCTGCAGAGTAAAACGATAGGTCGTTTTGTTAAAAACGATCGGTCGAATTTTTTCAGACCTCACTGGAAGGATTTTGACCAAAAACGATCGGTCGTATCCTAAAACAGTGATTATTTAATGTTTTTAAAGGAGAAATATGTTAACACTAGTTGAGCTATTCTTTTAATATGATTAAACTCATTAAATCTCAAAGTCCAAATTCGTGAGCTTTTACTAAATTCTTGCCTTATTGTTCATATTTTCTTTATAGGTCGCATATTAGTTTGTTAGTAAACGAAAGTTTTTTAATTGAAACAAGTTTTATGTTGATCTAATATAAAATTAACGTTTTTCAATCACATTATGTGCATATAAATTCATACTTTCCAATAATTATATTTGATGGAATTTTATCGAGATTTTATTAAACAAAAGGAGTTTTGGTTATCGATGAAGTTACGGTAACATTAGTGGGAGAATTAGATTATTCGGTACACCCACTATTAATGTTTTACTAATTCCTATTATATAATTAATATATAGTTACACCCACTATCAAGTTATATGTAACTTACCATAAGTTTTAGAGTAATGGTTAAACAAGTGGGAGATAATTACTCGTTTCACTATTGATGTATTATTTAACCATATACTTCTATAGTAAGCGTAAGATCAGTGGGAGTAAGTAATAATTTTAAAATAAACTTATTGTTGATATTTTCTTTGACTTCAAACGTTAACTTGTTTTGTGTTCATAACGTATTATTTTGAAGTAACCACTAATTTAGTGGGAGTAAACGTTTGTTATAGACATTATTATTTTGTTTTTGTAACCTATTATTTTACTAATAGTCATATTCATGTAAGTGAGTTACTACACCCATAATAAATTGTAAATAGGTTTTTTTTTATGGTTTTTAAATGATAAAAGATTTTAAAAGAGTTTTACAGCTCATTAATAGTATAACAAACTGGTTCTTATGTGTTGAAACTATTAGTTTTACTTAAAACACATATTATTATAGGCAACACTCAAATATTAATTATTTATAGTGGATTACCTTTTGCATAATATTAAAAATGCCTAATTTATGTTTTATGTTTACAAGGATATAAAGATTTTATGCTCACGTATCATTGATGTGATACATAAAAAGAAAATGTGATAACTAAATATTTCCCAATGGCTGATTGCTCGTTAAATTACGATGCTAATATATGCTATAAGGATCAATAAAGCATTGATCAATTTTATGTCCTATTGCTCAATAAATGTATGGAGAAATTATAAGTTACATTTCTCAATAAATTATTGTGCAATTCGTGTTTTATTGCTCAATAAATGTATGGGGAAATTGCTACATTTCTCAATAAAGTATTGTGTAATCTATGTCTTATTTCTCAATATAAGATTGGAGCAATTTTTATGACATAAGTGATTGAATATATTATCACATGTATCATCAAGAAAGTTATATAATTATTTTAGTACAAAACTCATAATAATAGTTGCAAATTAATTTCAGGACTTAGATTATGTCGAGCTTATGACTGAGTCGCTGAAAATGAATGTTTGCAATTATTCTTGATAACTAGCATTCAAATGGTGTTGAGTTCACATAATGTAAATGCTAAGTTTTCGAGACTAATTTTAGAAACAATACAATCAATAAACACATAATAATCGTATATACCTTAACGATATCTACACAAGACAATTAAGATTTTGTTAACATCACGTGTCTTGATTGTAGATAATTATATGGTATTACATAACGATGGTTGTCTATTTGATAGGGTAGAGATCTCATTTCTTATTGTTTCTATTGTCCACTTAAGTACGTACAAAAATGAAAAGTTATGGACGTTTAATGGAACTGTCTTTTCTTAAGACATTATTAGACCATTACGGTTATACTCGTCTTATAGGCTTTATTGAATAATTGGTGTCGTCATAGTACATGGAAGTAACCATGCTCTCAAGTAGTATGTAACCGTCATGACTCTCATCATCGATTTGTTTAGTAAAGTATCTCATAAATCTATTTGCGCAGTAATGATTGATTATGTAATTATGATATGAACCAATTGGGAGAATGTAAGAATTATTTATAATTCTTTTATAAATATTAATTCATTAAAAATAGAATAAATATTTTCCATTAAGGTGCTCCATATACATTTCATGAGTTATGTAATTTATGATTTAAACATAAATTTGTGAGTTAAGAAATCCATTTCCACCATAATGATCGGTTGAGATTGATCCTACCTTGATTGACGGTAGAAATCGAAAGTATATGAAAAGTTTCGGGTCCTCCTCCTACCTATATAAATGACACAATACCATCTCAATTTGTGTCAAAACATACACACAAAAACAACACATAAAGTAGTGTAATGATAGGCGAAGGAGGAGAAACTCAAGTCTCCAACCCCGACGATCTATCTCCGCTATACGAACCCAATTCTCAAATACTGCCGTTTTAAATTACAGAGCTTGCCGCCCTTCCGCATGACTCAAGGTATGTGTTTCAGCACACCCATTACAGTTAATATTGTATGATCATCATATAGGAAAAAATTCTAATTAATTATATTAATAACGTGTATAACATAATAATGTATAAGTTGTAATTAACTTACTTTTATATGCTTGAATAACACAGCGCTACATATTACTTTTTGTCACCCAAAAATAGTTTTTGACCTTAAAAAACTGTTCGTATTAAGTTGCAGTTGTATAAAAAAGATATATCATTCTAGTAATAAATTGCACAAATAAAAGTCATAGTTAAGTAGATGGAGTTTCAAGATATATACTGCCTTTTACATTGCAAATGCAAAAGAACATTAAGTAATCAGTAGATTCCAAACATTAGTATGCACATTATACACCTAATTAAGCCTTAAGTGTTGTTCTTAACATAGATTATGATAGTTCTTTTCGATGGAAACATGGTTAGTGCCTACATGTCTAAAAATGAGAAAATATCAATGTAAAGATAATATGCATTTGCGGTCCATCGCTAATCCGTTCAAACTTGGTATTTTTGGTATATTGAAATTGAAGGAGTCCGTCACTAGTTTAAAAAAAAATATGAAGTTCTAATACTCCATACGTTCGAAAACAACTATTCACTTTCATTATAATATACCTCAGATATATTTAATGAAAGGAGACACGACAGAGCAAGAATAGTGGCCTTAGAGCTTCTACTACTATCTGTTATATGACTGTCAAGAAATCGGGGGTTTTGTCAGATCAGTGTCGTGGTGGTGCTACGAAATGGTGATTTATCGTATAGAAGAATAAATACGCGTGACTTAGCAGCGGAAGCTGGGGATCGAGAAGCGGAGGGAGAGCTTAGGCTCGAAATGGAGCTAGGATACCGGTCTTTTTATCTCCCTGGAGCCGAGTCTTTCTCTTCTCCTGGACTGAACACCGAGCCCGAGGAAAGAGAGTCTGGATCGGATACGAGTCTGATGAGATCAGAGCCGGTGAAGAGAAGAGGGGAGGCGTATACTGCTACCGGTTTGGGTTAAATGGATTTATTTGGGTTCTAAGGACATACTCTTCAAAATCTTCACAATCTAGGTGGAAATCAAATCTATCACGGTCTTAAAACCAAAATCGGTTTTAAATGATTTAAAATCTTATGCATAAGATTTTAAATCATTTAAAACCGATTTTGGTTTTAATACCGTGATAGATTTGATTTCCACCTAGATTGTGATTGGAGACTGACTACAAATAGAAGGCATCTCTTCTATCTGTGATTAATCAAAAAATGTTAAAAAATATATACTATAAAGTTATTTTCTCCTTTCATATATTTCCGGCTCTTTTTATATATTGAGTAGCCTATCCCGAGTCCGTTGATTACTACAACAACCCGATCCTTCAAAATGGCCCACAATTTAAAGCCTAAATGTCATATTATTTCTCCCCACACCCAAAAAATGGCCGACTTGGCTGAATCATTTTCTAGATGTATTTTCTTCCACATAATCAGGAAATGATGTAAAGTTTCTTGAATTTGATGTACTATTACTTTTTTGCTCTCTTGCTTTTAATCACAATTCACAAGTGCTTCTATTTTCTCAACTTGCTAACGGTTTCGTTGAGATATTAAGGTGGTTAGCTGCACAAAGTGAGTTAAATGCAACCGTAATGAGCCATCCTTCATTGTGCTTTATTAACTTGAAGCTAATCTATGTTTTTATCCTCTCCAATTTCCGAGTGCTACGATTGCACCCCCATATTTTTCTGTGATCAAACTCGTGTTTTCATGAGACAGATTTTTACAGGAAATGCTAACTTGACTAACAAATCGTGTAACTTTGAGCGCACTTTGAGACATTTCGATTTGAGACATCTCGATGTTTTCCATAAGCGCATGACTGTTTGCAAACTTGGAGATATGTTATTGAACTAAACCTTCACGATAAGTACAAATCATGTTAAAATTAAACCATAGGGAGAAAATCACTATTCCTACTCTGTGACTCATTATTGTCCTGGGCTCTCATCACCACCAACATCGAATTCTAAGATAAAGCATCTTAAGGCATTTCGAAGCGCATCCTTAACACATAGGTTTACATGAATAAAGCCTATACCTATCCTCATAATTAATAATCTTTTAGAAACCATGACTAGACCTGCTAGTTACATTCAAGTCATGCTGATGATAACTAAAATGATGAGAATAAGATGAAATGTTCGAAGTGCTACTCTCACCCCTAAAGTCCTCGTTATCTTCTTCTGCTTTCGGGACATCATCGACTGGAAGAGGCGTGGGAACCACCGACGGGAGCTTAGAGAGCAGAGCCTCGAGGCTGCTCATAGAAGGTGTTATCTTCATAGGCAAATGGTCATAGAGGAGCTCTTGTGGGGTAGATTGGTATTGCCAAGCCTCATGAGGAGTGTACCCATCGACTTTGAATGGGAATGCTGAGGTAGAAGGGTGTGGCAATAGTACTCCTGGGATGTTCTCAATGTAGCTAAATTTTTTCCTTAATAGCACAACATAGCTCAAGTCCTCCAGCACCTGAAGAATATGATCTTGAAACTACATACTGGAATTGATAATTTACTAGGGAAAAACGTCGAAGAATAGTTTTAAGTAAATTATCAAAAGTTGTTCTTGCGAATAATCCTTTTTTTGTGTGGGTAGAAATGGTAACGTAATGTCGAAACAAAACTTAGCATACGGTTACTTACAGTTTGAACTACTTAAGAGATTCTACGGTAAAAGTAGATGATTGTATGCTTCAAATCAAAAGACATCTCTCACCTTATAAATAAAAATAATATAATCAAAAAGATGATTCTCTTATAGTTCTGAGTTTTTTAGTAGTATATGAAAATTTCCGAAGCAAACTTGTACTCCGAGTTTTGGAAGTCAAAAGTTTCGACATTATCTAGTTCCCATATTGGTTTACGAGAAAAAGATTGGATCATTTAATATGCTTTCATTGTAATTATGATAGAAACATGGAGATAGAGAGAGGAAGAAAGAGATTGAAAGGGAGAGAAGGGGGGGGGGGACCTTGTGAACAGCTCCTAGCTGAACGACACCTTCTCGTACCGCAATCAAGGCTATAGTCTGCAAGGCAATATATGTTTAAGAAAATGTAAATGCAAGTATTAGGAAGCTTTCACACAATGATGTTGCAGTTGTAAGCATGAAAGGTACCTGGTGCTTTTAAGATTAAAAGAAATACTAGGTAGCTTAAAGTATAAATAAGCCTTTCCAGCAAAAAAAAGTTTTAGAAAAAGCTAAATAACTTGGCAGTCAAAACTCAAATGTACAACTTTTAGGTAAGAAATAAAAAGCTTAGAAAGTACACAGTACACTCCAACAGGCTCTGAAAAGACGCACAATTGTTGAAATTTTCTCTCTCTGGTCAATTTAATTTGGACTAAAAGAGATCCAACTATTTATCAAATGCGAGTATTAGTCTATTGTGACTTCTACTGTAAGGACACAATTGTGTACTGGTCAAATAAAACTAGAATTTTAGAAATTTTCTTTTGAATGTGTAACCTCAAATTGCATCGTTCATAGATATGTGACCCATGATACTCATGTCCTCGCTCAAAATGCCAACAAAAAATATAGAAAAAAGTTTTTTTTTTTTTTTAATTATTAGAGAGGAAAAGTTGTAGGATACGGTGCGCTTGAGTAATCATCTTATGTTTTTCCAAAACTTGATCTGAAATTTTTCTGTGAGCTGTAATGACCGCAGAGGCATGCATTTGTTTTTGGACAATGAACTTCAGACCCTTTGATTCAAAGTTTTTTGTGTTGTAATTAATTATATGACATAACTGTCACATGTCTTTATAGATATATACTTACCTTGATTCCAGACTGGAACTGGGCTTCCCATGTCCTAGGGTGCTGTAGAAAAATTATAAAAGTGTTATTTACTTGCTCTTTGGGTGGTATTAATATACTTTCAAATGTAACAAATTACAGAAAAAAACTTAAATCTTTTAGACTGAATTCTCATTAAAACTGCTTACTGCATCAGCTGAGTTTTGCCATGCAGACAGGAAATTTATCTCCTCATTATTTGAATCCTTACATATCCATTTGTGGCTATTATCTGCAGCTACTTTCCCAATTAAACTGCATAACACAAGATGATCTTAGATTTTGTTTTTTTAATAATTAATATCTTCGAACTTCATTAAATCTTTTTTCAATAAATACTTGATTAAATATTGTTATCTTGTCATGTGGACCAATGATTTATTAATATCTCTTTAAATTAGTTTCAAATCTTTCTTCTTTCATATTTTAATATGAATTGAAACCGAATATAGCATAATAGTTTAATATTGTACATAGCAAAATAAAAAGTGCATAAATAAAGAAAACTAGTGGACTAGCAAATGGTCTTAAATATGTGAACATTACTTGTAAGTGCAATTTTTGGGTGCAATGCAGACAGACATAGAGTTGCATATAATTTTTGATCCTATATTATCTGCTGTTTAATATATAAATCCGTTAGACTTGGATAGATGTTAGATTTTTTTCCTTGTATAACGAAAATATTTTCTATTTCATTTTTATATACAAGTAGAGGTCTACACCCCCATCGGAAGTTCGGAAAAAAGAAAAAAGCTTACCCTTCCCCATAGTTATAAATTTCATGTGACATCTTGAAAAAGAGTTCTGGTTGTATTCCTTGGTACTGTTGATACTCACAATTTCCATAGACTACTGATGAGCTACCACCACACTCAGGGGTTGACACCTCAGCTGACGACGAGGCAGAAAAATTGCAAAATCCATCTTCCCATACCAATATCCTGTGTTTTGTTAAATTGTTAATTACTATGTTTTATTAAGCATATCAAGTTTTTGCTTCAAGGAATTACCATTACTTGAACTTCTTATTTTTTAAGTAAAGAAACCTTATTCATGAAACATGTAAATATATATGGAGAGATTAAAGGAGATACCAATTCCTTCTGTTTCCTCTTGACCTATCATAAGCTCCTCCTTGGGTATCCCATCTATTTAAAAAGTATAAAAATACATTAAGAGTGATAATTAAGTACACATAATACTAAAACAATGATAAGATCAACCTTTACTCTAAACATGGTTGATAAAATTGAGCTCACTTTAACCATTAGTTATAATCACTGTTTTAAAAAGCACACTTGATAGTGAAAAAACTTGATTCAAAACTCGATAAAATCTCGATTCAAAGATTAAAAAAAATTATAAAGCTCGCCTTTTCGCTTTTTAGGCCGCTAAAATGTTACGCTTTTTACACTTTTAGCACATATATAACAAAAGCGCTTTAACTAATATTTGGCTATTCAAAACACAGGTTATAATATAAGTGAATAATATTTATTCATTTGTTATATTCCTTACTTGGGTGGTGGGTAATTTCTAGGCAAAATCCTCCAAAAGACTGCATAGACCCATTGAGAATTTGGATGAATACATAAGCTTCTGAGAGTGTGTTGAAGGAGATGAGTGATAGCTAATGGGGTGAGTTGTTCTTCCATTATCAAATGGCTCTCTCTTATTTTATACTTTTAAATGCAAGGAGAGACCCAAATGGCCTATCTAACCATAGCCTATATATACACAAGTATGTACATATTAATACACATAATTTAAATTTACTTTTTTTTTTTATGTAAATAAACACATTAAATGTAGTGCAGTAGTATAGCGAAACTTATCATGAATATGCGCCTCGCTATAGTAGTGTCTGTAAACCCCACCATATGTAAACCATGCTGTTAATTTTTCCATCAGAGGGCCCCATATATTTTAGATACCGAATATTTTACAAAAGAATATTGACTGTATATTAATAGGAATTATTGACAGATATGTTTTTTTTTCCAGATGATAATTCATGAGTGATACTCACCTTTGAGTACAAAACATAACAAACATTACAAAATAATGTTTGATTTAGTGAGAGCTAAAAGCTGTCACAAGTCTATTACTAATTTAAAAAACTGTCACAAATCTGTCGCAAATTGACTAAACTGTCACAAAACCGTCACAAAAACCGTCGCTAATAAGCTCGTAACAAAAAATACCGTCACTAATTCCGTCGCTATTTAGGTTTTTTTTTTTTAGTGAAATTAGAGCAATGCAATAATGTTATACTAACAAAACAAAATTTAAATTTGTAGAATTATGATAATTTAAAAACGAACCTCAATAAAATTAGAAAAAATCACTGATTAGTACATAAAAACATACTTAATTTCAAAAATAATACATTCTCAAGTTTTATTTAAGAGGCAGTACATATAATGTAACATTAAAGTTCAAAACAAATAGTAAAAAAAAATAATATTATGTAGCATATATACTTATGATTAAGTCAAGTAGTAACCATGTATTAGATAACTTCCTTTTGGGTTGCTTAATTAACCTTAGTAGCAAACGAAGTGGACATTTGTAACCTAATCTTGAAGTTATAGACAAAACTGGCTATAACAAAATCGAACAACCTTAATTATTTTCATTTTTAATCACAAATTTCTAATCTTATAATGAACCTACCCTACCTATTTACGGACTGTTATGAAGACCAAACCTTGTATTTCTACAGCCATCATGAGTAGATCCTCTGCAAGTATTCATTAGTATGTACGACTCTTCATTGCCTCCAAGACCATCTTTCTCTCTCTCTCTCTTTCTTTTTCTTTTATTTTTAGTGTCACCCTGCCACATTACTTGTTTTAGCCCCCACCAAAGTTTCCCATTCTCCCCTTGTGTCATTCATTGAAAACAGAGCAATGTACATGGAAAACATAATGCAACTCCATTGATGTTACCACTATTTATTTATTTGTAGCACTAATTCATTGAGAGAATACTAGATCTCACATGAAATCACTATGGAATATGCTTTTCCACATATTCACTCATTATTTAAAAAATAGCATTGTGGTTTATTTGCAAAAGTTTCGAGGAAAATTAGGTGATATAATTATTATAAAATGATTACATTCAGATGAAAGTTAAGCGAGTAACAAACTATGCCATTAGTATTTTCTGAATCGCAAAACTAATGTTGTGTTACCTAATGAGCAAAATCTTTTACATAATTTATTAGATTCTAATGTTTATGCGTGTACATCTCAACTATTAAAGTTAGTGTTTGGCTACCTCATTTGACAATGGAGATTGGACTAGAAGTCGTACCAAGGTAGGAGATGATGTGTTTGGTGGCATAGAGAGCAAACGCCAAACTAGACTACTGACTTTGTTCATTGGGTGCTTTTGCAATACTATAGCGAATAGAGAATGTGGTATCGATTTAGGCCAAAACTCTCTGGTCCGACCTTCATTCAAAACCCTCTTACAATACGGACTTGATTGTTGTCGGAGGACTGTGTACTGGATGACAAGTTGTAATAAAATGGTAGGGCTAAGATGATGATCGAGAATATTTATAAAATGATTTAGGTAAACCATATAAAGTGGTTGGTCCAATTGTTTGGTACCCGAGTATACCACGCTCACCACTTGAATTTTGGAGGGTTCGAACCCTGGTGATGAGCATGGTATACTTGGGTACTTGGTCTAAGTGGCGAAGCAGGTTTATCTAAAAAGGAGAGTTTCTGATCATAAAAAAAAAAACATATGTTTTAGTTACCACAAACCTTAAGAAAGTTGTAGAAATATCAACAATTCATCCGTTGCAATTATGATGGTAAAGTGAGTGATTCAAAATCTAACAACAATATATGTAGCTATAGTTTTTGTTGTAGTACACTCACTTTAACAACAAACATTCTTATGCTATCATGACATTTTCTTGTAGTAACTAATTACAATCTCGGTTAAAGTTGAGGCTAGCCAAACCATTTTTATACGAAATTTACGTTCGCTTTGGATGAATGATTAGAGATAAAAGGGTGAAAACTTTTTTATGGATTTTTTAAACTAAAACAATTACCCCTTAGGATAGTGTTTTCCCCCTGAAATATACGTGATTTGGCTTATTAATTAGCTAGTTTGTCTGCTTAATCATGTATCCTTTAATTACCTAACATATATGTTCTTCTAGGGTTAGGAAAGAAATTGTGAAAGCTGAAACAGAGAGATGTGCCACTAGTTAGTTTTTCTTTCGGCTAATGCACCTTCGACTTCTTTGACACTTAAATTCTAAGGGAAGGGGAAACAACAATGGAGAAAGTTATGAAACAGAGCCAGAAGACGACTAATGGGATGATGAAGTAGATAACTGCGAAAGTGGTTGTAAAGGTTTTTTAACACTTTACTTTTTGATGATGACAATGACGTTTTCATTACTTTTTCTTTGCAATAATTGAGGTATTTTAACAAGCGAAAAATGAAATTGTAACGTTTGATAGAATAAATAGTATTTTTTTTTTGTTATACTACACTGCCGTGCATATAAAGTAAAACTAGAAACTACAGTACCGGGGGATATGAGGGCTTGTAGCCCCTCATTTTAATAAAAGTGGACTCGTCCCACTAAAAATTAATAAGTAAATTATTATCCACAAGTATTATCATTAAAAATAAATATCAGTTTATCATCGTACGTAATGTTACTAAACTTATGATAAACTGAGTATCATTAAATTTAGTAACCGTTTAGCAATAAAAACTGTTGCTAAACTGTTTCTAAATTTAACGATATTTACTCTATCACCAGTTTAGTTTAACAACATGACATCTAATGGTAAACTGTTTTTTTTTTTTTTTTTTTAATGTATTTTCAAAAGCAGATGTATTACGGGCTTTAAAACTCTCCCTATCTCTCTTTACAAATGTGTACATGTGAGTGTGAGAGATACATGAGGAAGAAAAGACGAGTTTCATTTCTTGTAGTACCCTGACACCAATGAAGTTCTTGCAGGTCATTACTATTTTATCTTTGACCAGTCATTAATATAACATATAAGTCGAGACTTCAATTTTAGTAGACATCTGCATGGGTGATGTTGTAAGAAGTTAGGACTAGAAGGATACATTGGTATACATACCCGATTTTTTACTATTATTGTACGTACGTTCGAAATACTTATATCACAAATATAATATTAAGAAAGGGAAAATAGTGAAATAAAATAATATGTTCCACTGATCAATTGAATTGAGAAGATTTTATTTTTTCATATTTACCGGTCTCCTTTTTTTTTCCTCATTAAAACAGCCTCTTATCATATAAAGGCGTGTCATATTTCAACCGTGCTAACTATTTAAGGTTAATAATTTGTCATATTTTGACTAATGTGCATAATTTTTTTCTTCTTCTCATGATATACAATTTCCATTATTTATGTTTAAAATCTTAATATGAATATATACATATTTATATAAAAATAGTTGGGGTAGCTCAAAATGCATCATGCCCAAATATATCAAACACATTTATATCGTAGTAGGGTATCATACTAGGTGTGCTGCATGTATCGGTACCCGTGCAACTTAGTTGTTATATAATTTAATAATGGAATTTTAATTTACAGGATGACTATGGGTAATTTTTCCCCCCATCTTTTTATGTTGGAAAATACCCACTATTCAATAATAATGAATAGTCGTAACGAACTTATTATTGATGAAATCCAAAATAAAGCGAAAAAAGGAAAAGAAATATGCAAATAATGCAAAAGGGCTAGCTAAAACACTTTGTTTCCAACGGCCCCTTATGCTCCCGATGTCTCAAATTCTCCTTGATCAGATAATAAATATTCTTCTAATTCTTATAGTAATTACAAAGTGCTGTCGGTATTGCTCAATATCATCTTGTTACTCCAATATATGAAATTTGTTACTAAAAGTCACATAAGAAATTGAAGACAACTTTGCATATGCTTTTCTCACAAACTTTACAGTCTTATAACGCTTATGGGTATGATTGATTGAGAATCAATGCCTATGACATGATTAAAAGACTTGTTTACTTACCTCTTGGTTTGCTTAGATCAACTTGATTAACTTTTTTATGCTTTTCGTTTTGTTCATATTTGAGAGGCATTTCATTGAATATTTTGCAGTTTTGAAAATTATGCCCAACTTTTTTATAGTTAATGTAGTCTTTAATCCTTTCCCATGTTTCTTATTGCAATAACAAGTCTACACTTTATCATAAGCGTCTCTTTCAAGTCTTATTCATAGAAGTTTAAAGCCGTTTCTCCCTTGTGTTTGCCAATTCTTTCATTGAAAGAAGAAGGTTTAAACACAAACAAGTTTATGGTCAAGAAAATTCATATGATCATTGTACAGAATTTGAGAACTCGCCGCTTTAGGAATACTGTAACGAGCTTGATATTGATCATAATTTTCATGCACCTAGAATTTCAAAGCAAAATGGAGTAGTATAAAAGAAAAATAGAACCTTGAAGGATTTGGCAAGTATCATGCTTTCCGAAAATAAATAGTCAAAGTAATTTTGGCCGAAGCCATAAAATGCATGCTGCACATAAATAGAGTCATACTACGCCATATTTTAAAAAAACTGAGATATTTTATCGAACAAAACCTAACACTGCTCACCTTTATGCATTTTGTTGCAAGTGTTACATTTTGAACAAGGAAAAATTAATTTTTTTTAATGACAAATCCGATCAAGAAACATTTATTGGCTATTCCCCTATAAGCAAACCTTATAGAGTTTTTAATAAAAAAAACACCATTAACATAGAAAGAGTTTCTGCATGTTGTTTTTAATGACACTTTTCCAATAGGCTAAATGCACTTTAGTACCCTCCCTGTATTTTGTCTGTTTTTTGGTTTAGTGTAGCATGTGATTGAGGTTAAAATATAGGGAATGCTCCCCGTGCTAAATGAAATAAATGGGTAAGACCTAATATTTAACCAAGTAATTAATGAGCAATTAATCACAATTGCGAGAGGAGCCGATTAGGGTTTGACACCCCCTCCCCTCCCGAGGAGCTGAAATGCGAGATAATATCAAAAAAATACAAATAAATCATGATCATCAATCATATATATCAAGAAGGAAAGATAACACCAAATCTACATGAAACATATCCCATAAAGATAGAGCCAAAGGAAAAAGATACATTTCTTGTACGAAAATGAATGCATGCCAGTCAAAGAGGAATCTGATTACGACCGAAGAGCCCACATCACGACCTCCTCGAGCCAATATAATCGTGAATACGAAGAGACTGGAATGTTAGAAGAGTAGAATAGTCCCTCCCCCTTATATGAAGAGTGTCATGTACCTAGAACAGTACCATTAACCCTTCGGGCTAATCAAGTCGGTGAAAAAGATACATAAGGATATAATTGAGTACATCTCAGCACGACATTAGGAATACACAGATATATAAAGAAGATATGACTGATAAGATCATATCTATCAAGAAAGATCCGCCCTATATTGCCTCTTTCACCTATATAAGGAGCTAATAATCCATGAAGAAGGATCATCTGAACCCATACGAACTCAGACAAACACTTAAATATTGGGTATTACTAAACCCTACGTATATTCAATTCTATATACATTCTATTCAACCCTAAGAGGTTCACTCCTCATTACAACTCCGTAAGGCGAATGAGGATGAACGGTGGTAGAGACACAAAATCCCCCTTGATCTTAGTTGTTTGTGTGCAGATTAAGGAAAATTCACGAATAACACGGGCAAAGCCCTAGGAAAGACTTTCCTTATTTGTTCCAAATTTGGGAACCGAGGCTCACGCACTAGACTTGATTTTTAAGGTCTATCAAACGGTACCATCCGTGAAAAAGACCCACAACTGGAAAGATTTGGTTTACTCTGCCAGAAGTTAAGCACTTTAGCAGATTGAAGAAAGCGAATCAAGGACTTGCAATATTTTCTCAGATTGCCAGAAAAACACCAAGTCAGATGGACAAAAATCAAATATATGAGCATGCTACGACAATCCCAGGGGCAAAAGCTCATAACATCAAAACTCCTCCCCCAATGTTCTTTACCCCTCTTGACGGATTGACCGTCTCTTCGTCTAAATCAAAAACCAAATCCCTAGCACGCACCGAGTGTGAGCTCTATAAGGAGCTCAAAGAAGTTTCCCGCCAATGGTCTATCAACTCTGCAGAAGCATCTTTGCAAAGCCGCAATACTAAGGGTAAACAAAAAAGGTTGTCTAAGTTTCGCTCGAAGAGCGGAGGAGAGGAAGTGGAATACATAGGGAGGCACATAAAAGACTTGAGGTTCAGCCTGGAAAGCAAGAGGGGAAATCCCAAGATGCGTTTGGTAATCACGTGAGAGGATACTCGTAACCTCAAGGATGACTTTGACCAGGTGGCTAGAGTGCTCAATGACTTATATCAGAGGCCACAACCTTCTCAGAAAATAAGCATGAAAGACTGTCTGGGTCAAGCGCATCCTTTTGACAAAGAGGAATCTAGTGAGCGAGGGCGCTACATAGAGACCGAATACATCTCCTCGGCAAGCGACGACGAGAGGGCTCTACCCCATCACCACAAGGTTGCTAGTGGAAGGAAAGAGATGGCTCTCCAGGAGGAGTGAGCACCGACGCATAAAGAAAGGGTTAGGAGGCCGGAGAGACTATGCGAGGAGACACCGTCCCCTCAAAGAAGAACAGTAATCACGGACGACCCCAAAGAGGCTAGGGGAAGGGAGAGGTATATGACCCAAAAAGGATCAGATATAAGAGATTATCTTAGAACCAACCATTCAGCTCCCTATCCAAGAAAATTCAGGACGCATACAGTCCAAGGGGTTACCGTAGGCCTGTCCTCAACACGTATGATGGGACCTCCTGCCCCATTGCCCACTTGGATCACTTTCGAGGGAATATAGAGATTGGCTGGCTAATGTGTTCCCAACCACTCTTGGACAGTTTGGTACCGACTGGATCAAGACCTTTCCAGATGGATACATCCGAAATTGTGATGACCTCATGAGGGCCTTCCTCGACCGCTTCGAGCTGAGTTTCAGAAAGAAACTGGAAGCAGACGAGTTGCTCTGCATCTGAATGGAGGAGGGCGAGTCCATAAGCTCTTTCTACAAACGGTTATGGGATCTCTACCATAAGATCAAAAGCTTCCCTGCCGATATCGCCATCTCGGCCTTTCATCAAGGCCTCCCTTTAGAGCACCCTACAAGGCTCAACATAGCGGATAGACGCCCGATGACCTAGATGGAGTTAGAATGCATGTCCGCCTTTGAGAAGAAAGCCGCAAGATCGAGCAAGTCTGAAGCATCAGAGTCCAATTCGAAGGCAAAAGAGGGACGAATGACCAACTAGATTTTGAAGGGGTCTCTCCCTGATCCACTGGAAGAGAAAGCCAAATCTATGTCGTTCGAGCTAGATAGAGAGATATGGGTACTGCTGAATGACATCAAGCACAAAGAGTGGTTTAAATAGCCCACCACCCTGAGAAATACCCCATCATGGGGCAAAAATAGGTATTGTGCCTTCCACAGAGGTAGAGTGGTTTTTTGCATAGCGACTGTTATGCACTTTTTAAAGTGTATCTTAACTTATATTAAATGCGCATGGTTTTCTTTGAGATGCATAAACTTTTTTCTAAAATTTCATGTGTAGGTATGCACTTCAAAAAATGCATACTTTTATAGGTGAAATAAATATCATTTACTTGAAATTGGATTATCATATCCGTCAACTGCATACCATTTACTTATGCATTTCAGGAAGTGAATATCTGGTGGTATGCCATGCGTACCTAGTGCCAAAGTGTGCATAATGTGCATAATAATTGATATATAATTTAAAAAACCATTTCCAAACAAAAACGCATTTTAGTAAACTTACCCTTCAAAAAGTGTATATCAAATGCTATGCAAACTTTAAAAATATAAAGGAAATAAATAGATAAAAGAAACCATACAAGAAATTCAAAACAATATTATTAATCAGATATATCCTTACTCTTAAAAATAAAAAATAAAATGGATAATAACCATAAATCACAATCGAAATATAAAACTCACATTATGTATGAAATATGATCGAAACAACTATATTTATAAACTATTCCAAATCAAAATTTACCGGCCAATTTTTATTTTTTTCCAAACTTAAATACTTAAAAGAATATGATTTTTTTTTTTACCAAAATCAAACAATAATACAAAAATATCTTCTAATTCATATAGTAAGTAAGCCACCCAAACCACATTTTTTTTTTTACCATTATGACGCTTTTCCGAAATTCAAAATCAATTTTCAAAAGACATATTCGGCTCTAACTCCGATTTGCCAAGATGCGGAACTCAAATGGCCTATCGACACCAATGATCAACTCATAGACCCAAAACACCTACATTTTGATATAAAATTTGACCTAATTTTCCTAATTTACCAAAAACAAAAGAATACAAATAAAATCTACATGAATATAGAGGACAATGTTTCATCATCTATACATATGGCAATAGGAAGGGAGGAACTTTTATGGATCGGAAGGGAAGGAGGAGAGAGAGAGATAAAGTTGAAAACTAAAACAAAGAGACATAGACGTGTGAGTTAGGAGTTTAATAAGGTTTAATGTACTTAACTTTGTTGCCAATTTCGGTTTAGTGTACTAAATTCTATGTTTTTCTTATTAATGTAATTAAATTTAATCCAATTCCGATTTAAGGTGCTGATCTCCAAGTTTTCCTAATTAATGTAATTTACTTTTCTCTAATTCTGATTTAGTATGCTCAACTCTAAACTTTTCGAATCTTGTTTATAGGTATAATACCTTTATATTGAAACAAAATTTTATTAAATTGGAAAGAAAAAAAAGTCCAATACATTAATTAGGAAAATTTAGAGATCATCACACTATTTCAGAATTGGAGCAACGTTAATTACATTGATTAGTAAAACATAGAGTTAAACACACTAAATGGGAATCGAAACAAAGTTAACTAAATTTAAGTTTTTGAAAACAAAAGGTTTACGTGTGAATTTTTGGTAATTAGGTTCCAAAACTTGTATTATGAGGTAATTATTCTTTGCAAAAGGTGACAATCTACATTTTAAGATTCAAATATTATATGGGATAATCACAAAAATATTTTCTAATTTCTATTCCATCTTACCTAGAAATCACTCATGAGAATGCTTTCTACATCTATACTCTTTTGCATAACTAGCAAATAAATCTTCACAAAGTAATGCTATCTAGGATGAAGCAAAGTCTATGGGATTGTTCCCTAGCCCTTGCCTTTGGACTATTCTTATCCCATTTTGCTCTAATCTGTATAATACCCTTTTATAGAAATCCTACATATTTTCTACCCTTATCAAAGATTGATCAAGCCCATCTTGAAGCCATAGATATAAGGGTAATACCATGGACAATGGTTTTGGTGAGATTCTCACGTTAATCAAGAAGCCGACGAAGAATCTATCGGATCCCTCCTATAAAGCCTGCACGACTTGTAAATGCAATGTACTAGTCGGCGTGATCATGGATTATCACAATGAAATAAATTCCTTGAAGAATTTGCAATATACGAAGAGAATAATTAAGAAATCAAAGAAGAAAGCCCAAGTTATTCACCTTTATCCGATAATGAATTCGTCAACATCCACGACTAGGATATGCTCCTTCTTCATAAATTTATAGGGGGATAATTTTATTAAAATAATTTTGAAATGATTATAGTGATATGGAAGTCAAGCGAGCAACAAGCTGCGTCACTAGCCATTTCTGAATCGCAAAACTAATTCTTTTAAACACTACATCTATAGACTTAAGAATCATGACATTACTATGCATGACCCTTTGAAATCTCCACATCATATGGTGCTAAAAAATCAAATGTGTCAAATACGAACTGTATGAAAGCGTGTGATTATCGATACACGCTTTCTCGTGTTTAGCCACCTTGGCCGAGTCAGCTTTTAGGACAGGCTGTCCCACAGTAAAAACTCCATTCCCCAAACCAACTAGTGGATAAACTCATGCCAAATCCACACATGCATGTTCCAACCTATCCACGCGTAGACTAAAATATCTACTGACCTGAGTGTCGATCGCCCCACTTATAGGCCAGTCAAGAAGTTCACGGGTGTTTCTTTATGAACAGAGATCCATGCCCGCCTGCAAATATAAAAAATAACATCTCTAACTAAATCATGCCTATACTTGAAACCGAAGAGATCTTACAATGAACCGCATTCTCTCCAAAGGTGGACAAACACATCTTGCGGCAAACTGGACACAACTCATCAACTCGAAATCATGGAATCATGAGCCAGTACCTAAGTATTGTACGATACTCTACTATTGATATATACTGGCCTAACCCACCAATATGGATAGATAGAAGAAAATCCTGAGCATTTGATAATTGTAGACACCCAAAATTGTTTTTTATCTAACGGTCATGTCAGACATTAATTCAATATCCTCAATAGTTTTACTGAAAAGAGGACTCGCCAAAGCATGCTGGGCTCTGATGGGCGGTGTCTTTGCTAGTAAACCACTAAGGTCGAAAGCAGGAATTGTAATACGAAAAAAAGTGTAAAACACTATCAAAATCAAAACATTCTTTTACAATAGCTAGCTGTTGGATTTTAAAAATGTTGCTCCAAATGCTCTTAGACATGTAATGGTGCTGTCGTCTGACACCATTATAGTATATAAATCAGTGTTTTAAAAACCACGCTTTAAAATGTTAAAAGCTCGATAAATCTTTTTGGTAAAATGAAATAGCTACGTTTTTTTGCTTTTTGGCTGGTAAAACGTTATTAGTGCGCTTTTATCATGATTTTTGTGCTTTTTCAGGATTTTTATTTTGTTTAATTATTATTTGTCCAACAAAATAATTTCTAACAAATTCTACCATCTGTTCTAGTGATACTTTATCGCTCATTTTGACGAATTACAACATTTGAAAATTTTAAGTAGTAAGACCTAAATCCGTATTTTTTTTTGCTATTTATGAAATATTTCAATTTTTTATATAGAAAATCGTTAAATGATGTTTTCAAAATATATATTAAACATCGATATTTTTTTAGATATTTCTAACATGTATATTTTTATACTATAAAAAGTTTACGCTTTACGATTCAAAATTACGCTTTTAGCGTATTTCTCGTAAAATGCTTTGATCAACTTAGCGTTTTGTAAAACACTCCTATAAATCTAATCTTCCTTAAATGTCTTTTATCCGATATTAGAATATTAGATCTCGCCAGCTATCCATTATTACTATCAAATCCTTTGTCCTTTTCCTTTTATTTAAGAAATGACAAATGACTGCAATAATCCATGAGATACCGATAAGAAGACCAGGAAATATGCAAATTTTGGATGGTTCAGTAGCATACAACCATTTTGGAAATTGTGGATTTCATTATTTTATATACAAGTCAGATTGTAGTATACACAGGCCACACAGCTGATCTTGTGAATTAATATTAGCAATAGACCGTCCATCACTTCAAGGAACACTGAAAACTAGGATCTTGGACAGCACCGTGCTACTAGGCTAATTACCAGCCTAACTACAACGAGGTTGCGAGTATGCATATTGCACTTGATAAATTTAAATAGATTAATTTGCTATATACTCAATTAAAATGTGCTCTACCTTACACAATGTAAGTCAATTTTAAGTTGTATATTTATGGAAGAAGCGTCCCTGACTCAGAGTCAGGGTGACTCTGAGTCAGAAATTATGTTAAAAACGCTCAATTTTATTTTAACTGTTTTTTATTTTTAAAGTCAAAATTATGTAAAACTTACAAATATGAAAATAAACAACAAACAACACTTTGTATCTATATATTATTATATTTACATATACATATTTATAATATGTATGTATACTACATATATAATATTCAAAATTTTCAAATAATAGTTATAATTTGATTTTATGGAATTGAAAAAAAAAACAAAACTCATATAATATTAATTTTAAAAAATTAAAGGCAATTAAAATATAAAATTGAGCGTTTTTAGCACAATTTCTGACTCAGACTCACACTGACTCTGAGTCAGGGGCGCTGCTTCCTATATTTATTCTATATTGTACTAACTAGTTTTGACTTGCAAGTTTATATTTTTATTGTTTTTAATTAAATGGACCCTCATTTCCATTCACTTTAAAAATAAAATGAAATAAATAAATAAAATATTTTCCATATATGCTAGCTAAAATCATTGTTACAGATAACAATAATTCTATCAATTAGTTGCCAACATGACATTTATCCAGTACACTATATAGTCTAATGGAGCCAAAATAGCACACACTTAACTATCCACTGCCTAATAAGTGACATAAGGGGTTGATTTAACTAGTGCAAAGAAACATACCAAGTTATGGACATAATAGTAAAATAATTTTTATGATCTTCCTTTCCTGAAAAATATTTTGCTGGAATTTAGGGGAGAAGGGCTTAATATTGCCTCCTCTTCAACACGCATTACTAATTTTTATCGCCTCCTCTTCAGCACGCATTACTAATTTTTATCAATGTTTTAAATAGCATTATCGTTATCGTAGCGTTTTTTCGAAAAAAACGCTAAAAACGCTAATAACGTTGCTACATAGCGCTTTGCGGTGTATTTTTTTTTGCCTAAATATGCACTAACCTTTAGAATATATAACAATAAAAAAGAAATGTATAGTTATATTAGATAGTAATAAAAAAAAAATCGAAAAAAAAAATTCGACATGGAAGGGCTTGAGTTAGCAAACCGATGAAGCGGTGGATTCGAATTGTTTAAGAACAAAACGTTCTTAAAGATTTATTTTCGTATTTTGCCTTGTCTAAACGACTCTCTACTCGCTTAGTTTTGTTAGTGTTTGAAGACCCTATATAAACAACCCTCTGTATTTCTCTAACTCAAAACCCTAAAACACAAAAGTAAAACTTAAAGTGGTCGTCGTTAGTGTCTGGATGCGGGAGCCACTACCAATCCTTCTGCGGTGCTTTTCCTTCCCTCAAACTTTTCCCCCCTCTACTAATTTCCTTCTTCGTTTATGTTAAAAGTAGATATGCTTAGCTGGATAACAGGTTTGACCTCAGACCGGTTCATCTGGCAACTTCTCAATAGAACGGCTTAAAAATCATATTTGATTAACTTTTAACTACAAAGGTTTAATAATGAAAGTGGAAAACCCGGTAAAAAAAAAAAAATCACAAAAAACAAGCGGTAAATATTATATCGGCTAAGTTCGTATACATGTTTTTGGATTGGATTGAGTGCTTCGTCATTCTTTTGGGTCCTAATATATAGATCGGGTTAATCAGTGTGTTGACACACTGATGGAGCTTATTGTAATCTGTCATACTGATTGGACATTTAAGGCCATCTGTTGCACTCTTCTAGCCAAAACAAATTGGCGATCCAAGTATTGTTAGTTACGTATACTCGATGAAAGATCACTAAAAGAAAAGTTTCGACCGAAAACAGACGATATAAACATATGCTACCACAAGACATTGAAAAGTTTGGAACAACAATGTGAAGTGTGTAGCAGTAGAGATGAAAATTCAAAAATTATTTTATTTCATTAGCGCTAATATAAACTCTTAAAAAGTTTTTATTGTTTTTATTTGGATTTCGGTTGTAATTTAACCATTCATTGTTGTTACTAATGGAATAATGGGTAAAACTAACAAATGCCCCACAGGTACTTAGATATAGATAAAAAAAATAATTAACTGGTAAAACTAACAAATGTACATTTAATAACTGGTATAATTATTTAATATTTGTAATTATATATAGAAGTACTTTTTGGAGAAAGATTTTGAGGGAATACATGTAAATCTGTAGTGAATAATTTGTTAAGTAAATGAATTGGAAAAATACGTTTAGTGTATTTGATTGCCCTCCAAACATGTTTTTTCAATGTAAGGAAGTGTCACAAAAGCACGACAGCAGTTGCAGTAAATAATGGGTAAGATGCCAAAGATCTCGGACGGTATTGGGCTTAAATTAAATAGTGTTTTTGAGGCGTTTCTATTTCTCAAATAATCAACCAATATATTTTCTACTAACTAAACCAATTTAACAAAATAACATGCGAGACTTGTCAATTCTAACAAGTTTATATCTAGCAAATTACGGCTATATTTTTGATTAAGCGAGTTTTCCTAACAATTTATACTACGCAATATAGAAGTCGTCAATTCCTAACATGCAAAAATATATATAGTTGTACTAGCTAAAGCAATAGTGAAATAGATAATAAAAACCAGCAACAAGTAATAAAAATGATAGCAAAGTTCATAAAAATAACTTATCTTATAAGCGGTAATTATTGAATTCGACAAATTATTCCAAAATATATGTAAAAGGGGAAATATTTAGAGAGAGATGGGTGTTATGAGCCTCCAAATGGTTCTATGGAATTGTTTGAATAAAAGGTAATTTACAACTCAGAATAACAGGTTTACATATAACCCTACGAAGAACCCTAATTATTAAATCAGCCGCGGCCTGACCGGTTAGGTGGATCGGTCACGTCAACTTACATAATGTTCTTTTGTATTGACTTCTTTCGTCTTCGTTTGATCAAGTTTAGCCTTCTCTTGGGGGTCCTTCATCTCTGATTTGTTCACTTTTGGTCCATTGTTGAGTATTTTTGCGTATTTGTCTCATTTTTGTGTTAATTTCATGCGTTTTGTTGTAAAAATATAAAAGTGTGCAAGTAATGGCTTAAACAAGCTGAAATAGCAATACAACAACGCTAATTACTATCATTTTAACCCATGAAAATGACAATTTCGTGGTCTAATCAGTACTGTACTACCAGTAGTTAACGAGTTAGGTACTGTACTATCACTTTTAACAATTGAAGTACCAAACTACGAAATTTATTGTAATTAAGGGACTAACAACATAAAATGATGAAATTGCAATCCATATATATCACATTTGGTGGTATAATTTTTACGGATGTCGACATAATTGCCCTCATCATGTGATGGACAAGATAACATGAGTGTCATTTCATCATTTTGTTTAACGATAAGTACTCAATTGTGACAAATTTCATAAATTAATATCTCAATTGTTAAAATTGGTAGTGCAATACCTAAATCGTTAAACATTATTAATACAATACACTAAATGTACTTTTTTCCGAAAATGAATTTATCAATATTTTATTTCATTGATTTCCATATTTCAATTTTAAATATTTTTAGAGAGGGGATCTTTTTTAATTTTATGCTAGTTTCAACTAAAGAGTTGTATTTTTATTTGAGTTTTATTGTGTTGCAAAATTAGTTTTTAGTTTTTTATTTAATTATTATTTAATTTTATGATAATTTCAATTAGCGTTGCATGTTTTTATTTGTGTTTTATTGTATTTGAAAAGTGGTTTTTAGTTTACTAAATCATAAAATATATTAATTGTAAATACTATTAACATGAACTATTAAGTGATGGATTAAAAAATTAATCGAATTTTTACTAGTCATAAATACATATATGGATTTAAGTTATGCATAAGTTTTAAACAATGGGCCAGGAACCCTTGTTAACCAAAGCGAAAGTTAAAAGAATAAATTTAGGGGATGGTGATGTAACGGATGCACAAGGATAAAAAATGAAGTTTTTTTTTTTTAAATTGGTCTATGACCCCGCTTAAATTGTCACTTTGACCTATTTATGTTAACAAATAGTCACTTATTGTCACTTAGGCCTATTTATGTTAACAAATACCAAAATGGCACAATTTTATCTCGCTCAATACATCAGCGAGATAACATCTAACACAAATAATGTCTATTTGCTTTATTTTCTTCTTTTATACTGTTAGTATTAGTTCGGATGCCACATATATGGCAAAATGGTAAAAATTTAAGACACGATACAACTAGGATACGATAATTAAATAATAAAAAATTATTATTTATAAGAGTTTATATTTAGGTTGCACGGGTACGGGTACGATTACTGTGCACGATATGATACGGATACGACCATACGAAAAAAGTTAAATTTTTTGGATATGGTACGGATATAATACGTCAATAAAAAAATTCTATATATATTTAAGTTACTATTTAATCTAGTATTTCGAATCTTGAGGACCGCTGTGGCATTTTTTTACACATAAATCATAGACTTTTTTAGACGGATTTTTAACTTTGTCCCAAAATTTCATATCTACTCATAAAAAGATCTAGAAAAATTAAAAAACCTAACCATCTTGGTATAAAATAAAGTATTATCATTTAGACTACAAAAAATAGATCATCAAATAAAGTATGATCTTATTTTATTGTATAACGAGGAAAAAACGAATTAGTACTGCAAAAAAAAAAAAAAAAAAAAACTTTTTGAATACTTTCTTTTGCCTATTCAGGTGCCGATACCTAAAATTTTTAAAAATCTTAATTAATTAACAAATATTTAGATAAAAAATATAATTATTATTAAGAATTTTCAGTTGCAATTAAAAAAATTGTATTTTTTCTTGTTTTTGTAAACAATAATATAAACCCATATATATAATAATAATAATAATATTATTATTATTATCATTATTATTATTATCGCGTTCTAGCCATGTTGTGTCCTAAGTTTTAAAATTTTACAGTGTATCGTGTCTGTGTCGTGTATGATACACAACGCCATCCGTGCTACATATGAAAAAAATTGTACTTTGACTTAAATTGTTCATTAATATTGTTAATTATGTTATTGGAATATTTTTAATTCATAACTTAAGTTATATATTGAATTTTTTTTATTGACGTATTATTCCTGTACGATACCTAAAATTTGCAACTTTTGTCGCATGGTCGTACCCGTATCGTATCGTTTACAGTAATCATACCCGACATTATTTGTGTTACATGTTATCTCGCTGATGCATTGAGCGAGATAGACTAGACAATTTTGATATTTGTTAACATAAATAGGCCAAATTGATAATTAAAATGGGCCCATATGCCAATTTAAAAAAAACTCTAAAAAATGGTTGTTGTTTGGTATTGATTCAGTTACAATAAAGTATTTTATATACAGTTCAACAGTCAATAAAACACCCTTGCTTGTGAAAATAAGTTACTACAAGAAAAAAATATGAGGTTTGCAAGAGACACTATGTAATGATGATAGTAATAAAATAAATGTTTCTGAAGTTAGCAAAATTAAGTACATAATAGGATCTGTTGCGTTAACCTCATACTCTGTTGCTAATTTAGTGATACTCATTTTAAAAACATACATTTTGATAGTATCTTGACATTTTTATTATAGTGAGAGTTCCAATTCAAATAAAACCATTTTCCAAAAAAAAAAACAGAGTTCAAGATCAAATAAAAAAAAAGTTTCTTCATTGTTTAAAATAAGAAAATATCTTTGAAACTAAGTTACCAAAAATAATATGTCAAACGTTTTATTTTTTTTTTCAAAAACTAGCACTTTCTGAATTTACTTAGAACACCCTCTCCCTCTCACACACACACGCCCCCCCCCCCCCCCCCCCCCCCCCCCCCCCCCCCCACACACACACACACACACACACACACACACACACCTTTTTCAAAAACTAGCACTTTCTGAATTTACTTAGAACACACTCTCTCTCTCACACACACACGCAAACGCACGCGCACGCACCCCCTTCCTTAGCCATCTCTGATTGTTTTCTATCTCCATCTCTTTTTCGCATTTTTATATCTCCATATATGTGAATAATAGAGCTCCATATTATTTATCCATGATGTTTTTTCAAATTTTTTGGCTACAATGTACAAGCTTTGTTTTTTACATTTGAGCTCTTTAACTCGAATTATAATATATCGAAATAGGGTTTTTCTTTGGATTTCTGAGTGAATTCGTGGAGTCCATTCGACCAACAGCTTTTACGATCTTGACCGATCAATATTTCAACGGAATAAGGTTTGGTGAAGAAAATCAATTTTTGAGAAATTAAATGTGGCTAATGGGTGTGAGCATCACCGCAGATTCCCTTTTTTTGTTTCCTTGCCTTTTGATCTTTAATTGTACCTTTATAAGACTTGTGATAGAAGTGGTGAGGTGTCATTGTGAAGAATAACTTGTTGGAAAACATATAAAAAAAACATGCTTGTTTCCGAAGGTTTATAGGACCAATTTTGAGTCAAGATTCCATATGACATCCTTTGGATTTTAATGCCATATTCAAAACGGTTGAATAGCTCGTGTAACGAACTTCGTAACGGTATGTTGCATGACCTATTCAAAGAATGAGTGTGAATGGAAATTGGCTTCAAATGTTGGGATCTCGGAGGAGACAAAATCCGTAATGCTGGAAAATGATGGGTAGTCTATTAAATGGGAGTTCCCTCTTTTAATCATCCGACATTGAAAAAATGTGAAGACATTTTACAAGCTGAGCCTATAAATAGGCAGCTCCCCTATATCATTTTATACAACATATCATCTCTCTAAAAATCATTACATTTTACTCAGAGAGAGCTACCCACCAACAACTCGACCTTGACTTGTCGCCAGTTTTCGACAAGTGATCCGAGACGTTGTAACTTTGGATCGAAGCGGCAATACGACCAGAAACTTTAAAGGTGGTCAGGCGAACATCGGTTAAGGGCAGAGTGTTTAACAGTCGCCTCGTCTTTTTAATTCTGTTCTCATTTAAGTTATTTATTTATTTATTTAATTTCAATACATTTTTTTTTCTTTAATTTAATTTCAATACTTTTCTTTTTTGTATTTACTTTATGTAATTTAATTCTGTCTTTCATTTTTGTAATTTCTATTCTGTTATGTAATTTACTTTTTAGTTCTGTAATTTCTTTTATTTACAAAAACAGTCCAGCAGTTTAATTTTATACTATTCTGTCTGACAGTTTCGTTTAATTACAAAACAGTCCAGCAGTTAATAATTTATATTATTCTGTCTAGAATTTTATTTAATCGCATTTACAATCTGCAAGTGTCGGAATATTATAATAGAGTCACATTCCGTTTAATAAAAATAAAATTGTTTATTTTTTTTAGTCATTTCACTTTAAATTATTGCTTTTACGTACATCAAAACCAACATAACCTAAACGGGTATTTCCTTAAAATAATACTCCGTAGAAAGTAATCATAAGATATTCCTTAACAAAAATGGGTGGTAATTTGAAACAATTAGTTATGACCTTAAGAAAAAATGAGTTTTTTTAAAAAATCTTATGGTTCTGAAAATCTGAGTATGAAGTTTGAGAAAAATGGTAGAAGTTTGCCAAAAAAGTAAGAAGCATGAAAAGAAGGGAATGAAATGTGACAAAAATGCTAGGAAGTTCGAAGAAAAGGTATGAAGTCTAAAATTTTCTTGAAGAAATATGAAGAAAAAAAAAAAGGGTGTCAAGTCTAATAAATAAGGTAAAGTCTAAAAAAGAGGGCGTGAGTTTGGAATAAATGATAAGAATAATGAAAACAAACCTATGAAGTTTAAAAGGAAGTGTGTGAAGTTAGACAAAATAGATATAAAATTCAAACCTCTTTTTCGTGCTTTTAGATAGTAAAAACACACACTTTTGATGGAAAAAATGACAATTTCCGGTGAAAAGGTCGTCTTCCATGAAAGAACTTTTTTTATGAAAAAATAGTTTTAATATTTTTTTAAAAAATAATTTCAAATTTGTTTTCATATTATCTGTGTGTTAATTTTTTTTTATAATTTATTATGATTTGTTAGATTATTTACATTTGGACTATTTTTTTGGTTTATAAAGATAAAAAATAGGCGTTGATTGTTAGGAAGACCAGACCCTCTCTCTCGACCTCCCATCTTTCAAAACCCTCCAAACCCCAGTTGCTTCCTGGGGTGAAGGAGGTGTCCAGACAAAACTCTACCCCGTGGTCTATGCCCTTATCATCGTATTCCTTTTCTCTCTTTGGATCCGAGCTTTTTTTTTGGGTTCTTTTTTACTTTTCTCTTCATTTCTTTTTCTCCACCTCCACTTGCGATCTTTCTTTCGGAGGGAGTAGATCTAATCCTCCCCGCCCCTCCGATACCATGCTAGCCTTGTTTTTCTCCGCTTATGGGGTGCGGTAGTGTTAGCCGCAGTAGCTGGATTTATTCCGGATCGGGTTCGGGTTTATAGCGATAGTTGGAGTTTTCATCGATTTTGTGGGTTACCAAGGTTAGGACATGTAGATTGAGTTTTGTTGTGTTGTGGGTGTCCACAAAACCCTGCGGGTTTATCCAACCATTATTCGGCTCGCTGCACCATTGGGTACTGTTTTTTTTATTGTATTAATCCATCTCTCTATATTATGATCCAATTATTATTTTATTTTTTAAAGAAAAATTACATTTGTGGCCAATCTATTTTTTGCTTTTAGTTGCTCGTTTAATCATCGTACTAGTAAGAGTCTACCCCGTTGATAAGTATTAAACATGTTCTACCAAAACCATATATGGGTTTACTTTTCATAATTGTATGGTGAGTTGGATTTGTTTTTTTATGGTGTTTAATGTTTGATGTGGTGTTGTGGATTTGTGATGACAGTTATGGAGAATCGTACTCATATTATTTTTTAAAAACAGGGTATAGGAATGCCTTGGCGCTCATTTTACCATATGATTGGTACAGACCGTATAGGTCTTTTGTAGTAGGACCAAAAGTACTTGTTTTCATAGTGTCTCTTAGAACTTTGATGAGGCGACTTGTGGTAGGATTCGAACAGTGTGTTGGTCTTGACCTAGCCGCAATGTTCGGGCATTTGATTGGATCTCACTCGTTGTTTCTATTGGAAACACGTTTTACTTTGTAGCGGAAAACTAACATTAAATCCTGATTATAGTGTATATCGATTATATAAAAACAATACAGAAATATCTCACGGACAGATGTATATCACTTTGTTCTTATAATATTACTTACTTCTTAAAGAGGTAGACTCTCAAACTGTTAGAAACTCTAGAAAAATATTTTATGAGACTCTTATCTTTATTTTCCATAGCGTATGAGTATAGTTATAGGCTACAGTAGGGACTCAGTGCACAAGAAGAATAAGACTTTTATTTAATACAGATCTCTAACCCTAATTAGATTATAATTTAATTAATAAATATTATCCGGTCTTAATTAAAAGACAAATATAATATTATTTAATTAATACTTTTATAATCATAGGATAATCGATCAGTAAATTATATTTATTTCCATTAGAGAATATAATTGCACTCTTAATTCTTCTCAAAATAATATTTGAGAGCACATTATTAAATAATTAAATATCTCATCACGTTAAGATTACAGATTTCCACCGAGTAAATAAATTACTGATAATTATTTTACTCGACATATTATTTCATCGACCTTTACATTAACTTATTTGTTGTGTCGGATATAAAATCTACTTGCAAGATTTGACACAAACAAAACTTATAAGCTTCTCGAGGGAATATCATAAATCCTTGTTAAGCGATGTGAATTCCTTCTATTATAGACACACACCATATAAATAATATCACTGCCCAACGTACGGGTTTGCTGAACACAACAAATCTCACTCATTGCAAATCTATGCAATATGTATTATAAATACAATCTTGAAATTTCGTGTAAGCTGTACTCTACACACCAAATCAGTTACTATACAAAATAAAGACACATGTACAACATTGCTCAAAACTATTCTCAAATAAATCATTCATTGTTAATAAATAAATACTAAAAACCAACAATAAATTATGTTTTTTAGTATATCATTATAACAATCTCCCACTTATACTTAAAGGCATGATTTCCTACATTAAACTCTCATCCCCTTTATTTATCTAAGACTTTACCGAAAAAGTCTTAATAAATGGTTTACTAGAAAGTTAGGATGTAATCATATTCACTTTTAACTCTATGTTGATTTTCTAGAATTACTACTCGACTAAAATCTAAGTCTACTAATCAAAATGATTAAAGACTAACTTTTTGGTAAAACTATATTTAATCCTTAATTATTTAAGATACTTCATTAAATATTCTACCATACTTAAACAATCTCGTTATGAGCTAGATTTATATCTACTATCAATGTCTAAGGCAAAATAAATATAATATCTAATTATCTGGATGATCATACCTTTACTGTAATTAGCAATCTCACATCATATATGATGTCTAAATTAATTTACACACAGTATCAAAAATATCAAAACGTACTCATCACTCTTCCAGTACTTAAACTACTTATCTGATCATTGATCAAAGTCATAAGAATTTATAGCCTGATCAAAACGGATAAATTAAGATCTATATGCCTGCTTAAGCCTAGTGACTTCTTAATCTTTCACTATATGTGCTATTGGCTCCTTGAAGAATATCTGGTTGCACTATAAAGTACTACACTCAAGACTTTTAATTAGAAAAACTATCTTGACGAGATATCTAACCATTTGCCAATGATCTACATTTATTTCTTATTGAGATTCATTGTATCTAGTGGTTCAATTTCCAACTTATCAAGGATCATCTCGCAAGATTATACTAAAATTAGAAACGTAAAGGTCGTTTCATGACCCTCCCACTACGATGAACATCGCTATAAGTACTAAGCATTAATAACTTTTGAACTGTTGTTATACACCAACATCCTCTGCATGAATCACTCGATTTCTGTCACTGAGAAAACGTATCTGTGAGTACATCATGCAGCGACGTTTCATTTTGAAATATATGTATATAATAAAAATAAATGTCACTCTACTTACTCTTAACTACTATCAAGCTAACTTTATTTTGGATTCGTGGTAACATCTTATCCTTTTCCAAAGATCAATCAATGTGTGCTAATAATGACTTCCGATTCTTAGGACAATAAGAAACCATTTTTCATTTCTTTTGGATAACATACAAGAAACAAAGATCAATACTCGATTGAAAATTCTTTTGCTTTTTACCTTCAACATGTGTGTTGGACTCCCACGTAACAGAACTTTTTAAGACTAGGCTTGCGCCAAATCTAAATTTCTATGGAAGTACTAGGTACTAGCTAAGATAAAACCGAGTAGAAGATGTACGCTAATGTTTATACTATGTATCCTAAAAACAAATAAAATTAACTGAATAACTCACGACTAACCTAACCATTCTTATAAGAGTATTTTTACTTTCATTTTACTACACTATTAGATAATTATTTACTAGGTGAAATAAACTAGGATATAATCCCTACATCTAATAAGTAGTCCACTAGCTATCCAAAGAGTTACTCGCCACATCGATCAAATCGAAGTGTCGATATACATTTTCAAGATGCTTATCTATCTTCGTTCTTAAATGTATTGGACACTTCAAAACACTTAAACGTATGACACATCAAATGAATGTACATATATTTTGAAAAATCACAAATAAATATATCCGTCTATTCAAAAACTCATGTATCATGGATCTCGTAGGATTACACGAATCAGAATGAACTAATACTTACATTTCTTTAATTCATATAACCTTTGATCGTGAAAGATCACTTGGTCATTTTACTATCTAAACATGATTCAAGAGTTGGTAGTGCCTCCACTTTCAATGATCCAAATGGACCATTTTAAACCAACCTTGACATCCTTTTTAGGATAAACTAACCTAGGTACATGCCAAAACTATGTATACTTCATTACTTGAAAGTTAATTTCTCTAATATGGTATGTTAATAATATTATTCAAATTTTAATTGCTACGTATAATTAGAATTTAACAATGATATAAAGATCATTCACTTATTTACCATATCTGACAAATTGTCTATTTTACCTAATAACCGGAGAGTTATTAAAATAAACAAAATGTCTTCATCCATTATATTAGAAACCGAACTAAAGTTCTTTCTAATGGAAAGTCTATATAGAATGTCTACTATTATCAATGCATGATTAATACTAATCAATTCTTATATCTTCCACTCTAACTATTTTCACTGCAATCTTCCAAAAAAGTGTAATATCTCGCCATCACTAAACTGTCTGATTTACTGGAACCTTTGCAATAAATTGCAACCATGATTAGTGATTCCAATATCTACACAACAGCTTACGGTAGATGCAATCACTAAACATTTTTCAGCAACAAGTGAAAGAAATATTACTTATAGCTTAATTTTAAGTCAAATGTATTGGACAATATTATTTTAAATGACTTGCTACTGGTTCATGTGACTTTTTCCTTTTCTTATAACTTTTCGGTTTAGAAACAGAAACTTTTCATTAACCTAAGCAAGACTAGACTTTTCATGAGATCTTTTGGTGCCTTAACTATCAACTTGGCTTTCGCCATTGATTTCAGCTTTAAGAATCCTTAGTTTAAAAACATGATCCTTAAACTGTGCGTGTTCGTCATTATTGTTTTTAGGAAATTTCTGATACATACATTTTATATATTATCAAAATCTCGAATCTCAAACATGCATTTTAGATTCATCGTGATGTCATAGAAATATAACATAAATTGATGCTGATGTCACAATACAATAGTCATGAATGACAATATGTATTACTGCTACATCTCATAAAATTATATTTAATCCACCACCGATAAGCTTGGGTCAACTAATTAGTTATCCACTCACTCGGAACTGATGGACTTACTTTAAGACACAAAACTTTGCTTATTAACAGTCAAATAAAAATATTCGAGTTTTATTTTGAGTTATAATAATTCAAATCAACAACTTAACCTTTTAAGTATACTATATAGTGGCACAAATGCGATTTATTATCATGAGAAAATAATTACAAATAAAATATTAAATGAGCAACTAAAATAACTATGGATTATTAATAAATATGGTCCATAATCCAATATTTAAAACTTTAATCCACCACCAGCCTGATCACCGTAAATAATATGCCTCGATGGAGTGACGTATATTATTTAACATTCGATATGCTAGTTTAGCCATTTAATTGTACTGTCTAGACAAAAGTCAAAATAAAAATTAAATATCTGGATTAACTTTGGTCATATAAATATTAACATAGTCTCAGATGGAGAGGGATAATAATAATTATATCTAAGTGAATACCATCACCAATTATAAATCAATTGTTCCAGTATATAATCTGGAGAGATGATTAGATACTAACAAAATATTTATACTTTATACTTGATGATTCCGTAATTATTCCATCCGATAGGGAGGAAGGTACTATAGCCAACACGTAAAATAATTACTTCATCTATAAAGTAGTGATGAAAACCGTGACATTTATACGAAATAAATTCACTCTCCCACTTAATTATTTATAATTTTAGGGATACAAATTATACTTAGTGGTCCGTAATTAATTTCATCTGATATGGAGGGAGGCACTATAGCCAACGCGTGATAATTAAATACATCACTTATAATTTGTTTCAGTCAATTCAATTAGCTATTAATTAAATCTAATTGTTATTAATTAATTATCAAATTAACTAATTAAATTTAAATAATATTAATTAATCCAGTCAATCAAATTCCAACTATTATAAATCGATAAACTAAATTTATTAATTACTTCTAAATAGTTTCTAGTTAATTAAACCTTAACTATTATTAATCAACAGAAAAAATTAATTAAATCTAAATAGTTATGAATTAATTATTTTCAGATTTTCAGATTTTCAGATTATATAAACTGTAATATTATATCTGTCCAAATCTGTAACTTACCTGGTCAAACTGTAATTCTCTGGAATTAGTATGGGTTAAAATTACTTATGTTCAAGGAATGGAAAACGAATGAATGTTTCAAAACTACATGGGCCTTTTTAAATAAACTAGCAAACTTAGTATAAACAAACTAAGTCCTTGCCTTTATTCAAATTTACAAAACAGGTCCTGCCATTAAAACAAACAAATTAGGGTTTAAAACCCATTATGCCGCCACCACAAGGCCTTGGCCTCTCCACTGCGATGAGCTTTACCGGGAGACCTAGCGAACTTAGGAAGATGGCATGCGTAGCTTTAATCCCTAATCCTTTCAATTTCAAATCAAAATCCTAATTACAGATTACATACATATACTCATGTATAAAAAATATCATTGACTACATATATATGAATATATATAATTCCAAGTCAGAAACGTTTCAAACACATAAGACATTAGGTTCAGTACATGTCTTTTCTGTTTTATCTAATTGTTAAATAAAAAAACCATACATATTAATCCTAATATATATGTGTATATCTGAAACTAACATATTGAATTTTTTTTTAATGTAAATATAGATTAAATATACAGAACAGAACGTACATACTTAAATTTGTAGCAATAACTTTTAATCTCAGATTGATAATTTAAAAACAAATTTAAATATCTAATCAACCATCTAGAAATTAAACTAAATTTATAAACAGTATAATCATGGATCTGATATCAATTGTTGAAAACACGTTTTATTTTGCGGCGGAAAACTGACCTTAAATTTTGATTATAGTGTATATGGATTATATAAAAACAATACAAAAATACCACGGACAGAGATAGATCACACTTGATCTTCTATCGTATTCCTATAATATTGCTTACTCATTAGAGAAATGGCTCTCAAACTGTTAGAAATCCAAAAAATATATTTTATGAGACTCTTATCTTTCTTTTGCACAGCATAAGATTATATTTATAGGCTATAGTAGGGACTCCGTGCACAAGAAAAATAAGAGTTTTACTTAACCTAGATCTCTAACCCTAATTAGATTATAATTTAATTAATAAATATTATCTAGTCTTAATTAAAAGACTAAAATAATATTATCTAATTAATACTTTTATAATCATAGGATAATCTATCAGTAAATTATATTCATTTCCATTAGAAATTATAATTGCACTATTAATTCTTCTCAAAATAATATTTGAGAGCACATTATTAAATACTTAAATATCTCATCACGTTAAGATTACAGATATCTACTAAGTAAATAAATTGCTGATAATTATTTTACTCGATATATTATTTCCTCGACATTTACACTTAACTTATTTATTGTGTCGGATATAAAATCCACTTGCAAGATCTGACACAAACAAAACTTATAAGGTTCTTGATGGGATATCATCAATTCTTGTTAAGGGACGTGAATTCTTTCGATTATAGATACACACCATATAAATAATATCACTGCCCAACGTACGGGTTTGTTGACCACAACAAATCTCATCCATTGCAAATCAATGCAGTATATATTATAAATACGTGTATCGAAAATAATCTAGGGATTAAGAGTATAAGTAATCATAATAATTCTTTAGATATAATTATTTTATTCTGGTCAGTACCATAAAATAATAGCACTTTATCCTGTTCAATATACTCTAAACATACTAGCACAAAGAGTCGGAACTCAACCGTTCCCTGTAGTCAAGACAGACCTACTAAAACTATGTGTTATAACTATACCGATGGTTGTCCACTCTATCTAAAATTGTGAACGATAAAATATATTATGTTAGAACCAATGATTTGATCTTCCGTGTGTAAGATGTACTCTACACACCAAATCACTTACTATACAAAATAAAGAAACATGTACAACATTGCTCAAAACTATTCTCAAATAAATCATTCATTGTTAATAAATAAATATTAAAAAACAACAATAAATCATGCCTTTTAGTATATCATTCTAACAGTTTCATTTCCCTTTCACTTTTTTTGGGTGAAGTGAGACTGGATGGAGGGTATTCAGCAAGTGTAGGGTTGGGTTCGGTCTGCTTCGGTTATTAATAAAACCGAAACCGAAACTGGTAGTAAATTTTGGTTCGGTGATTTTTGGTCTTTGGGTTTTAGAGTTGTGATCCGAACCGGACCAGACCGATAATTTTTCAGTCCGGTCTAGTTCGGTACCGGTATTGGTTCGGGTTTTTCGGTTCCGTTCGGTACAGGTTTTGGTTCAGTTTTTTGATACGATTCAGTTTTATTTGTGAAATTGAAATTTTCAAATTTTAAACTTTCTATTTTAAATTTAAACTCTTCATTCTCAAGTTCTAACAAGCTTTATTTATGCTATGACTCTATTTTAAATTTAAGTTCTATTTTAATTTGTACCGGTATGACAGTGTATTAATTAGTATGATTTTTTTGGTTTTCTTCGGCTTTTTTTCGTTTTTTCGGTTTTTCAGGTTTGGTCATATAGTAAACCGGAACCGAACCGAATGGTCTTCGGTTTTTCCGGTCTCTGGTTTTTTCGGTCTTTGGTTTTTTGGTCTTCGGATTTTTTCGGTGCTGTCCGTTTCGTTTATTTTGGGTTTTTGCCCAGCCCTAAGCAAGTGGAGTTGAAGTTTTGATTGGTTTACTTGTGTATTTTCTTTTGATTAGCTGGATTTGTATTGGTTTAATTTAGAGTTTTTACTTTCATTGTAGTTTCTGTTAACTTAATTGCTGTGGTGCAGCATGCTTGTAGGTTGTGATCAGATTAATTTAGATTTATCTCTGATCGATTAGTCTGTCACGTTGATGAGTCATTTAAGGGTTGTTGGGATCTCATCCCCTTCTTTTATTATATATGATACGTCCGTTTAACCTAAAAAAAATAGAAAATAGGTACTATAATTTTTTCAATATTTTAGTCAGTATGAGTTTATGATAAGGAATAGTTTTACACATGTTTTTTTTGTTGTTGCAATTTAGTTGTGTATTATTACTTATCCTGTTAGACATTTGCTAATCTCACTAAATAAAACTTGAATTCGCAAGGGTACTTACCCTGTTAGACATTTGTTAATCTCACGAATATGAAAATTAATTACTTTATAGCTAGGAAATAATGTATTCTATAAACATAATTAATCTTGCCATATATATCTTATTTATATTTGGATAGAAAGTAGGTGGAGAATATTGTAAATCTATTAGTTCTATGAAATTGTATGTGGTAAAGGATGAAGATGTTGCTATGTGTAAAGAAAAGAGTGGGCATTGGTCCAAATTAACGTAGAGTTTAATGCATCCCATCCTTTTCCTCCACTAATAGGTGGAAACTCTCTGCTATTCCCATTCTCTCCATTTTCCTTTCTCTCTCACCTTATAATAAATTATTAGTATTTCCTGTTAAGTTATCAAACTTGTTAGCATATATGATTTTGAAGTCAAAGGTCACTTCTTTTCTTTTTGCTAATAAGAAAGAAAAAAAGGCAAACGAAATGCATGAAATGAGAAGAGAATAAATAAATTTGACCTATATTTGACCGAAAACATAGAATTTTTATTTCCCTCTCTAAATTAGCAATGTTTAGTGAAGCCATAGTCGTGAAGCTCACGGTTTTATCAGTGGTTAAAAACTTTAGTGCATGTTAAATTTGTACGTTATTAAGCTCTCCCACAACCGAGTTAAAAATACATTTTCATTTTCTACCTTAGAGAAGTGATTTGGTTAAATTGCTCAAATATCACCCGCATCGCTAGATTTATTGAAATACAACTATTCAAAAAGAATGCTACCATTAATGTCAATACCCTTTGGAATGATATTAGAATCAAAGGTAATATAGTTCCTTGGTATAAGATTATCTGGTTTATAAAGCACATTCCTAAGTGCATTATGATATGTTGGCAAGTGACTGCCCCTCGTACGTATTTTTTTTTCACGCACGAGGGACTCACAGGAGAACAAAGATAGCAATAGTAAGTCCTAGTTAAGAACACCTAGGTTATTGGTCCGAGTAAAAGGGGTTTAACGCAAAAGTTGTCGTTTTATGTGATTTTGGTGTGAGTTATTAAACTAAATTACCAACGAGCGCGGTCGCAGCTAGGTTGTCAATCTAACGGGTCGATTCCTCTAGCTAAAAGGGTTGGAAAGTCAGTTTATTAAATTACTAACATTTTTTCATGCAAGATTAAACACTAATTAATACCGAGTTTTACGTGATATTAAGGTGTTTTAACTAATTAACATGCAAGATTATTCAAGATTAATGTTAAAACTAAAGTATACTGATGCAAACAAGCAATTAAAACATTAGAGATTAAGAAAAACAACGATATATTGCAAGTACGTATGACTAACTTACAAAACACGATGAAAACCCAAGTATTTATGTACCGAAACATGCTATTCTCTCTCTTTCTTGAAAAAGGTGTTCTTTGACATTTTGACATATAAACTGATGTGTTTATAGTAGGTAACTCAGGATACATGTAATCTCAAACGAAAACAAATCTATTTTTATAAAAAAATTAATACTCTCTTAGCGTAACAGATTATTTGGATTAAAATCAGATTTTAAAATCTACTGAAAATCTAGATTTTTAAAATCGGTAAATTTTAGTTTTTCAGCCTATAAATCAGATTTTGAGAAGCTAAATAATCTGAATGTTCAAACACCCCCATATTTTTAAAATCAAGATTCCGAAAATCAACTTAAAAATCTGTTCCTAAACGGACTCTTAGAGAGAGTCATTGATAGTTCCTCATATGACGAGAGGCATGTCAACTTTTGGAGATACATAGATGTCCAAAGGCACGTTATGCGTACCCTAATGACGACATGCCATTCGAGGTGCGGTCATTTGTGATCAGGAGGACCATGGAGAGCTTGATGTTCAGTGAGGTTGATGGTCTTGAGTTGTCACTTGACCCAGAGCACGATGTATTGAGGCCAACACTTAATTACATAGATAAAGGGTGCTCATGCTGATTGTCTCCAAGTATTTTCACAATTTCACCGTGCCACCATTCCATGATAAAAGAGCACCCCCAGGCCCAAATATGATCACCCTAGGCCGTAATCACGAATAGGAAATTTGTACATACAAAATATAGATAGGTGTAACAGATGACAAGTTTTTTTCCCCTTCAAAAGAACCATTGTAAGAAATTATGATACTAAAGATGTTAAAATATTTTGCCAAATAGAGCCTATATGCGTACACCTCCGGTAAATGTTTGCGGCTATTTTGTATTATTCCTTTCCCCCATTTTACTTGACTTTTGGCAAATATTTCCCTGAATCTATCACTAGAAAAAGTTCATTTATTATCATAAAACTTTTTGAGTTATGTTAATAAAGTGGTTATGACTAAATTTTAACAACAGTTTAATAACAAATAGTAACATAATTTGTTGCTAAAATTTAGCCAAATCCAAATTAGCAGTATAACCGAAAAAAAATTATGATGGTAAATTAACTTTTTATTTTAGTGCTATGTGTGACTTTTTATCAAACATAGAATATTAGTTTTGCTCGTGACTGTTTATTTTCTCTATTTTATCTCAAAACTAATACAACCATCTGCAAAATATCATAGAAGAACCCTCATTAACGACTAAACAAATTGAACCAGGCATTGTGTGTACAATGTTCATGAAAGTAGTCTTAAGTGAGTACTGGAATAGCTGGGTAGCATATTGTAAATCATGAATGTAGCTACATCTCACCGAATAAATAATGTGTGTAGGGTACATATGTTAATAAATTTAAGAGATCATCTTCGAATGCTTAACAGCCAGTACGATAAGGTACTAAGGTCGGTTTGTTATTGGAGGGGCCTCAGGCTAATTATCAAGTTTTTTCATTATTAGGTTGAGTGACCTAATAAGTGCGACAATAGAATATCACGTGCGAAAAAGCATAGTAATATAAGAAGAATGCAAGGTTGGGGATTTTTTTGTGTTTGCGTGCAATTTATATTAAATTCAGTCCGATCTTACATCCGAGATTTTAATGACATATTATTTGTCATCATATTGGTAAAAATAGTTTGACATGTTCATAATAAACTCTCAATTATTGTATAAACGTTTTAATTCAACTTGTGCAGTCAGTTACAACCTCAGTTGCAACCGAAACATCAACTGACTATGCTATGCTGGACATATTCTATAATATTCGGTCAAATAGATTTGATGATAATAAAAACGTGAAAAGCAAGTTTAGATGATCTAAAAATATATATAAATGATAGAAAAAAGATATTGAAGATCTTTTATTATAGGAATAGAAGATCCAAAAGAATATACAAGAAATACTTATCGAGCAAGTAAACATTAAAGAATAAAAGATATTCAAACATAAAGATGTATATTTTGAAAATAATTAAATTAAAAATATTTATACTTTCGAATTAAACAAGATCTGTTAAAAGTTAAACACTAATTAAATGTAAGATATATATTTTAAAATCTCTAAGTCAAGTAAGTAAATAAGATAAAGTAAATACTTCTTATTTGATCATAATCTTTTGTAAATACTATATATAAAACTTATTAGCATTTGATATTTCATATGCTGAATACAATTTAGATATACTGATATTATAATAGATCAACAACACTTGATGTATATGAGAGACAAACAAACTTAAAAAGACGGTGGCATGATGTCGTTAGAAATTGATAGTTGTTAATTTAGATATGGTAAAATAAGCATATACATGATTGAGTTATGGTAGTGTAAGTCTCAAATTTTATCATTGTTTATTTCAATATCAGCAAATTAGTAAGTGAGGGTTCCAGAGATTTACACAACTTGATCATGTCGAACTCCGTAATCAAACGTCTTGTGCTCAATGTTTTTTATTAATTTCATTATATTCGTCAGTTGGAACTATAGTTACAACTGAAAACGCATAACAACACACAGAATTTCGGGTATATATTTTTTCACAGTCAAACTTATGTAGTAGTCTATTAGTGTAGTTTTGTGATAGTATAATTCCAAAAGTTTATAAAATTTAGTGATTACACTCAAATTTATTCCTGTACTAACTACAGTAACGACTCTAACCCAATTTAAGAAGCATAAAATTATAGCCTCCAATTATGAAGGGTCTCATTTCTTTCTATGCAATATATTAAATTTCATAAATACACCTTCAATTTTAAGGTTAAAAAGTATATTCATTACAAACACTCATGTATTGCATCAAGAATTGTATAGCATCAAAACAAAATTGTACTGTCTACCACTTTTTCATGTTTTTTTTTAATATGTGCATTAATTTATCTAATTGTTTTACGTATTAACAAAGTTATAATTTCAGCTTTAAGTTTTATATCGTGATTTAAAAGTCTAAAAGGTTTGCCTTTGACAATCTCAAGTTGATTAGTGTAATTTTGTGAAAATATAATTCCATAAGTTTATTATATTGAGTTTAAATTACATATAATTTAATCTTGTGATCTTGCCCTAATGTAATCCGCACCCCAAGCGAAACATTGAAGTATCATGCAATAACTCGTAGATGAAACAATCCAGGTTAACAATAATGTTGGTTATAAATTTTTTTATACAAATGGTGGAAAGGCCTATTTTTCCTTAATAACCAAATGGTTAAATCGGTCTTATTATGAAATAAATTTGAATAAAAAATTAATAAAGTAAAAATAAAATATTTTTTGCTACGTTTAACATCCACATGTAATACGTTGAGCATAGATGTGTTTTTCTTCTTCCTCTTTCTTGTGAATTTCGAAGCTATTTTATGTATCATCTCGGCGTATTTTTGTCCTTGTTCTTTAAGCATTCAAGGATTTATTTTCCTTTTGTCTTCCTTGCTGGTGCATTTCATCAAATAACTTGCCGGCGTCAACATAATGTACTTATAAAAAAAGAAAACTGTCGCTTCGTTGAGCAAATACAAGCGCTATGTTGAGCATCCACATATGCTTTATTTTCTTCAACTTTCTTATGAGTTTCGGCCCTCTTGTTGTGCGTCTTCTTGGTGTAATTTGCATTATTTCTTCATATATATATTTCCTAGATTTTCATTAACTCTATGTCGATCTGAACATCCTTCCACGATTCAATGTCTAATACTTGCTTACTATTATTTGCTTTACCTTTTTAACTTTGTTCCCAGGCTATACACTATACTAAATATTTAGAAAGTTTATTATTTTGATAAAAGAGAAATATACATAAAACATGTTAAGTATACTCGTAGACAAAATTGGTCCATAATTCGGTTATCGTAAAATAGGGTAAATTTTGGATTAATATCTTATCTATAACTTAATTAAGTATTGGTTCATGAAACTGAAACTAATTAATAATTGGTCCATTTCCCATAAATAACCAATAAAAATGTAAAAAATAAGAAAAAATGGAAAAAATCCAGAAAATAAAAAAGGAAAAATGAAAAAATAAAAAAAAAGCTGTAAAGAGGCAAAACCCAGAAAAAACACGAATAAAATTTTAAAAATTCTAAAAAATCTAAAATCAACAAAAATCCAAAAACGTAATAAAAAACAATCTGACTTGTCTTAATTCATATACAAAATAGTCCGAGTCCTTTTAAAAACAGTTTGAGTCGTTTTAAAAACAATATGAGTCGTTTTCAGTCATTTAAAAAATAGCCCGAGTCATTTTAAGTAATTTTAAAAATAGTCTGAGTTGTTTTAAGTCATTTTAAAAACAGTTTGAGTCGTTTTAATTAATTTTAAAAAAAGTCCGACTGGTTTTAAGTCATTTTAAAAACAGTCTGACTCATTTTAAGTCATTTAAAAATACTCTGAGTCGTTTTAAGTTATTTTCAAAACAGTCTGAGTAATTTTAAAAAAAAGTATGAGTAATTTTAAAAAACAGTCCGAGTCATTTTAAAAAACAGTCTGATTCATTTTAAGTTATTTTAAAAACAGTTTTGAGTAATTTTAAAAACAGTTTGAGTCATTTTAAGTCATTTTAAAAACAATTTGAGTCGTTTTAAATCATTTTAAAAGCAGTCTGAATAATTTTAAAGACAGTCTGAGTCGTTTTAAGTTATTTTAAAAACAGTTTGAGTCATTTTAAGAAACAGTCTTAGTCGTTTTAAGTCATTTTAAAAATAATCTGAGTCATTTTAAGTTATTTTAAAAACAGTCTGAGTCATTTTAAAAATAGAGTGAGTCATTTTAAATCATTTTAAAAACAGTCTGAGTCGTTTTAAGTCATTTTAAAAACAGTATGAGTTATTTTCAGTCATTTTAAAAATAGTCTGAGTCATTTTAAAAACAGTTTGAGACATTTTAAGTCATTTTAAGTCATTTTAAGTAATTTTAAAAACAATCTAAGTCATTTTAAAAATAGTCCGAGTCATATTTAAATCATTTAAAAAACAGTATGAGTCATTTTCGGTAAGTTTAAAAACAGTTTGAGTAATTTTAAAAAATAGTTCGAATAATTTTAAAAATAATCTGAGTCATTTTTAAGTCATTTGAAGTCATTTTGAGTCATTTTAAAACAAGTGCAAGTTATTTTAAAGTTTTAACATTGTATGGACTTTCCGACTTTTTCCTACTTTTTAGAATTTTTTTTTCATTTTTTTGTGATTTTTGATTTTTTGATTTTTCTTGGTTTTTTTTTAATTTTTTTGGTACCATTTTTCGGATTTTTTTTCGAGTTCCTGACTTTTTTAAACGTTTTTTTTATTTTTTTGTGATTTTGGATTTTTCTTGGTTTTTTTTTTAATTTTTTACCATTTTTTGGATTTTTTTCGGGTTCCTGACTTTTTTAAACGTTTTTTCATTGTTTTGTGATTTTGGATTTTTATTTTTTTTTAGGGGTTTTTTTTTTTTTTTTTTAACCAATTTTGGGTTTTTCCGGGTTCCCGGTTTTTCTGAACTTTTTTTTTTTTTGGATTTTTCTTTATATTTTTACCCTTTTTTCGGAGTTTTTTCGGGTTCCCGACTTTTTTAAAGGTTTTTTCAGTTTTTTTTGGTATTTTCGTTTTTTTAAAGGTTTTTTCTGATTTTTTTTTCATTTTATTTTATGTTTTGAGTTTTTCCTATTTTTTCCATTTTATTTTTATTTTTATTAGGTAATTAGGTGGGTGGAATAATGCTTAATTAGTTTTACAAATAATTGATCAATTTTTAATTAAACTTTATAGGGTAACGAATTTTTAAATACTTTTTTTTTTCATTGAGCAATACTTAATTAACCCAGTTATTACTCAACATGACAACTAAGAAAACGATATGATCTCAACAGATAGTTCTATACTAACTTGAAAACTGAAATAACAATTAACTGAGAAACTAAATAGAATATAATGACTAATATGGTAAGGTTTTCACCATTCGCCCCTGTTTAAAAATCAACCTTGCCATCAAGGTTGTAATTTTGTTTTGCACGATATGGCTTTAGCCCAAATTACCACACTCCTCCAACCTCTTGAACGGGCTTACCAGCTCGGTCAAATGTAAGTCCGATCAAACTGTGTCACTTCGTAAATAGGGTGCCTTTCAGGGTTTTGGCACTCGACCAAACCAAGCGAATTCGAAATATCAAACAATGTCATCAGCCCCCATGTAGTACCGATGCATCGAACTCACCTCGAATAGTGATCCCACAGCTAACCGGATGACTCAAACTCTCTTGATATGGATTAGTATAATTACTATTCGGGTTGCTCTCAAAATAAGACCGGTACTTGTTGTCTCGTATCCATACTATCCCGAGAACCTTTTCATTCTCTACACGTTGAAAATAAAAATTGACCTCAAGGTTCGGTTTAGTCGCTTAGTAACATGAAACCCGGATCCGATAGATAATCCAACAAATTCCTAAAAATAGTTAATGGCAAGCTAAGAAAGAACCTCACAAATAAATAATCTTGGGAAAAAGAGTTGTTTAGTACTATATGCTATTGATTTTTACCAATTCAGTATTATCGTGTTTAACAAAATGACTAAATTATCGTCACCCTCTCTCACTTATCAAATAACGAGTGCAATTGCGTCAAGATCCACCAAATATAGATCTTCAAATGTGAGATATATAGTGAGTGCAATTTTGTCGGAACCCTTAGTTGGACGAAAATGTATAAGATCAGGCCGAAATTGGTAAAATTTAAAGGTTGGGTATCAAATTGTAAAAACCAATAGTATACTTACAGTTATAAATTTATTAAAACGGTGGAACATAATATTCTTGCTAGGTTAAAAGAGTTTTCAAAATAAACATATTTAAATCACGACCAAATTTTTGACGCCGTTGACTGGATAAGATTTTTAGTTTGTTTAAGATTTAGACTCAAAAAATTATTTATTTTATTGTTTTATAGTTCTCGTTGTTTTATTTAGTTTTTGGGTTGATATCTGGTTGTTACTAGTTAATGTAGGGATCAAGAAACGAAATAAAACGAAAACAACAGAATTCTGGAATCTGTCTAATCTCATCCGGATCAGACACACTCAAGCGGGTCACCTTCATTTGGATTTGGCTCCACTGATATAATTCTAGAGAAGTCGTTAAATAAAACATTTCAGTGGATTGCCATACATTTTGCTTATTCGTTTACTTTAATTATTATAAGTTTGTAATTTCGCTAGTAACAAGCGTTAAAATGGGATTTTGTGCTATTCAATTTACATATTTTAAGTAAAATGTTGGGTTATTTATTTGTTACAAACCCTTTTGTGTTAATGGGGTATCGAACATGAGTTGATACGATGATTCTACTCCCTGATCAGACGGGTATATACATGGTGGCTAATCTTCAAATTTGTATGATTTTTCAAGTAGGGTGGGGGTATATACATGGTGGCTAATCTTCAAATTTGTATGATTTTTCAAGTAGGCACTACAAAATAATGTTTGATTTAGTGAGAGTCAAAAGTTGTCACAAGCCTGTCGCTAATTTAAAAAGCTTTCACAAATCTGTCGTAAATTGACTAAACTGTCACAAATCCGTCACAAAAACCGTCGCTAATAAGCTCGTAACAAAAAATACCGTCACTAATCCCGTCGTTATTTGGGTATTTTTTTATAGTGAGGGTGGGGATGATGGGCCTTTATATTTTGATGCTGTTGGTAACAGAGCTTTGAAAGGGACTCACAATCTTAGAATATATGGAATAGGTATCTATCTAAAGCTCTCCTTATTGAGGACAACACACAACTAAGATATGCGTTGAATATATGGAATAATATGATCACATCACTCCGGATGATGACTTAAATTTTTCAATACATCATGTCCTAATTGCTCGTTAAATTTTGCAGATAAATTATATGTCTTTGATTTTAATTTTAATGTTTTGAAATTAACAACGAACGATTAACACTACCGCGAATCAAGTCTATTATTATTTATGGTGTATCACATAATAAAATCTAACACCTATTAATGAACCCAACAATATCTACCTTAAAATTAATTCAAAATTAAAACTAAAAAAATACTAAAAATCTAACACATATTAATTAACCCAAAAATATTTACTATAAAATTAATTCAAAATTAAAAGTAAAAAATATTATTAGTTGACACAGCCTAAATTATAGTGCATCGGGTTCATATAATTGTTTTTCCATATGTTAAGACAATATAGAAATTTTTTCAAATTTTTTATTAATTCTCGGATGAAATTGTATTTGTTGGAACATTGTTAGAAAACATGTATATTACACATGTTTGTTCCAAGTGATCAGGGACCATCTTTGAGTCAATATTCAATGCGACTACTCAGAATTTCTGAAGCCGTACTCAAAGCGTTTGACTAGCTCGTGCGACGAGCTTCGCAACGATATATTGCATGACCTATTCGGAGAATGGGTGTGAATGATAATTGGACTCGAATGTTGGTACTCGAAAGAGGGAATAAAACCAAATCTGGAAAATGGAAAAAAAAAAGTGGGATTAAACCATGAGGGTTATCCACATTGTAAAATCAAGAGTGATTTTTACACTATAAATACAAGTCCATCCCATGTAGTTGTTAAACTAATCAAGTCCACATACCCATGAGTGGGTTAGTGTGTACCACACATGCGCGCGCTCGTTCGGGTCTCGGGACGCGAGACGCGGGATTTGAGAAATGTCTCGGGTCTTGGGTCTTGGGTCTTGTACTAAACTGAAAAAGGGACTTTTGTATATTTACAAGAGAAGTCCCTAGAGTTTCAGAAAGTTTAAAATTCCAGCAGTAATGGAGGCGGATTCTGATGATGTAACTCCCAGAATTAAATGACCACAATAAATTGTGCGGTTTCAGAATTCTCTATAAAGAGGCAGCCTTCCCCTCACATATTCACACACGAAAATCTCTCTAAAACAGCATACACTATAATTTTTCCATAGCATTTTAGAACCAGAGAGAACCACCCACCAACAGCTCGACCTTGACTCGTCGCCAGTTTCCGGCGAGTCATCTGAGACGTTGTACCTTGGGATCGAAGCGCCAGCGCAACCAGAAACATCAAGGTGGTTGGGCGAATATCGGTTAAGGGCATATTGTTAACAGTAGCCTCGTCTATTTTAATTTTTATTCTGTCAATTTCAATTTCCGTATTTAAATTATGTATTTTTAATTCAGTATTTTAATTTTCTGTACTTAGCTGTAGCTTTTCTATTCTGTTTGTACCTTTCTGTAATTTCTTTAAAGTTCTTTTTTTTTGCTGTAATTTCAATTCTGTAATTTAATTCAGTAAGTAGAATAGTTTCAATTCAGTCCTGTATTTCAATTTCAACCAGAACAGTCCGGCTGTTAAGTTTATACTTTCAAGTCCGGCAGTTTCTATTTATTGCAATTCAATACATCAGATTATTAATTAATAATAATCTGATAACGTTTGCTTTATTTACTATTCAGTACCTACATGTTGTAATCGTTAATTTCTATTCCAATTCGAAATTAATAAAGATTACACTGGTTTTTTTTTTTTAGTCATTTAATTATTGTTTAATTGTTATTTCGTACACGGAAACCAATAGTATTTTATTTAACGGTTTAAAAAAATCTGAAAGACTGCTCTGAAAAATTTAAGCCCGCCAAAACCAACCACATAAAGTGTTCCTTTAATAAAAAAGTACATATTTTGATGTTTTTTTACTAGGAGTCAGGAATTTGCTAATTGGTTACTATTTTTTTATTTTTTTTGAAAATTAAGCTTTATTACCTCAACCAACCAACATTACAGCAAAAATAAAAACAAGAAAGAAAATAAAGATTCAGATTTATACATAATTTATATATTAGAATAAAAATAGGAAAAGACTTGTTGAATAAGTGTTTTGGGTGTGGCAACACTCCATGAGCGTTGGATCTTTGAGTGAGGCCAAAATTCTGATTACTCCAAGTACTTTTAGCAGCATTTCTATTAGTGTCCCTTATTGGACAATTCTTCAAAGAGTCCAGAACATCAGTTAATAAGGGATTATTCTGAACCATCTTTTCCTCTTGAGGGTTTCTTGTTTTATTCCTTTTTAAGATTAAGTGGATCTTATGCCCTATTTGGTTTAGCAACCAAACATAGATCCTAATTGGTTACTATTTGGTTCTTTTTATTTCATGACATTCCCATATCTATTGGTTTACTTTTAACGTGTGTTTATAATCCATAAGTTGTAACGAAAAATAAGATAACTTCCTTGAAAACAATTCTTATTTTTTTGGGATATTAGAGTAACAACCGAAAGAATAAAACATGTTTTTAGTGTAATTGGTGAGATAGAACAACTTTTTCATTAATGATGAAATGATCGTATATACCTTATTACATATGAAATTCAAATTAAAGGAAAAAGGAGAAAAACAAAATCAAAAAGAAACAAGTAAAGAAATCTAAAGGGCTAGCTAATTAGTAATACTTCTTCCCAGATGAACGTAACCCTCTTGTCACTATAAAAAAATACTCAAATAGCGACGGGATTAGTGACGATATTTTTTGTTACGAGCTTATTAGCGACGGTTTTTGTGACGGTTTTGTAACAATTTAGTAAATTTGCGACAGATTTGTGACAACTTTTTAAATTAGCGACAAGCTTGTGACATATTTTGACTCTCAATAAATCAAAAATTATTTTGTAGTGTGTATTTGTTTTTGTTAGAACTCCAACCCTTTTCCATTCTGTCTTTTTACTAGTTACGGCCGACCCATCTTTTTCATGGAAATGCGACCTCAGAATATATTTTAAATACATAAATATAATGATTGTGAATAATAATGTTGCACTTCAAATTGTACATCTAGTCCATTATCTGATTGCCTATAATCTTCTATGTTTGGATAGATAGATATATTCGGCATAACATAATCTTTTCATTGATAAATTTAATCTCAATTGAAACTTCTTGCAAATATTTGTATTTCCTTTTATTTTTCATCATTTGTTAGATTAAAAATTTCGTTCCTTTTGGTAGCACAACCTCAAATTTTTTTATTTACTCTTGTTTTATATATTGGTCTACATGTTGTAACTTATACATTTTCACCTTTCTATTATCTTCGGTCAAAATTGGTGGTGCTTGCATTTGTTGTTGTTTTGGCTATAATGATTATTTCTTTTTCATTGAAGTTAACACTAGCAGCCTAAGCAACCGTAGCCTCTTCTTCATTTTTTTTATATTCAAACTTATCAACTTTCGTGATAATCTTACTTAAGAAAAGTTTGAACATTTAAACTTTGCCCTTGTTTATTTCTTAAATTTGTCTTATTTTTCTATTTAGTTTGCGCACAATATTGCAACTATATATTTACATGACGACCTTTTTTATTGAAGTGAAATGGCCACATTAAAAAAGAAAAGAAAATTTAGGGGTATTTATATTATTAAAAAGTGCTAACTAGAAAGAATGCAACTTATCATAGGTATTGAAGAGTAATATAAGTTTAAAAGTGGTAACTATTGGTCATTATTTGTTTATATTTTTTGGTTTCTCTATCCTCATCAAAAAACCACCACACTTCACTCCAACTTTCTTTTCTCAACTAGAGTTTGGACCTATACTCCTACACAACACTTGTCTATGAGTTGGCGGAAACGATGGTGGTCCGTTGAAGCTCCGGAAAGATAGCCGGAGCTCCGGCGAACCGCCGCCATTGCCGCCAACCTCCACTAAAAAAAAATCAAATTTTTGTTTAAAAAACTTTAAAAAAACTGAAATTTAAAAAATAAATATATTTTAAAAAAAAGCTTATTAGAAACTCCAAAAAATAAAAAAAAAACACAAAAAAACTAAAAAAACAAGTCAAAATAAAGAAATTGAGAAAAAAGTGCATAAATAATCCAAAAAAGTTGAATACATAATCGCAAAAAGATTCATACATTATCTAAAAAAATGTGTATACACAATCTCCAATATCAATTCAAAAAAAATTCAAAAATTCAAAAAAATCAAAAATAAAAAAAGAAGTCAAAATAAAGAAATCGATAAAAATGTATAAACAATCCAAAAAATGTACATACACAATCGCGAAAAGGTAAATACAGAATATAAAAAATGTGCATACACAATCTCCAACCTCCATATAAAAATTTAAAAAAAAAATTCAAAAAACAATTTAAAAAAAGAAATCGATAAAAGTGAATATACAATTCCAAAAATATGCATACACAATTAAAAGAAGGCGCATACACAATTGCGAAAAGTTTCATACACAATACAAAAAATATGCATACATAATACAAAAAATATGTATACACAATGGCGAAAAGATGCATAAACAATACAAAAAATGTGCATACACAATCTCCAATCTCCACTCAAAAAAATTGGGAAAAAGTAAGTTTAGTACACCAAACTATGTTGTTGTTAACGATTTCGATACCCACATTTTAATTTTCTCAATTTGTGTACCACACTATAAGAAACTGCTTAATTTAGGTAGGATTATTTAAATTAATCACGGAATCATATCACATGACAGCATGTGATTGATAAACTTGAACGTGAGAGCATAATTTTATCATTCTGCATAAAAATATATCATTATAGAATAACGTTTTCCCAAATTTGAACTATGTGTGTGAAATTGGGGAAAACGTTTTTCTATTATGATATATTTTGGTGCAAAATGACAAAATTATCCTCTCACGTTAACGTTTGGCAAGTACGTACTGTCACGTCATATGATTCCGTGATTAATTTATACGATGATACCTAAATTGTAAAGTTTATTGTAGTGTGGTACCCAAATTGGAAAAATTGAAAGGTAGGTACCCTAATTAGAAAAATTGAAATGTGAGTATCTAAATAGTTAAAAGCACATCATTTGGTGTATCAAACGTATAACACCCCCAAAAAAAAAAAAACAAGTCAAAAATAAAGAAATCGAGAAAAATGCATACACAATCCAAAATATGTACATACACAATCGCGAAAATGTGCATATAAAATCCAAAAAATGTGTATAAATAATTTTCAACTTAAAAGTACTTGTACATTTTTGGCATTTCTTTTTTTTGAAAATAAAACACTTTTAGAATAGTATCTAGATTTGAAAAGGCAATATTTGTTTGAAAATTAATTACTTTGTGTTCAAAAATAACAATAATACTAACGAGCCAGATAGGGTTAGGCAGACTCTCAACAAATCAGTAATCAATGTAAATTTAGAATTTAATTTTCATCCTAAATTTAAGAGTCTGCTATTCGACCATATATTTAATATTTTTAATTAATATTTAAATTTATGACAGTCTCAAATAGGGTTTTATAATATTATATTTGAATTTTTATTTTATTGAATCGTCAAATAAAATTATAATTTTTTTGAATATTTTTAATTAATATTTAATTTTAAAATAGTCTCAACTAGGGTTTCATAACTATTATATTTGATATTTTATTTTTGTTTTACTTGTGGTGTAAAAAGAATTTTAAAAATATACATAAAATATTGTCTGACAATTAGTCCGGTTAAACCCGTATGACTCTACAACGTTTGAAGAAATAATTACTTCCTCAAAAACAAACTTTTTGTAATGGCACAAAGTCTTACTGTTACATAAATACATAATCAAACAGACGTATTTGCTTCACATTTCCTTTTCTGGTTACTCCATGTTCTTAGTAAATAGGGCTGCAGATTACCAGACAACTTTTATCAGTATTGAAAAAATGTAAATCCAAAGTTTTGAGTTTTTTCACACAGTTTCAGTTGTAACTGAAATATTTTCAGTTACAATTGAAAGTTTTGACGGAGTTAATAAATTAGACGCAAAGATAAACACAAAACGTTTGATAACGGAGTTTGACCCAAACTTGGCATACGTCTCTTGGGCTCACACCCAATATATATTGATATAAAAAAATCTGTTACAGACTCGATGGACTTATAATCACTCTATAATTCCCTCACAAGTGCTTGCTTATCTATATTAACAATCTACTCATATAATGTCAATTGACAAATTGCTGGCCAGAATTGGCATCACGCCTTCAAACACTCAAATTACTTTATATTTTCAGCTTTGATGTATTCATGTGTGTATCGTTCTAGATTTTTTATTTCAATATATTTTACACACACATTACAATTATGATATGATCACATATATATACGAGCATAAAATCTCTTGTTGCGCAAACACGATGGAAATAACTTCCAAGCAAGACAAGTGTCTGTGGAATTATCAGTTACAAAGTTGAATCTGTTCAAACTTATTATTTCGTTTTAATTGATAATTAAGTCCAATACAGGTAATCGTCCAATGTAAAGAGACAACATGATTGCACTACTTTTTCACCTCAGCTACTCACCGAATTCGCCCTTCACTTTCATACATTTTTTGTAAATCTAACATCGTAAGGACAAGTTTGTAAAATTAGCCATTATGACATTTTATACGAATTTGTAAAATTACCCATTATGACATTTTATAAGTCCACTCGGTCTCCTTACTAAAAATTATCCCGATAAGGATACAAATGTCTCCATTTATTTTAGCAACATAGCGTCAAAACCGATTGTACAATCAACTCCAACTACAAAATTGCAGGGTGGCCGTGACCAACTTCGTTAGTATGACCGATTCATTAATACGACAACCATGGATTAATCGATGTGAGATCTCTTACAGTTACAAGAGTACATAAAGGAAGACCCTTGGCACGGTGACACCTGATTAGGGCGGCAGTCATGACTATATGCAATTCTCAGGAGAAGTAAAATATACGCCATTGAAATATTAAATGTATAATTAATTGTATATCAAAAGAGATGTACAGTGAATTAAATAATGATTATGCATCTATCTGGGTTTTTGGGTAGGCCATTGAATGACGATGAAAGTCGTCTACATGTGACATGTTAGCTAGTATTTCCCCTAACAACCCACCAATGCATGCTCTAAATTTTTGCAATTAAATAGATATGCATATTGGTATCACTTTTAATATGTCTCCAACAATGTCATTTCATGTCAACAAACAATGGGTTCACCATTGTACATTGATTTTACTTACTCCTCTTTACAGAAAGGATAACACATGGGGGCATGGTCATAGTCAACAGAAAATGCAATAAGATGCTTCTTGTTCTCTCTTCTCCAAAGAAAATAATCATCATCAGTTGAAATTCCTCATATATCATAATGCATGTAGAAGAAAAACTAAAACGATAAATCGTAGAAGGTATCTACATTGTTTGAATCATTTGAGAAAAACACATATTTGTTCTTCTACAATTTGAGTCTCTTTTTAACAATCAAAGAAAACTTACATTTTTTCTTTCTTTCTCTTACCCCCATCTGCCGGCGCCTTCCCTAATTTCCCCGAACCCTAGATCTGATTGGTTAAAGGCAGGGAAGGGGCAGGCCGCTCCTTTGTCCTTGAGCTCCTTCACCAAACCTTCCCTTTTCTCGGATAACAAATTGCTTTTTTCAATCAATGGTGGGGAAAACTCGTATTTTTATTATTAATAAGCAAGTAAAACTGTGGGGAAAACCTCACAAACAATATAAAAATAAAGTTTTGTCCGAAGTGAAATAATTCAAAACAAAGATACAATTATGAAAAAGAAATTAAGGCCTTCGAACTTCCATCAAGCAGCATGACGGACCAATTCTGAAATAAAATTTTCATGCGTCTTATATTCAGATTTAAAACACATCTGGTCCAAATGGACCGATCAACCGCCACATCTAATATTAGAGATTTGGATGAGAAGGATGATATGCAATTAGAAGGGAACTTAGTAACATGACAAGAGGAACTTAGTAACATTAGAAGTTTTAATAAGATTACAAAGGTCATTGCTGTAAAACTCTGATGGAAATTTAGAACCACTAATTAATACTCTGTGGACTAGATTTATGAAGCAAAAAACTGTAAAAAAAACTTCGTCCCAATGAGATTAATATAATATAAGTTAATGATACTTGATGTAGAATGTCATAAATAGAGAAAAAGCAGAGGTAAATATGCAGTGGCTTATAAATGCAGGCGATATATTTGTTAAATTGGATTATTTGTTGGGTCCTGACCCTTTTCTTAATGATGGTTGACTGCCTTCCGAACGTGTTTTTTCCACGAACGGAAGTGTCGCAAGAGCACAAGAGTGGTTGCTGTAAATACACAGATAAATACCCGAGATTGAGTCCGAGGAACACGGTATTATTCTAGAACGTCTTTTTAGGTATTTTTGCGGGTTACTGCGATCAAGTGACGTTAATGGCTGGATTGTCAGTCCAGCGGCTTTTCTCTTGATTTTGCAATTATTTATAACTTGTTACTTTCATTTAAGAAATCATTTACGTTTTAAACATGCATGGTAACCTACTGCTACGCTGATTTACTCGTTAACTTAATATGTTGTCATCAACAATAATTGATAATGCTTTTTTAACTTTTACGTTACTTTTAAATGGATCCATGTGAGCTAATTATGCAATAGTTACTCGACAAAACACGATTGTAATGTAATAATGACGGAAAACTTACACTAACACAATGCAAAACGCCTATTCTGTGCACAAACGGGGGAAAAGATCTATTTTTACTCAGTAAAAACGTAATAGCTCGGTTTTGTTATGAACGCTAAACGAATATATGATCGGCTTAAAAAACGTGTTATTAAAAATAAAGATTTTTTTCATAGTAAGAGCACTAACGCCAATCGTTGTAATAATATTTGTAAATTCGTAGCAAGTACGAGTCTTGCCAAGAGATTAAGTAAAATAACTAAAATATATTTAAACACAAGTTTTTTTATCGCATTTTTATAACGCTATGACTCACGCCTTTTTCGTTTAATCTAAACTAACAAAGCAAGAACAACTCATCAGTGAGGGTTGTCAATCCTCACTTTTCATTATCATCAAAAGTGAAATCTATGTTAACACATATAATTAAACACGATAAATAAATAAGAACAATTAAATAAAAAGAATAGGCAAAAAAGATATTACCGAGTAGGCAAATTTTAGGGAGATAAATCACCATTTAAACTTAGTAAAAAGAAGAAGAACGATGTTCATAAGGGTGAGGCATCCTAAGGCAAGAAGAAAACAATAAAAAGAAAGATTATAATTAAATTAAGAGAGAGTAGAGAATTATGGATTTCTGCCCGGAGGCAGAAGATCCTAAAAAAAATACAACAATTACACTTGTATTTATAGTGTTCTGTTCAGAAAAATTCGTGATCTAATTAATAAAAAATTCTGATTCGAATCACTGGTGTCTGATTCGGATTAGAAGGCGTTGACCAATCAGATTGCGCCACATCATTAATTTATGGCGGCGGAAGATCTCTGATTCGAATAATAAGGTATGATTCGGAGCAGCTGACGGAGAACTAAATTTTATTTAGGGGTCCTTATAAGTACTCCATAACAACTTATATTCCTCGTAAATATCTTGATAAGTTCACATTTCTCGTAGATAGCACTTTTTAATTATTTAGTTTATTTACTAAATTGTCATACAAACCAAAATATAATATACATATTTTATCATTCTACAAAACCAAAAAAATAGTTTTAAATTACAACAAAATAAAAAAAAACACAAAAAAAATTATAAAAATGAAAAAAATCACAAAAAATATTAAAAAAAACAAAAAAATGAAAAATTATAAAAAAAAATGACAAAAAATCAAAAAAAATTATAAAAAATTATAAAAAATCACCAAAAATTATAAAAAATACAAAAATCACAACAAAATTATAAAAATTATAAAAAATTTAAAAAATTACAAAAAATCACAACAAAATGAAAAAAATCACTAACTTTTTAAAAAATTACAAAGAAAATATATAATTTTTTTTTCAATATAACACTTTTTATACCGAAAAATAAAATAAAAATAAAAAAATGACAAAAACTTATAAAAAAGGAAAAAAAATTATAAAAAATTATTAAAAAATCACAAAAAATCACAAAAATCACAAAAAATCACAAAACATTAGAAAAAAATATCAAAAATCACAAAAAATTATAAAAATTATAAAAAATCACAAAAATCACAAAAAAAAGAATTATAAAAGAATTAAAAAATCATAAACTTTTTAAAAAATTACAAAAAATATTTTTTTTTTTTGTCAATATAACACTTTTTATACCGAAAAGTGATTTTTTTTTATACAAAAAAATGGTTTTTCCATGATAAATGTGCATTTTTTTAATCTAAATGAGCTGAAAGTGCATCTAGTTCAGTCAAAAATACATATAATTCAGTCAAAAGCGTATATAGTTCAATAAAATTGCATATAGTTCAGTCGAAAGTGTATATAGTTAGTCAAAAATGCATAAATTTGAGTCGAAATTGCATTCAATTCAGCTGAAAGTACATCTAGTTCCGTTGAAAATGCATACAATTCAGTCGAAAGTAAATATAGTTCAATAAAAGGGAGTATGCATATAGTTCAGCTAAAAATGCATCTGGTTCAACTAAAAGTGCATCTGGTTCAACTAAAAGTGCATCTGGTTCAGCTTAAAGTGCACTAGTGGAAATTACATATAGTTTAGTCAAAAATGCATATAGTGTAGTCGAAAATGAATATATTACAGTCGAAAGTGCATATAGTTCTGTTAAAAATGCATCTGATTCAACTAAAAGTGCATCTGGTACAACTGAAAGTGCATATGGTTCAGCTGAAAGTGCATATGGTTCAGCTAAAAGTGTATCTGGTTTAGCTGAAAGTGCATATGATTCAGACAAAAGTGCATCTAGTTCAATAAAAGTACATATCGTTCTATAAAACCTGCATCTGGTTCAACTAAAAGTGCATCTGGTTCAGCTGAAAGTGTATCTGGTTCAACTAAAAGTGCATCTAGTCCAGTCGAAAGTGCATCTAGTACAGCCGAAAGTGCATAAAGTTCAATAAAAGTGATTTTTATGTGATTTTTTTATTTATTTATAATTTTGTGATTTTTTTCATTTTTTTAATGATTTTTTATGATTTTTTTCCTTTTTTATAATTTTATGTGATTTTTTTCCTTTTTTATAATATTTTGTGATTTTTTTCATCTTTTCTATTTTTTTTAATTTTTTTTGTAATTTTTTTAAAATTTTGTGATTTTTTGTGATTTTTTCATTTTTTATAATTTTTTTTGTGATTTTTTTATTTTCTTTGTGATTTTTTTAATTTTTTTTTTAATTTTTTTTTAATTTTTTTTTAATTTTTATAAATTTTTTAATTTTTTTTATATTTTTATAATATTTTGTGATTTTTTTCATTTTTTATAATTTTATGTGATTTTTTTATTTTTTATAATTTTTTTTATTTTTTTTGTAATTTTTTTAAAATTTTGTGATTTTTTTTATTTTTTTTCATTTTTTGTGATTTTTTGCATTTTATATAATTTTATGTGTTTTTTTCTATTTTTTATGAAATATGTGTATGGCGTTTTGGTAAATAAAGTAAATAATTAAAAAGTGGTACCTATATGGAATATGAACTTATGGAGGTAGCTATGAGTAATATAAATTCAAAAATGCTACCTATTAGGTATTATTTGTTTTATTTATTTTTTGGTTAGATCTTTTAGTTGTTCCCCAATTTTTGCAGTTTTAAACGAATTTAAGCTTTCCATAGTATTCTTTTAGGTCGTTTAACATCTCCAACTTGTATATTGAGTACATTCATTTTCAATGTTTAGGTATTTGCACCTAGAAAAGGCAATTTTCACACATAATAGATAAATGATCTCAAAATACATAAAAACAGTAAATTGATATAAAAATACCCTTTTACGCAATATAAAGTTGGAATTAACACTATAATTAAGGTCAGAATATGACAGTTTCTAGGTCGAATTAATATACTGAGATACAATCGGGGATATTTAATCCCAATAAAAAACAAACTCTATCTTTCTAACTTTCAAATTTAACTATCTATGACCGGAAGCTTGATTAGTTTGACTGGTCAGACAAGCTGTCTGATTAGGTGCCTTCTTCTAGAATGTTTACTTCATAAATCGGGCTTCATTTATACTGGTCCTGACTTCGTGAGAATGTCTTTTGGGTTGACTTCATCTTCTTTTCTTCATTTTGACCGATCTTGACTTGTCCACTTTTTCTCGAGTGTCGTTTTTCTTTCATTTTATGTCAAAATCACAACAATAACATGAAAATTCTAAATTAATACAAATTAATTTGAAAAACTCATAAGTAATTTAAAACGCATATATACGCCTCAATTAGCTCTGAAACTCGAATATAGTGTCGTTTTTAGCCCATAAAATATATCATTTCGCGGTATAATGAATGGTATAGAAAAGAATTTGTTATTTAAAGGACTTCATCATTAAGGGAAGGTGGATAGTAAAAAAATTGAAAGTAAATTTCATTATTTAGAGGATAGTTTAAAAGGTGAATAAATTTTGGATTGAAGGAAAGATAATAGTTAAGGAAAGTTTTCTTTTAATTGATCTTGGAGATTAAGTAGAGAAAAATATAATACTGGGCAGATTAATTTGAGTTATTGAGATAAGAGTTATACCGATTTTAGATTTGCTTGGAAATTACACTACAAAAATAATGAATATTACCGACAGTTAATTCCGTCAGAAAATGATCATTTTTTGTCGCAAAATCGAACTTGTGACAGTTTTGTGATAGCCCATTTCCCATCGTTTTGAGGCTTGTAACAAATTTTTGTAATAAGAGATTTCCGTCGCAGGATTTTTTTACGATAGATTTTGACCATTTTCGTCATTAATTTTCGTCATTCCTACTGGTTCACCTCCTCTGATCAATATTGTCTTATCTTTGGCATGATCTTGGTGGAGTTTAGAACCGTCCGTGTGCACCGCTTCCAAATCCTCCGAACCACACCTACGTATTGTTCCGAGCTTGACTACATTTGCTTAATAATCATGAAACTGAACGTTCCTTGATTTTGACAATAAATGCTATAACCTAGATGAACCTTTATTTATTTACATAACTAAACAGAATCAGCTTACTTGCTGAAAAGTTGCAACCAAATAAGCACTAACTATCAAATATTGGAGGATATATTTTTCTTATTGAGTTGAAGAATGAATTTCAATGCACTTAGCAGACTAATAACGCGGTAACTACTAGCAAATAAAATTTAATGAGCAAGTGCCAACATTGTAGTGATTATTTCTCAATAGTATTAAGGAAAGTAAGGTACCAGTTTACAAATCACATTGATTTCATACGTTTCCATACATCAATGTTGCATCACTATAAAAAATAAAATAAAAATGAAATCCTAGTGTCAATTTGCATCTTGCTTCAGTTACATAGTTTATAGTTACAACTTACAAAGCATGAATCAATAAGAAACGATCAACAGTTTAACAGAGGCTCTTTTTTTTAGTCGATTTGAAAGATGTTATGAAATAAATTGTCTGTTTGTGCATGTATGTAATATTTGACACAATATTTAATAGGTAAATAACAACAATTACGAATTAGAGAACAAAGAAGTGGGAGATAACCATGGTTTATATACTTGTGGTGGTCGATCGGTGGTGGGACGAGCTTGACTTTGACCGGCGGTTTGGCGGTGATGGTTTCATGTGTTTATGAGAAAGTGTCAATTTTTTTGAGAAGAGTTTCTTTCGTGAGTAAGAGAGATGGAGAAATGTTAGTTTGTTTCTAAGAAGTAATATGAACTAATTTTAACTTCTAAATTAAATAACAGGAGGGAAATTTAGAAATTGGGAGGGAAACGAAAAAGTCCAGTTGATAACCTCCGTATTGAAGTACTATGGTCTACACAGACAATATAGCCAAAAATTTTGCACAAATTAAGCCAACATCTTAAATTCTTAACTGAAGAGTATTAGTGCGACTAATAAGCAATTATGTCAAATAAAGGAAAGAGTGGAGTAATATGAATAAACACATATATTAACTCAAAATAAACTAATTAATCTTACAAATAATGTCCAATAGGTACCATTTTTGAAATTATATTACTTATAGCTACCTCCATAAGTTCATATTCTCTATAGTTACCACTTTTTAATTATTTACTTTATTTACCAAAACATCATACACATATTTCATAAAAAAATGGAAAAAAACACATAAAATTATATAAAATGCAAAAAATCACAAAATATTATAAAAATATAAAAAAAAATTGAAAAAAATTGAAAAAAAATCACAAAAAATGGAAAAAAAAATCACAAAGAAAATAAAAAAATCACAAAAAAATTATAAAAAATGAAAAATTCATAAAAAATCAAAAAAATTACAAAATTTTAAAAAAATTACAAAAAAATACATAAAATTATAAAAAATCACATAAAATTATTAAAAAAATGAAAAAAAATCACAAAAAAATAACTTTTATTGAACTTTATGCACTTTCGACTGTACTAGATGCACTTTCGACTGAATCAGATGCACTTTTAGCTGAACTATATGCACTTTCAGCTGAACCAGATGCACTTTTAGTTGAATCAGATGCAGGTTTTACAGAACGAAATGCACTTTTATTGAACTAGATGCACTTTTGTCTGAACCATATGCACTTTCAGCTGAACCATATGCACTTTCAGTTGTATCAGATGCACTTTTAGTTGAACCAGATGCATTTTTAGCTGAACTATATGCATACTCCCTTTTATTGAACTATATTTACTTTCGACTGAATTGTATAAACTTTCAATGGAACTATATCTACTTTCAGCTGAATTGAATGAAATTTCGACTCAATTTTATGCATTTTTGACCAACTATATACACTTTCGACTGAATTATATGCACTTTTATTGAACTTTATACACTTTTGACTGAATTATATGTATTTTTGACTGAACTATATGCATTTTCAGCTCATTTAGATTAAAAAAATGAACATTTATCATGAAAAAACCATTTTTTTGTATAAAAAAAAAATCACTTTTCAGTATAAAAAGTGTTATATTGAAAAAAAAAAATTATATATTTTTTGTAATTTTTTAAAAAGTTTATGATTTTTTCATTTTTTTATAATTCTTTTTTTTGTGATTTTTTTGTGATTTTTTATATTTTTTTAATAATTTTTTATGATTTTTGGTTTTTTTTTTTAATAATTTTTTGTGATTTTTTGTGATTTTTGTGATTTTTTGTAATTTTTTTTATTTTTTGTATAATTTTTTTTGTTTTTTTGTTTTTTTTTATTTTTTGATTTTTTTTATAATTTTTTATAATTTTTTGTGATTTTTTATAAGTTCTTGTCATTTTTTATATTTTTTTTGATTTTTCGGTATAAAAGTTTTATATTGACAAAAAAAATGATAGATTTTTTTTGTAATTTTTTAAAAAGTTTGTTATTTTTTTTCATTTTTTGTGATTTTTGTAATTTTTAATAATTTTTTGTGATTTTTGGTGATTTTTTATAATTTTTGGTGATTTTTATAAATTTTTTGTGTTTTTTTTTTTATTTTGTTGTAATTTAAAACTATTTTTTTGGGTTTGTAGAAAGATAAAATATGTATATTATATTTTGGTTTGTATGACAATTTAGTAAATAAACTAAATAATTAAAAAGTGTTAACTTATCAAGATATATAGAAGGAATATAAGTTGGTATGAGTTATTTATAGGGAATTACCCCTTGATAAATTTAATCTCAATTGAAACTTCTTGCAAATATTTGTATTTCCTTTTATTTTTCATCATTTGTTAGATTAAAAATTTCGTTCCTTTTGGTAGCACAACCTCAAATTTTTTTATTTACTCTTGTTTTATATATTGGTCTACATGTTGTAACTTATACATTTTCACCTTTCTATTACCTTCGGTCAAAATTGGTGGTGCTTGCATTTGTTGTTGTTTTGGCTACAATGATTATTTCTTTTTCATTGAAGTTAACACTAGCAGCCTAAGCAACCGTAGCCTCTTCTTCATTTTTTTATATTCAAACTTTGCCCTTGTTTATTTCTTAAATTTGTCTTATTTTTCTATTTAGTTTGCAGAAATTTTCAGAAATTGCAGAACAGTCCATACATTTCGTAAAAACTGCATATTGGTCATATCAATAAAAATACTGAATATTTTTTAAAAAATTAAACATGATTTTTTTTATAAAAAACTAAATGGCATATTCTTAAAAATATACATAAAATAAAAACAATTTTTTTATAAAATACTAAATCTTTTAAACATGATTTTTTTTTATAATTAGTTGAAATATTTGTTATATCAATAAAAATACTCCAATTTTAGACATGAATGTTTTATAATTAATTGATAGTTTTTTTTAGTTTATTAGAGTTGTAATATTGTTTATATCAATAAAAATACTCCAATTTTAAAAATTAAACATGATTTTTTTTTTTTAATTAAAGATGAATTTTTGTATAAAAAACTAAATGCCATATTCTTAAAAATATACATAAAATAAAAATAATTTTTTTATAAAATACTAAATATTTTAGACATGATTTTATATATATATATATATATAAATTTTGTCAATTCTAATAATCTCTCAAAATAAATACAAAATTTAGACAAATTTACAACAAAAAATTGATTTTACAAATTTCACGTTTTTGGATCATCATGTTACCTTTTTGTGAAGTGTATAAGTTGAGATTTATTGATCCTTTTAATTTCACTCTTTTTGTAAGTTTTAGTAGCTGAAGTAAGAAATACGAAACAGTTGAAATCATACATTTTTATGTACATACGGGATAGTTATTACAGCTCCAATATGATAATATTGGTTTGTTTTTCAACACTTGGATAACTCAATATGAAAGATTAACTAAATCGTCAATTTGGTACCAATCGTCAATATGCAAATATTAACTAAATTTCATAAAACATATTAGTTAAACATGATACATCACATAATTTTATTTGAGTCTCATTAAAACCAGTTTACAACAACTTGGAAAAAAGAGTACTATACATAAAAAAAAACTAATTATGGACTTATTACATTTATAGCATCTTTTTCATTTAGAATTTGCTTTTCCAATTGCCTTTCTAGCTCTATGTATAAGTTGAAATTTGCTCGAAAAAGTTCCTTCCATGGCTCAACAGTCTCAGTGCGTGTTTGTTCCCACCGTGCTATAATTCTTGACATTGGGAAGATCCCTTCTTTAGGAATAAATTCAGCATAATGACAACTGTTGACGTACACCATTACAGTACGGATGTAATATGTCGTTTCAGGAGGCGGACCAGTATAAAGAGGTAAAAAAGTGGCATTTCATACTTGTACCCCTCCATTTTTGTTTGGCCATAGTGACAACAATACAATTGAGATATTATAATGAGATGCAATTAAAAAACCACAAGCTGGAAATCTCATCCATTTTTCAAAAGGGGCAGAATTTTTAGAATGATAAAAATTCAAACTGAATAGAATATACCCCGCTCACATATCAAGAAACATCACCGTCCCGCTAACTCCGCTAGATTTATCACACACCAATTTGCATAAATTAGCCTCCAATCAGGCCAGAAGAGATGATCCCCAACTATATTCTGCACATGTGTCAAAATACTCAAGAAATGACAGATGCCCTAGTGGAATCTGATAACTGCTCTTATCTGAAAATACATGTGCACCAAGTAATAATAACATGACAGCTCTAGACTAATATAACAAGCGCTCCTCAGTAGGCTCGGGGGGTAATTCACCAAAATTATGTGACATCCAATCAAGTTTAACTTTCAAACAATTAGTATCAACTTGATTGTCAGCAGGTCTAACACCCAACAAGTTCTCTACCAAATTCAACCTGCTCGCCTTGGTATCATAACTCTCCGATCGGGTAACAGCAAGACCATCCACCCTCAGACCAAGCATGATATCTACATCCTGTAACGATATCCCCAACTCTCCACCGACAAAATGGAACAAGTGGGTCTCATCACGCCACCTATCAACTAAGGCTGTAAACAAGGCTCGATCTACGGTATAATTACCTATTGTGTGAATATCGTAAAAACCCGCTCTAATCATATTTTGTACCAATATTTCAGGCGTCAGTATCTGCCAACTATAATTATATAACCGTATCTTGTTCGCATCCTCTCTCCCCGCTTATCTCCCACCCTCCCAACTCTGATTTGAAATATGACCGGTCTGGCGTAAAATGCCCATCTTACCTTTAATCTGTAGACTTGGTTGAGCCATGAAGAACCTGTATTAAATATTATATAAAATTAATATATAAGGTGTCTCACCAAACGAAGTTTTACATTGTTGCACTTGTTATTATAAAAAGTTAAAATAAAATTGAATAAAAATCCTATTTTTTTATAAAACGGAAAAAATATCAATAAGCCTAATTTTTTTTAATTAATATATGGCTAATATCAAACAAAGTAATTAAAAAAAATCTAATTTTATAAAACACATAATTTTCAAAAGGGTAAATATTAATAAATCCTAACTATTTTTATTTTTCCAATCAAAACAAGATAAGAAACATACACATTTAATGATAACCAAACAATTAGTAATAAATATCTAAATAAACAAATTTGAATAAAAACTCTTTTTTTATAAAAAACAGTAAAAATATCAACAACCCTAATTTTGTATAATTAATATAAACAAACAACAAGAAATTATAAACACTAAGTGAATAATCAATTAATCAAATGATATATTTTATATCTTTTTCCCTATTTTGCAAATTAAAACTATATAAAATAAATAATAAAGTAGGAAATAAAGAAATAACTTGAATTATGGTATATTTTTTTCATTGGTGATTTGGGCAAACAAACTAATTGAAAAACCTAATTTTATAAAATACCTAATTTTCAAAACAGGTAAATATAAATAAAGCCTAACTATTTTTATTTTTCCCAATCAAAACAAATAAGGAACATAGACATTTAACATGATAACTGTTGTGTGACATATTAGCTCGTTATAGATATATATAGAGATATGTATAGATATAGAGAGAGATATGAGAGAGACAACAATAAAGTCTTTATTAATCAGAATGTATGAATAAAAGGGGACCCTAACCTTCTTTATATACTAGAGGTTAGGGTTATACAAGATAGAAAGCCCAACTTAGGCCCACTATGAGTAAGGCCCAATAGTCCAATAATATCTTACAACACTCCCCCTTTGGACGTCTTGAATTCTTCGTCTTCATGCATTCGATCTGAGTCGAGTTCATTCGCAGTGCTAAACACATAAAAACCTTAGGGACGGAAAACCCAGTGTGGGACAAAACCGGTACCTAGGAGAAACTGTGTAGCCGAATGATATAGGCCGAAATATCATGTAAGTAACTAACCACAAAACAGTGTGCCTCATCAAAACCTTGCCAGAGCAAACCCAATGGGAAAATCTCTGATCGAAGGAAAAAGAGTGCAACAGTGGTAGTAGTAGGGGATCAACCACAAAACAGGTGCCTCATCAAAACCTTGCTAGAGTAAACCCAGTGGGAAAAACCTCTAGTCGAAGGACAAAAGAGTACACAGTGGTAAGAAGTATACAACCGGATACTCCCCCTAATTTCGGCAATCTTAAGTGAGATATGATGGGAACCTGTCTCGCTAAAAACCTTGCCAAGGAAAACCCAGTGGGAAAAAACATTGGTCTAAGGACAAAAAGAGTACACGGGCATGCGACTGGATGTTCCCCCTCACTTGCACACGACAGGGTGCGAAGATTTCGACTAAGTAGTAATTAGTGCAATAAGCATTCACCTGGATGCTCCCCCTCACTTGCACACGACTAGGTGCAAAGATTTCATATTCCAAGAAAGAGTACGAGCATTCGACTGGATGCCTCATTTACTTACATACGACTGGATGCAAGAAAATCTAACGTGGAATAGAACGACCATTCAACTGGATGCTCTTAAACTTCATTTGTGAAGATTAATTTCGGCGAGAAATGCTAAATAGCATAATGTAGTCATGTCTCTCTTGATCAATAACAACAAGTTGTCTTCTATGACAAGTGTTTTATCTGGATCGTGAGACAGAACATATGTAATTCAAATATGACTAATACTAGCTCGAAGCCATATACACTCTCTAGTCGTCTCATAGAGCACGAATAGATCAGAGTGATTCACTTGGAGTCATTCCAAGACCTCCAAGATGTCGCCTTATTCCTAATGGTAAAGACATACCATGTTAGGAATATCCCTTATGCGGGTCTGATAAGTAACCGGCATCGGTATAACCGAAAAAGGGTTGCGTTAATTCGAGTACCGAAGGGGGTAGGTACACTCGATGACGCAAATGGGATAAACTAGCCCACTTCCAAAATTACCATAAGGTAAGGGAATGTGTCTTTAGTGCCATTTCGATGGCAGCGTGTTAGCGCGATGTTGTGTCGAGCTATACCATTCACAACAGACGAGATGTTCGTCCTAGCACATTAGACCAAGTACAATGATGCGCTTATTGTACTTAGATATGAACATTATGGTTCAATATCTCTTCATCGTCTCATCAGAGACGGGCTGGGTCTATATCAATGTCTAGTGATCGAACGATCATGGGAGAATCTGACGACTTAGCGTCATGATGACTAAAACGTCATAACACCTTCTGGGTGTAGTCTGAATCATGGACTTAGATTCAATCTTTACGGGACTCAATCATCAGGTTGAGTCACTACCGTGTCTTCCCAAGATCCTTCATCTCGAAGGCAAATCCAAAAATGGATCGCGTAATAAAACACGCAAGGGCATAATACTTGTTCAAGTATCCCAAGCTAATCAAGTACTCACTTAGGCGGTATACCACATCCGCTCGGATTATATTAATCCATATAGTGAACGTCTGAGTCAATTGAGATCGTGTTCCGTGGTCAGAAACTACTTGATTTAAGCACATGAAGTCACACAGGGACCTTCATCTATATCTCTTTGTCTAAATCCCCATAGAGATAAAACCGTGACCACATTCATGGCTGCATACTCAGTTTTTTGGAAACTACTAAACTGGTAAAGTAGGGGACTGTTATAATGTCCATTACGAGGAAATCAACCATCTCGTAATCAATTCCAAGGTGTGAGAGAAGCCTTGCGCTTCTAGGCGAGCATTTTATAATCTCATTATTCTCATCACTTTTCCTTACGAATAACCAAATAAACGAACTCGTTTAACATTGGTGGTGTTGGAACTACAGGTCCGAACACACTTTCGCTAAGGAGTCTACTTGGATTGCAAGTTTTCATTAGTACAGTCTATTCTACGTTGACTTCAGGCAACGGTACATGGTTCTCTGTCATAATTTGTTCATATTATCAGTCGTCACCGAATATATGAACAAGTAATCAATGACAGTCTCGTTTCGCTTCAATATCGTCTAAGATATCATGATCGACAGATATTTCGAGATTCTTAGGATGAGGAGGAAATCACACATCTCCTTGATCCTTTATAATCTCGTGCGACAAACGAGTTTCATTTCACCACCTCTGGGGCTGAACGAATTAAGAACCGATCAACTTTCTCGTATCTTGGGAAGGACGACAGACTGACGGCCGACGGCAGCGTCATTTGCTTGGCGGGTTCGGCCAAAGCAACGTGTTACGACAGGAACACGGCGTCCGACAGGGACGTCTGTCCTTGCAAGCATTTTGCAACAGGTATATATGATCTCGTGACATCTCATAAAGTCATTAAATGCGTCTGGCATTTAGTTAGACTTGAGGGAGTCTATGCACTTACTTATCACTAAGTGCAGTTTTGGGGATCAAGCTAAGACTGAGTGGGTTATGCCATGTTACTTCACGTCGTTCCTTAACAACGGTAACGTGCAAATCTCCCCCTAACGACGGGGAGGACAGTCTTAGCGATGTCACTTTCGCATATCATGCGGTAAAGAGATCGCTTGCCAAGGTTACTCTATCAAATGATAGGCAGGGGATTCATAATCGACTTATGTCTCCACAGAGGTCCATATTTTGAACGCTATAGCGGCTCAATCAAAATATTAAGCACTCAAACACGCGTTCATATGAGGCATATGGCTCATAACCAGTAACCAACTGGTACGCATTTAGTGTTTTGAGTGACTATGGGCCTCAGACGGACCAATGCAGCAAAATAGCATGACCCCACACAGAAATATAAATCTTGGTGCGCAAGACCAAGAAGTGCGTGCACCATTTGCAGTCGCATCATCAAACTTTCCGTGAGTCCATTTGGGTCTGAACATAATCGACAGGATGTTCAATTTCAATTTCCAAACTCAAGTAATTCAAATCGGAATTTCGATTCTTACTCTTCGGAATTATCAAGTCGACTAGACTTTTCAGGATAATCCGGATCATGAGCCATCAACTTAATGATAGGGCTAAAGGTTTGGGAAATGCTGCATTTCTGTGGACAACAATAATCATGTGACCTATTGTCGATGCATCAACCATAACCATTTATATTTATGGTCCGTCTTATGGTTGGATAATTCCACAATAACTCCTTCAATTCTTTACAAGAATTCTACGAGTTCATTTCTTGATCTTTACACATACTAGTCTTTCAGAGTGAGCATTAGTGGCATGAATTTCGGATTAATCACGAAATATATTCTCAGAAAGAATCCAAATACGATGCCATTATAAATCAAGCATCGTCTTTTGACCCGGGAATATCTCATCCGGTCAATGCCACAATATCAAAATGCTCTTATCAATCGACGACAGGCGAATGATAGTACAGACAATCATGTCTTAGCATCTAAATTCTTTATCATTCGACGACAGGCGAAATGATAAGGTAACTTTAAATGCTTTAAAGAATGTGGTAGCAACCACTTGAAAGACATTCCAACTCCTCTAAAATACGCTTTTGGTCGTATTGAATGGAGACTATGTAAAGAAATTTCAATTCTTTCATGAGCTATTACCAGGTAACACTGGTTTTCTCGAATATTTTATAGCTCAACAAGGTACGACAGGACCTACATGAGTATAAGACCTCATATTTGACAAATCAATTTGGTTTTACCAAATATTTTGATTTGGAACGACAGGTCCAGAATCGTTGTCACTGAGTACTCTTTTAGGCAAATAGTTGGTGAAATTATGTGGTACACTGTTACCCACTATTTCCAAAAAAAATCAACTATCCCACAAGTATTGCCTAAAATTTCATAATTTAAAGTTTGGTCATATTTGTCAAAGGAATTTGCTCAAAACACTTTAAATTATTTCGAGAAATTTCGTAAACAGGCAAACCATAATCCAAAAGTATGTCCAAATGGAAAAATCATAATCCAAATGGAAAACATAATTCAGATGAGCGAAAAAATGGCTCAATGATTTATCAAAATCAATAAAGAAAGGTATCAAACTTATTTGAGCCACAAAACCGGGGGTCTCAAGAGTTTCCTTTCAGTTATCTTTAACCACATTAGCATCGGTTTTTTTCACCTTTATAATAGTTTTGAACTATTTAAGGAATAACCGTGCATGACCTTTGTCTTTATAGGATAGAGTTGCCTTTTTTGAGCATTATCTCTTGTTTTGTGACAACGGGCCATATTGTTCCTTTCAATTACTGTCTTGGAGCCACAAGTTTTCGATTTTGACGATTGTCTAAAATCTCGCTTGGCTAGGCGATTCATCGGGATCGCGACAGTTCGAGACAAATAACACTTGTCTCGGTTCTCAATTCATGGAAAAAAATGTACACGAAGAGCATTAATATCAGGCAAACAATTCGCCATTGACCCAATATGATTAAAACTACTCACCGGGGTAATTTTCTTATCCAATAACAGATGGGTGATAAAGGAACATGGTGAATATAAATTCACGATACTGCTTATGGAATACAATTTTCAAGCTAGTATTTTGGTGAAGGATTGCTCCAATATGTCAATTTCAGACATTTGTTCACCATAGACGTCATCCCGTCTCAAATGTGGCGACGGAATAAAATCAACGCCTTATCTTTCATCCCACGAGTAACAACAAACTCATGTTTTACTCATCAAAGATGGCATCCAAAAAAAAAAAATTTGGGCATCACATTTTCACACATCAGGGTGAGTAACATGTGGTGACGGATTAAAATCAACGTTTAAACAGTCATTTCGCAAGTATGTTTTACGATTTTTCTTATCATAGATGGCATCCAACATGTGTTGGGAGTTCTGGATTATTTATCATATAAAACGACTGGTTTATATGTTTATGGTTTGCACAAGCATAAACTTTATTTCGAAACGACAGGTTCGAAAAATAGTTTTGCTTTTAATGTGAATAGGTTCTCATTGATCGAACGACAGGTCGATACAGAGACACCAATTCGGCGAAACATACATCACTATATAAACACACTCGGGGAAATTATTATTTAGTCAACCCCTTTCGGTAGCTCTACTTGAAAAACGACCAGGAAAGACGGTGAGGGTGGAGGGCACGAATGCCACTTAAAACCCGACCTCATTAGGATATCGACTTCCGCCTATATCTTTCCTAGACATCGTATCCAAATAGGTGAGCCTATTTAGGGAAGATTCATAATTTTTCCAACTTAAATGTGAATATATATGATTTCGCAAATTTACATATCTTATACATAACAGCAGTAATAATATTACATGGCAGTAATTATTAACATGGCAATTCATAAATTAATTCAATTAACATGCAATGTTATTTACTAGCCAATTAATCAATTATCATGTACGTATTTATGTTAGATATGGACCAAATTTTACACATGGGAACACATATAGTGTTTTAAATGTAACATACATACTATATGGATTAGTACTGTAATTTGATTAAACTACATTCAGTTTTTACTGACAGTACACAAGTATTAGTGATTTGCATTGTGGTCCCTACTGTTTTCGAACTGACAGATTTTGTTTTACAGGTTTATACTACTAACAATTCAAATCACATAGTCGTCAAACATCATATGTAACAATTGAACATGCAGAACCTACGTTTTTACTAATGTATACAACTAATTTCAATATAGTAAGACGCATGGGTCATGGGCAGGCTATTTATCAATATCACATGGAATTCAATCTAATATTGAACAATTTCTAGCAATACATAGTTAATGGGACGCATGCAGTTGTACTACTATAGGGTTTGATTTTTATAGATATGGCATGACATATTACTGATGGTGCAATTTTTAATGGTGAATAAAGCAACCAGTTTATCAATTCTAATTGCAGTAAAATTAATTTTATTTATGCTAGCATGCAGTTTTTTTTTTTTTTCTTTCCTGTCACAGGTATGATCAAATAAATATTATTTACCGTACTCCTGGTATGTTGGGAAAGACCGATAAAAAAAACCTTCAAACTTTGGCCGCATGTATATAACTCAATTTTCCAACATAAAAACCCTGGTCTTCGGACAAAAACTCAAATCTTATATCTTTACTCCAATCTCCGCAAGCAAAGTGCTGATAACGTGTTGTGTGACATATTAGCTCGTTATAGATATATATAGAGATATGTATAGATATAGAGAGAGATATGAGAGAGACAACAATAAAGTCTTTATTAATCAGAATGTATGAATAAAAGGGGACCCTAACCTTCTTTATATACTAGAGGTTAGGGTTATACAAGATAGAAAGCCCAACTTAGGCCCACTATGAGTAAGGCCCAATAGTCCAATAATATCTTACAACAATAACCAAATAATTAGTAATAAATATCTAAATAAACAAATTTGAATAAAAACCCTATTTTTTTTTATAAAATGGGACAAATATCAACAATTCTAATTTTCTATAATTAATATAAACAAACAACAAGCAATTATAATCGCTAAGTGAATAATCAATTGACATATTTTATATATTTTTTCTTATTTTACAAATTAAAACTACACAAAATAAATAATAAATTAGGGAATAAAGAAATAGTATATTTTTTGATTGGTGATTTACGGTATTTGTAGGGCAAAATTTGATTGATGATTTGAGGTTTCTTTATTGAGAAATTTGATGGTCATTGTCCTTGATTCATTTGGAGTTTTTTTTGGATTGAAAAATTTGGGTTTTTAAGAAAGAGAAAGAGAAAGAGAAAGATAAAAAAAATTTCCAGGGACTGACTGTGTAAATTGACACAGAGACTGACTGTGTAATTTTGACACAGGGACTGACTGTGTAAATTGACACAGGGACTGACTGTGTAATTTTTCAGTGCAAACCGTAAAAAAAATCTACGGTTTGCACTGAAAAATGCAAACCGTACATTATTTCTACTGTTTGGACTTAAAATGTATGGTTTGTACAAAAAATGTACGGTTTGTAAAAAAATGTACGGTTTGTACAAAAAATGTACGATTTATACCTTTTTACAGAAAAAGTGTAGTATAAAAATCCAGGCTAGTAGTGTTAATGAATTTTTCTCTTACTCTTGATTCTGCAATTAAGAGATTTAGGATTCAATCGCCTTCTAGATGTGACTAATGTGGAATTTCAGTGGAAAATAGAAATCATTTATATAGTATTAAGAAGATAGCTATTGAATTGTGTAAGATATTTTGATAATTATATTCGAGTTAAAAATGATAAAAGCAACATTCAGAAAAGAAAAAAATACTATAAAGGTTTTTTACTCTTTCATAGTGTGAGAAATTTGGAAAGTTAGATGCAAACTAGATTTCAAGGGCAAGTAACGCAGCTATTTACAAAAAAAATATTTCTTTTGTTCAATTAAATTCTAAGAAAGATAAAATATTTCCCAAATATTGGAAAATAAGTTAAAAAAAGGCAAAATGGTGAATAGGTTCTTCCTCCCCAAGGGTACATAAAATTGAACACTAATGAATTTTACAAGCCATCAAAGGGTTAATGCCCAATAGTACATGTGATTTTTAAAAGTCCAATTTAGGCCAATATATAAGTATTCCGTGGTTTCAGAAAGAAAGAATTAGTACCGTTTGGTTTCTAAAAGTCCAATTTACAACCTCAACCCAATTTAGTAACTAGACGTTAAATTATATAACACAAGTCAGGTCAAGTTTCAAAAAACAGTGATTTTACATGTTTGCCCTTAATTTCACAAAACACCCTTAAATAAAAACAATTAAAATTAGAAAACAAAAACTAACCCCCACCCACCCTGTCTGCAACCACCCACCCACCACCACCCTATTCCCCATCGCTAATCTCCTCCTACCCTACTACCACGACCATATGTTAACCTCCACATATCTGTTTACACTCAAACTATCAATTTCAACTCACCCCCGCCAAATAGTCAATCAGATTTCATATTTGTGTTTATATAAATGTATATACATTGTTGTGAGTCTTATTAACTCAATATATATATTATATATGAGATATAGAGAGAACATAGAGAGAGAACATTAAGTCTTTTAACCTTTTTTATATACTAGAAGTAGAGTTATATAATTTAGAAAGGCCAACTTAGTCCCACCATGAGTAAGGTTCAATAGTCTAATAATTTCCTACAACACTCCCCATTTGAACGTCTTTGATTCTCCGTCTTTATGAAGTCGATATTTATTCACGGTGCTAAACACATAAAACTTTTGGACCGAAAAACCCAATGTGGGACAAAACCGGTACCTAGGACAAACTGTGTGGCAGAATGATACATGCCGAAATTCCATGTAAGTAACTAACCACAAAACATTGTAACTCATCAAAACCTTGTCAGAGCAAAATCAATGAAAAAATCTCTGGTCTAAGGAAAAAAAGTGCAACAATGGTAGTAGTAGGGGATCAACCACAAAACAGGTGCCTCATCAAAACCTTGCCAGAGTAAACCCAGTGAGAAAAACCTCCGGTCGAAGGGCAAAAGAGTAAACAGTGGTAAGAAGTATACAGCAGGATACTCCCACTAATTTCGACAATCTTAAGTGAGATATGATAGGAACATGTCTTGCTAAAAAGCTTGCCAAGGAAAACCCAGTGGAAAAAAACCTTGGTCTAAGGACAAAAAGAGTACACGAACATGCGACTAATTGCTCCCGCTCACTTGCACATGACAGGGTGCGAGGATTTCGACGAAGTAGTAATTAGTGCAGTAAGCTTTCACCTGGACGCTCCACTCACTTGCACACGACTGGATGTAAGAATTTCATATTTCAAGAAATAGTACGAGCATTCGACTGGATGCTTCATTTTTACTTGCACACGACTGAGTGTAGTAAACTATTAACATGGAATAGCACAAGCATTCGACATGATACTTTTACACTTTATATGTAAAGATTTATTATGGCGAGAAATGCTAAATAGCATAATCTAGTCATGTTCTTCTTGATCGATAACAACAAGTTGTCCTCAAATATGACAAGTGTTTATCTGAATCGTGAGACAAAGCATATGTAATTCAAAATATGACTAATACTAGCTCGAAGACATATACGCTCTCTAGTCGTCTCATAGAACACGAGTAGATCAGAGTGATTCGTTTGGAGTCATTCCAAGACCTCAAAGATATCGCCATATTCCTAATGGTAAAGACATACCATGTTAGGAATATCCCTTATGCGGGTCTGATAAGTAACCGGAATCGGTATAACCGAAAAAGAGTTGCGTTAATTCGAGTACTAAAGGGGGTAGGTACACTCGATGATGCAAATAGGATAAGACAAGCCCTCACCCACAGTTACCTTAAGGTAATGGGAAAATGTCTTTTATGCCATTTCGATGGCAGCGTGTTAGCGTGATGCTGTGTCGACCTATACCATTCATAACAGATAAGATGTTCATCCTAGCACATTAGACCAAGTACAATGATACGCTTATTATACTTAGATATGAACATCATGATTCAATATCTCTTCATCATCTCATGAGGGATGGACCGGGTCTATATCAATGTCTAGTAATCGAACGATTATGGGAGAATTTGACGACTTAGCGTCATAATGACTAAAGCGTCATAACACCTTCTGGGTGTAGTCTGAATCATGGACTTAGATTGAATCTTTACGAAACACGATCATCAGGCCGAGTCACTACTGTATCTTTATAAGATCCTTCATCTCGAAGGGCAAATCCAAAATGTGGATTGATTCAAAACACGCAAGGGCATAATACTTGTTCAAGTATCCCAATCTGATCAAGTACTCACTTAGGCGGGTATACCACATCCGCTCAGATTATATTAATTCGTGCAGTGAATGTCTCAGTCAATTGAGATCGTGTTTCGTGGTTAGGAACTACTTGATTCAAGCATATGAAGGCACACACGGACCTTCATCCACATATCTTGTCTAAATCCCCTAGAGATAAAATATGACCACATCATGGCTACATACTCAGTTTTTTGGGAACTACTAAACTGATAAAGTAGGGGACCATTATAACGTCCATTACGAAGAAGTAAACCATATCGTAATCAATTCTAAGTTATGAGAGAAGTCTTGCGCTAGTAGGCAAGCACTTATATAGTCTCATTATTCTCATAGCGCTTCCTTACGAGTACCCAAATAAACAAACTGGTTTAAAATTGGGTGGTGTTGTAATGACAAGTCTACACACTCTTCGTTCGCTAAGGAATTTGACTTGGAATGTAAGTTTCCATATAAGCCAGTCTGAACTTCGTTGGCTTCTAGCAACGATACGTGGTTCTCTGTCATCATTTGCTCATATTATCAGTGATCACTGAATATATGAACAAGTAATCAATAATAGTCTCGTTTTGCTTTAATATCGTCTAAGATATCATGATCGACAAATATTTCAAGATTCTTAGGACGAGGAGTAATCACACATCTCCTAGATCCTTTATAATCTCATGCGACAAATGAGTTTCAGTTCACCACCTCTGAGGCTGAACGAATTAAGAACCAATCAACTTTCTTATATCTTGGGAATGACAACAGACTAACGGCCAACGACAGCGTCATTTGCTTGGTGGGTTCGGCCAAAGCAATGTCGTAAACAGGAACACGGCATCCGACGAGGACGTATATCCTTGCAAGCATTTTGCAGCAGGTATAAATGATCTCATGACATCTCATAAAGTCATTAAATGCGTCTGACATTTAGTTAGACTTGAGGGAGTCTATCGACTTATCACAAAATGCAGTTTTGGGGTCAAGGTAAGACTGAGTGGGTTATGCCACATTATATATATACATATACATATTTATATATACATATACGTATACGTATACATATACATATGCGTATACATATACATATACGTATACATATACATATACATATACATATACATATACATATACATATACATATACATATACATATACATATACATATACATATACATATACATATACATATACATATACATATACATATACATATACATACACACACGTGTGTTTGTAATAATAAATCTATAACATATATATTATAATAGAAATTGGTTCATGAGATGAAACGAAACAAAATTTTCATATCAGTAACGAAACGAAAACAAACGAAATTTTCTTCTTCGTAACGAAAACGACGATAACGAAAAAGCTTAAAACTAAATGAAAATGAAATAAACCGTTTTCGTCTCGTTTCATCTCATTATATGTCCTAGCTGCAACTCTCTCTAAGACTTGATCAAGGAATGGTAAAGTATAATTATCTTTTCTAGTAAATGCACTGATTCTGCTATAGTCAATATAGACCCTCTATCCATGATCGATATTAAATATCTCTATGTAGAATGTACATATGATTGTCAATATATTAAGAGCATTCTCATCAGTGCACTTCAATTATATGTATAAATATAGCCTTATATGGCTATATAAGGAAAAATTATACAAAACTCTAATAAGGTGCACATCAGTGTGTAACATAAATTTTTGTATATCTAATTAAATATTGAATACTTTTGTTTTTTAATTTATTTTTCCTTTTTTATTTTCTCATCCACACCTAATTCACCTGTTCAATCTTCACAACAAATTAACAAGCTACCGCCTCCGGTCTTAGATCCTTCGATCTCTGAAAATATTGGAGAGCATCACGTACTCCGTTTTTTTTCCCGTTAATAATGAGCGGATTTTTTCTTCTTTTTGTAATATATGAACCCTAATCTAATCGGTTCTAAATTGATGTCGTTTGGGTGCGGATTGGAGGTAGAAGAAAACGAAAGGTGATATTTCAGATTTGACGACGGTGAACTTTGGCCGTGATGGTTGAAAATGGATTGGAGATGTGAATTTGGGGATGGAGATATGAAGGTCTGATTTAGAGAGAGAAAGATAACATTGTAAATGAGAGAAAAATAGAGACAGTAAAACGTTTTGGTTGGTGAGCCCTATTGAAACAGTGTTTTATACATCACTACAATTTCTCTTTACATGTAAAGAGGTTTGCAAAAATATTTTAACTCTTATAACATTTTAGACTTATACGCGTACTGTTGGGTAACCATTTTTCCAATATTAGATAAACTTATACATAAATAGTTGGTTTATATGGACACTTGAGAATGCTCTAATTATTTTAGTGGTTAAATGTACTTTTGTCAACTCTAATTTTAAAAAAAATGATATTCTACCCTAATTGAATTAACGTAGATATTGTTTTATATTTCCTAATAAAAAATTTAGTTTGTTAAACAAGAGTGTTTTATTGGTTCTCGTACTATATGTGATGGTTTTTACAAAATAAAATTCGATAATATTTTTGTTGATACTATCTTGACGGGCCATGATATTGTTGGAACTAAATATAGTCTAGTGAATAAAATTTCGACTTACGTGTGGTATATATAAAGGTTGGTTTCATATATATCCAAATAAAAAATGGCAAGATTAGTAAAGAATGAAAATTTACCAAACTTGGGTTATGATATTTTTGTGGAACATAATAAAGAAAAACATAAGGAAATGAGTCATGCACAAAAATTACACCACTTCTTAAAATTGTTGGGTTCTTGCACATACACATTGGCCTATACAAAAGCTCGACTTTCTGTAGGGTGATTCTTCATATTCCTCTGAGAGGGAACAAAAGAACTTGTTTTTTTAACCCCTGCAGTTGTTCTCCTTTCGATCTTGAAATTTATCTATCTTTTCTCATTCATATTGGGTGAAAGTTTTATGATGACTCTGTGATTAATTCATATGATCACCATCTCCTTTTATCCTTTAAATTTGAGTTTGTTGCGGTTTTGTGCTTATCTAGTTGTTTCCTAAGTTTCTCTATTTCAGTATTACAGCTTTAAAATATTTCCCATGCCAACACATTTTGAAATTGTTCATATGTTTAACATTAGGTCTATTTTAACGTTTTAGCTTCGTTTTTAACGAATAAATTGGAGCCTGAGTGCCAATTAAATATTATTATTAGGTTTTAGTACTACTTATAATTTTTATTAGCATAAACTACCTTTTTGAAAGTTTTTAATTTGATTTTGGTACCACCTATTTTAAATATAAAAGGGATTCAAATTCTTTTTTATCTGTCACGTTACCTTAGCTCATAACCGTCTCTCTCTCGCCGGCCACTCCCCACCCCCGTCACAGCCTCTGCCGTAGCCTTGTCGTGATTTCTTCTTCATCTCATTCTACAATCTAATTAGAGGTATTCTTCTTTTAATCATACATTCAATTATTGTTTTATTTTAAAACACCTATTTATTAGTAAGTTTATTTATTTTTATTGTAAAATATATTGTCAGTAATCATTAGTTATGGTTAATTAGACTGTTATTTAAACTGTCAATTAAGTTATTATATATGTTTTTTTTAATTATAACGTCAGTGTCTTTTAATTTGATTTTAAATTTGTTAATTATGTGTGTTTTTTATTTTAAAACACTTGTTTATTATCATTAGGATTATTTTATTTTTATTGCAAATTCGATTGTCAGTACTCATTAGTGATGGTTAATTAGACCGTTATTTATATTGTCAATTAGGTCATAAATTTCTTATTAGATTGTCAATATGAAGCAGTTTATTAATTGTCATTAGATTTTTAGTTACTATTTATATTATCAACATGTTTCTAGTTTGTTTATTAGATTGTCCATATAAAGAATTGTTTTAATTATATCATCAATGCCTTTTTATGATGAATTTATTATTAGATTGGCTATATGAAGCAGATTATTAATTGTTTCAGATTTGTCATTAGATTGTCAGTTACTATTACATTTAAGCAGTGATATTAATTGTGTTTTCTAGATTTATTTATTTTGTTTGATGAATTTCTTATTAAATTGTCTACATAAAATCGTTGATTAATTGTTTTCAGATTGTTATTAGATTGTCATTTAGGTTTTTTCAGTTTTTCTTATTAGATTGTATATGAAGCACTGTTTTAATTGACAATCTAGTACACAATCTAATATGCAATCTAACACTTGTTAGCGGTTTTCAATAATTAGATCGTTAATTACACTGTCAATCATGGCATTTAATTGTGTTTTCAACATCTATTGTATCACATTTTCGTAAATTTCTTATTAGATTGTCTATATGCAGCAGGTTATTAATTGTCATTAGATTTTGAGTTACTATTTATATTATCAACATGTTTCTAGTTTGCTTATCAGATTGTTTATATAAAAAATTGTTTTAATTATATCATCAATGCCTTTTTATAATGAATTTTTCATTAGATTGGCTATATGAAGAATGTTATTAATTGTTTCAGATTTGTCATTAGGTTGTGAGTTACTATTATATTTAAGCAGCAGTATTAATTATGTTTTCTAGATTTAGTTATTTACATGAAACCGTTGATTAATTGTGATTAATTTCTTATTAGATTGTCTACATGAAACCGTTGATTAATTGTTTTCAGATTGTTATTAGATTGTCATTTAGGTTTTTCAGTTTTCTTATTAGATTGTATATGAAGCACTATTTCCATTCACAATCTAGTACACAATCTAATACGCAATATAACACTTGTTAGTAGTTTTCAATAATTAGATCGTTAATTACACTGTCAATCAAGACATTTAATTGTGTTTTCAGCATCTATTGTATCACATTTTCATAAATTTCTTATTAGATTGTCTATATGAAGCAGGTTATTAATTGTCATTAGATTGTTGGTTACTATTTATATTATCAACAAGTTCTAGTTTGTTTATTAGATTGTCTATATAAAAAATTGTTTTAATTATATCATCAACGTCATTTTGTGATGAATTTCTTATTATATTGGCTATATGAAGTATGTTATTAGATTTATCATTAGATTGTCAGTTACTATTTACATCATCAACCTTTTCTAGTTTGCTTATCAGGTTATGGATACATACCTTTTAGTATTGTATTGCAAGTTTAAAGACGAGAGGTTTCCTTTATCCACACAAGGAGACTTCTTTTATTGATCTTATTTGTGCCGTGTATGATAGGTTTCGTCTAAATCCTACGTAAATGGAATGATTTTAACATAAAATAAAAGAAAAACGAGACTTGGAAAAAAAGAACACTCAAGAAGAATGGACCACTATGAAGAAAAGAATAAAAGTCTGCCCATACCAAGCTAAAGTGAAGCACACGAAGCCCAACGAGCTCAATTTGTGAAAACATTCTAGAAGCAGTGACCAACGAGTATACACTTGAATGTAGATGGATTGTAAAGCCTTTACAATATTAAACTGAGCTACTTTGAGGTGGGTAGAAAAATTACGGACAAGCCGTAGTTATCTTTAGTGGTCTTATCATGCATTAGTTTTGTTTTCTTGTCAACGTGTGATCTTGTATGAGTAGGGACTTAATTAATCGATTAAAAACGTAGATGTTTATGAATATCGTTCTGGTAAGCCCTCATGTTGGTCCGTATGGCTATAAACCTAGAGGGGGTGAATAGGTTTATCTAACTTTTTAAATAAAATTCCTCCATTTAAAATAAGTAAAGTCTTATTAGTTTATATATAGTATAAAATATAACAATAAAATAATATGTAAATATACGAGTATACAAACAAACGTATATATCAATCAGGGCCACGCCCAGCCAACAATCTAGCAAAGACAATGCAAGTATATTATCAACAATAATAGTTGACTTCAGATGTGCACTAACTCGTGCAACTATCGACGAATAGATATTATCCAAGATAAGTTTATCCAAACGTTTGTTTCGGACTATCCTGCTATTGACGACTAGATCTAATCAACAAAGATTTGATCTGGACATTTACTTCGGATATAGGTTTGCTCTGACCCAAACAAGATTAACCAAGTCTTATACTATATATATAAATATGTATATATATACGTAGGTATAATAATAATACTAATAATATATATATATATATATATAATGACTTGAATATAAAGAGTAAGGAAATAATGCCTCAATGTAAGACTACGTCGTGTCCCCAATTCCAATGGACTTTGATCTTTTTATATTGAACCCAAACCTTTCTTTAGAGTAGCTTACCCTTTACAAAAATCTTCTCATTAATGACAAAGCGACCCACAAAACTCCTCCCCTTTGGGGCAGAGTTACTCACAGATCTAATCTTCGTTAATGGGCAAGGTTACCCAAAAGCTTGTCTCAAACAGTGAGACGATGGATCAAAGATTCAAACAAGTAAATCTTTAAAGTTGTACACAAGTCGTACAATCAACCAGATTTATGTTAACCTTGTTCAACACAAACAATCGATGTGATCGAAGGTCTAAACAACTCTAATTCACACACTCTCAAATGATATAAATGATTACAATTTTTCCTCACAATTTCTCTCAATCTAAATATATGTAAGATTAGTATGTATGAGAGATATGGCTTGAAGTGCAGAGACAATCAAGTTGATATATGAAATAAGTTTGAAATCGCCTTCGAAAGTGTATAACAATGGTGTAGCCTTTTGGTGGTGAAGGAGGAGGAGAGTGGTAACGGTTTTTTTAACCCAAAGGGTCTATTTATAGTGGTGGTGATGGATATGACCGTTTCTTGTTTGAAATTCAAAAAATAGCTTTTCCAACCGGTTATAAAGGAACCAAACCGATTGGTTCTTCAGGATTCTGTCTAATAGGCTGGCACATTGAATGACGAATATCTCCTTCGTTATTAATCCTTTTGATTCGATTATTTATGTGATATTTCTAACCTTTCATATAGAATCATATTAAATTTTAATTTAGCATTTCCATAAACAATTGAGTTCGTTATAGTTGTTGCAATATAAGCACTTGACGATTTCTGCAAGCATGGCAGATCATGATGCTGTTTTGTAAATTGAATATCTCCTTCGTTATTTGTCCGATTCAGTTAATTATTTTTGAATCACTCATTTCCATAAACTTGTGAGTGAAATATGGCCGTTACAAGTTGGTCACTTGCTCAGATTTGACACGCAGCAGAATGAGTTGGCACTTTGTAGGGTTGATATCTCTTGATTTAAATGTCGATTTGAACGTTGTATGGGATATCAAATCTTCTATTAATGTTGTAGGGTATATTGAAGTGGTCCAATGTAAATTCGGAAATCATTTGAATGATTTTCCAACGCTTCAAAGTCAGGATCTCGACTTTCCATAACTGAACGCTTGACTGGTTGTAAAACTTTTTAACCGATTGGTTTATTTTGTTTTCTTCGACGGGTTACTTCCCAATTAACGAGTTAATATGTTGTGAATTCATTTAGGTCCTTTCTCTATTCTTCTTGGATGAATACTCCTTTATTTGCTTTGTGAATTTTTGTATTAACATGTATTGATCTGTAATACACTAGTTGAAAGAATTAGTACAACAATACTTGTTGTGTATATAAAATTCTCGTTTGTTATCATGAAAACATAATTCAATTAAGTATAATAGAAGATTGGTTCAACAACTCACGAGACTAAACTCGTCATTTAACCTTTAAGGACACTTAAAGGTTTAACGGCTCATTGCACGAGCTAAGTGCGATCATGATTTACCCAAAACTAAGATATTTTTTATTTATTTTTAGGATTTAGTAACTCAGCAATTATCATGCCTAATATGTTTATTATTTGCGATACTAGGGCGAGTATCAAACTCATTGGGGGGTTTGATTCGACCACAAAAATGTATATATTTGGTGGTATTTATTGGCATTTTATCAATCTAAACATGCATAATTATAGTATTTTATACTTTTTTTAGTATATTTTGTCATTTTGTACTCGATAACCTATTTTCATGTTAGTTTGACATTTTTAGAAGATGTTGCATGAAGATACTAAATGAAGGGGTCAATTTGGAAGATTGAAGAAGTTAAAAGACCAGAAAAGTGGATTCTTGAAGTTTAGATTCAGATCCAAGTCAAAATAAAGAAAATATGTGAAGAAATCGCCAAATAGAGAAAGAAAATATGATTCCGGCATTCATCCGGATGAGCTCGTATGTCATCCGAATGAGCATTTGTCTACAAAATTTTATGAGTTGTTCACTAGTAAATAAAAATAAAATACAGCATTTTACAAATGTCTTTATAAACGTTTACCTATAGTATATTTTCTCTCTAACCTATTACTACTAATCTAGTACTTACAAGAAAAAAGATCAAAAGCAAAAAAAAAAAAAAAAAATGATTCGGGTCAGGCTTCGGATCGGATCTTTCGGATCCGGATCGGATCGGATCTTACTAGATCTAACCCGTTTGCCATCCTTAGGGGATTTGGTGGGTTTTCCACTGTTCACCCTCCATCAGCCGAAGGAGTTATACGAAGTGATGAACCTTTTAGGTGTTTAATACAATGTCTTTAATATATTGAATAGAAATAGGGTTTAGAGATAGTATGTCTGACTTCGTATGTATTCAGATGCCTAGACTTCGTGGTTAATGAGTGTTTATATAGGCGGATGATTGGGTGAATATTTCTAAATTGACATGATATTTTCAATCAATTCTTGATTATATCTTCATATATCCCCTTGCCATGCTCAGATATATTATGCATATCTTCTCTGTATCTTTCAACCGACTTGACTGGTTGCAGGGAGCACGCACCACGCCTCCTCGCCATCGAGGAGGAGGCTCTCGGAGGTTCATGACCCTCGCCATGTGCACTATGGAAGTGAAGTCTTTCATTTCATAGTGTCTTCTCCTCCTCGGATCCAAGGCTGTGCTGGTCCAAGGAGCATTTCTCCATGTTCTTCACGTGAGAGTTCCTTCTCGATATGGGATCTCCATTCCCTTTTTTGACTTTATTTTTATGAGATATGTCTCGTGTATATTTGGTGTCTTCTTTCTTTGTAGTAGTATTTATTCTTTGATCCGTTATTATCAGTATCTCTTTGAGATTATCTTACACAACAGCTGCTCGGAGATAACAGGTTAAAGCCCTAACTGTTCTCCTGGGAAAGGTGATTCAATGCTCTTTAATTGTTCTTTAATTAATTGATAGGTCAAATACTAGGTTTTACCTCACATATTGTGAATGATATGAGGTTTTTACCCTATATTTTAATCTCCATAAAGAGCCTGTCTTAAACTAAATTTCCTATTGTAACGCATGATATGAAAGCCACCACATAAATCTCTCCTTTCTCTTTCCTCTTGCACAGGTGACCATCGTCATCTAAAGCATTGACTTCTAACTCTATAATGGTTTTTAATTTGCTGGGAAAATCTTCAATCAGAGAAGAAATTAACGAGTCATTTTCTTTGCATATGCTTGCTTAGTAGATTTGCAATCTTTTTAGCCTATCTGTGTCCACATGCCTAATTAATCTTATAATATAGATTAGAAGCTGTTTCTTAATACACTCAATGTCTATGAACTTGTGTTTTCTCGTTCAAAATGTTAACCACAATCTATAGATATTTCAACTCCTAAAAGAATAGCTTTGGCTTATGCTTCTACCTCCAAATAAGAACAAGTATTTATTTTCTTGTAAAACCTTTTTTTCAAAATGACTGTCTTCCTTTGTAATATCTCCAATCCCAGTTTATCCAGAGTCATAGTAGTAACAACCATTTGTATTTAACTTTAAATAACGAGTAGGGGGTTGTTTCATTTGTCAATACAAATTAATTAATTTATTTTCTATTTGTTTGAAACCCTCTCTCATATATAAAATCAAAACTAGACAGAAAGATTTTATCGTTTTTAATACAATCAGTGACCTTTTCTAAGTTTTGATTTACCAACTTTGTATCATTGTTATACTTACTTGAATTAACATGTGAATTTTCAAATATATCACACTATAAAGAGCATTGCTAGAAAAATGATCTTGATCTCAAGCCTGGTTATCTAGCTCCTGATTAATCCAAAAATTTTAAAAGACAAATCTTTTTGACTGTTATCTAGCTCAGTTTTGAATGAGATAAGAGGAGGGTTATGATCAGAGTAAGATTTGTTAAGATGCTCTAGAACTGCATTTTGAAAGCAATCATTAGCACTATTATTCAGTAAAACTTGATGCTACGGCCAAAGTTGCGGCTGCGGCTGTGGCCAAGGTTGCAGCTGCGGCTGCGGTCAATGCTATGGCTGTGGCCAGGGGCAAGGCACGGATACGTTCGGCTATGCCTGTTTTGCCAACCTCTCATCTGGAGAAGCCGGAAAAGTTTAAGGGTGACAACTTCAAACGTTGGCAGCAAAAGATGCTGTTTTATTTAACCACCCTAAACTTAACCCGGTTTCTTAAGGAGACTGCTCCCGTCCTGAGAGAGGACGATCTGGATGAGCAGTCGTTCTCGGCGGTTGAGGCATGGAGACGTGCCGACTATCTATGCCGGAACTATATCCTGTGTGCTCTGGATGACACCCTATTCAGTGTCTTCGAGCCCAAAGCAACTGCAAAGGAGCTTTGGGAGACTCTCGAAAAAAAGTACAAGGTGAATAACGCTGGCGTAAAGAAATTTGTCGTCACGGACTTTCACGAGTACATGATGACTGATAATAGGAGTGTCATTGAGCAGGTTGAGGAGCTACAGCTCATATACCATCGGCTTGATGCTGAAGGGCTAGTTATCAATGAACCCTTCCAGGTGGCTCTCATGATTGAGAAACGGCCACCGTCATGGAAGGAGTTTCAGAACTACCTGAAGCACAAGCGGAAAGCAATGAGTCTGCAGGGGCTCATAGAAAGGTTGAATATCGAGCAGAGCAACCGCCGTTCTGGAAAGAAAGGTGGTATTACTAGTAGCTCGGTGGCAAAGGCCCATGTGATTGAGGCCACGCGTGTGAAGCGGAAATGCCCTGACAACGCAGGCAGTGCTGTTGCTGTAAAGAAATTTGCAGGAACCTGCTTTGTGTGTAACAAGACCGGTCATCATGCCACGGACTATTATGACAATAAACGCATTGCTAAGCCCAAACCCCCATCGAGGAACTTTAAGGGCAAGGAGAAGTGGACTCCAGCTCAGGCCAATGTGGCCGAGGGAGTAGAGGATGACATGCATCTCTTTGCAGTGGTCTCCGAAGTGAATATTGTCGGAAGCAACCCCAAGGAATGGTGGCTAGATACCGACGCCACGAGCCACATCTGCTCCAACAAGTGGATGTTCAAGACCTACGAGGCGGTGGTTGGTGAGATCTACTTCATGGGCAATTCTGCTACTTCCAAGGTGGAAGGAAAGGGGACAGTGGTGATGAACCTGACTTCAAGAAAAGAGATCACGCTGACTGGGGTGCTCCATGTACCATATATTCGCAAAAATATGGTTTTAGGCTCGGTTATGGTGAAGAAGGGTTTTAAAATAGTTTTTCAATCCGATAAAGTTGTAATCACCAAGAATGGTATTTATGTAGGCCGTGGCTATATGACCAACTGTTAGAAAAACCATGTTTAACATGGTAGTTTCCGAATGGTCATGAGACCATCTTTGAGTCAAGATTCCAAGTGACAGCCGTTGTCTTTTGGCACCATACTCAAGACGGTTGAGTAGATGGTATGACAAGGTTCATAACGGTATGTCGCATGACCTATTCGGAGAATGGGAGTGAATGGAAATTGGCGTCAAAGAATGGGGTTGAGAAAGAGGAAAACTCTTAATGCTGGAAAATGGGTTTAATGAGGATAACTCATTGGGAATTGTCCCACATTGAAAAGGAAAGAGCTCCTCCTCGGGAAAAAGAGCTCCTCCTCGGAAAAAGAGCTCCTCCTCGGGGAAAAGAGCTCCTCCTCGGGAAAAGAGCTCCTGCTCGGCCAAGTGTCATGCTCGGCCAAAGTGCCCAGCTCGGCCAAGTGTCCTGCTCGGCCAAAGTGCCCAGCTCGGTCAAGTGTCCTGCTCGGCCAAAGTGCCCAGCTCGACCAAAGTGCCCTGCTCGGCCTAGTGTCCTGCTCGGCCAAAATTTCCAGCTCGGGAAAATTTCCAGGTCGGGAAAATTTCCAGCAAAGCGGTAACTGTTGCAATAAATATGAATTCATTGCAAAGTTAATACTGCAGTTTCGAATTTCGAAAACTGACAGTAGTAAAGTGACTTTAATGGCTGAGATACTCAGCCAGCCTATAAATAGGCAGACCCCCCACAGGTCAAAAAAAACACACAACATTCTGAAATCAAACACAGCAGCAAATATCATCTCTCTAAACAGTAGCATTACATTTTAGTTAGAGAGAGCCACCCACCAACAGCTCGACCTTGACTCGTCCCCAGTTTCCAGCGAGTCATCCGAGACGTTGTACCTTGGGATCGAAGCGCCAAACATAACCAGAAACCTCAAAGGTGGTTAGGCGAATATCGGTTAAGGGCAGACTGTTAAACAGTCGCCTCGTCTATTTATTTTTCTGCATTTTTATTCCGTCTTTACATTTCTGCAATTTTATATTCTGTACATTTCAATTCTGTAATTATTTTTCCTGTTCTGTAATTTCATTTCAGTCCTTTTTCTTTTCTGTAATTTCTATTCTGTTCTGTAATTTATTATCCAGTCCTGTAATTTTATTTAATTCCAGAAACAGTCCAGCAGTTTAGTAATTATACTATCCTGTCTGGCAGTTTCTTTTAATTAACAAACAGTCCAGCAGTTTAGTAATTATACTATTCTGTCTGGCAGTTTGGTTTAATTACAAACCAGTCCAGCAGTTTAATAATTTATATTAATCTGTCTGGATTTTTAATTAATTGCATTTACTTTCTGCAAGTGTCGGAATTTGTAATAGAGTCACATTCCATTATAGAAATAAAATTGTTTATTTCTTTTTAGTCCTTGCACTTTTAATTATTGCTTTTATGTACACCAAAACCAACACCAACGGCATGTTTAAGTTAAATGTAGGAACTCCAGCTCCTAAGGCTGAGTTTGCTAATAAAGGTGCTAAGGCTGAGGCCAGTACCAGTAATGTAATGATTGTTGCCAAGTTGGCCAATAATAATATTTCAGATTCTGCTTATATTTTTGAGTCATTTCATTTGTGGCATGGTAGATTAGGACATGTGAATTTTAATTCTATGAAAAAATTAATATCACTGCAACTAATACCAAACTTTATGTTTAATAAACAACATAAATGTGAAATATGTGTAGAAGCAAAGTTAACGAAATCATCGTTTCAACATGTTGAACGAGATAGTGAACCTCTTGGTTTGATTCACATAGATGTGTGTGATTTAAAATTTATTCAAACAAGATGAGGTAAAAGATACTTCATAACTTTTATAGATGATTATACTAGATACTGTTACGTTTACTTAATGAAAAGTAAAAGCGATGCAGTAGATATGTTCACTCTATATAAAACTGAAGTAGAAAATCAACTCAATAAAAAGATTAAAATATTGAGGAGTGATAGAGGCGGCGAATATGAAGCGCCGTTCGCACAAATATGTGCGGAAAGTGGCATCATTCATCAAACCACAGCTCCATACTCCCCGGAGCAAAATGGAGTTGCTGAGCGTAAAAATAGAACGCTCAAGGAAATGATGAATGCGATGTTGATAAGTTCTGGATTACCCCAGAACATGTGGGGGGAAGCATTGCTTTTTGCTAACTATGTTTTAAACATGTAACCACATAAGAAGCGAGACAAACCACCATACGAATTATGGAAAGGTCATCAATCTAGCTATAAGAACCTGAGGGTTTGGGCATGTTTCGCTAAGGTCCTAATCTCTGCTCCTAAAATGACGAGAATTGGTCCAAAGACAGTGGACTGCGTGTTCATTGGATATGCACAAAATAGCAGTGCGTATCGGTTTCTTGTACACAAGTCGAAAAATCCCGATGTGCACGTAGATACGATAATTGAAAGTCGAGAGGCTTCTTTATTTGAGGATATCTTTCCCCGCAGAATGCCAACATCTGTACAGACTCAAGAGTTGAACAGTGATGGAAATATGGAGGCAAGTGAACCGTCAGAGAAAGAAAAAGTGGAAGAGCCTCGACGAAGCAAAAGGGCGAGGAAGGAAACTTCCTTTGGGCTTGATTTTGTAACCTTCATGATAGAAGGTGAACCGATGACAAATCAACAGGCTATGTCAACACCGGATTCCCAATATTGGGAAGAAGCAATCAATAATGAGATTGAATCGACTATGCAAAACCACACTTCGGAACTGGTGGATCTTCTGCAAGAATGCAAGCCCCTAAGTCACAAGTGGATCTTCAAAAGAAAGTTAAAAGTTGATGGCACGATCGAGAAGTACAAGGCAAGACTTGTAGTCAAAGGCTTCAGGCAAACTGAAGGTGTCACTTATTTCGACACATACGCTCTTGTCTCCAAGAAAACATCGATTCGGATCGTCATTGCTCTCGCGGCATTGTTTGATCTAGAAATACATCAGATGGATGTAAAAACGGCTTTTCTAAATGGAGAATTAGAAGAGGAGATTTATATGGAACAACTTGAAGGATTTGTGGTTCCAGGGAAAGAGCACATGGTGTGCAAACTTGTAAAGTCTCTGTATAGACTCAAACAAGCACCAAGCAATGGCACGAGAAATTTGATAGAATCATGCTATCAAATGGCTTTCGCATAAATGAGTGTGACAAATGTGTCTACATGAAAGGAAGTGAAAACGACTGTGTAGTAGTCTGCCTTTATGTGGACAACATGATTATAATAGAGAGTACTGATAAGATCAACTCCACTAAGAAAATATTGTCGTATCATTTCGATATGAAAGACCTGGGTATAGCTAACATTATACTTGGTATGAAAATCACCAAGACGTCAGAGGGGTATGCCCTGTCGCAAGGTCATTATGTTAGACAAACACTTGACAAATTTGACAGTGGTAGTAAGGCAATGTCAAGAACTCCAATTGAGTTCAACTGTAGCCTGAAAAAAAAAATCGGTAAAAGTGTTAGACAATTGGAATTCTCTAGGATCATAGGCAGTCTCATGTATGTGATGAACTGTACTAGACCTGATATAGCCAACTCAGTAAGCAGACTGAGCATGTATACTAGTAATCCGAATGAGGAGCACTGGAAGGCCATAATAAAGCTTCTCAGGTATATGAGATATACAGCCGATTATGGGCTGTAATATACAAGATATCCAGCGGTACTGGAAGGGTATTCAGATGCCAACTGGATATCAGACTCCAACAGTACAAGATCCACGAGTGGATATGTGTTTGTAATGGGAGGTGCTACCGTGTCTTGGAGATCCTCCAAACAAACTTGCATCGCAAGGTCAACTATGGAATCAGAATTCATAGCTTTGGACCTGGCGACTGAAGAGGCAGACTGGATGAGAAGCTTCTTGGAAGTGATTTCAATGTGGCCAAAACCTGTTCTCGCGATAAGTATGCATTGCGATAGTCAATCAGCTATTGCGCAGGCCCAGGACCATATGTATAATGGAAAGTCTCGACATATACGTCGGAGATATAAATCCGTAAGAGAATTGTTAGCTAACGGTGTTGTATCCTTAGATTTTGTGAGATCAAAGGATAACATTGCTGATCCATTTACAAAGGGCTTGACTCAAGAGATAGTCGAAGCGTCATCGAACGGAATGGGATTGAAGCCCATTAAATTGGTAGCCGCCCCATAGGCAACCCAACCCATATGGGATTTACCTGCTGGGTTCAATGGGAAACTGAACTGTGGGGGCAGCCAAACAAAGCACTCAGGAACATGCAGTTCCCAGCCCAATTTTGCGATGACAGGGTGATAGACATGTACCATAGTAAGGGTGAGCATGTGGCTCTTAATGATCCAAGTATCTCGAAGGTCGAGTAAGGTGAGTCAGGACACCTTCTACTTGAAACCACCTATAACGAGTGTGTAAGGCCGGTACCATGTGATGAGCGTGGGATAAATCACTAGAGCATTCAGTTGAACGTGACAAGGCAGTCCAGGCTAAATATGGACAACAACTAAAGGACTTAGTACGTGGGTAGAGAGGGCACTGTGCGGGTGCCATTCCTGGATACACAAAGCGTAATGGTTCAAGGCTTTACAGCTACCTAATAGCAGTATTCTGGGTGGTACTCCACTACGGCAGGTTCAAGGCACGCGCTACCTGACCTTAGACAGTGAATTTTTGTGGTTCTCTTGTTTGCATTTTAGGACATGGGCTTTTAAGCCAATTGCATTCATGTGGGGGATTGTCGGAAAAACCATGTTTAACATGGTAGTTTCTGAAAGGTCACGAGACCATATTTGAGTCAAGATTCCAAGTGACAGCCGTTGTCTTTTGGCACCATACTCAAGACGGTTGAGTAGATGGTATGACAAGATTCGTAACGGTATATTGCATGACCTATTTGGAGAATGGGAGTGAATGGAAATTGGCGTCAAAGATTGGGGTTGAGAAAGAGGAAAACTCTTAATGCTGGAAAAGTGCACCTGTTCGGGAAAAGTGCTCCTGCTCGGGAAAAGTGCTCCTGCTCAGGGAAAAGTGCTCCTACTCTCCTGTTTGGGAAAAATGCTCTCCTGTTCGGGAAAAGTGCTCCTGCTCTCCTGCTCGGGAAAAGTGCTCTCCTGCTCGGGAAAAGCGCTCCTGCTCGGGAAAACGCGTCTGTTCGGGAAAAGGTTCCAGCAAAGCTGTAACTGTTGCAATAAATATGAATTCATTGCAAAGTTAATACTGCAGTTTTGAATTTCGAAAACTGACAGTAGTAAAGTGACTTTAATGGGTGAGATACTCAGCAAGCCTTTAAATTGGCAGACCCCCCACATGTCAAAGGGACAACATTCTGAAATAAAACACAGCAACATATATCATCTCTCAAAAATAAGCATTACATTTTTAGTCAGAGAGAGCCACCCACCAACAGCTCGACCTTGACTCGTCGCCAGTTTCCGGCGAGTCATCCGAGATGTTGTACCTTGGAATCGAAGCGCCAAACATAACCAGAAACCTCAAAGGTGGTTAGGCGAATATCGGTTAAGGGCATACTGTTAAACAGTAGCCTCGTCTATTTATTTTCTGTCCTTTTTTATTCCGTCTTTACATTTCTGCAATTTTATATTCTGTACATTTCAATTTTGTAATTTATTTTTTCTGTTTTGTAATTTCATTTCAGTCTTTTTTATTTTTTCTGTAATTTCTATTCAGTTCTGTAATTTACTTTACAGTCCTGTAATTTATTTACAGAAACAGTCCATCAGTTTAGTAATTATATTATTCTGTCTGGCAGTTTCTTTTAATTAACAAACAGTCAAGCAGTTTAGTTTTATATTATTCTGTCAGACAGTTTTGTTTAATTACAAACCAGTCCAGCAGTTTAATACCTTATATTATTCTGTCTAGAATTTTAATGAATTGATTTTACATTCTGCAAGTGTCGGAATTTGTAATAGAGTCACATTCCATTATAGAAATAAAATTGTTTATTTCTTTTTAGTTCTTGCACTTTAAATTATTGTTTTTACGTACATCAAAACCAACAATATGTTGTTTGAGATATAAATTGTGTTGGTGGTTCTAACGTTTTTACGCCAATTGAGCGTTTTTCAAGCAAACAGCAGTTCGTGGGTTAGGAACAAGACTCTTTTATTTTACTTTACGTTTCCGTCTTGCGTCATTAACTTAATAGTTAACAGTTCTTTTGAATAAATCATGACAACATTTTCTTATGGTTCTTTTCCATCATTTCAAATGTATAGATTAATTAGTTTGTAAATTAATTGTTTGCTTGTCGTCTCTTAGATTTGGTATTTTATTTGGCAAAGTTAAGGATATTTGATGTTTCATTGCAAAAAAGTTGGTCTAGTAACTGTATATTTTTTTGCTTTTTTGGCATGTTACTGTTTTGGTTGTTTGATTGCAATTAAAAGAGGACTTCTAATATATAACCTGCAAGGCAGTTTTTTTTTTTTTAGAATGACAACTCAATAATTCTGCCTTCAGAAACAATTAGCACATCTTTTGTCATTACCCTATATGTTAAAGTATTACGGCCAATGCAAAATTTATTAAAACAGTATTCACTATTCAGTAATCAGTAATACGAGTAATCACAATAAAAAGGAAAATATTTATTATGTTCTAATTAGTTAGCTTCTCTGCTTGTGTTTGGGACAATCGAGTAGCTTATTCCCTTCACCAATTAGCTTCACCTTTCCACGAAAGGTTACTCTCGTCCTCCACAAGCAGTTCCACTAATTATAAGAACGTTCCCCATTGTTTTCATAGAAATTATATTCAGTCAGATAATTTCAATAACAGAACTGAGTACCCTTATTATTTGAAACAAAAAACAGATTTGATCTTATGTACTATTGACATGAATTCATATTAAACCTTGAAAAATGTATATATTGACCCGTATAAGTTGTTAATAATGAATTTTGTATCATTAAATATTATAGTTTGTATGGTCAGACCCTAAAAGAAAGGATTCTTTAGTGGATATAAGACAGACAGAAACACAAAATACATTATCCTTTCATTTGTAACTGTTTACTATCATTTTAAGCCAACGGATAAATAAGCTAGATAGTGATTTTTTAAAATTTACTACGATTGTGACTTATAATCACCTTTTCGATAGTGTTAAGGAACAAAGCCGACACTGTTTCTAATAAAAAAGAGTATCATCAGTGACTTCTTTTAAAGTATGATGAAAAAAGAAAATTTGAGGCCAAACTACGTGGACACTACTATTGTTAAGTCCCATTAATTCTTGTGATCAAGACAAGGAGAGAAAAAAAGAAAATAAAGATGGGAGTTGTGAGAGAAACAGTTCAAAAGGAAGTAATGCCATGTGTTTTAATGGTGGCAATGGAATTTTGTACCATAGTCTTAACAATCATGTGTAGCATGGTCATGGCTAAAGGAATGAGTCCATTTGTATTTGTTGTTTATACAAATGCTCTCTCATCTATCTTCTTATTAATCTCTTGTTCCTTTAAAGACAGGTTCACTCTATTTTTATTTTTTATAACAACGAATTTTATTAAGAATTATTATGAACCGATTACACTCGGATGGAAATCATTACTATAATTTAAAAACGATTTTGGTGATCCTTATGGTTTCAATTGATAACTTTCTTAATTAATGTTTCTGATTATCAAAACTTTTGTATTCATAGCTCAAAAATAATCTCTCTCTTTTTTAATTAAAAAAAATTACATTTTGTACCTTTTGTCACTTTGTGCGATGAAGCTATAATGTGGCTAAGCTTGCATCACAACACAAAATTGACTGAACAAACTCTGTCAAATGGTAAATTAATTACAGGGAGAAGGATGAAGAACCACTCTTTACCATACCGCTTCTTGCTCATTTCTCTTTGCTCGGATTAACAGGGTTTGTTTCTATTTTGCAGTATTAAGAGCCTAATAGAATTCATTTTTTGTTTTCAAACGCAAACTCATGCACACGAATATTCTAAATTTGGAATCTGCTAAATTGAACGTAGTAAAAATTAATGATAAAATTCTCCCCCAAAGAATGAGAAACTGTTTGGTTTAACGTGTTACTTTTATGCAATTACTCAAAGATGGATACTCAAACAAGTATATTCTATCAAATGTTAAAGATACACACGACTTATAATTTTTCATATTTACGAGTTACCTTAATTATGGGCAACACTTGTAATGCATGAATATATGAATAAAAAGGTTTTTTACTGTGATATTTTTATTGACCAATTGAAGATATTACAACTTAGAATCAGCGCACTGTAGCGCATGGTGCTCAAATATTGGCTCGACGCATTTTCTCTACAACTTCTTAGCCTGAAAAAACAAAATTACCTTTTAACTAACCTCCGCCGTCCCTCTGAACCAACAAGTGGTAATACATGAAAATTCACTTGTTATCCATCAACTACACCTTTTCATAAAAACCATTGTCCGTTCATCAAAGGCTTTTTTGCCTTTCAAAATAAAGCATTGAAAGAAAGCAAATATGTGCTGGTTGATTTGCTGATTTTAAAAGACAAAAATAGATAATTAGGACTAAGGAAAAAGCGATACTATTATACCAAATTTTCTGGCTTTCTTTTTAGTGTTTGATTTTAAAGCGCCCGAAACAAAGATGGAGAATTTACTTTAACGAAAAGGAAAATGAATCAGTTAAAGAGAAGTACTCAAAAGAACAAAACTATCAAATAGGATTAATTGAAGGGTTAACTCGAGTCCATCGGACATGTATGGATGCTTTTTATCTCAATATATATCTTAGTTATACTTTTTTATTGTACTTTAAACAAATCTGACATTCATAGAATTAGGAATCTACCTCCCATAATATGGGAAACAGTATCAATGAATAGTTTAGCATCTCCCGGAACAAAATCTGGTCCAGCTTTTTATTATTGTGTTCCGTTTTATTTAATTTTTGTAGAGTAACGATGGCTCAGAATTTTGCATTTGTTGGCCTAAGCTACAGCTCACCTATTCTTGTGTGTGGTATGGGCAACCTAATTCCAACATTTTCATTCTTGCTCTCTCATGTTGTTCTCAGGTATTTCTAATGACTTTTTTTCATTTATAAATTGAGTGAAACCCTTTGATTTTATCAATAAATTTTCTGAAATAAAAGTGCAACAAGAAAATTAAAAACAAAGAAACAAAACAAAACAAACTTCTAGGGTGGGTTAGGGTCGGTATCCGACTCGTAAATGATCAACCTGTATCGCGATTATTTTTGAAAGTGAAAAAAAAATTCCGATCCCAACCCGACTTTTTCAGGATCCGGATTTTCGGGATCCCGTAGGGTCGGGATAGTTTTACCCCGAATCTCCCGACATATTTTTTTATTTTACGACGACGTTATTTTTTATTAACAATTTTTATTTGATAAGTCTAAACATGTTATTAGTACGAAACATAATCATAGTTTAAAAATAACATTCCTAACAAATGAGAAAAGAAATTAACATGTAATAGAAAAAAATAGTGTAAAACTACAAATAATAGAGTAAATAAAAAAATTGATACGTTTTTTATCAGATTTTTTTAGTATTTAGTTTTATTCACGCAAGCAACAATTATCATACTAATGAGATACATTACCATTATAATTTTTATAATCGAAAAATAATAATCATTTATCTTTCTTGAAAATAACAATATAATTTTTTAATTTAAGTAATTTTTTATTTTAATAGTTTCATATATTCAAAATTACGAATTTATATTATACTTGTATAATTATAACTAATATATAAAACAAAATGCATTATAGTTCATATGGTAGAGTATTTACATTGTATACTAGAGGTACATGGTTCCATTATCATAACTTGCATTTGATATAAAATATAAATTAATTAAAAAATCGAATCGGATCGGATCGGGTCGGAACACCCGACGAAATCAAAATTGTCACCCGATCCTGATTCGGAAGTTTGTCGGATCGGGACAAAAGCCATACATTTTCGGATCATTACTATTATCGGGTTGAAAAATTTCGAATCCAATACGGGTCGGGACACGGGTCGAATCGGAATTTCGGTATTTTTTTTTTAGCCCTACTAACTTCTGACTTTTTATGTTTTCCAAGATATTAGTACGAACATTAATTGATTTCTGACCTTATGGTTACATATGAAACAGAGTGGTCCTAAATTTTATAAAGAAATGGATTTAGCCCCAATATTTTTATCGGTAACAAATTTGTGTCCTCTCGAAGGACCTTCCTTATTTTGAAATGGTTATCATAGATATTCTGACACAATACCAACATAAACAGTATATCATGAGAACTATGTCGACGTGTAACTTTTGTATTATGAATTAAATATTATATGTTCGTATATGCTGGTATTTTGAAGTTAATAAACTAATATATTCTGATGTAATCACAGGGGCAGAAGGTTTGATTGGGGATACTCATGTACTAAGGTCAAAACACTAGGCTCTTTTTTATCAATAATTGGAGCAGTATCAATCACCCTTTACAAAGGGCCTGTTATTAGTAGTGAAAAATACTCGTATCTTTTATCCAATACTCATCCTCATTTTATCACTTCATGGACCTCAACAAGACATGGAAATTGGGTCCTTGGTGCTACTTTCCTTGCAATTGCTTCAATGGTTTTCTCCATATGGAATGTTATTCAGGTAGTTTTTAACCCAAAATCACATTTTGCTTGATAATTTTTTACTAAATAAATCCAAAATTAATAGAGAGTACTTGATCCAAACTTTTTTCATAGTAATATCGATCTTTAATTGGTATGGTTCCTAATATTTGTAAAAAGATGAAGTTATGAAGGATGTAATCCGGAGTCAATCATAATTTTTTATCTTTATCTTGTAGGTTACATTTGTATCTGTAGGTTTTCTATAGATGTAAATGAAAACAACAACGACAAAGAGGGCATTTGTATTTAATTATTTAAAACTGATATGTTGAGTAAATGAAAACAAAATGCCAATTTTGATGAGGTGATGAAGCTAATATCTTCAAGAGAGTAAGGACATTATTAGCAGATTGGTAGATAGCCTTTTCAATGCGTTGAACTCACCTCCACAAATGGCAAAGAATTGGAAAATTCTACACAGAAATTACAAAAAATGGCTCGACTTAAAACCACAAAAACCGCCCTTATATGTTTTTACGATTGCCTTCTGTTTATTTTAAATTTAGGTTGCTACAGTTAAGCAATACCCTCATGTTGAGAAAATCGCCACAGCTTATACAATCATTGGGACAATCCAAACAACAATAATTTCAGTCATAGTGGAGAGAAATTCAAGTACATGGAGAGTCAAGCTTGATATGGAACTCCTAGTCATTCTTTTATATGTAAGCACGTTAACTTATTGAGCAAAACTAACAGGTTCATGATGAACTATATGCTTTTTGCTGATAAACAGAATGAGTTAAAACCATCGGAAGAATTCGGAAAAAAAAAAACATGAACTATGGAGAGTATGCGAATAACCCGTTAACTTTAGTTCTCACAATTAATCTCCATAAGCTATAACTTTTCCAATTAACACCCATGTCCACCTACAAAATTGCATATTTTATGCTTTGAGGTCCCTTTCGAAAGTTTTTTCTTTTATGCAATGTAGATTCCCCATTTTAATGCTAATCAAGTGACTGAATTTGGATGGACATTTACATTTTGTGCAAAAATATCTTGTCGGTGTTTTTAACTTTCAGATAAATTTACTCATCTCCACATTGTTACAATGTCGTTGAAAAGAAGCTTTAATAGTACATAATTTATGGTTCCCCAGTAGCTAGATTGTACCTCAACTAACTTTCGGATACTTTTGGTATTGATAGGCTATTTTTGGCAGTGTGATCCGTAACCGTGTTCATATTTGGTGTATGAAGGTCAAGGATCCTCTTTACGTGTCATTTTTCAAACCGATTGGTATACCAATTGCAACCATTTTCGGCTGCCTCTTCTTTGCCAATACTTTCCATTATGGCAGGTAAATTAACCTTCATACTTCTTATTTTATCAAGCATATTTTTACTCAGATCTTCAAGAAAAACAGATAGTACCTTCTCAATTGTATAGTTATATATTTAATTTTTGTATCCATGTGAAATTTGGGGAAGAGGTATGAGTTTTTCTGACTGTATTTTACACAGTCAGATACCCCTTTTCCGAAATTTGGAGCCTAATTTCATACCCTTTTTAGACTTTTGCTCATCTTTATGTTTCCCTCCTAGCTCCTAAGTTAATAAACTTAGTCGTGCTACAAATGTTGAATAACTTTGAAATAAAAAATAGAGTATCTAATCCTGTTAAACAAAATTTCAGTCTGCTACTTAGTAAAACATCAAATTTCCTTCAAAACATATATTAATTCATTTTTCTACAGATGAAAGACGTAAAGTAAACCATCCAACTATATTGAGTTGTTTTTCTTGTTTGATTGCAGCATTCTTGGTGCAGCTTTAGTAGGAATTGGGTACTTCACAATGATGTGGGGACAATTAACAGAAGATGAACCACATAAGAATCATAATAGTATTCACTATGATTCCTCGGAAAATGAGGCTCCGCTTTTAGAAGGGGAATCACAAGTGTAAGTATAATTACAGAAGATATCAAGCAGAAAAGGAATCAACCGTTTAGGAGTTAGATATAGAAAGATATGAGTATTCTTCATGTCTCAATTTCATGTTTGTCTAGGGGCGGACCCTGAGTCCAAACGAAGCAGGGGCGTAATTATATAAACTCCGAGATTTTATTATATGTGTACAAATCCAATTGAACACAGATAGTAAAAACAAACATTTGAACTCGGTACCTCTAACAATTAAAACAAACACTTATCCTCTAGGCTAGTGGCATAAGTTAGAATCTATGTACATTAAATATTATATATCTATACAGTTTTCATGATATAAACTTGAAAAAACCGAAAAAAATATTTTCTTTTTTCTTGTTCCGGACCAATGGGGGGCACTTGACCTCTTGCACATGAAAGGTTCCGCCCCTGGCAGTTTGTCAAAATAAAAAATAGTTCCTCTTGTGCAAGCTTGTGAGGAAACTATAAGCTTATTTGATACGAAATATGTATGTACATTATTACGTGATAACGACGATGTATAATTTTGATTACAATTAAGCGCTGTAAGGCTTTTATTTTGTCGGTGTTTGTCTTAAATATATGATTATATGCATTTCATGATTCTTAACTGTATTGTGGTCAAATGCAAATTAAGAGGTGCGAAGAAGGGTGGAAAAGCTGGCCACACTCTAGAGAGAGAAAGATGACGATAGGAAGGCGATAACAAGTACTTCTAAAAGATGGTAAGAACATCATTCCAGAATGCATCTTTTAATCCACAAAGTATAGAGGAACAACAAGCATGTTTCAAATCCTTCGCAGAGGTCGTCATTAATTTTTTTAAAAAAACCTGCAATCCAATAAAAGAGGTCAGAACATACAAAGGAGAAGTATCAATAAATTTCACCTATGAAGAGGTAAATAGACCCTCATAACCATTCAAATATACACTAGTGGGCAAATTTACACATGGTAAACCTGAGATTGAGCAAGTAAACAAGAGTATTGGCTACAATGGGTTTAAGAGAAGAAAACAAAGTGAGGAATATTGATCATAAAATTTTTATTATCATATTCTACCATGAAGAAGACAATTTTAGAGTATGGTTTAAGAACAGTTTCGTTATTCAGAAATTTCCAATGAGGGTATTTAAATGAACTTATGATTTCAGACCTGGTTTTAAACCATCAATCACCCCTGTTTGGATTAGATTGGATATGTTGCCAATCCATTTATATAACAAAGTAAGCATTTTTGCTATTGCTAGTGTATTTGGCATATCTTTAATGGTTGATGAAGCAACAAATACATTATCCAGACCAAACCTAGCTAGAGTTTGCATTCAAATAGACTTAAAGAAAGAACTCACTCATAGGATTTGGATTGGATATGGGAATAAAGGACACCAAGATGGTTTCTGGCAAAGTTGTAGGTATGAGCATCTACCAAAATATTGCTCCTGCTGCAATAAAATTGGACATGAAAAATATGAGTGCAAGGTGTTTGGTAAAATGCCAAACAAGGAAAATGAGCAAGCTACTTATAAGGCTAATAAGATAATATCTCAAGCAAGGAATATGCAAAAACAATACTACAAAGTGTAAAAAAGAACATTTTTCAAAAGGAAAGACCCAATACTTGTTGAGAAATGGGTTAGAAAGCAAAGGATATCAAGTACATGGCACAATGTAGAACATAACAATGGCATAGGAGAGGCTGAAAAAGCAACAATACCTATAGATATCCAAGGGGAAGTGAATAATACTATATTTGCAAAAGTACATGGGGTTCAAATTACAAATCATTTTGAATCTTTACTAGGCTTAGAAGAGCAGGAAAAAAAGGGGAGGAACAAGAAAGTTACGACAGGTAGGGATTAAGCGTTGACAAATACAGTTCAAAATTTATATCCTAATACAAACCATCTATTCCATATTTCATATTGCTCATAATGTCATGACTAATTGCTCTCCAAAAGTTTCTACAGAAGTATGGGACGTAATGAAAATAGATTGGAAAAAGTTGATGGATAGTAAAACAGAATACGATTATGAAGCGGCACGCATGAAACTGTAAAGTGATTATAAAACATTTCCAAATGTATTGAAATATATGTGTGATTTACTAGACAAACATGACAAGAATTTTGTGGTTTATTAGACTAACAAAACTAGACATCTCGGTAACCGAACGACCAACATGTATACAACTTATGATTTCACACTATTTGTACATATTTTTTTTATAAAATAACAAATTAACTAACATATATTTTCTTTCAAACAGGGTTGAGGGTGTTCATGCATCACTTAAAGAATATATAAAAACTTCTAGTGGCAATCTCGAGAACATGTTCGTATGCATTAACGACTTGCTTTCAAATCAACATAATAGAATTAATGAGTCTTTGTGAAGCAGCATGAGTAGAGTTAAAAGAACACATGATATTCCGTTTTTTTCAGCAATAAAAGGTAAACTTATTATAGGATATCTTTTATAATAATTGTATAATATGTTAATTTTAATGATATAATAAATTTTATATCATGTAAATGCTCTCCTGACACGATGGATGAAATGCTTACTGAGATTAGACAGCTCGAGTGGACAACAGCAGACCCAACCTGCTCTGAGTATGAGATAACATTGGTCAATAACCTTACATGTCGCCATGTTATACGTAACTATTGGGAACGAGCTTGCCAATTATTTAGAGGCATTAAGAATGCAGTCTCGTCCTGCCAATTATTTCGAGAACACCAACATACCTGATGACCGATGACCAGTGTTTGTTTGTTTTTTCGTTTTACTGTGTATTTTTTTTTCTTTTCGTTTTACTCTTTTTCCAGCTCTTACGTAGTATGGTTTTAACGAATCCAATAATAAAATTGCGATGAACTATTTTATCGCTTCTTATTTTTCTTGTGATAAACTAGTTATATTAATTTGTAATTTATATTCTTTAAAACCTAACTCTTGTTTGATCATTCATCCATACTCTCCTTCCATTTTCTTCTGCCTTTAGCACGCTCTAATTAAGATACCACGAGGTTATGATACTGAACATATGTTGAACTAATATAACATTATTTGATATGTGATAATAAGTATAAAATTTTGTTAGTTAAATGCATGGGCAACTAAGCAAATTCTCTAAATATGTGAGTTTTTATTTGACATGGTAGTGGTCTTTATGTATGTAGGGAAATAAGCAGTTATTTAGATCTATAAAATTAATATATTTTCATGACATAAACATTCCGAGTTCGTGAATTTCGGGTCCGGTCCCGACCCGATCACACCCCTAATATTAATAACACTCACTCAAAACAAATTAATTTTAGGATAAATTAACAAAACATACTAATTTTTAAACTAAATTAACAAAAACATATCAAAAAACTTTTCATTATAAAAAACATACCAAACAAATTTAAATTTAATGATATTTATTCTTTTCTTTATCTCTCTCTCATCTTACTCTCTCTCTCTCTCATCCATTTTTTTTTCTCACCAATTCTTCTATATATCTCTTCATTCTTCTCTCTCACCAATTTTTCTCTTTATCTCTCTCTGATCTTACTCTCTCTCTCCTCTATTCTTCTATATATATTTCTTTAATATCTCACTCTATCTCTCTCCCTTCCTCCACCACGAAAATCCGTCACTAACTACCGAACATCATTTATATTATATAGATATACATATACATATAAATACAGATATATGCATACGTAATACACAAATATTACACTATTTGATATCTCGTAATATATGAAAAATATATGAAATTGGTGAGATTGTTTTCTATTTATTGAGTTTTGAGACTATTGTAAACATTGTGGTTTTCAAGTTGAAAGAGAAGAATTCATATCTACAATATTGAGAGAAATTCATATGTAGTGTATGAAATTTTAAAATTAGAGTATGAAGTTTTGAAATTAGGGTATGAAGTTTTTGAAATTAGGATATGAAGTTTTGAAATTAGGATATGAAGTTTTAAAATTATGGTATGACATTTTATAATTAGCATATGCATATTTTGTGAGTTTTTAATCATTTTTAGAGAGAGATGGGGGATTAGCATGTGTTAGAAAGAGGTGCGATTATCGTGTGTTAGATAGATAGGTGCGATTAGAGAGATAAGGTTAGAGAGAGATGTTAGATTAGAGAGAGATGTTAGATTAGAGAGATGTTAGGTGAGAGAGATCTATGTTAGGAAATAATAAGTATATATATGTATGTTTTTGATAATTTAAATTATTAGGATATGTTTTTGTTAATATAATAGGGATAGGGTATGTTTTTGTTAATTGCCCCTTAATTTTATAGTTGCATAAATAAGAGTTCAAATAAAATATAATAGAGTACTGAAAACTTGATAAACAATAATTCATGTACCTCACTAATTTACTGATGTAGTCTTCTTAATTACTAGTCACTAACTTTCGTTATGTAAATTACTAAGAAAAGTGTTTATCTTTACCAGCACTGGCATCCTTCCGACAGTTGGATGCGTTCCGTCTGGTTACGGTATGATACCATCTCATGTAGTCATGACTTGTCCTCTGAATATCACAATGAAAGTCACCACTTTGTACATGCTCGGTCCTCCCATCTCAAGTCGCAATTTGTTGCGCAAAGCGTTGAAGCCAGTTGTGCGGTATATGACCCTTACGACCTATCGCACGTATCTCAGCAGGTTTAATAGCAGCAGGCGGTATCATCTGTCTTAAACCAAATTGTTTCATGACCCTATCTGGGGGTGAAACTCCACAATGTTTGTACATATAAGAAGGACTCGGGCAAACCATATAGCTCGGCCTACCTTCGAACATTCAGGCAAATACACTAGGTTTGGATACGACTCCCATATTAATATTATTTGTAAGTAAACAAAAACTATTGGTAATTATAGTACATATCGTTAAATCAAATGAATGAACGAACAAATAATGAAAGCATATTTATACCTGCATATGACTTAGTTGCTCGAACAGGTCACGAAACGCACAGACGCTGTGAGACGGACTGCCCATTTTGTATGTTAAGTGACATATAGCAAACATGTAAATCATTTAAACCAACAATTTTACTCAAAATAAGTACAATTTATTCACTTATATAATTATATTCACCTGTAAATCATTTAAACCAACATATAGCATATTATAAATTATAAAAATAAGTACAATTTATGCATACATATGATTTAATTTACCTGCGTCCATAAGGATAAGGTGGAAACCCGTCAGGTGGCGTATCATTTTTAGGAAAATCGTCTGCATAATAGGGGCACATGAATGTGACATACTCCATGCCCAATATTGCAAAAACTGCAAAGCGCCAGTCACTGCCATAGTTTATTTTCCGTTTTCATCGATAGTAAATGTCTTGTATAGGGACTTACACAAATATGCTAAGATAGTCGAACCCCAACTATATTCTCCGCATATCCCCAAATCTTGCATGAATAATAAGTAACGTGGATGTACACCACACCCCTGTTTATCTTGTAGATACACAACCAATAATCAATAACATGCATGCCCGAGTAATGCAGATAACGTCATCCATCGTTGAAAGATCATTCAGCGAGTTGAATATTTTTTTTAACCATTTAAAGATAATCAAGCCATCCCTAGTAAAAGTTATTGAGATAGTTGGCCCTAGCAGATTATTAACCAAAGAAATTCGGGTATTTTGTGTAAATCCGCTCTCATCATAAATAAGAGTTTTTCCATTTACTTTCACTCCCGCTAAAACTCAATATCTTAAAGAGTCATTGTTAACTCTCCACACGAAAAATGAATGCTAGTTTCAGGTCTCCAACACTCGAATAACGCGGTTATTATATGATTATCTACTTTTTTATACCCCAAAGTATATAACCCATAAAAGTCAGCCACATGCAACATAAGACCCTATAATCTACAATGTCAGGGATATTTTGATAATTATGAATGTCTTTTATTTTTTTCGATAACGGTGTTCCAATTTTTTTTCGATATATACTTTTTTTGATCATATAGAAATGTATTATCAATAGGTCCGGGAATTAAATCTATGTTTCTACCATGTACCTATAAAACATATTTATTGGTATCAATATTTATGAAGATGAATGAAGAGGACATATTATTCTAAATAGGTAAATAGATAAATAGGTAATTCCTACCATGTACGTAATTATATCTTTTTATTCTAAATAGTTAAATAGATCATGACCAGATGTGACATATTATTCATGATTTTAGGGAGACAATTATACCGGACTGACCATTTCCTATAAATATACTAAAAAGACTAAATATACTAAATTTTCTGTTTCAACTTAATAACTTTTTTGTAGTAAACACTAATAAAAATTAGACACTAATAAAAGCCCTTCAGTCTTGGAAATATACTAAAAATATAACAAAAACACTAAATTTACTAAATTTTCATTTACAACTTAATAACTTTTTTAAACTAGACACTAATAAAAGTCCTTCAATCTTGGAAATATACAAAAATATATCAAAAATACTAAATAAACTAAATTTGATTTTACAACTTAATAACGTTTTTGAAGTAGACATTAACAAAAATTATAACAAGCTAAGAAATCTTAATTTAATCATTTACTCGGAAATAACAAAATTAATAAATAAAAAAGTACAAAATAGAACTTACTTGAAAGTGTTGACTTGATAGAATATTATGATTATGAAAGATTTTAATTTTGGTTTTAGTTTGAGTAGGGAAAAAGTAGGGAATGTATTAAGTAGTAGTGGAATAGAGTGGTTAGAGTTATTTATTTTGTAGATGAATGAAGTGATGTTAGGATTATTTATTTTGAGGAAGAATTCAAATTTTTGGTAAAAAGACAAAAAATTATTCGTGACTTTTTGAAATTCAGTCCGAAGGTGTGGTGTAGTGGTAAAATAAGAATAAAACAATAGGAGTAGTAATTCAAATTTGTTGTAAAAAGACAAAAAATGGTGAATTTTTGAAATTCAGTCCGAAGGTGGGGTGTGGGGGTAAAATAAGAGTAAAACAATAGAAAGAGACAAAACTCGGATGTGACGTGTGGGGTTTTGGGGAACAATTATACCGGACTGGGTAGTTTCTGTATATCTTTTGTCGAGTCCCATATACCGGACATGTTAGGTCCGGTATAAGTCCAGTTATGAGTGATTTTCGTCCTCAAAAAAAACGCTCCCGATATACAGATGATAAAGAAGAGACGAGAAGATTGATTTTAGAATAAATTAACAAAACATATTACTTTTCAAAATAAATTAATAAAAACATATCCAAAAATTTCTAATTAACAAAAATATATTCAAAAGTGCATACTCTAATTTGTATATTTGATACCCTTTATTCTAAAAGTTAATACATTTATTTTAAAAGTTTATAACATAATTTGTATTTTTCATACAATTATTTCAAAAATTCATACTCTAATTTGTATTTTTCAACTTTATACTCTTAATTCACGTAATTCATACACTTATTTTTCAACATTATACACTAATTAACAAATTCAACTCTTACCCGTACTCCGATCTCGAACTACCACGTCGTCGTCGTGGGCCTCTTTTTTGACGACCGCATCTCCGTCGACATCAAAATCGAGTTTTCGATCTCGCTCTATACCCTCGTCGCCCATTCCGACAGATGTGTCCGTCTTAATCTCCACGAAAAAGAGAGATCGGAGAGAAAGAAAAGAGAAGAAAAAGATCGAAAAAATAAAGGAGTGTGAATAGAGAGATCGAAAACAGAGAGAAATGATGAGAGATCGGAGAGAGTGAGAAGGAGGAGGAGAGATATCGGAGGGAGAGAGAAGAAAGAGAGAGATTGGAGAGAGAGTAATAGGAGAAGAGAGAGAAAAAAGTTTGAGAGGCATGAATTAACTTTTTTTATTTTTTATTAATTATTAATTGAATGTATATTTTTGATAATTTAACTTTTAAAGTTATGTTTTTGTTAATATAATATGTGTAAATTATGTTTATGTTAATTGTCACTTGATTTTATTAGTCAACTACTTTAAAGTTTAAAAGGGCTTGTAGTTTCAAGTTTTTTTCATTTGAGTCTCTAAATTTTTAAATGTTGGAGGTTCAATCCGTTTTGTTTTCAATTGTTGTAATAAATAAGGTCAGAGGACTATTTTTAAACTCAATATATAAAATTATGGTCATTGTGGTCATTTCATGTTAGGATGTATACATGCCTCTGTTTCTTCATTTCAAATACATCTCTTTGATACTCTTGGTTCTTGTTTGTGATTGGATTGTAGATTTGTATCATCAAATCTTTTTCTTTCGTTATGTTGAGGTGTTGGGGATGTGACTACTTATTAAAATCTTATGGGAACAATTTACTTAGAAGAGAAGAACAGACCAATTTGACAGACATAATTGGACGAGACTACAAAACTTATTAGATATAGAGGTTTGCCTTTTTCTCCCATTTATTCATTTGCATACCAGTATACTGCCGATATTCTTTAGTCTCGGTGTCTACAGATTCTTGGAGAGTTGATATTAATTGGATTAATACTCATTACACTTTTGGAAAAAAAACAAACTCATTGCACTCATACATATGGTACCCGCCTCACTAACCGTCTATGTAGTAATGTAGAGTCCTTTGATATCAAACTATTACTTTTTTTGGCAATTGAGCAAACGGTTGGCACAAATTTCTAACTCAAGAAACTTCAGAGGAGCAATTAGAAAATCATCATCAAAGGTATTACCAAAAGTATACAGAGAAATGATCTACTAGGCCAGGGAGAGCGAGAAACTAGATTAAATATAATTTTAAAGAAACGTGGTATACGAAATTTGAAGCTCATGTTAATTAATACAGTATCTCGTTACATAAGTACACTAGTAAAGATGAAGTGCTAATAACTAATTTATTCGATAAACCACATCATTTATTTATAGGATATCTTATAAGAGAGAGGACCACATAATTTCTCAAAGATATGATAAAGCTCCATCGGAAAGGTAATACTTTTATAGGAGAACTCTTGCGACTATTTATGCCTCAAGATAAGCATCCAGGTCTTGGAAATTCTTGACAACAAAGTCCTTAACAAGATGAGGGTCGGGTATCTCCTCGTGGGTCTTCTCGTACTCGGACTCCCATTTAATGATACTGCCCTCTCCTTTTGGGGTTACGGTAAAATGTGCCTTGAAGCTTTTGTAGTACTTAAGCAGGTCTCCTCCAATCACCTCATAGGACACTGTTTTGTTCTCTTCGTCAACTGTCAGAATCTTTTCCTTGGTGGATGCCACAACGGGAAATACTGTTAAACAAACCAAAAGTAAAATACTATAAGGATAGGCTAGTTCTTTTGGGGTCAACATATACAATGCGAGGGGCAAATTACTCATTGATGGTATGATCCTATCCTGTTGAAGACTATCTAACACTGCAGTAGCGATGGTAATTGGGCCGGGTTTCTCGAAACCCGATCCGACCCGACCCGCACATAATCCGACCCGACCCGTTTATACCCAACCAGACCCGTTTGATCCGGAATTTTTTTTATAAGCCAAATAAGTGCAAACCATTATTAAGCATCTAACAATAACCATTTAATCAAATTAGAAAAGCCTAAAAATCTTATTTTTTCCAAATTTTTCATATTTACCTGGTAAAAATTTATAATAATCTAAATTATTTTTTACAACAATATCCAAAAAAATAAAAGAAAAAAAACTGACAAAAAAAATAAAATAATAAGCTAAAATAAAATAAGGATATATATATAGAGAGAGAAAGCTAGTACACAAGAGACATGACTAATTAATTTGGTGAATGAGTCTCTTTTAATATTTTATCGTTTAAAGTTCACATTTCTCATAGGTATCACTTTTTAATCATTTAGTTTATTTACTAAATTGTCATACAAACCAAAATATAATATATATATATATATATATATATTATTTTTCTACAAACCCAAAAAAATAGTTTTTTTTTTTATAATTATTTTAAAAATTTGTGATTTTTTTTCATTTTTTGTGCTTTTTTGTGATTTTTTATAATTTTATGTGATTTTTTTCATTTTTATAATATTTTGTGATTTTTTTCATTTTTTATAAATTTTTTTTTTGTAATTTTTTTAAAATTTTGTGATTATTTGTGATTTTTTCATTTTTTATAATTTTTTTGTATTTTTTTTATTTCTTTGTGATTTTTTTTTCATTTTTTGTGATTTTTTGCATTTTATATAATTTTATTTGTTTTTTTTTAGTTTTTTATGAAATATGTGTATGGCGTTTTGGTAAATAAAATAAATAATTAAAAAGTGGTATCTATATGAATATGAACTTATTTTTAATTTGCACAAAGTTGCACAAAAGTGCAAAGTAACTCAATCCAACCCGAGCCAAATAATCCTACACTTTTATCCAACCCGTAACGGGTCGGGTTGGGTCAAAACCCGGAATTCTGCCATCCCTACACTGCAGTACTGTGCTAAAAATTTATAACACGATGACTGGGGAATTCTTTAAAATTAATATATATTGTCCAAACCTCTTGGAGCATCACAATAGTTTTGTTAAATTCAACTTGTTAAATAGTACCACATATGTGTAAATTTAACTTGTTATATAATCAGACTTCATAAAGTTCGAAATCTAAACCGACAAGTACTGCATAAAAAGGGCTAACAAAAGTTGATGGCCATTAAATTTAAAATATCCGATAACATTGTCCATCAGTATATATCCAGTGGCAGGATCATAATTTGGCTATATGTGGGGCTGAATTACACAGATCTACGTTTTCTTGTAATATTATGTGGGGAGCTCAAATGGTTTAATTGTCAATTTTCATTAAAATATATGAGAAAATATCGAATTTTGCTTGATTTGGGGGTGATGTAAATGCTTGAATCCTACTCTTAATTCCTCTCCTAATGGTATCCACATTTGCTCTACGATTAAGATGACTTGTCAAAGTCATTTTTCGAGTTTTAGTCGGTATATCTTAAATGAAGAAACTTAGTCAAATGATTCCACAATATTGTAAAAAAGAAAAGAGATATTTATACAAAAACTAAACTGAACACTGGTAAAAATATTCTTTTACACATTGAATTTTGTACCGTCAGAATAGTGTAAGAACCGAATCGAGCCAACAGCCTTGCCATCTCCCTCGAGCACCTCGATGCTTTTGTATTCTTGAGGTAATGCCTTGGGAAATAGAGTGGTCGAGTCCCTGAGGCTTTGCCAGAACTTCTCTGGGGAGCTCTTTACCTCAACTTCAACTTCAAGCTTACCGATTGGTGTGTCCATATTTGCTTATTTGTGATGATAAAATGTTTGATGGAAAAGATAAGATTATAGAGCTATATTTATAGATGGAATTTGGTATAGGAGGCATTGAATTCCCATAGGCCGTTTCACCTCCCTGGACCCTAAAAAAATAATTGGATTCTGATACCATTTTAACATAATTATTATATTTTTATTAGCATAAGATATTTTTTTCTAATATTTTAATTTGGTTTTGATACCAAATAAATATAAAAGACTTACAAATTCTATTTCGACCCGTTAACACAAAACATTTTCTCTCTCTAGATTGTTTCTCTCAGATCTGTCTTCTCTCTCCCATCCCTCTCTCTCTAAAACTCTCCGTTGGTGGCGAGGAGTGAAGGAGACAACGGTTTTCCGTCGAGCTACGGTCTGACCTCTCTATATAGTATATATATACATATGGAGTCCATATATATATATATATACACTTCTCTGTGGCGATTTTGTGTATATATATCTGCATCTATATATATATGTGTGTGTGTATGTATACGATCTATATGTATCTATATATATATATATATATCATATATGTATTTATATATATATATATATATGTGTGTGTGTATGTATGTATACGATTTATATGTATATATATATATATATATATATATATATATATATATATATATATAGATGTGTATCACTTATATATGTATGTATGTCTACGACTTCAAACTCACTAGACTTCATACATTTCAAACTCAGACGTAACAAAATAATTTTTGATCACTTCATACATTTCAAACTCAGACGTAACAAAATAATTTTTGATCACGTATACAGATGGGTGTTAAATTAGAAATATAGCTGAAAGTGTACTGGATACCGTCCAGAACAATTTTTTGAGTTTTTTCAAAAAAATTTAATTTTCGGTCAACGCCAATCAACGATAGTCAATGTCAGAAAATTGTATTAAATTGCCAAAAAAGTCGTATTAGATTGTCTATTAGATCGTTAAAAAAATTAATTTTGTATATTTTCAATAAATTATATAAGATTTTCAATAATTTTGTATTAGTAGATTGTCAAAAAATTAATTTTTTTTAAAGTTTGGGATATGAATTTTAAAAATAAGGATATGAACTATATTTTGGGGTATAAACTTAAAAAATAAGGTTGTCAACGTTAAAAATATGGGTATCACCGTTAAAAAAAAGAGTTATGAACTTTTAAAATTGGGATATAAACTTTAAAAATAAGTGTATGAACTTTTTAAAAAATGGTATAAAACTTTAAAATTTTGATATGAACTTCAAAAATAAAAGTATGAAATTTAAAAATAAGGGTATGAACTTTAAAAATTGTATTAGATTGTCAAAAAATTTGAATTAAATTGCCAAACCTTTACGGATAAAATAGATTTTCCGGGTGATTAATTTATCGTAAAATATATTTTTTTGAAAATTTTTTCCTTCATATAAAGTAAAACTGGGGGAAACGATTCTCATGCAAATAAAGTTTGAAACAGCTTGCGCAGATTCTATCTATATTCTTTCTAATATTAGCAGTGGAACTATTAAGCATAAGTCTACTAATTCAAAAATATTTAAGAATTAGTCAAAGTCCGCCCAATTAACCAATAAAAATAAAATAAAATACAGGAAAAAATAGGAATATTATAAAAAAATAACAAAAACCGAAAATTTGGAAAAACCGAAAAAAAAATCTGAAAAAGCTAAAAAAGAGTCAATTTTATTTTACATATATATACTTATCTTATTGAAAATAATTTATAAGCAATGTTTTACTTGTACACTTCTAATTTATAAGTTTATAAGTTAAAAATTAATTAGTTATTACAAGTGGTGTATACGAAAAAAAATATGTTATATGAAGGAAAAAGGTTACTTATCACGTTCTTTAACCAAACAACGATTTATTTGTTAAAAAAAAAAATTGTTAAAAAAAACTTTGAGTCTGTATAAAATTTTAGCTGGAAAACTATATTATGCACCAATCGTCCATAAATAAAAGGCAAACTGAAGTTTTCAGCGTAAAACTTTTCAAAATATATTTACCCATGTAAAACTTCTACTATGAAACAAAAAGAGCATTAATATTAGAAATGTATTGACAAATGACTAAAAACTGAATCTAATCATATCTTTTATTTAACGAAAAGGGTTGGACTTTGCTTTATGGTAAAATATTGTTTTACTTTTTCTTGTCCCTGTTTAGCATACTATTAGTTTATTTTTTTTGACAAAGTTCAAAATTATATTTACCAAAATGGACAAAGAGTTAGAGCAAATTACAAGAATGAGATTGACAGCACGTGTCATCTCGCACTAGCAAAATCAGCAAAATGTAAAAAGAAATTACATCGCTTAAACACATAAAATAACAACATTCTCTACAAATTTAGCCCTAGAGAGAGATCTCCCCAAATGTAATGTGTGTTTAGAACACTATTAGTTCCTCCCATGCTTTTTACCGTTTTACGTACCGTATAATTTAACCATTGGTTTTTCGAAAGGATTTCAACCAATCTTACGCATGTCCGTCCCCCCAATTTAGTCCTAAAGAGAGATCTCCCCAAATGTAGTGTGTTGCACACTATTAGTTCCTTCCGTGTTTTTTACCGTTTTACGTACCGTATAATTTAACCAATAGTTTTTCGAAAGGACTTCAACCAATCTTACGCATGTTTTTTTTTTCCCTGGTGGACATTAGTTTAACTTATGTAGCTAAGAATGCTTCACGTTTTATAAATTGATTTGCTTTTATTACTATAGAAAAAGCTTAGGTCTTCCTAACGCATTAATCGAAAATGGCATATGGCGACGGATTTAAGTTTAACTGAAATGTTATAATTTAGATTTGTAACAGATTTGACCGTCCCCGATTGAAACATAAGTTTGAACTTAATTATTATTTTTTGTTTGACTTTTATTCTACGTTAAATATATATTGTTCTTTATAATTAATAACACTTATCATGAATTGAATTTGATGGTAAAACCCTAACCAGCGGGTGCTACCAGCTACCTACTCAATGTTAATCTATATGAAAGAAAAAAATAAAAAGAGTAGTTAGCCCTTTATAAATTTCCAACCATATTTCAAAAGAAAACAATGAAGTAAATACATTAGTAGCTTTAGCCAAGATAGGTGGGTGGGAATGAGTCACAACATATTTATGATTAAACACAGAACCACCATACCATTTAATGAGATCTGAAAGGCCAGTTATGGTGCTCACAAAAGTAGCTAGTAACATTAAAAGAAAATGTTCGGACTCGATCGCAACAGACAATTTTTTAAAAATTATTGTTAAAATAATTATTTCTAAATTTTAGTAACAATTTAGCAACAAAATAGCTAAAATTTTGCGACATTCACTTTAGTATTAGTTTTCAAAACTTGTCAATGCAACTTTACTACATAATAGCTAAAAATATTTTCTTGTGATGTACATAGTAACGCTGCTAAAGTATTGACTTCACTACGTAATATATATGCAGTTGTCCCTAGGTAGCGTGGCAGTGTTTTTATTCCTGGAACACCCGGTACAGGTACGATATGCCATTTCGAGTACCAATGAGGCATTTCAAGTATCCTTTACTCACTATAAAAAAATACTCAAATAGCGACGGGATTAGTGACGGTATTTTTTGTTACGAGCTTATTAGCGACGGTTTTTGTGACGGCTTTATGACATTATAGTCAATTTGCGACAGATTTGTGACAGATTTTTAAATTAGCAACATACTTGTGACAGTTTTTGACTCTCAATAAATCAAATATTATTTTGTAGTGACTTTTCTCATCTTTGACATTTTCGGTGCGACTTGCACTACAACAAACTCTGTCTTTAGCCTCAAATTCTTGGAGACAAACAAAAAATTGTCTCTAAAGTTATACATACCGACATAAAATGATTAAGTTTCCAAATGTAAATAGAATCGTGGCTAAATGTGTTTTTTCAACAACAAAAACAAAAGTACGCACAAGTTTTGAGGCCCAAATGTGATATAATATGATTTTGGAGACGAATTAAACAGAACCAAATTTATTTATCTATCTAACAAATTAAACAGAACATGCGAGAACACATTAATCTGTCTCACTTTCGGGGGATTCTTTTTTACTCACCAAAATTGCTTATAACTATAACAGACGTGAGATTGGCAATCCCACGTTTACGTGGCAGTCCACATTGCGCTACCAAATTTTTTTTTTTCTTTCATTTTCTGTTTGTTTTTTCTGTGATTTCGTTTTCATATATCAAAAAATTCTCCAATTTTACCCAAAATTTTTCCCAATTTTATCAAAAAAATCCCTAATCATCAACCATCAAACTTTTTTGTATATCAAATTAATATATTTTTTTATCAAATCAATATCACTCTACCACTACAATTATCCTCAATTTTACCCAAAAAAAAAACTCTCCCAATTTACCCACAAAAAAAAACTTCCCCAATTTTACCCAACAAAAACCCTAACCATCAACCATCAAACTCCTTCATATATCAAATTAATATATTTTTTTATCAAATCAACAACACTCTACCACTACAATTATCCCCAATTTTACCCAAAAAAAAAAAACCTCTCCCAATTTACCAAAAAAAAAAAACTTTCCAAATTTTACCAAAAAAAAACCCTAGCCATCGACCATCAATCTTCTTCATATATCAAATTAATATTTTTTTTTTCTCAAATCAACTTAATTCTACCACTACATTTATCCCCAATTTTACCCAAAAAAAAACCTATCCCAATTTACCAAAATAAAATCTCTCCCAATTTTACAAAAAATAAACTCTAACCATCAACCACCAAACTACTTATTACATCGAATTAAGATCACGTGGTTTTAAAAATAAATATTTTTAGCTACAACATTAAACAGAGTATATCACGTGGTTTTGAAAGTAAATAAAAATAGTCAATTAGTTAAAATATGGAAAGGATTTTTTGAGACAAACAGAGTATTTTGAAAATGATTTCTATAATTATAACCTATCCCGAATTCAGTTGGCGAAAAATTAATATTATGTTCGTTATTATCTGGTTGGAGATTTTCGTTATATCCATCATGATCCCGCTGAGGTTCTACAAACTGACTTTTAAAAACTTCTTGTGATGCGCCAGGTTGGTGATTCGTGTAATTATAGTCACCACTTACAAACCGATTATCAAAATACGGGTTGGGATGATTATTCAAATATGGATCATAAGAAAACTGACCATTGTCATAAGGATCAGTCGGAAAATTAATATTTTCAGATGGAAAAAAAGTATTTTGATTAGAATCGATCGGAAATTGAGTGTTTTGGGGAGTATTATCCGGAGGAGATAAATTAAGATCCATTCCCCAAATATTATAATTGTTATCCATACTTGATAATACGAATGATATTAATTTGATATAGGAATAAGTTTGGTGGTTGATGGTTAGAGTATATTTTTTATAAAATTGGAGGAGGTTTTATTTTGGTAAATTGTGATAGCTTTTTTTTGGGTAAAATTGGGCATAAATATAGTGATAGAGTGATGTTAATTTGAGAAAAAAATATATTAATTTGATATATGAAGAAGTTTGATGGTTGATGGTTGATGGTTAGGGTTTTTTTTTGATAAAATTGGGGAAGTTTTTTTTTTGGGTAAATTGGAAGAGATTTTTTTTTGTGGTAAAATTGAGGATAATTGTAGTGGTAGAGTGATGTTGATTTGATAAAAAAAATATATTAATTTGATATATGAAAAGTTTAATGGTTGATGGTTATGGTTCTTTTTGGATAAAATTGGAAAGAAAAAAAATTGGGTAATTTGGGAGAGTTTTTTTTTTGTTGGTAAAATTGGGAATAATTATAGTGGTAGAGTGATGTTGATTTGATAAAAAAAAAATACATTAATTTGATATACGAATGAGTTTGATGGTTGATGGTTATGATTTTTTTTTTGGGTAAAATTGGGAAATTTTTGGTTAAAATTGGAAAATTTTTTGATATATGAAAACGAAATCGTAGAAAAATTAAACATAAAATGAAAGAAAAATAAAAAAAAATTGGCAGCGCCACGTGAACTGCCACATAGACGTGGGATTTCTAATGAGATTGGATTTTTATACTACATTTTTTTTGAAAAAACGCACAAACCGTAGAAAAATCTACGGTTTGCAGTGATTCTTTGCAAACCGTAGATTTAATCTACGGTTTACAGTGAATTGATGCAACCCGTAGATTAAATCTACAGTTTACAATCACTATAAACTGTAGATTAAATCTACGGTCTGCATCAATTTTGCATAAATTACAAAGTCAGTCCCCCTTTTTCAGAAATTACACAGTCAGTCCCTACGTCAAAAATTACACAGACAGTCCCTGAAAAACCGAATCTTACGTTTTTTAAAAAAAAAAAACAAATTTATCAAAAACACTCTCTCTCTCTTTCTCTCAAACACTCAAATTTATCATCCAAAAAAACTCAATTCAATCATCCACAATAACTATCAACTTTTTTAACAAAAAACCTCAAATCATCAATCAAATTTATCCCTAATTCAAGGTATTTCTTTATTCTCTAATTTATTATTTATTTTGTGTAATTTCAATTTGTAAAATAGGAAAAAATATATAAAATATGCAAATTGATTATTCACTTAGCTATATATAATTGTTTGTTGTTTGCTTATATTAATTATAGAAATTATAATTGTTGATATTTGTCCCATTTTATAAAAAAAATTAGGGTTTTTATTCAAATTTGTTTATTTAGATATTTATTACTAATGGTTTGGTTATGATGTTAATGTTTATGTTTTTTATTTGTTTTGGTTGAGAAAAATAAAAATAGTTACGCTTTATTAATATTTACCCGTTTTGAAGATTAGGTGTTTTATAAAATTATGTTTTTTAATTGGTTTGCTTGCCCAAATCACCAATAAAAATTGGGGTTGTTGATATTTTTCCCGTTTTATAAAAAAATTGAGTTTTTATTAAAATTTGTTTAATTAGATAATTAGAATAATTGTTTGGTTATCATTAAATGTGTATATTTCTTATGTTATTTTTATTGTTAAAAATAAAAATAGTTAGGATGGCAGAGCCAGGTCCGCAGATTAAAGGCAGGATGGGCATTTTACGACAGACCGGTCATATTTTAAATCAGACTTGTGATGCTGGAAGAGAAGCGGGTAGATGAGATGCCCATAAAATTAGGATTTATAATTATAGTTGGCAGATACCGACGCCTGACAGAGTAGTTGAAAATATGATTAGAGCTGGTTTTTATGGTATTCACACTATAGGTAATTATAGCGTAGACCGAGTGTTGCTTACAGTCTTAGTTGATAGGTGGCGTGATGAGACGCACTCGTTCCATTTTGTCGGTGGAGAGTTGGGGATATCGTTACAGGATGTAGAGATTATGTTTGGTCTCAGGGTGGATGGTCTTGCTGTTACCCGATCGGAGCGGAATGATAACAGGGCGAGCAGGTTGAATATGATAGAGATTTTGTTGGGTGTTAGACCTACTGACAATCAAGTCGATACAAACTGTTTGGCAGTTAGACTTGATTGGATGTTACATACCTTTGGTGAATTACCCCCAACTCTAGTGAGGAGCGTTTGCTATATCAGTATAGGGCTGCCATGTTATTATTACTTGGTGCACATGTGTTTTCAGATAAGAGCAGTGATCAGATTCCACTATGGGCTCTGCCATTTCTGAAGAATTTTGACACATGTGCAGAGTATAGTTGGGGATCAGCTCTTTTGGCCTGGTTAGAGGCTAATTTATGCAAGTTGGTGCGTGGTAAATCTAACGGAATAAGCGGGACGGTGATGATTCTCGATATGTGGGCGATGACCAGACTACTGCCGATTAGACCATGTGAAGGGTTGCCGAAAGATATCGACCCACCTGAGGGCTTGCCTAGGTTCTCCCTCGGTTACATTTATAATATTATTTAATTTTTGTATTGGATTTGTGTTTTTTTTATTGGGTCATCTATCATTTAATTATCTTATTTATATTTATTGTTTATCGGGTTTTGTTTGTATATTACAGATGGAAGATTTGGAGGCTTACTAATCTTAAGCCATATGTCTACAGACATAATGTGGTCCACATACGGGACCAGTTTGACCATATGTCGCATGAACAGGTAAATTTTCACTTTCTTATTTCCTACATGTAACTTACGTATTATATGTTGTATATGATTGCATTGGTATTAAGTTCGTAGAATTTATTACTAGTATTTTTAAACCATTGTTTACATATTCTAATAATAATTTTGCGGATTACAGATAGTCTGGCAACCTTACGGGAACCTCGATGACTATCCGGAATACTGCACGCGGGGCCGTGATATGTGACATTGTTCTGTTCCTCTCATTTGTAATGAGAAGATTGAGTTCCACCTCGCGGACAGGTTCATGAGACAGTTCGGTTTTGTTCAGGTTGTCCCTACATATATTTGGAAACCCAACACAAGGCCACGAAAATGATAGAAAATATGGGATTAATCCTGATCAAAAAGACGATTGGCCTGCACTTTTTGAAGAGTTTATAACCGTGTGAAATGACCGCCACAACCGGCTTATTAACGGCGAATTTGGCACGGGGACGTCACCGGATTACATGAGATGGTATAGAGAGAGAACCCACATCTTTATAAACTCATCTGAACTTGGACTTCCATCTCACGGTTTCTGCGAGCATACAGTGCTCAATAAAATGGTAACAACTAGTTAAAGTTCATTAATATTTGTTTGTTATTTTTTTGTTTGTATATTTCAATACTAATAAATCGTTTTTTATTGTTTTTTTTTTTTCTAGAAAGCGATGTTGCGCCGCAGTTTCAAATCGTTCAAACGGCTGAAATCTAAAACGGACGTGGACTTACTACGTGCGGAGTTCAATGAAATGAGAATGAATCCGTATGAGTCAGGTGATGAACAGTCGGATGAGGAGGATGACGATGACGACGATGGTGATGACGATCAAGGTTACGACCCAAGAACTTACGCTAGGGCTTCAAGTTATCGGCGTACCGAAAGAGGCAGAGGGGAAGGCGAATCTAGTAGCGGCAGGCGTAGCGGGGGTAGAAGAACGAGTGGAGGTCGACGCCCTACTACAGATCAGGGTGGGAGTTCAAGCGGTCCTCGTCGTCGTGCTTCTTTTACTGGGTCGGACTACGTACACGACGATGTTCCGTTCGATTATCATAGACAATCATTTGGGTCGTACGAGTATTATCCTAGTCAGCATTCAACCGACAGTTGGGCTCGAGGATTGACAATTGCATCACACGAGCGTGCTCCGCAGCCAGAATCGTAGCATCGAGATAGACGTCGTTCGGAGTTAAACGAAATCGAAGAGTCCACTGAGCCGTCATCGGACAGATTAATATCGGCGGGAAAGATGCTCCCTATGTCCAACTTTAAATGATTTAGTCGTACAAAAATAAATAAATTTTGATTTGTATGTTTGATTTGTATGTTTGATTTTTTAATTTGATTTGTATGTTTGATTTTTAAGTTATAAATTTGTAAATTTGATTTAATATATTAATTGATATAACTAATATTGAGTTTTTACGAAATAAATGGACTGTTTTGTAATTTTTAAAAATTTACAGACAAACCATACATTAAATTAATTTAATGTAGTTTGTGTGTAAATTAAAAAAAAAAAACTCATTCCCAATCGCACGTAAGCAATTTGGGTAAGTAAAAAAAATCGCCCCACTCTCTCCTTCTACCAGAACGGTAATCTATCTCTCTCTCTCTCTCTATATATATATATATACGTGTGTGTGTGCCAATTTCTTCAGTTTTTAACAATTTGTGTTCCTATTTAGGGTTAAATCTACCGTTCTTATTTTACTCAAATCCATAATTTTAACAATCTCTACTTCTTCTTCATTTTCTCTTATTTTTGTTGCTTATCTTTAATCTCAGATTTGAAACTGAATTTTTTTTGTTTTGGAGCTTATTTTCTCTCGAATTACCGTTGATTTGGAACTGATTTTCTCTCGAATTACCGTTGATCTGGAGCTGATTTGGAGTTGTTTTCAACGATAATTCAGATTTTACCTTAATTCATCTATAGGTACCAGTTTACAGATCTCCAACTTTTCTCTCTAATTTATAATTGATTTAGGTCTTTATAATTAGATTCCATAATTGTTAAATTGAACGACTATTATAATTATTTGCTAGAATTCACTTCAAACAGATGCCCTAATTTACTTAATATATTAGTAAATAGATACCCTAATTTATATATGACAACTTAGGGCAGAGATTATGATATTTATTTAGATTAAAACATTTATTTGATATTTGTTATACCTGCATCATTATGAATTCCTAATTTCGTTGAAGGAGACGGTTTCAACGGAATGTTTGTACACATTTTTTTTAATGAATAACTGATGAGTACCTTGGAAATATGTAACTGTGACAAACTGAATTAGTATCTAAAATTTAACTTGTTAATTGGATATGTTTAGCTGACCTTATTGGTTTAAAAATTACCTAAGAATTGCAAAAACTCATGTTATGATTAAATTTATAGGACTAGTTGTTTTGAATATCGTGGTTCGTAATTTGTTTTGTTTGTAATGCGTGATTTGACCGAGTTAACGTCATCTTATGAACATATTTCTTACTTATTCTACTACATCTTTGGTGTCTATTTGAGTTTTTTCCCTACAAGTTTTTGTTTATTTATAACTTAATCTTATATAACATGACTTAAAATAATGGCATTGCTATGTATTCAAGCTACCAGACTAAACTTAATCGTTCTTGCAATGGATAAAAGTTAATTGCATACTAGTAACCAAATTCATACAATTTGCTTCTGACCATTTGGCACCGGATGAGAGAGAGATTTACCGTCCATGTACTTATTACTTAATGCAATAATTGTGTTAAACATGCTAAGGAAGTAGTCTGATTTTATTGGATGAGCTGACCCTTCTCAGAAATATGATCAGTAATTACATCAAGTTTTTATGTATTAATCTGTATTGGTCGGATTTTATTGGAAAATGGCTCTTCCTAGGGCTAACCTACAAACTTGCTTATTTATATGTCCTAGGGCTAATGCAGCTCCTGGTAAGTATGTGAGTTTCTTATTAATTCTGCTTAAAGTTTAAACTGCTTTGAGTTTGTTTAGTTCTCTTTGGTGAATAAATAAAAAACTACTAGTAGATTTTGGTGAATCTAACAATTTAATTTATTCCAGTGATGGTGTCCAAAAGAGGAGGTAAAGAAACGATGATTGGTAAATCGTTCCCATCACATACTTCTGCATTCAATCAACATCCATCTCCCGAGACACCCGATGATTTTCAGTCACCTCTGGTTCGCCTAAACTCACGAAACACGAATCCCAATGAAGGTAAGTACGTGAAATGCAAAATGGAACATGTATGATATATCAAATTACTGTGAGATTTTTGCTCTGTTAGCTAATTGTATGATATATCAAATTTCTATGAGATTTTTATGATTATCGTGCATGAACTTTGTTTTACAGTTTTAGTTTTTTTTGGTTATCTGTTATGAAATTTACGGTTTTGTACTTAGCTTGAGTGGTTATGAACTTGGTGACAATTTGAGTTTAGTGTTAATCGTAGTAACTTATTACAGATTTTGAATTTATGGTCAGTTTTGTGGTTACTCATGCTGAGTTCAGTGTTAGTCTTATGACTGTGACTTTTTTTTTTTTGGAATCATGAGCCATTTTATGCTTATTATGCTTATTGCTCATTTGTTTGTCAGGAATATAAACTTAATAGTATGACTTTATAACCTCTATGTTTGTAGTTTTGGTACAAAAATAAAACACAAGGTCTAAGTAGTTCATCTTATGTACATATTCCTGACGGGAAAAATGCTAAAATGGTACCTAACCTATCAGCTTTTAGTGATTTGGTACCCAACCTAACACACTTTCTAATTTGGTACCCAACCTATACATTTCGCTCTAATTTGGTACCCAACCTAACACTTTTCCTGACCAAATACATTATGTATTGTTATCCTTAAATTATGCCATATACATCATTATACTCTATATAGTTCATCGGCAATGGAATTCGCCATATACAAGTCAAAGTGAATTGTCATGGGAAACAAAATGCATGTCAATATGTTCTGTTATCATTTGAAAATGCCTTGTAACAAATTATTTATTGCTTTGATCGAGGTTACAATTTGGATGGAGAAAAATGTGTGAAGCATGGTCTAACCCCGATTACATGGTAAAAATTATAGGTTTTCAAAAAAATTAAATGTCATAATAGAATCTTTGTTTTAAGCTATGCTGGTAGAACAACCTATGAACTAGTGTGAAATTGCACTTTCAACTGTTTAAGATCATGTTATCAATGTAGGAGAAATGTGAGAAAAATAAAAGTAGCCGAGATAATTTCCTAATCCTGCACACATCAGGATCGAAATCATTTCGAAAGGTGCAATACGAGCAGGTACGTTAAAGGAATTAATCTTGGTCTTTCTCAAGTAAAATTAAAATTAAGGGTGCTAAATTTTCTCTAAGAATTTGGCTGATTTTCTCTAAAAATTATTATACACAGCGCAATCCCGAAACAGGTGAAGACGCTCCACTTGATTGCTTGGATGAAGCTACACATTATAATAAGAAGAGAAGTTTGGGTCAATGATGAAGCTGAGAATACACAAGTAAGCCTGCAAATATTAATGCTTTTTTATACATGTCAAAACCCAATAAACATGTCATTTTATCATTATATATTTACTTCTAAATAACAGGTTAAGCTTAAGGCAAGGAATGATGTAGCATTGGAAGATGGAAGTCTGCTAACGGTTGAGGAATTATCGGTTGATGTTCTTGGGTATAAGCCAGGAGGCATAAGAGGCTTAGGGCGTGGAGCAAAGCCAACTTTTACATCGTTAGGAAAGAAATGCCGTGTACAGCTTAAAAGAGAATTGGAGAAGACAAACAGGGAACTAGACGAACAAAAGAGTGCGAATAAACAACTACTTGACAGAGTTCAAATCTTGGAATCTAATAGCTGTGAGATGAACTCTAAAATTGACTTGTTGGTGCAACAAATGACTCATGAAGAACCAGCATACGATTCCTTTGAATAGTAAGTTTCATTTCGAGAGAGTAGTAATTAATTTCACTTCGCTGTTCCAACGACGCTGCCTATCCGGCCCTTTTATCATCGGCATGTTTTCAACATGTTCAATCTACACGTCTAACATTTGATAATAATAATAATTATTATTATTACAATTGAGTTACCAGTCGTCCCAGGAAAGTCACCAATCCATCACGCACAAAACAAAATCAGATAAAACTAATTCAAACTAGTTTTTGCTATTTTGAATTCACTTTTTTCAAAATAGTTTATGTTATAAAATCTCTATTTTTTACCTTATCCTGATTATTCTTGGGAATTTTTTACCTAGTTATTAATCTTACTTTTTATAAATCCATGGTGGGTAAGAAGTCTATTTTCGTTTGAAAGCTTGTGCGCAAGTGGTTAATTTGTGCAATCCTGAATTTGCTAGAAATCCGAGTCATGTATACTTCCACTCATGAGCTTCACCTACGGAAAATATTATGAAAAAGTTGCAACTAAATTATCAGAATATTGTGGAATAATTACAAGTTTTAATTTTGAAAGTTTTGTTTACAGTAACTTCACCAGCTAGATGAAGAGAACTAAGTACATGTAAAAAATTGGTGAGTAATCCTTCCCATAAGTATCTGACATGAAAAACTTTTGTGTGGGGTGTATTCTGTTTCTTTTTTTATTCTAAGGGTGATTGCTGTAATTTTTTCATATTGTTTGTTGTGTTCTGGCTTCGATACCCCTGTAGACCCGGCTTCTTTCGTTTCGTTTTTTATTCTAGGGCGGATTGCTGTAATTTGTTCACATTGTTTGGACCATATGATTGTTTGTTGTGTTTTGGCTTCGATTCGTCTGTCCATAGTTAGTTTTTGGGTGTATTCTGTTTCATTTTTTATTCTAGGATGGGTTGTAATTTGTTCATATTGTTTGTTGTGTTTTGGTTTCGATACCCCTGTAGACCCGGCTTCTTGTGTTTCGCTTTTTATTCCAAGGCGGATTACTGTAATTTGTGCACATTGTTTGGACCATATGACTATTTGTTGTGTTCTGGCTTTGATTCGCCTATCAATAGTCTTTTGTCCTTCTTTTGTTACATTTTTTTTATTATTTTAGGGTGGGTTTACTGTAGTTTGTTCTTGTTGTTTGGACCGTATGCCTGTCTGTTGTGTTCTGGTTTCGGCTCGCCTGTCGATATTTTAGTCTTCCGTGCTTCTTTTGTTACTTTTATTTTTATTTTAGGGTGAGTTTACTCTAGTTTGTTCTTGTTGTTTGGACCGTATGCCTGTTTGTTGTTTTCTGGCTTCGGCTCGCCTGTCGATAGTAAGTCTTTAGTGATTCTTTTGTTGCTCTTTTTGATTTTAGTGTGGATTGCTGTAATTTGTTCATATTGCTTCTATCGTATGATGTTTGTTGTGTTCTGACTTCGGCTCGCCTGTCGATTGTTAATCTTGTCGATTGATTTGTGAAATGCTGATATCGACGTTGTCTAAAATTAGTTTTGCAAAATGTGGATCGTGAAGATCGAGTTTTAGTTGCTGGTTGAAGGGCTGGGTTCGGTCCGGTTTGGTTTGGTTTTTAGCAAAACCGAAACCGAGCATATTTTTCGGTTCGGTTTTTTTCTGTTTCGGTCTTTTTCGGTTCGGTTATCGGTCCGGTTCGGTTTTTTCGGTTTTTTCGCCCAGCCCTAGCTGGTTGTGTGCATCTTTGTTCCTGTTTTTTTTTAATTACAATTGTTGAGATTAGATGTATGTACTAGTTGTCAAACATGTACTGTAGTTATGTTAATATGCATAATATGCATATGAAACATGGGAAATATGTACTACTTGTGGATTTAACGAAGAGGTTTCGATGTTGTAATGAAAACGACTTTGTTGCTAATTGTTCGGTTGTCGGATTTGATATTTTAGTTATATTTAAGATTATTTGTTTGAATTAATGTGAGATTCAATGAACATATATATATTTCCCAGAAGTGTAGTCTCCAAATGAAAGTGTTTAGAGACGAAGGCCTTCTATATATATATATACATTTTGAGACATAAAAATTGTGCCCCAAAACAAATACGTAACTTTTGGAGACAGTTTATTTGCCTTTGAGTTGTGCCTTTAGGGACAAAAAACTAACTGAAATTGTCTCCGAAAGTAATGTATCTCGAGACGAAACTTTTTTGTCTCGAGACAATTTTATTTTGTCTCCAATTCTCCACTTTTAGAGACAAAATTGAAATTTTTGTCTCAATTGACATTCCTATACCAAGTATAGGAGACAAAGTGGGTGAAGCAAATTGTGTCTCCAAATACCTTTATCCACACAAAATACATTTGGAGACAATTATTCTTCGTCTCCAAAAGTCACATTTGTTGTAGTGTTGGGTATGAACAGGTATGCGACAGGTATGTCTCCGGTATTTTTTCGGTACCGCTAAGAATTTTAATTTAATTTTTTTTCATAACAACTAATTTTATGTAAGTTTATTTTAAAGTCTATAAGTATAATGAATTTATTTTATTTTATTTTAATCATTAACTATGAAAATTATATTAACATTTATAAAAAAAGGTAGTACTTAAGATCAAGTTGTTCATTAAGGTTGTTAATAATGTTATTGGAAGATTGTAATTTATATATACGGTGAATCATATATATAAAGATATATGTCTTTTTTTTTAAGTATCATTCCCATACCGTAACCAAAAATTTCAACTTTTTTTGTATCATCATAACCGTATCGTAGCGGTTTTGATACTCGTACTCGTATCTGTGCAATTTAATGTCAATAATACAAGTTAGTGTTTACTACTTACTAGTAGAAAGACTAAAATTGAATAAATAATATATTTTTTTATATAAATTGGTGGTAATCACTATTTTAATCACTTGTTTTATTTCTGCCTTTTCATATGAGAACTTCCCAATTAATGTGAATTTAGAATGTTCGATAACATACTTACTTCCTTTAAAGAGAAACTAATTACTACTTCTCCTTTGTGTTTTTTGACTTCTTTCATAGGAAATAAGTGATCTTTCTCCTTGCCTTGGACTTCAGCAAAGGACGTGTTCGCGATAGAGGGTTTTCAATGATTTGGTAATTTAAAGATTGGTTCTTTGGGTCCATTTTGTTATGAACAGAGATGAACAAACACGTAGGTGCTGTATATTTTATGAAAGAGGAAAGATAGACTTTGATATCGAAACTTATGAAAAGATATGTCGAGAAGGATTGAAATTTTAGTAAAAGTTTGAAAGATCATACGAATGTTCATGACGATGATGTTAGGGTCCAGAAGAAAATTCCTCATAAGATTTTCACTATTTCCTATCAAAAGCCTAGATTACAATGTTTGTACATGGAAAACCAAATAGGTTCTAATATGAGATGGCATACGAAAGAAAGAGTGGAAAATTGTTTAGTGAGGTATCTTGTCGATAGCGATGCTTGGAAGGTGTTTGATATTATCTATCCTGAATTTGCCGAAGACCGACGTAATGTGTGAGATTGATGATTGCTTCATATGGGTTTAATCCGAATAATTACTTGCTTCATATGTGTCATATCATTACAATCTCTCATAACATTTCTCCTTGGATGTGCCTGAACAAAGAAATTTTCATGTTACATGCCTAAAACTTCGAGTGGGCGGATAAATGTTTTCTCAAGGCCATTAATCGATAAGCTTAAAGACCACATTTATGTTACGGCAGCCCTCTTATGGACAATCATTAACTTTCCTACTTATGCGAGTTTGTCTAGTAGGAGAACTAAGTGTTATAAAGCATGCTCAGTTTGCTAGTGAAGATATCAAATTTTTGGGGATAAATGGGGAATTTGTTACATGGTAAATCGTCGTTGGTTAGCCAGAAATTCTACATTTATGGTAATGGCCTTTAACTCAATGTACATCAAAAAATAATCAATCTGCCTCGATATTTAAAAACCTTGTACATGTGAATCTACCAATTTTAACAATAATTAATTCTAATCAATGTAAAAAATATGAACAAGAGGTGATAATCAATGTCATCTAGTGAATATCTCCCAATCCAAAAGGTGTCGGTGTCGAAAAATATGTTCTCAATTTTATTTGCAAAAAACCACAATTCATATGAAAATAAATTTCAGGGAAATAAAAATAAAATGGAAAGAGTGTGTCGGGCCAAATAAGCTCAAAGACACATATATACCCTAAAAATTCCCCCCAACTAAGGTCATGCAAATATGAGACTCTTGCAATTCTAAATTAACACACGCCCTAAAAACTCCCCCCAACTAAATATGAGACTCTTGCAATTATAAATTCACGCATGCGCGCGCGCGCACACACACATATATATATATATATATTCACATCACGATAAATATTCACACACTAATAAAATTCAGAGTTTATGAATGACAGAGACTTGATAGGACAATGCTTGTCGACTATCAGCGACATGTCGGAAGATTCAAATGATCAAGCTACATCATCCTCTCGTATATCAAAGTTGTCACACCTCGTGCGTTTCGATCATCTCTCCACTGAATAACAAAACTACTAAACAAACTTTAAAACATGTATGGTTCATGAAAAAATCCACTAAAAGTATTAATTTCGGAAAAACTCTCTCAAGTGAGAGATACTAATAAAAGAAATAAAAATGAGGGGGGTTTAAAGATTCAGAAAAAGTGGCATAAATAATAAAGTTGTGTTTTGAGATGCAATTTTAAAAATAGAAGTGGGGCGATTTATTACGAAGAAGTCCATAAAATCACGTATAAAAGCCCTTACCTCAAAGAAGCTGCTTAACGTTGCTTAGTTTTCAAAACAACAAAAACCCCGTAAGTTTGATTCTATTGTCTTATCTTACATCTCTAACCGAACTATCTCTCTCTTTTCTTTTCTTTTTATTTTTTCCTCTTTCGCCATTCGGACCTCTCTTCTTCTTCTCCTTGTTTTGGTCTCTCACTATGTCTCCCCTCTCTCTTTCAATTTGTACGCTCAAAAGAATAATATCTAATTGAATCCCTCTTGTGTATTTAGCTTAAGTTTTAGTACTCTCCTTCAAATATTAGTTACTTTAACTATTTAATTATAAGCAGCAAGTTTAAATAAATAACCCTAGTATTACCAAAAACTCTTATCAAATAATATTACTAATGTTTATTATAAATTAGACGTCACACCATTTGTAGAGTTATGACACATGATTTTAGTAGTTCTGTATTTACTACATGAAATGGTTGAGTTTCAACTGCTTATGTTAATGCACTTTGTGTGTATTAAACAGCGTAATAATTATTGTGCTGACTAGAAAGAGTTATTGATGCATTATGATCATGAAACAGTTTTATTCTCTTAATATGAATATTATTAATTTGACATTTATATTTAATATTTGTTGTTTTGATTCTTGAAAGAGTGAAACTATTTATTAGTTAATAAACTCAGTGAGTTGGATAATCATATTATTTATATAGTGCATGTTATTAAGCAAAGGAATTTACGTCTCATTTTATGGGATTGATAGTTTATAAGTTTTGAGTGTATTAATCCCTGCAGATGGATTAATAATCCGATATGTCAAATAAGTTAAGCAAATATTCGGAATATAATATGTTTATTGAATAGAAAATTGTCAACAATTTAATTTAATAAATGAATATATATGTTATTCTTAACTTGGGAAAATAATAGAACGTTTGATATTGAAACCAAAATATTTCTTGATATGTATGGAGTAGGGGTGGGCTAGAGTCGGGACCCGACCCGTAAACGCTCAACCCGTATCCCGAGCCGATTACTTTTGAAATTGAAAAAAAAAATCCTCCTCGCAAACCGACAAAAGTCGGAACCCGACTTTTTCGAGACCCGAATTTTCGGGATTCCGTAGGGTCAGGATAGGTTTATCCCGAATCTCCCGACATATTTTTTTATTTTACGACGACGTCATTTTTTATTAACAATTTTCATTTGAGAAGTCTAAACATGTTATTAAAACGAAACATAATCCTAGTTTAAAATTAACATTCCTAATAAATGAAAAAATAAATTAATATGTAGTAGAAAAAATAGTGTAAAATTACAAATAATGGAGTACATAAAAAATTTTGATACGCTTTTTATCATATTTTTTTAGTATTTAGTTTTATTCACACAAGCAACAATTATCATACTAAATAAGATACATTATCATTATAATTTTTATAATCGAAAAATAATAATCATTTATCTTTTTTGAAAATAAAAATATAATTTTTTAATTTAAGTATATTTTTTAATTTTAATAGTTTCATAAATTTAAAACTATAAATCTATATTATAGTTATATACTTATAACTAATATATAAAATAAAAAGAATTGTATGTTAGAGGTATAATGTTCGATTCTCATCACTTGCATTTGATATAAATTAATTTATATTTTTATATAAAATATAAATTAATTTAAAAAATCGGATCAGATCGGGACAGCCGACGAAATCAAAATTGTTACCCGATTCCGAAGTTTTTCGGGTCGGGACACGGGTCGGGTCGGAATTTCGGGATTTTTCTCCAAACCTGGTATGGAGAGATAGATTACAATCTTTAGCAAAATAGATTGTGATTTATATGGATTCCGAATAATCTTAGTTTATGAGATCAAATCTTTAGTTGATAAAAGATAGAACATAATATCAATCTAATCTCTAGAGAAAGCTATATATTATCTTCCATTAGGTCACTACCCTAACCGATTTAAGCAGGCTCTGTAGCTAGAATCGGATACAATTCACAGTCGAATTTCTCAATTAATCTAGAGAGATAAAGAACTTGGGTCTACCTAGATAGCAGAATATAGTACAAGACGGGAATATGATAGAACATTTGGTGAACAGGTTTAAACCGGATTCTTTGATCATTTATCGTTCTCTTTCTACATAGCATAAGATTTCTAGACTTGCATGGTAAAACGAAATAATTTTAATAATATTATAAACACTATTATCAGTTTTTTGGGCATGTTTTTTCCGCTTGTGCAACTATCACTAATAATTCTCAGGTTATCAACGTAACAAAGCTGGGCCATGTTCTAAATGGAAGTCTTTGCAAATGATAAAATCATGTCCATTGACAAATACACGTCTTCTACATAGTAACATATATATAGTTTATATAAAAACCACATACTAATTTTTTGGTCCATCCTATAGGGAACATTAGTTATTCAGCCCAATTATATGGTCTAGGAGAGCCTTTTGTGAATGCATCTTTTCAACTATAACAAATGGAAAAGGGGTATGCAAGAATAAAATAGTACTGAGAGAAAATGACATGGCAACAGCTCCTTTCTCCGTTCAAATATGTTCTTGAAAGGAATAGAAATGGACAAGGCAACTGAAGTTTGTTCAAAAACTTATAATTCAAAGGCAAGCAACTAAGCAAGTAACTTTTTCTTTTTCTCCAAGCATCCATCTCTCTCTCCCATTTCCCTCTCACACTTTTGGTGAAAATTCAGCTGTTTTGAGTTATCTTGAGTATCCTCCAAACCTTACCTTGCTTGCTTTATACATATTCTAATGAACTTTAGTATACCCTTTACACATTTTTGTAATCCATACACCTGTTTTCATGTAGGATATCAGCCTTTCTCTAGATTTTAATGATTTGGAATAAGTTTTCATCTTAACATTGTGAGTCCCATTTCGAAATTGGTTCTTAACATTTTAGTTTCAAGACAAGTTTATCAAGGACGGGTGACAGTAAAATGCCATTCGGATTGGTATCCGCATGGAATAAGCGAAGACGAAGCAAATCTGAGGATTATTATAATGACCTTTGTAAGTGTTCTGTGTTTTTTACTGGCATGCCAAATCAGTGTTTTAAAAATCATTAAGTTGATCAAAACGTTTTATGAGAGATACGCTAAAAGCGCTACAAACGTAGTTTTGAAGCGTAAACTTTTTATAGTAGAAAAATATGCATGTTAGAAATATATAAAAAATATATATGTTTAATATATTTTTTGAAAACCTCATTTTACGATTTTATATATAAGAAAAATTGAAATAGTTCATAAATATCAAAAAACAAACGAATTTAAGTCTTATAGTACTTCAAATTTTCAAATGTTGTAGTTCGTTAAAATTAGCGAATAAGTATCACTAGCTTAGGTGGTAGAATTTGTTTCCAATTATGTTTTTCATAAAATTTCTAACCCTAAATCAACGTTGTTTTTGAAGTTTTTTGAAAAAAAAAATGAAAAAAAAAAAATAAAATCCTGAAAAGCGTGCTTTTTAGCACAAAAAGCGCAAAAGCGTTATAGAAACGTAAAAAGAAAACTAAAAGCGCTTTAACCGTCAAAAAATGAAAAAGCGTAGGCCTTTTTATTTTGCAAAGCGCTTTATCACGCTTTAAAGCGCGATTTTAAAACACTGGGCTAAATTAACTATCGTGTGTTTTTTCTTTATGAATTTATTCAATCAAGTGAAAGAGTATCAATTTTTTAGCAGATCATATGAAACATCATTTAGAACCAGTTAAGGTTCTGCATTAGCTTTGACAGTATTGAGTCTACTGAGTAGCCGATCTGCCAAATGCATGTCTTTAGGTGCTTATATTTTAACAAATCACAACATCAGAATTCATGATAGAACCTATTAGATTGCAGCTCTAAAGCGCATATTTTGCTTTTGTTACTTATAAGTTGCAGTGTATTTTATTGGCCAGCTTGAAACCCGAACATATTTGTTTCCCTACTTAAACAACTCGTAGTTTTACCCAGTGTTTTAAATAGCGTTATCGCTATCGTAGCGTTTTTTCGAGAGAAACGCTAAAAGCGCTAATAGCGTTGCTATATAGCGCTTTGCGGTGTATTTTTTTTTGCCTAAATATGCACTAAACTTTAGAATATATAACAAAAAAAAAATAAAAAAATATAGTTATATTAGATAGTAATAAAAAAAAATCAAAAAAAAAAATTGTTGTTGGTGAGTTTCGAACCCAGGTCTGCTGAAAATTACAACACAGTCTTAACCATCTGGACTGTAGACACTTTTATGAAAATTGCACAATATATATTTATTATTTAGATCCGCTGTTTTTTTTTAACTCGCTATTTACGCTTTTGGTCCAGAATTTCGCGATTTTTGCGCTTTTGGTCCCCTATAGCGTGATTTTAGCGCAATTCCACCCAAAATCGTCATTTTTCGTTGCGTTTTTTACCAAAAAAACGCTATTTCGTGCTACATAGCGCTATGTAGCGCGAATTTTAAAACAGAGGTTTTACCTGAATGACTCCAGCTTTTTTCTAGGTAAAAAAAGACCTCTTATTTGCTTAAAAGCTGTAGCCAAACAATCTTAGGTATATGTTTTTTACAACTTTTTTTAACCCAAGTGAAATTTAGACGACATTAAGGAACAATTTGAAGAAAAAACTATTTGTTGCATCTAAATGTTTATTCTTTTAGGATATAGCTTCATTGAATCAGAAGAATTTTAAAATTAAATTCTGGTTTCTGAGTAATCACACATTTTATCTTACTATACAGGGGTATACAAACCTATGGAATATTGGCAACTAGAAGATCAAAAACCAACCCTTAAAAGACATCATGGCTCATCCATATATACACTTAGGGAAATGAATGAAGCGACCAAATATTTTAGTGAGGAAAATTTAATAGGAAAAGGTGGATTCGGACGTGTTTACAAGGGAATTTTACAGTCGGGACAGGTATAACTCTTTTCTTCAAACTATTCTTTCAGCTTGTCTAACTAGTAACTACAGCTATAGGAAAAACTTAATTCTTTCGGTATTTTTTTAGTGATTTTCAAGCTCGAAAAACATATACCAAAGTCTTACGCTTTACAATCAAATGCATTGCAAATTATTGCAGAAAAGCAAAAAATAGCATAAAAGCTGCACCCAAACAATTTTATCCCCGGAAAGGAAACCTCTCTGCTTGTTTCTAAAGTGATTCCTTGGCTAACTAGCCATTGCTCTTTTTTTCACAAACCAGCGCAAGAAAAGGTTAAGGCATTTTTGGTTTCAGATTTTAAGTGCATTTAGTTCTTTTTTTTGTTATTTTGCTCATAAGGTGTAGTGCATTTGGTTGATTAACTGAAACTTGTGTTTTTCTGATATTGTGTAGAACACATAATCTAGAGGAAGCACATATTTTTTCCAAAGGCTACAGCAACTTAAGTTAGTTGCTTAGGATCTGTAACCAAACGGACCACGGGTTACTGATAATGATTTATTTATTTTTACCTTGAAGGTTGTTGCGATCAAGAAAATGGAACTACCTTCGTTTAAAGCAGCCGAAGGAGAACGCGAGTTCCGTGTAGAAGTCGATATTTTAAGCAGATTAGACCATTCTCATTTGGTCTCATTAATAGGCTATTGTGCTGATGGAAAAAATAGGTTTTTAGTGTATGACTATATGTCCAATGGGAACCTTCAAGACCACTTGAATGGTTGGCCTTCTATTTCCCGTCTTTTTGGCTTAATAACCATTAAGAAATCAAATTATAGTCTTGATCGGATGCAGCTTTAAAGTAAATAAATTGGTTTTATTTCAGGCCAAAAAACCAGAAAAAGCTCGGCAATTCAGCTGATCAACCAAATGCTTCCTACCTTTTTGCATAATATAAAACCAAACTGTGATTTAGAAGCTGCAACGAAATAAAGGTAATATCTTTTCAAATTTTATTTATTTTTCACTTTTCAAATGCATAGGAATTGCTGAAAAGAGGATGGATTGGCCTGCGAGGCTGAAAGTGGCTTTAGGGTCAGCAAGAGGACTGGCTTATCTCCATTCTAGTTCGGCAGTTGGGATTCCGATTGTGCATAGAGACTTTAAATCCACCAATGTGCTTTTAGATTCCAACTTTCAAGCAAAGGTAAAGTCTTTTCTATGGTGATGGTGTACTAATTTTATGTCAAACTAGAAATTCATCCTTACGCTGCAAAATAATAGAAATAGTTGATTTCAAAACTCAAATTGCAGATATCAGATTTTGGGCTAGCAAAGTTTATGCCAGAAGGTCAAGAAACATGTGTGACTACTAGAGTTCTTGGTACATTTGGTTATTTCGATCCTGAATATACATCGGTACTCGTCTTCGCATACATTTTTTTCTTAAGTTCTTTATCTTGTTCCCAACATAGGAACTGATAGCTACCTATTCCATTGTACCGTTTCATACATTGATATTTATTTTCTAAATTTTCTAAAATATGATTTCTTTAATAAATAATTAAATATGTATATAATATGGCATGACAGACAGGGAAACTAACTTTACAAAGCGATGTCTACTCATTTGGCGTCGTTTTGCTAGAGCTTTTGACCGGGCGGAGAGCTGTAGACCTTAACCAAGGACCCTACGATCAGAATCTAGTAATTCAGGTAAATATAGTGTAGATTTGAATATTTACCTATGCAAAATTTCAGGCCGGTCCTGATTTTTTTTTTTTTTTTAAAAATCTTACTAAAGAGGATGGGCCGGAACTGACATAAGTCAATCAAGTCAACTTACTTAGGTGCCGGTTAAAGTAGTCGATTTTTCTTTTTCAAAATAAAGTACTACACATATATCTATTTACTATATATTAATTTAGGTGCATGGAATAGCAAACGACAATGGTAATGCTATGATGGAGTAGTAGAGCTATCCTATCTCCACGATTGGGTCTTTAGTTTGAATCTTATTTCTCCTTTTTTCCTCATTAAAGATAATATATATATATATACATATATATATTGAGGAAACTTGAACTCAAGACCTTGCAACTACAAATCAACAACCATTGTCAAATAAGTTATATCATTATCATTGACACTACAAGAAAATGATCATATACTAACTAAAAACTCTAACTTATTTGGTAGTGTTAGTAAATACCAATTGATTTACTAACTAAATTTCATATTTTTAATATTTATTAACTAATCTGTAACTATAATAATTTCAGTTGCTATATAGTAACTGAATACCAACTTACAATTTTCAGTTGATAATACCAACGGAAATAGTAACTAGTACTTTAACAGTTAGTAGATACTAACTAATTGGTGACTACGACATTATCAGTTGCTAAATACTAACTGATCACTAACTAAAAAAATCAAGTTGCTAAATACTAATTGATTACTAACAAACAATTGTTAGTTGGTAAATACCAACCGGGTTAACAATGTTTGCTCTTTTAGTTAGTATATTACCAACTAATTTTTGTTTGATAAATAATAATTTAATATCCAATATCAATATATTTATCTTTATATCCACAAACTAACACAAACACATATATGTTTTTCGTGTATATTTAATTAGTTATGTCAATAAACCCTCGCATAACCCAAAAAATATTAAGAACCCGTTTATTAATAATCTCGCTAAGCGATCACTAAATAAGTTGGTAAATATTTAAAATCAATAAAAGTTTGCACCATCAAAACTAAAGCAATTATTGAAATAGTATCGATAATTGATAGAACTACCAGTGAAAAACATGTTGCGTTCAAAGATAGTGAATAAATTGTGAATGCTTATTTTTCATATATTTGGTTGAAAAAAGACTAATTATCAAACACAATGGTCGAAAAGACATACATGTACATGTATTTATTGGTGAAACCGAATTTGGAGATGAAACCAAATAAAAAAAATAGAAAAAAGTATTACTAACATGGGATGGAAGATTGCAAATAATACAATATGTTTATATTTATGTTAGAATTATGTTTACTATATAATAAATTGGTGTTTAGTGCTGTATATCACGTTTATTTTTGGTATATCTTAAAACATGGTTAAATAATTGATTTTGATTATAAGTGTTTTAATAACTTTACAATTTCTTTGAGTATTTTTTAAAGAGATAAAATGTATCTTCCAGACCTTAAAATGATAGAGCGTTCAATAACAAAGTCAATGGTTTAAACAAAAATCGATTCAGAATTCAGACAAGCAATTTGCGAGCACTTAAAAGAAGCTGAAAAACCTCAATATTGAGAGATCGGTGAAATTTTTCTGTTAAAAGGTTAAATTAATTTAAACGGTCAAAATACATTTTTTTTAGAGTATATAGACATGACAGTCTCTTCTCTTGTTTGTAAACTAAATAATATTCAAACTTCTCTCTAATTTTCATTTTAAAGGTGTTTTTTCTTTAAAAAGGATTACAGGTTTAGGTGCCTAAACCCTAGGGCCTGACCTACAAAATATTTTAAAAAACATGAGCTATTTATAATAGAACTTACTATTTTCAGGTAAGGAAAATATTGAACGACAAAAAGAAACTGCGAAAAGTGATTGATCCCGAGATGAGCAGAAGTTCATACACATTGGAGTCTATTCATATGTTTGCAAATCTAGCATCACGTTGTGTCCGTGTTGAAAGTAGTGAGAGACCATCGATGGCCGAATGTGTAAAAGAACTCCAAATCATTATCTATACAAATGCAAAAGGCTTGGGAATGACTATGCACACTTTGAGGATGATTTAGCATGACATTGTATGTAACTATTGTAATTAATTATAAATAACTAATATGAATTCGTAATAAATTATACACAATAGTTCTACATTGTTCTTTATATTTTTGTTCTATTTGTGTAAATCATTTCTTACATTTGTCAAGATATATTTGGATCATTTTCTTTTCAATTTTTAGGGTTTTATGATGTTTTGTACCATGCGTTTTGCCATTTTTTCAGTTTTGTGCTCATAATTCTCATTGTTTCATTTTTGTACCCCATAATTGAGCTTTCTCTATTTTTTGAGCTTATTTGGATGGAAAATGGCCATCTGCCCCGCACACATCTTTTTTTGAATGTTTTTACCGAAATACCCTCATTTAATTAAACTATTTACTTTAGATAATGGTTACTAAAATTATGTTATTAAATAAATAAATAAACATTAATAAGAAAAGAATAACAATTATTAAATTTATAAGATAAATACTATAATTAATTAGTTTACATAAATTACTTTTTGCCTTTTAACAGAATTAATAATTAAATATAGTGTTATAGTGTTATATGACTATATCGATATGTGTATATAATTATATGTATGTATATGTACCGTATATGTATGTAAGTTATTCAACGATTATATATGTATATGCACTGTTTTTTTTTGTTTTTTTTTGTAATAGAATATGTATATGGACTGTATATGTATGTAAATTATTTTATATACAAGAATATATGAGCCATATGATCATTTTGTGTTGATCCAACGGATGAAATTGAAAACTCATGTGAAAAATATCAGAATGTCCTTAATTTTAACGATAAGATGGCATGTGCCGTGCACGTCACGGTTTTCCGTTAACGTCTGTTAGGGTTTTGGATGGAAAAACTCAAAAAACAGAAAAAGCTGAAATATAGGGTACAAAACTGAAAAAATAAGAATTGGAGGTAAAAAATTAAAAAAATGGTAAAACTTGTGCAACAAAACATCATAAAAAACTTCAATTTTTACTACAAACTATAAATCAAGATATTAGGGACAGTAAAAGTTTATGATTCTATAATCGTGGAATGGTTAGAATATTTTGCAAGTCTTCTTCTGTTTTACCACTCATTATATACCAAATGTCTTCTTAGTTGTAACTTTTTGAGTAAATATGTCTTTTTTGTCACTTTAATAGGCACAAAAATCTTCAAATATAAGCTATGATAAGTTCATTTCAGCCCTCGTCCAAGGTCCACTAAGAAAGAATAAATCATATCCTATGTATTTTTTCAACGGTTATAAGTTTCGCACAATGAAGTATGCATTTGATAGGCGATTAATATTGTTTGAATTAAAGGGTTGATCGACATATCTGATCAATCATCATCGAATAACTATTATCTAGGATGTTTTAATTGATATCATTGAATTGGAGTGCCCTAAAAAACCAATAAAAACAGACATATTTGAGTGTGAGTGGGTTGACCGGGGTTCAAAAGGCAAGAAGGTTCACCAACGGTATAATCGTGTTCATATTAACATAAAGTCTCGATACCCAAAGTATGATCCATTTATAGTAGTTATGCAAGCGATAGAGGTTACATAATGTATGTACCCGAGAAAAAAAGGTGTTAAATATTGAACCACGAGGAATAAATAGGAGCAATTTGAAAGCAAATAAAGATTTGTGGCTGTTTGCAAATTTAAAGTGAAAACCAATTGCTATTCAACTGACGAATAGTAAACCATAACAAGCAGCGGCATTTCAAGATGATGAAGCTATAGGGCATAGGATTACATACTTAGCACGCACGTTGATACCGGGTCACTAAATTATCCCCAACCGAACGTGACTGGCAAATTCACGCTGATGAAGGCGAACAAGAAGAGATACATAATTATTCATCAGATTCTAAGAATATTGACTTGGATGACGAGGGTGCGACGATGATGATAGTGATGAAGCACACCCATTATTTGGGATTGAGGTGTCGGGTTCAGAGTCACATATGGGGATTAATAGTTTCCGCTCATTTGTTGTCTCAAGTTTTTTGGATCCAAACCATTGGGTGTCGATTAGACTTTGCCTCCAAAAACTCATTCGACCCCTTAGTTTGTGCGACTTCCCATCTCTCTTATATCCAAACACATTTTCTATCCCACGTCTCATAATTTGCCTGTGTCACTCTCTTACAACCCCTCTTCCCATTCAGGTTAGTTCATATATATATCTCTCTATTAATTATTCACGTACTTATTATACTATTGCTTGTTGGTATTTTTTATTGTTTTGATTATAGATAATTTTTGTCACTTCTTGTAAGTTTTAGTTGGTTTGGAGCTGTAACTTAAGAGTGAAATAACATTTGCCTTAGGTTATAATATGAGTTGTAACTGAACACAGAATCAATAAAATAACTGAAAGTAAATCAACATCAGACGTTTGATTACGGATCGAGACACTCACCCACAAATTTATTGATAATTGAAGTAACAATTAATAGACATGAGTCTTACAATACTAACCTTCATGCACTCACGTATATGTAGATCTAAACATCTCTAACTGATCAACTATTAATCTATCTAGTACACGTCATATAAAGTGATTTTCTATCAAATTTTATTTCTCTCAAAACTTTCTCTCTCTCTCTAGAAATCTATTCTGATAATAATAAAATAGCTGAAAATCGAGTGTCTTTTTGAAACAGTCAACTTATTTGACTGTTTATGTTACAGTCATCTTAACCACCCTTATATTAGAAAATGAATTGTTAGATTGTTGTAATACAACTATTAGCTACGTATTTAGGGAGACAGAAGTATAGAGAGGGGGGAACAGTATAGTCTTTATTATGAATAAATATCTGAATGAATGTAAAATACAAGACCCATAGCCCTTTTTTTTATAGATAGAGGGGTAGGGTTACAAGCCCACTTGGGCCCATAAAGTATAAGCCCAAGAGTCCAATAATCTTACAACACTCCCCCTTTGGACGTCTTGAATTATTCGTCTTCATGCAGTCGATCTGAGTCGAGTTCATTCGCAGTGCTAAACACATAAAGACCTTAGGACCGGAAAATCCGGTGTGGGACAAAACCGGTACCTAAGAGAAATTGTGTAGCCGAATGATATATGTCAAAATACTATGTAAATAACTAACCACAAAATAGTGTGCCTCATCAAAACCTTGTCAGAGCAAACCCAATGGGAAAATCTCTGATCGAAGGAAAAAGAGTGCAACAGTGTAGTAGTATGGGATCAACCACAAAACAGGTGCCTCATCAAAACCTTGCCAGACTAAACCTAGTGGAAAAAAAAACTATGGTCGAAGGACAAAAGAGTATACAGTGGTAAGAACTATACGACAGGATACTCCCCCTGATTTCGGCAATCCTTAGTGAGGTATAACAGAGAACGTGTCTCGCTAAAAACCTTGTCGAGGAAAACCCAGTAGGAAAAACCTTGTACTAAGGACAAAAAAAGAGTACACATGCATATAACAGGATGCTCCCCCTCACTTGCACACGACAGGGTACGAGGATTTCGACTCTGACATAAAATATCGCTCTAAGGTAGCTCAGATAGCCTACGTAGGTCAATCGCCCGTACGTGCTTTTGAAAAGAATGCTTTGGCAGTGACTTGGTGAACAAGTCAGCGTGGTTATTCTCTGAACCAATATGCTTCACTTCAATCTTTTGAAGTGTTTGTTGTTTATGTGTAAAGAACAATTTTGGCGAGATATGCTTAGTGGCATCACCTTTGATGTAACCATGCTTCGCTTGATCAATCACAGCAGTGTTGTCTTCATAAATAACAACTGGTTCATCATGATCGTAAGTTAGATCACAGGTGCTTCGAATATGGCCAATAACTGCTCGAAGCCAGACACACTCTCTAGTCGCCTCATAGAGCACGAGTAGCTCAGAGTGGTTAGTCGAAGTGGCCACTAGAGTCTGTTTACGAGACCTCCAGGATATCGCCGTGTTCCCAATGGTAAAGACATAACTAGATTGGGAACGTCCCTTGTGCGAGTATGATAAGTAACCAGCATCGGCATAGCCGACAAGGGTTGCGTTATTTCGAGGATCAATGGAGCTAGATCCACTCGACGCAAAAGGATAGAATAAGCTCATGTCCATAGTACCTCTAAGGTAACGGAAAATGTCTTTTATGCCAGTCCAGTGGCGGCGTGTTGGCGCGGTGCTGTGTCGAGCTAGACAATTCACAGCAAACGGGATGTCCGGTCTAGTACATTGGGCCATGTATAATAATGCGGCTATTGCACCCAGATATGAACACTCATGGCTCAATATCTATTTATCGTCCTCCTTTGGATGGAAGGGGTCCTTATTAATGTCTAGAGAGCGGACGACCATGGGAGTAGAGGACGGCTTAGCGTCACTATGACTAAAGCGTCTCAACACCTTTTGGGTGTAGCTTTCTTGATGGACTAAAATTCCATCTTTACGGTGCTCGATCTGCAGGCCGAGGTAATATCGTGTCTTCCCAAGATCTTTCATCTCGAATTCCTTTTTCAGGATTTCAGCAGTTTCAAACACCTCTTTCGAGGTTCCTATGAGATTCATATCATCTACATAGACTGCGATAATCGCATATCCTGAAGTGGATTCCTTTATGAACACGCATGGGCATAGTTCATTATTAACATATCCCAAGCCGATCAAGTATTCACTTAGACGGTTATACCACATCCGTCCGGATTGTTTCAATCCATATAGTGATCGTCTCAGTCTAATCGAGAACGTGTTCCGTGGCCGAGAACTACTTGATTCAGGCAACTTAAGTCCATCAGGGACTCTCATGTAAATCTCTGTGTCCAGATCCCCGTAGAGACACGCTGTGACCACATCCATGAGCTGCATATTCAGTTTTTTGGAAACTACTAAATTGATTAAGTAGCGGAACGTTATAACGTCAATTACGGGAGAATACGTCTCATCGTAATCAATTTCAGGGCGTTGAGAGAAACTTTACGCCGTAAGGCGAGCTTTGTATCTAACAATCTCATTATTCTCATCACACTTCCTTACGAAAACCCATTTATGATCAACTGGTCTAACATTGGGCGGTGTTGGAGCGACAGGTCCAAACACCTTTCGTTTCGTTAAGAAATCCAATTCAGCCTGGATTGCTTGTTTCCATTGAGGCCAGTCCGTTCTTCGCTGACACTCAACAACGGTACGAGGTTCCATGTCATCATTGTTCATAATGTCAGTGGCCACTGCGTATATGAACACATCATCGATGACAGTCTCATTTCGCTTCAAAATATCGTCTAAAATAGTATAATCGACAGATATTTCAAGGTTATCGAGATGATTAGGAACTGGTGTTTCATCTGGAACACGCTCCTCTAATACATCACTGTGATCCTTAATGATCTCGTGTGGCAAAACAGATGCGACAGGATTTCTCCTCTTTCAAGGTAGAACATCCTTAGAACCGGACGACCTTCCTCTTTTTTTTCGGAAGGGCGGCGGACTGAACGGCCGACGGCAACGTCCTTTGCTCGGTGGGTACAACCGGAGCAACATGTTCAACCAGAACACGGCGTCTCACAGGGACGTCTATCCTTGCAGGCACATTTGCAGCAGGTATATGTGATCTCGTGACATTCGCTAGGTCATTAAATGCGTCTGGCATTTGATTTGCAACATTTTACAGACCTAGGATTCTCTGCACTTCCTTATCACTATGTGCAGTTGGGGGATCTAGATGAGACATAGTGGGTACATGCCACGTTAATTCACGTCGTTCCTAATCAACGTTAACGTGCATTTCTCCCCCTAACGACGGGAAGAGTGTCTCATCAAAGTCACAATCCGCATGTCTAGCGGTAAAGAGATCGTCTGTCAAGGGCTCTAAATAGCATATTATGGACGGGGATTCATAACCGACATATATGCCCCGTCATTTCTGAGATCCAAATTTGGAACGCTTAGACGGCTCAATTGAAACATTGACTAAACACCCAAACACGCGTAAATGTGAGACATCGGGCTCATATCCAGTTACCAACTGGTACGCAGATAGTGGTTGGGTGGCCATGGGCCTCAGACGGACCAACGCAGCAGCATGCAAAATGGCATAGCCCCACGCAGAAATAGGAAGTTTGGTGCGCATAACCAAAGTCCTAGCAATCATTTGCAATCGCTTAATGAAAGCTTCTGCAAGGCCGTTTTGGGTATGAACATACGCAACTGGGTGTTCAAGATTAATTTCCAAAGTCATGCAATAGTCATCGAAAGTTTTCGATGTAAACTCCACGGCATTATCAAGTCTAATAGACTTTATCGGATAATCCGGATGATGAGCCCTCAATTTAATGATCTGGGCTAGGAGTTTTGGAAATGCTGCGTTTCTTATGGACAACAAACTATGTGTGACCATCTTGTCGATGCATCAACAAAAACCATGAAATATTTAAATGGTCCGCATGTTGGTTGGATAGGTCCACAAATATCTCCTTGAATTCTTTCAAGGAATTGGGAAACCAATTTCGTAGGTTCCACACGAATTAGTTTGAGATTAGTCTTTCCAATCGAGCATGCTTGGCATAGGCTTTTCGGATTAATCACGAAATTCTTTCCTCCAAGAGGATGCCCATGAGATGCATTCATCGTTCGAAGCATCGTATTTTGACCCGGGTGTCCCAGCCGGTCATGCCATAGCATAAAAGTGCTCTCATCAATCGGCACCCGCCGAATGATTAGATTGCTTTCAAAGTTTTGGATTGTAGTAACATACAAACCACTTGAAAGACATCTCAACTTCTCCAGAATACGCTTTTGGTAGTATTGAGTGGAGGTAATGTGAAGGTATTCAATACCATTTTCACGAGCAGTTTCAAGATGAAACTTATTTTCTCGGATATCCTTAAAGCTCAACAAGGTACGACTGTACCACGGAGAATATAAGGCCTCAGATACTTCAACAGGAGTACCATTTGACAACGTGAATTTAGCTTTACCAAAGCCTTCAACAAGGGTCGACAGGCCCGAAATTGTTGTCACTGAGGTTACTTTAGGCGTAAAGTTGATAAAAAATGATTTATCTTTTAAGATAGTGTGTTTAGTGCCACTATCAACTAGACAATCAACTGCCCCACAATACATGCCTAAAAGTAAAATAATTTAAAGTCGGTCACACGAATAAAAAGAATTGCTCAATGAAATAACTTTAAATTATACGAGAAATGTTCAAAACATTATCCATAAAACAAACCATAGTCCAAAAGAAATGAACAATATCCAAAGGAAAAAACATAATCCGAAATGGAATTGAAATACCGTAATCCAGGAGCAAAACAGCTCAATTATTAAAAGAAACGAAGAAAAAAAACTTTATTCTTCCATGTGAGCCTCAAAGTCAGGGGTCTCAAGAGTTTCTTTTGCACTAGCTTCAATCATGTTGGTTTCGATCCTTCTACCCTTGTGGTAGTTTTCGACTTCTTGGGGAGTTGCCCACAAGTCCTTTGCATATGACCATTTCCATCACATTTATAGCACAGAGTTGGCATATCGACCGATTCTCTTGCTTTGGGACGACTGGCCCGGTTGTTCCTACCACCACGAAACTGCCTAGGAGGAGCCACAGGTCCTCGGTTTGGACGATTGTCCAAACCTCGCTTGGCTGGACGAGCATTATGCTCACCCATGTTCCTTGGCTGACGGGACGACTGGCCCTTTTCTTGTTTCCCATATCGTGGACGAGGTCCACGAATAACATTAGCATCAGGCATTGGAATTGCCTTTGAACCAGCAGGACGAGAATTACTGTTCATCATTAAAATGAGACTATTCTTCTCGTCCAATAACAACTGGGTGATGAGCTCGGGAAATTTGGTGAATTTAGACTGACGATATTGCTTTTGGAGCAAGATGTCAGAACTAGGAAATGTGGTGTACGTTTTCTCCAATAAGTCACTGTCGGTGAGCGTTTCACCACAGTATTGGAGAGTAGCACGAATTCTGCATACTTCAGCGTTATATTTTTCAACGCTTTCGAAGTCCTAAAATCGCAGATTCAGTCAATCACGGCGGGCTTCAGGAAGCCAAATGGTCTTTTGGTGGTCAAAGCGCTCTTTCAGATAGTCCCACAATGTCTTTGGTGAGGTGGTCGCTATGAACTCAGATTTCATGGCGTTTGATAAGTGGCGGCAAAACAGAATCATCGCCCAAGCACTCATTTCACGCATTACTTCCATTTCACGCTCCTCCTCATCATATATGACGTCCAATAGGCCTTGGGCATCTAAATGGTTTTGGATATCCTGACTCTAATTCAAGTAGTTCTTGCCGGCAGCATCCAAAATTGGAAAGTCAAGCTTGATTGACATTTTTCTACAACAGGAGAAAAGAAAAGAAAGACTGGATTAGTCATCATATATAAAACAACGGGTTTATATGTTTATGGCTTGTATAAGCACAAACTTTATTTCGAAACGACGGGTTCGAAAAATAAGTTTTGCTTTTAAGTGAAGAGGTTCTCTTTGATCTGTGACGACCCAGATTTCCAGGAAGGAAATTCTGTGGTGCGGTGTTGTGCGTCAGTCCCACATCGCCCAGATATGAGCGTACCCGTGTGGTATATGAGCTTAAAGATCCATTTCCTATCAACAAGGCCTTTTAAAGCCGTGCGGCACAATAGCGATGACGGAACTCCACAGTTAAGCGTGCTTAACTTGGAGTAGTACCAGGATGGGTGACCCCCTGGGAAGTTGTGCCAAAGCGGACAATATTGTTGATACGGGCGTGGCGGTTCGGTCCGTGGGGCCGGGTCGTTACAGATGGTATCAGAGCCTCTGTCTGACCGGAAATGTGGGGACTAGCACGTGTGTGTGTGTGCCCCTGAAGGACGACGTGTCCGACGAGGACGTCGTGCCTAAAGGGAGGGTGATTGTGACGACCCAGATTTCCAGGAAGGAAATTCTGTGGTGCGGTGTTGTGCGTCAGTCCCACATCGCCCAGATATGAGCGTACCCGTGTGGTATATGAGCTTAAAGATCCATTTCCTATTAACAAGGCCTTTTAAAGCCGTACGGCACAATAGCGAGGACGGAACTCCACAGTTAAGCGTGCTTAAATTGGAGTAGTACCAGGATGGGTGACCACCCTGGGAAGTTGTGCCAAAGCGGACAATATTGTTGATACGGGCGTAGCGGTTCGGTCCGTAGGGCCGGGTCGTTACATGATCGAACGACAGGTCGATCCTGAGACACCAATTCGGCGAATACATATCTATATAGACACATTCGGGGAAATTATTATTTACTCAACCCCTTTCGGTAGCTCTATTTGAACACGACCAGGAAAGACAGTGGGGGGGGGGGGGGGGGGGCACGAATGCCTCTTAAAAACCGACCTCATTAGGAGAACGACTTCCGCATTTATCTTTCCTAGACATCGTATCCAAATAGGTGAGCCTATTTGGGGAAGATTCATAATTTTTCCAATTTAAATGTGAATATATACGATTTTCTCTTTTTATATATGGCAATAATATTAACAATGTAGAAAATATCTATCTAGATTAACCACATATATATAAACAGCCAGTAAATATATTTTAGTATCTATCTAATCATGCAGTAGATTTGGTATTATAAACAAATCAATTTAAGATTATCAATCAATCCATAAAGATTCTAACATATCAAATCAAATCAATTTAAGATTATCAATCAATCCATAAAGATTCTAACATTCCAAATCAAATCAATTTAAGATTATCAATCAATCCATAAAGATTCTAACATATCAAATCAAATCAATTTAAGATTATCAATTAGATCTAATCCAATAATTTAATGGCATATGTGATATTTATATATATGATAATATCAAAAAGATATGATTATGCTAACAAGATATCAATGAATTATCTATGTTTATCGCCATATTAATAATTCTATACATGATAGTTTTAACATGCAAACAAACAATATATTTTTAATTACCAATCAATTCTATATATGGTAAAAAAATATTTTAACATGCAAAGAGGTTAAATTTACATGGAAACATATCAATTTATTCAATTAACATGCAATTTTTATTCGCTTGCCTTTTAATAAAAAAAATTATATGCATGTGTGTGTATATTTACCAAATATTATATCTTATCAACCATATGTACTGTTTTCGTATAATTATTATACTACAGGACCATACGTGTAATTACAGCAAACTATACTATTTACAGCATTATTACATATACAGTCCAGAATTTCAGACAAGTTTCAGTTTAGTCCTTGAATAATTTAAAGAATAGTTTACAGCTTTCAGAGAATTACTAATCAGTACATACATTTCAGTTTGTTGCAGATTTAATCCGACAGATTAATACATGTTTTACAATTACAAGATTTTCGATTTACAAATCGGTTATACATGTAATAAGTACACAACTCATTGATGCTACACAAATTATTTATTGATGTAAATTGTTGATTAACTATGGTCAGTATATACGCATAATATACAATATGTACTGTTATCAATTTATTGATGTATGTAAATTCCAGAATCATTTATTGATGTAACTATGGTCAGTATATACGAAAACAATTTACACAAATCATTGATATATATAGCAACATGTGAATGATAACAATTTACATCAATTACACATTCTGCTTTTATAACAAGTTACACAAATCATTCACGCACATGCACAATAGTATAAATCATATATTATACAATAGTAACAAACTATTTATGCATGGTTACACTCGTTTAACAAAGGTTAAAATTTATGTACCTTATTCACGCATGTTGCTGAAGGTCGATTTAGCAAAATTCTAAAAAAAAAACCCGGATAAACCTCAAGATTTATTGAATCTAGAATCCGTACTTCGATCTCCGAGAGCAGTGCTGATAACGTGTTGTAATACAACTATTAGCTACGTAATTAGGGAGACAGAAGTAGAGAGAGGGAGGAACAATATAATTTTTATTATGAATGAATGTAAAATACAAGACTCATAGCCCTCTTTATATAGATAGAGGGGTAGAGTTACAAGCTCACTTGGGCTCATAAAGTATAAGTCAAGAGTCTAATAATCTTACAACATAGATGATATTTTTCAATAACTAACTTATTTTTTCTATTTTCAACAAATTAGAATTTGATAAATTAAAAATAAATTGTATAACACACTAAAAACCCAAATAAAAATATAGAACCCTAATGAGACCTACCCTAAACTTAAATATTAATCAAAATTTAATTTTTTTTAATCTATTTGACACATTTTTATGTAAAACGGGTTGTGAATCAGTCATATAGGGTGACTGTTCGCTAGTAATTCTCTAAAAATCTATTCCTAGTCTATCCATTTATATAACACATAGTTACAACCAAATTTTAATTAAATCTAATTAAATCTTCTTTATTCTTTATTTCACAGAATCTCGTCTTGAATTGATTTGATTGTATCTTCCAGATCTTTTCTTGTTGACTTGATCTTTTGCTGAATATCTTTCCAAGCTAGTTCCATGTCTTAGGCACCAAGTAATACATTCCATTATGCGGAGATTCATTCCTGATTTCGTCGTATCTGTAACAAATATACTAAAATACATTCTTACTTTTGGATTTATATTTGATAATGTTTTGAATTGATCTATTTAATGAGAATAATATGAGTAATTGTTATTTATCATTATTATTTAAATAACTAAATAAGTGTATTATTCTATTTAGTAGATGGTCTAGTGTGTAGAGTGCAGCTTACACACGAAAGATTAGACTGTCGGTTCTAATAGAATATAAGTTATATGTTTACAACTTTTGATGGAAATGGACACACCATCAGTAGAGTTGTAGTACGTGGTTTTAGTAGGGCTGTCTTGACTACAGGGAACAGATAAATTCCAAATTCATTTACTAGTGCACTTTGTGTGTATTAAACAGAACTGTTACCAAATAATTATTTGGTGACTCACTAGACAAAATAATTTATAACTCGTGGTCATAGTTATTGTTTATGCTCTCAATTCCTATATTTCTATTTAGACATGTATGAATGTGATTGTCATTTTAATTCATACATGGTGAGATTCATGGTGAGATTCATGGTGTGATTCGTAATGAGTCAATAAACTTGATAAGTTGGATGGCAGCATTATTCCTATCAGTGTTTATTAGTAATAAAAGAAATGCACGTCCTATAAGGGATTGATGATACTCGCTTGAGAAAGGTTAAGTTTTGTTCGTGTAAACTCTGCAGGTGGATTATAATCCGACACGACAAATAAGTTAAGCGGACAGGCTTAGGGAAAATACATTTATTAAATAAGAAATCAGTCAGTGATTTAATTTAATAAATGAGTATCTATTAATCTTTACGTGGAGAGATAATGAACATGTTTGACAATTGAAACGAATTGAATATTCGGATTATGGTACAGAGATCCGTGATCTTTAGTGAAATAAATCAATATTTAAATTGATTGTGTATATATCGGTTTTTAAGAAGATATGATAGCACGAAATCTTTTTAAGGAGCTCTACCATAATCAGTTTACAAGTCCCTAACTTATCCTACATATAGCACGTCCCTTTTCTTGGCAGAATAAATTTTTCATAACTATATTTTCAAGATTGCCTAGAGAGATAAAGAGCCTATACTCTTTCAAGAAGTAAGGTGCTAGTTCAGGAATAAGGTAGAAAAGTTGAGGCGAATCTGTTCCATCACATCCGTCATCTGTTGCCTTCTGTTATTCGGTATGATCTAAACCTATACGGTAAAACAGGATTTATTTGATAATATACGTACATAATAAATCTAAGAATTTATGCACGTTTTTTTTCGCTGTGCAAACTGATTTTTTATCGGTATCTTCAAGTCAATCTCATTCCACAACTTTCTCTGTTTACCGCAATAAGTTAACATACGTTAATAGCACTTTTATATTAACAACAATTTAAATACATAATGCCATAACAATGACAACAAACAAGGCCACAAAACTGGACCTAACATAGAGTATTGTCAACTATTTTACAATCATTTTTATTTACCAATTAGTAGTTGTTGATGCAGTCTGGATTTATGATATTTTTTTTAGTCTTTTGACTGTACACAATTTATTATAGTTCTTTGTTGTTTCATTGTTTTCTTCAAAAAGTACTACTATTTTCAAATTATGACTTCTGCTGTTTATTCTTGTAATTGTATTACAAAATTAATATATATTTTTTAGATGATAGGCACTTTAGATAATTTTTGGAGATAAATATAGTTATATAGATATATGTATTTTGAAGGATCTGTTGTTAGTAAATGATAGAAGATGTGTAAAGTAGATATACAGAATTTGAAAATGTAAGATAGATGACCATTACATGAGTTGATGTTAGTTCTCCATGAGATTTCAAAATATAAAATTAAAGTATAATTTATCTATAATAGTTCACTATAATTGCATAAGTTCCATTAATTATCCTTTACTTGTCTATGTTTTCAATATCTTCAAAAAAGAATTTGTTTTTTCAAATTTTGTAGAAGTATTTTAAGTGGCCTAGAGGTTTGGATGGGCCAATCAAAGATTGTTGGAAGAAGAGTGTGGGGAGGCAGTACCGTAATTTCATAAATGACAGAAAGAAAGACTCTAAAAAGAAGGAGTATATTCCAGAAGCTATTTGGAGTAGATGGACCAGCATTTGAAACACTCCCGAAGCTCTAGAGATGTCATGCAAGAAGCACAATGCTCGTATTAAAAGTAATGGTAAATGTTCTAAGAATTCAAGAAGTTCGTTTTGTCGACAACAAGTCTGCCTCCATCCATGTAAGAGAAATAAGATTTCTGCGTTTGTACCTCTTTAGTTGTATTGCAGAAAAAACACAATGAAGTGTAGTTCTTTGTTTGCACTATTATCTGGGAGGGAGACGTTCAATTGCTCAACTCAATGCAGTTTCTATAAATATACAATATGAGTTTCTATAGCGAGATACTTGTTAAGTTAACCTTTAGTTGGTAAATTGTTGTGTCTTCTTTGTGTATATTGTAGTTGTTTGATTGTTAGTAAAAAAAAAAAAAACCTATTCAACAATATTTTGAAGGCATTAGTATAACACCTCATGTGAGTTTAAAGGAAACTCGTTAAGAATTTGTGGTATGGAGTGGGATATTCCTTTTAGTTAAAGTGTATAATTAAATATTCCTTTCAAGTTTTAAGTAAAATATTAATCATGTTTTTTTTTATTTGTAAAATTATAACCTTACTCTTTACATTGATGAAGAATTTCCAATTGCCTTGTTATAATCATTATTCATGAGTCAGACCACATACTTTTACAGCATTTTATGTTGAGCCAAAATACCAAAACTTGAGATTTGTTTTTTCTATCATCATTTAAGCTAAGTACCAGCTGATTAACATTGTCTCTGTAATCTTTCCGGATATATTTTTGTTATTATCATTGATATATTTATTGATGATATACATGAATAGCTGAGTAGGATTTATTGACAAATTATTATCTTTTGATCATATTGTGTAACCATGTCTCAGAATATGAAGTGTGATGTTAAAAAAAGTTCACCACACCATATTATCTTGGGATTTGAAATTCCTATCCGCTGTTCTAGTTGCAGTTTTGCAGTTAGGTTCTAAGTGAGGTTGCAACCACAGTTAGAACCCAGTGTATAAATGGACAGAACTGTAAAAAGTTAAATGTACGTAAATGAAATCACACGCACATTTAACAACGGAGTTCACCTAACTAGGCTACGTCTCCGGGGCACTTACCCAGATTATGATATTATAAAAAGCTTACAATATATGACTCAAGTCTTAACGAAAAACACTTAGACTCCCTCTAGATTTTTCTGCCTATCTCTATATTGCTCCTACTCTATAACTATCACTTATAAATCAATGGCATCCCACCATTGTTTTCTTTTTAAAGCTCACGTGTATTCTCTCTATAAAATAAGTTTTTTATAATTTAGAACACACACCTATTACAAGCTAAGTTATCAACTTATATAAGTAAGTAAAAACAATCTTCTATTCTTCAATATCTTTTGATTGTTTTTGACTTTATTGATTGGCTTCAATCTTCACTTGCATTGCGTGATACTTCACCATTGATTGACTCCAATCATCATTGGTTGATACCTATTTAATAACCAGCTTGATTGTAGAAGTTAGTATTTTTCTATGACTAGGAAACATATAAAAAGATCATATCTTGGAAAGATATCTTTTAAGTATTCATGTAAAACATTAACTCCTAATTTTATTCAATCTTTAAACATATCATACTGAAGTGATAAGGAACAAAGATTGAAACATGTGATAAAGATTAGTGTAAGAATAGAGATATAGAATTATAAATGTAAAGGAAACATAACTAATCTCTTTATATCTTTTAGGAAATCTTTCCTTATCACTTTGATATTCTCAATAAACACATATTAACAATTTAGAATCATATGAGAATATATCATGCATGCTGTAGACCAATTAACAATCAATAAATGACAGCTATGCAGATTTGTAGAACAAGACAGAATTCTGCTTACCAGCAGGTTGGAACTAGTGGTTGCAACTGAGGTTGCAACTAGTACTTGAAACCTGTCACTACTGACTTAGTAGGTTGCAACTGAGGTTGCAACTGGTACTTGAAACCTGTCACTACTGACTTAGTAGGTTGCAACTAAGGTTGCAACTGCTACTTGAAACCTGTCAATTCTGTCTTAGTTCTTAACAACGGTTAGGATTTATTTAGTGAAAACCAATAGACAATAAACAATATTTAGACCAGAAATCTGGTCCTAACAGGATTAATCGGTAAATGACAGGAATGGAGAAAAAATATATATTCACCCGAATAAGTTGTGGTTTTCATATAGTAAGTCATTTGTAGTTTTCGTTGCAGGCAACTTTGAAGGCGGGAAAGATCGGTCTCTCATGACAATCAGATGGGTCCTCTATCTTGAACAATGATGAAATACACTTGGAGATTGTTGACGGAAAAAACAAGGAAGGTGCTGTATATGGTATAGGCTCGCAATGTTTGTCTCTTGTCAACTCAGGTTTGTGTTTGTTGGCTTATGAAGAAGACCCGGAAATAATTACTTCAAGTGTAGTACAAGATATCGTCCAATATTTTTTTACTAACTATGAAGAGGAACACGAGAAACGTGTCGGACAACGCATCGGAAAAGAGGTCAAGTCTCAAATGACTCATGTGCAGGCTATGATTCTCCAAGTGTCAGACTTGCTTGCACGCTTTCCATCCATACCAGGAGACGCAAATATAGATCGGATTTTGAAGTATGCAACTATGAAGATGATCAGACCGACGATTATGTTTTGGGAGATGATTAGTTGACAAGTAATTGATTTTATATGGTTGGTATAATAAGTTTGTACACCTAGTGACTTAATTATTGTAGTGTTTGGGTATTATTTATGTTGTTTGTGAACAAGGTTTTTTTTTTTTTTTTTTTATAATCAGAAACCTTCATTTGGAGGTAAACCTGCTTCGTAGGCGTCATGGTTCGAACTCTGGTGGTGAGCGTGGTATACTCGACTATCAACCACTTGGACCAACTACTTTTGCTTATGAACAAGGTTATGTAAGTATCTGGTATGTAATATTGGGTAAGCATTGAAAATTAACCAAGCTCATGAACTACTATTGTTCAAACTTATTAAAATGTTTGTTCATAATTTTAAATTTATTTTTGTTGAATTTATTTTTTTAAATAGAATTAACTATCAAAAGGAATTATTTTATTAAAAGATAATTTTATTTTCAATTTCACCAACAGTTTAGCAACATAACTGCAACACAATTACACATGTTAAGAGTAATTACATATTAAAACTGTTACATAATACCTACTAGATAGCAACATAATAGTTAAATGCAAATATAAATAAACAAAATCTAACATGATATTTAACAACATCATAGCAACAAAAAAAATAAGTAAAAGAAAAATATAAAATATAACTTAAAACAATATTTATTGTAAGGGTGTAACAACAACAACAAACTTATGTTGCAAATACGTTGTTTATGAAGGCCAAAATTTGAGAATTTTCTGATTCTGGCAGGATTTCGTCGCAATTTTTTTTTTACTATGTTTGTATTTACGTTCCTGAAATTAACCACAAAACACTTCAGCAACATAAATTATTGTGTTGCTATTCAGTTTGGAAAAAAATTTAGCAACATAATTCCTTATTTACTATCAAAATTTTATGTTAGCAATTGAACAATTTCTTTTAGTGTTTTTAGATCAATTGATTTTGAAATCTCCAAGAGTCTATACCTAAACAAAATGTTAATACTAATTGTGAGAAAAACCAAATTAGAGATCAACAAACCCTCTTAGTCTTAACAAAACTAAGAATAAAAAATCACAAGTCATGGGTCGTGAGCAAGTTTTCAAAGGGTATACATAATTCTGATTCTACATATCAGAAACCGAAAAAAAAAAATCAATCAACTAATAATAAAGGTCTAGTGAAAAATGAAATTATCAAGGTAGGAGAAGGTGTACAAGAAGAAATAAAAAACAACGAAGTTACAATTCATTTTCATAGTGGTAAAAAGGTTATGAACTGAGTTGTAATTTATGAAAACGATAATATAGAAGAGAAAAATATGAGTATATGCAGTGATAAGGAAGATATTGAAAACATTGAATCGGAATTAAGTTGTCAACAAGACATAAAGAGATATTTATTCAAGTATAGAAGATAGTCATTCAGACTATGGAATATACGCATATTTTGAGGTACAAAGATGTTAGTATCCACAATGATGTTGACTTGAATTTTTCTCCAAGGACGATTCCAGAGGTTCATTATAATGAACAAGATGGGAAGACCAAAGTCAGTAAAAAAAAATGGAAAAGGGGTGGAAGTTTATAAGGAAAGATCTACAAGTGTATTTACGGTTACAGAGTATAATTAGCTATTTCTTTCTTATTCAATTTTTGGATTTTCTATATTTTACTTTTAAATTTTGGATTTTTTTAAATTAAAAGTGAGGTCGTCCACTATTTTCATTGATATTGAGTTTAAAATGATACTCCGACCTTATTACAACAAAAGAGAAGATTGCGGAACTAAACAACAAAGATAAAAACTTGATGGGTCCAAATGATATAATGAGAAACTTCAAGCCATATCAAAGTAGTTGATTTTAATAAACTAATATTATCGAATGTATTCTCCTCTTTACCTCTAAACAGCTAAACATATCCGCCATTGTAGTGAGAGTGAGGGAGTTTTTTGCTGAAATGGTACAGTGACCACACGTAATTCCCAGAATGGGCTACCTTTCTGTAATATTCCCAAAATGGTCTACTTTCGAAAAACGACTGATCGAAATTATTAAAACGACCGGTCGTTTTATTATTGAACTCTCTGGAACAATTTGGACAATAAACGATCGGTCGAATTGGACAATACGACCGGTCGTTTTTCAGACAAAAACGATCGGTCGTTATGTACATTTCGATCGGTCGTTTTTATTGTGAACTCACTGGAAGAAATCATACCTAAAACGATCGGTCGGTTTTGAAAAACGATCGGTCGTTTTTATTGTGAACTATCTGGAAAAAATTTGTTATTATTAGATCGATCGTTTTTTCAGAACGATCGGTCGTCTGTGTAAAAACGATCGGTCGTTTTTCACAGTCGACCGATCGACTGTAAACAATTTACAGAACAAAGAATTTTTGGCACTTTTCGACACTGATTTGGCAAAAAATATATAAAAACATGATTCCCTTTTTGAACATGATCCCTTAAAAAATGATGTTGTAAATTAATATGTTTAGTACATCGGATTTTCCGAAAGATTTATATCACAAGTATTATCACATAAAATGATGTCGTAAATTAATATGTTTATCTTAAGATGTGTAGGTGACGTTTTACTAAACATCCGATTTAAAACAAGTAAATGTCACAACATCCGATTTAAAACGAAGTTAAACAAAGCTAAACGATTAAGGAAAACGAACGATCAAATGCAAGCGAAAAATTGGCCATAGTTTTGCCTAAAAACGGTCAATCGCCACAAATGAAAAACAACACAAATAACCCAATCAACTATAGATATATATACGCACAAGTTATAATAACATCAAAATCGCATTTCTAGAATTATAAATACGCAATCTCACAACGTCATACAATTTAACACGTAATGATAAATAGCAACATAAAAAAGATTCATAACATAAATGCAAAGCGTTTGCTACTTATTACATCAAAAACAACGTAGTTCGAAAAGAAAATGAAAAACAAAGGAAATACAACGCAAAATAAAAGAGGTTATTTCTCCCCCTTTAACATCATTAAAAACATAAAAAATGGTTAATCGCCACAAATGAAAAACAATACATATAACCCAATCAACTAGCAATATATGCGCACCAAATTCAATAAAGTGATTAAGATAAAAACGCATACTATAAGTGCACAAACTCACAACGCATAAGCAACATAATAATGATTCATAAAATAAAGCGTTCGCTACTTATTACATCAAAAACCAACGTTGTTCGAAATCGAAAGAAATGAGAAATACAACGCAAAAACAAAAGAGATGGTATTTCTCCCCCTTTTACATCATAAAAAAAACGATATCCGCCTAACTTGTGTAAGTCAGGATCTCCTTTGAAAGCTTTCTTAAAATTATCCAAAAAATGATTTGAACAATATCGATGAACAAAACCTTGACCACGCCAAACTTCTCTCACTGCACTTAGAATACCAGCATGTCTATCCGAAATTAGACAAATATTCACGCGCTCTTTAATCACATGTCGCATAATGTTAGAAAGAAAATAGCTCCACGAAATTGTACTCTCCTCATCAACAAATGCACAACCAATGGGAAAAACATGATTATCTGCATCCGATGTCATGGCCAACAAAATCTTACCTTTATACTTCCCATATAAGTGAGTAGCATCAATAGCGATAACTGGCCTACAATACTGAAATGCATCAATAACGGCCTTAAATGTGAAGAAAAATCTGTTCAATACCTCACCCACTGGATTTCCTACCACATCGTAAACTGGCGTGGTCTCATAAGAAGTAACGGTACCGGGATTATACTTTTGAAGCGCTTTCATAAATTTAGGTAAAACCTTATACGAGTCTTCCCAATTACCAAATATCTCTGCGATTGCTTTTTGTTTACCCAAATAAGCTTTTTTGTATGAAACTGACATTTCAAAGCGGGCATTCACAATCTCTTTAACTAATGAAATCTTCATCATAGGATTAGTTGTGATGGCATTTTGAATGGTTTGGGCAACAAGATTGGAATCTAACTGTGGATGATCAGTTGTAAGCTCGGCATGAATGCATGTATGAGGACCGTTGTACACCGACACTTCAAAAAATCCATGTTTCTTTCTTAGTGAAGCTCGTAGTTTCCATTTGCATTGTTGAGTTTCGGCCAGTTTACAACGAATTTCCCAAAATTTTGCCTTCGAACTTTTAGTGGAAAAATGGATGTTACGTTTGATTGACCAAAGTTTTATTCTCTTTTTCAACATTTCTTTATCCCTAAATAAAAGACCAATAAAAGGATCATTAACTTGAGGATCCCAAAATCCAGGATACATCATATAATTTCGTCTCTGGTTACTATAATTTTCTTGAGTGTCGAACGGTTCATTAAACAAACTTGACATTGGTTGATGCATAGGAATTTCATCGGGAATAGTATTATTCGCCAATTGTGACCCACTTGATTGGTCGTTTTCATCCTCATCCATATACAAGCCCATTTCAGATGATAATTCTTCGTACTCAACTTCTTGTACATTTTCTTCGTCATCGTCAGACTCGTTTTCGCTAATATTGAAGTCCGGATCTTCATCCTCTGGTTCATCCCCAAGTTCTATCGACCAACCAATATTATCTGCCAATCGACACACTGCATCCAAATGTGTCAAATCTGGTTCGTTGTTCTCAGAATATACCTCTAGCATTGGCTCTTGTCGAATGGGTGTTCTACTTGATGTACCGATTTCATGCATTGGCTCTTGTCGAATGGGTGTTCCACTTGATGTACCGATTTCATTAGTGGAAAGAATATTATAATACAACCCGTAATCTTGATCAGAAGAGTAAACTTGCTCAATTTCAACATATAACTCTATAAACGTTCTTCCATTTTCTTTTATTAACTCAAGCATGGTTTCCAACGAATCATTATCATCAACAGCCAATCGCATATATTTAAACTCAGTAAGTGTAGTCAGATATGGATAACGACATGTTAAACTCAAACGATTTGAAGTCGATGATACATCAAGTACCTTAAACAATTTTTCCAAAAATTGGTCGTATGTCGTGTTTCTAGATACCTTAAAAAAAAATTTATAAGAAATATCATAAGATAACCCCTCGCTAATAGTTTCCATTATCGTACCTCCCCAATAACACATAATTGTAGGATTTTTCATTTCGATAACCACACGGTAAAATTAACAATTTTACTCAAATAATACTCCAACAACACAAAATATTGAGCTTTTACCTGTTTTGGAAGAGATCTGAGATTTGCCCTAAAATGATCTAAGAGCTCTGTTTTTTTTATTTTTACAGTGGTCTGGGAAATGAGATGAGTACAGTGGTCTGGGGAAATGAGATGAGTTTTTTAAGTACAAGTATTTCTGAAAAACGACCGATCGAAATGTACATAACGACCGATCGTTTTTGTCTGAAAAACGACCGGTCGTATTGTCCAATTCGACCGATCGTTTATTGTCCAAATTGTTCCAGAGAGTTCAATAATAAAACGACCGGTCGTTTTAATAATTTCGATCGGTCGTTTTTCGAAAGTAGACCATTTTGGGAATATTACAGAAAGGTAGTCCATTCTGGGAATTAAGTGGGGTCACTGTACCATTTCAGAAAAAAAAAAAAAAAAAAAAAAAAACTCAGAGTGAGGCTATATCCCAAATGATTAAATATAATTTTTTTGTGTGATCCACTGATAATAGACTTGAAATGAAGAAAATTATGATACGAGAGGATGGAGGATTTGATTTGCTCTGTATCTATGTCTTTTTACAAATTATCCAAGGTAGCTGATCTCATCAATCTTCAGTCAATGGTGGATGGTAGATCCATTCATCACCAGATCCATATAATCCAGGTAATTTCATATAGATTTTTTATTCGATCCTGAACTGAATATGTATCTCTTAAAATAGCTTAATCTTAATTAACTTATAAGATGTCATCAACTTATAATCTTGTGCGAAAACGAATGATTTAACAGCTACCATAGTCCCCATAGTCATAGGGATTATAGTAATTATTAACTGGTCTTATTTTGCTTCTTGTATTATATTTATGCGATTTGACTTTTCTCTTTTCTATGAGTAGCTTAACTCCTTTCCATTTAGCCATTTTCACTTTTTTCTTCATTTTCATCCATCTCGGTTTCCCAGTTAGATGAGTATAGGTCCACAGTTAATTCACATTCATTAAGATTTATGAATGTGTAATAGGCATATTACTGTTGGGTTTGTAATACTATCAAGTGGAACCACTTGCGTGTATGCTTCTTCAGAATTTGGTACTAGTCTATTAAGCTTGAGCACTAGTAAATGATCTGAATTTTGCTCATCTTCTAATAAGACTAAGCTGGCTTGATGCTCTTTAGAACTACCACCTACATGTTCTTCTCCCATTTGTTTCTTTCCCTTATCTTTTTGATTTTCCAATATTTTTCATAATCTTCTTGTTTTTCTAGATCTTGTAGTTCTGCAAAAATGTTTGAAGTTTTTACACCTAAACCCTCTTTAGTAGTAGCAACATTTTTCCCTTGTACATCTATAGCAATAGTATCTTTATCTCTTTTTGTCAAGTCAGTGTTTCATATTTAACTTATCATTTGTAGCTAAAGGTGTTGCATGTGTCAGTCTTGGCTTGCTTACCCATTTTTCAAATAGAACTTTCTTATTGGATTCTGCTCTTTTATGTTGCAATTTTTAGGAATGATCTTGGTTATATACCTAATAATTCACCTTGTAAGGCTTGTGAACCATATTGTTCTTGCTGACTTTCCCATTTTCCTTACTATGCATTTTATCAAATAGATTGCACGCATTGTTCTTATCCAACTTTATTGCATAAAGCACAATACTTTGGAAGCTTTTCATATCTGCAAGCTTGCCAAAAACTCTCTTGGTCTCCTTCATCTCCATAACCAATCCAAACCCTATAAGTAAGATATTTCTTTAAGTCAACTTGAATGCATACCCTAGCTAGATTTGGCATACATAAATTGTTTGTAGCTTCATCCACATTAAGTGTAATGCAAAAACCGTAGCTATAGCAAAGATACTACATTTATTATAAAGGTGTATTGGTAGCATATCTAGACTGATCCAAACTGAGGTGATAGAGGGCTGAAAACCGGGTTTGAAATTGTATGCCCATTTAAAAACTCTCATTGGAAACCCTAGGATAATCCACTTTTCTCTTAACCATACTCTAAAGTAATCTTCTTCATGGTAAAAGCTAAGAAGTACATGTTTATGATTAATGTATCCCACTGTATACTCTTCTTTCAAGCCCAAAGAAGATAAAAAATAGTTAATTTTTGGTCTTTCATAGATGAATTTGTCCTCCAAAGTGTATTTAAAAGACTCTGAGAATGCATATACCTCTTGATATGTGTACCTTATTAAACCTTCTTCATTGTGTTCTTTAATTTCTTTTACTAGATTGTAGGGGCTTTTTGGGTTAATGATAATCTCGCAAAGGATTTGATAATTGGAAGTTTCTTCTCCAACAGTTGTGGGTCTAAAGGTGAGATATTTGTTGTCATATTCGATTTGTTTTTATGCTTGGAATCGCCTCTGATTCGCCATCTCTCTCTCTAGAGACTCTCTAGAGAGATCAATCAATATGTATCTATATTCTATTTCCTTAAAATTTAGATTTCTTCTTACCTATTTGACCCTTTCATTATTAATGAAAAAATGGGTCTTGCAACTCTTAACCACCAATTATATATATATATATATATATAATCTCCAAAATGAAATTTCCATGGTTTTGTTACTCTAAGCCCTTAAATCGAGTTGCTGCCAACCACCACCTTCATCTTTCATTTTCAGAGCTCTGATCATCAATAACCGTCAACATCTCTTCTATCTTCATATTATATACATGTGTGTCTCTATATTTTTATACTTGTGTCTCTAAATATTTAATAATGTAATAAGAGTAAAGTCCACGATAAAAGATAATTTTTGCAAATCAGGTGACCAAATGAGAAACAATTGATTCAATGATACACTAGAGGATTTATGAATTTTTCATAATTCATCTATTTGTTACAACTTACAATTTTCTCATGACAACGATCAGATCTATGTGAAGAGCACCGATGCTAACAGTTAAGGACGGCAATTAATTAATACTTCCTCCATTTCTATTTAATTGTCCATTACGAAACTACGTGCAATTTTGATCGGTCAAGAACTTATATCAAAATTAACGGAATGAAAATTTTAAAAAATTGATCATATAGTTCAAATATTAAATTTTATAATTAGATTTAAAAAAAATTATTTCGACAATTTTGATACAAGTTATATAAACCGGTCAAAATTACACGTAGTTTTATAGTGGACAATTAAATGGGAACGGAATGAGTAGAATGTAGGAGGATAAGCTTTTATTTATGATTTTTTGTTTCTAAAAAGAGAGAAAAAAAATGGTAATTTTAATGACAGAGGCCTAAAACCGTATAGTAGTTTTGGATGTAGCCCCTAAGACTCAATTAATAAAGTGGCAAACCGTCCCCGACCTGGAATTGCCCTTTCTTTCTTTTTTGCCCTTCATAAGCATTTGGACATGCACATGTGTATTTTTATTTATTTATTTTGAAAAGATATGCACATGTGTATGATGATTCCAAATATTAACTCTTTTGTCTCCACTCTCTAATATGGAGGTCCAGTTAAGCGCTATCTCACAAAAAGCAAATATAAAAAAGTCGACATACACGCTCCTCTCTCCTTTAATTTCAACTTACTATATTTGATATAAAAAGAGAGAAAAAAATGAGTTGGAGAGTTCCTTATGTTTATCTACTTTTACTCTTTTGAAACAAAGAGGTGAGCTGATAGTTTAATTTCTTGCAAGAAATGTAACTTCTGTTTTTCACCCAAATAAATGAATGTTTAATTAGCGAGTAAATTTGTAAGTGATCATGATTTTTACCTTCAAAAGTGAAGTACTAGCTAGATTTGTTACATTTTTCAAATTGTACTCGCGCGCATCACATAGACGGTGGCCTTAAAATAAATTGCATTGTGACTCGGTTGTTAATGGTTCTATTTTCTAACTCGAGGCGTTGATAGGCTGGAAAACTAACCTATACAAGTGTAAAACAACTTCAGTGAAGATTATTTTGGAACCCCGACTTAGGGGAGGAAATAACTACGAGTTAAAAAAGGCTACATCATCCCCATTTTAATAAAACACTTGAAATTTTCCATATATTTTGGTGAAAATTTGACAAATATTATAGCTTTTCAGTACACACATAATTAAAAAATATTTACATAAGTAATTCAACCCAGCCATACCAACATCCTAGTTCCGGAGATACTGCCCGACTTTGATTTTTCTCATTAAGTTGTACTGTAGTACTGTATCTGGTTAACCACCTTAAAAAATATTGTTTTTTTGTCCTGAAGTATTACACATCATGAAGTTTGGAGAACCAACATTTAGCATAATCATTTAACAAATTAATGGCACGTAGGGGTTGCTCTTAGTCAAGGTAGCAACTGTTAGCATGCTTGTGCTAGCATTCGTTTGGTTAGCGGATTGACACTTCGAAGGAACGTTTGTGGGCACCGTTGGCTAATGATTGGCGTGTTGGATCGTCAAGGGCCGGGTTTGATATGGTTCAAACGACGGGCAGAATCAAGGAGAAACACCAAAGGCATTTGGCTGGTTTCGGGATGGTTTTGCGAAGCAGTTTGGCAATGGTTGCCAAGGGATTGGACAACGGATCTTGGTGCGTTCGTTGGGCTGTTCGATAAGGAGACTTTTGAGTATAAGCGGCTGGAATTTGGTTGAGTGTTGGACAGCCAAAACAGTAGCAAAACACAGCAGCTGTTCAGAGTGCGTTTTGGCGGGAACGGTTACTTTTGGAACAGTATTTCGTGGGCTGACTGTTGAGGGTTTTTAGGGACACTTGGTACACCACTTTGGCAGCATAATACACTCAAATAACTGCCTTGGACAGTTGTCAAGCATGGGGCTTGGCAGTTTCTTTAAAAACAGTTTGTAAACTGCCCATGTATATGTTATAAATACATGGCAGAATAACATTTCGTTTATGGAGTCTATTTTGGGAGAGAAAAGTCTGTAAACGAGTCCTTGTAATTATTAACGGAATTATAATGTAAAGGTTGGCCAATTGGCTGTAATTTCGGTGTTCGTTTACTTATATTTGCTTGTCTAGATTCCTGCGTTTTCTTGTTACATAAATCAGCCCTGTTTTGTGTCTGAAACGGGCTGTGTTTGAGAGCGATACACGAGTGTTGTGAGTGAAACACGAGTGTATGTGAGTGTTGGTTTGGCTGAGCGAGTCGGGCAGCGATTAAGCCCCGGTTCGTGCCATCACGAGTGCTGTTTTCTGGAGCGAAAAACAGACCCGTGACAGCAACCATAGCTCAAACCACATGATTAAAGAGAAAAAAATTCCATAAAATTTATGTGCAACAAGAAAGTAATATTTCGTTTATTTAATCTTCTCTTTTCCAATTCTCTGTCAATTTTCACATTGGATAGTGACATTTGAGTACCCCATGGACTTGAGAATGGTGCTAGTTACCACTGTCTTGCATTGAACATGAATCACAATCCATATATATTTCCTCTATAGCACAGGAATCAAAATCATGCTAGCTTTTGAACTCTTCATTCTAAGGGCCCTCTTACGGAAATCCCACAAGCATGTATATATATAGATTTCACAACATTATAAAAGCTTCAAAAGGTAGAAACTTTAAGGGTCCTCGTTTCATTTTCATGGCCACTTATAGTGGTTAAAAAAAGAACGGGCAAACAGCTGCCTTTTTTGTGCCCTACATTTTATTGAGTGTGTTAAAAGTAATTTTGGCTTTTGGTATTCATTCTTAGGATTCCTCACTTTAAAGTTCAGTTGGGCTATGAAAAAGAGAGAGCATATATAGTATTGAGTATGACACTCCTCTGTGTGACTGTGATATCCTTAGTTTGGGACCCGATTGATATACATATAGTGATCTTTTAACATGAATTTTTGTTTCAGTACTATTGGGATAGTTCTTCTATTTGATTGCAAGTTTTATTGTTCATAATGGTGCTAGTTATGTAAGGAGAACCGAATGACGCTTTAGTGACATATTGAATTGTATTGTTGTCAAGTGATAGAAACAATTTCTTGAGCACGGACATATTTGTTTCATACGAAATTTCGGAGCTAACATACTATTAGCAACAAAAATGAATTATTATTTGATATTTTGGGGTACGATCTCTATATAATCTTCCACAACTGGAAAGTAAAATCCTTTGATTTTTCTCTCCACACAATTTCTTGATCGCTTGCTTGTTCTAAATCAAGCCATTGAATCACATGAATTTTAGGGATGATCAGTTCGACTTGGATTCTTCTTTCTTGGTTTATGACTTGTGAATGTTGAATTTAATGAACACTAGCTAACACTTAATCAATGCAAAAAATGCTTTGTGGGGATAATATGATGAAGTCAATTGAGCTTTTTAGACAGACCGGGATTAGATTTCTTCGATTTTGACAAATGAACTCAAACTTGAGCTTGAAGTAGTTTGATTTTCCAGAACAATTCAATTCTCCGCTTTGAGTGTTTTCCGCAGATCAAACAAACGATAGGTCACTTGTTATGATAAACTTAAACGTTACTTGTCATAAGCTATATGATTTATTAACAATATATAATTTATCATTAAGCAATAATAAGTTTGTAACTTAAAATGGTTCTACTCTTACGTTTCATTTTCTATTTTATTTTTAAAATTTCTTAAATAATTAAAAAAGAAATTATTCAATAATTTGTGATGTTATAGTGTTGGGAACTATGTTAACTTTATCCTAAGAAATCTAGAGTTTTGAGATTCATTTACTTATAACTGAAATTACTTATCCCGAAGTCTTGAGACGTGCTTACGTTTTCAGCCACAACCTTAGTACTAACTTTTTGTAATTGCTTTATAAAAAAAAAAAACTTTTTGTAATTTAACTATTCTGGCAAATTTAAGAACTCATAATGAGTAAATTCGAACACATTTTGCTTATTAACAGAATTTTATGTTAACCTATTATCTACAATCTCGGATACACTCACCAAGTTTTGTGATATTATATGTTAAAAGACTCGTCAAAAAAAAAAAAGGTGCTAAAAGACTAATGATTTATTATCACTATTTGATTCCTCTTAAGTGTGTCTGCCCTCCTAACAACTACGTATATATATACTCATCTCAATAATATATCAATAAATCGCACCATTATTTATTACTAAATTCTCTCGTGTATTTTTTACTGAATTCTCTCGTGTAATTTTGTGTATATCAATAGCATCTTAACCAAAATTCATTAAACACAACTTTATAATTTTAAGTATTAAGAGAAAACACTTGATAGCATCAAGCTTTTATATTCATTAACTAAAGTACCAGAGTGACGAATATTTACAGAACGAAGAAACTAGCATTGGTTTTCCTATTCCCATATTGATCAACGAAATTATGATCGGGCCAAAACAAAAAGCAAAAAAATAGGTTTAGTGTATTTTACTAACATTGGTTAATAATTTAGGTACCGGACTAGTACTTTTAACAATTTAGATACTAATTTATAGGTTTTGTCATAATTAATGACCTGATGTTAAACAAAATGACGGAATTGCACACGTTCGGTCACTTATCACATAGTGAGTGTAATTTTGTCAATATCCATAAAAAATAGATCCCGAAATGTGAGATAGAATGACCGCAATTTCGGTAAATTATGATGTTAGGTCCTTAATTGGACGAAAATGATAGATCAATATCCAAATTGTTAAAAGTGATAGTCTATTATCTAAATTGTTAACCATTGAAATACGTACACTAAACATATTTTTTTCCAAAACAAAATAGAAAATTCAGTTGGCCTTCACATATTTAGTAAAAACACTCTATACCATCTTATTTTAGGGTAGGGTTCGGTCCGGTTCATTTTTTGGCAAAACCGAAATCGAGCAGATTTTTCGGTTTGGTTTTTTTTCGGTTTTCTGTCTTTTTATTTTTTGGACCAAACCGAAATGGTTTGTTTCGATCCGGTTTCGGTCTTTCGGTTTTTCTTCGGGTTTTTTCGGTCTTTTCGGTTTTATTTTCGGTCTTTTCGGTTTTTTTTCGGTTTTTCGGTTCTTTTGGTCCGGTTTTATTGTAAACCGAAACTAACCCGAAAGAGTTTTGGTTTTTCTATTTCGATATTTTTCGGTTCGATTCGTTTTGATTTGTTCATGTTTTCGGTGAGCCCTATGTTATTTAACAAAAACTCTTCCATGCCATCTTATTTAGCTTTTAGTGCGGTTCTCATCCTTGACCGGACCCTCTGTTGAGGAACCACTATATCATCATCGATGACCATTCCTATATGTGGTAACACTACAACAAACTTAAAAATTAGGCATAATTTTTTTTTCAGAGACAATCAAATTTTGTCTCCGAATGATAATTTTTCGGGACAAAATTTATATTTTATACACAAAAGTATTTTTTTGGTCTCCAAATCTAATTTTTATGCACATAATTTGCAAAAAAAATTTTGTCTTCATACGGACATAAATAAACAATTTAATTACGTCTCAAAAAATATTTGGAGATAAATTTTAATTGTCTCCTTATATTCGTATGTGATTGTCTTTGAAGACAACAAAAATTCAAATTATATGTCTAAAACTTAGATTTGAGGATAAAAAAATTATTTTTGTATCTAAAAGATTATTTTTGTCCCAAAAAATTAATATTTAGAGAAAAAATTTGATTGTGTCTAGAAATATTTTCTGTAATTCATAAGTTTGTTGTAGTGTGAACAACCATACCATGGCTCGCGCCTTGTGTAACACAAAATTTGAATAATTTTTTGGGTGACCCCAACCATGCAACCCAAACTTTTATAAATTTTTATATATATTTAAAGCAAATTTGAGTGAAATGAATTGTGTACTCTAACCGTTGATCTTAATTTAACTATTTTGATATTCCTCTAATGGTTGGTCTTACTTTAACTATTTTAATATTCTTTTTATTAGTTTAAACTTCAAAACTGTTGCTTAACATTTTTGTATCATGTTTTCTTTTGTTTTAGCCTCTCCAAGGAGTAACGAAAAATTCATAGGCCTTGGGCAACCAAATAATCGGGCCGCCCCTGCTCATAATGGCCATATCTTTGGATGATTGGAATCCTTCCTAAAAAACCAACTGATGTATCTTTCCCTTCAAAATAACCGCATACGCGGTCTCAATTATCAACGACTTTGTAAGAGCTACCTTTGTACACAACAAAAGAATTATCAAGATACCATCAAAATATATATTGTTAAAGTGATTGTAGCTGAATTTAACAACAAATATCAATAGAACATCGATTCTACATCATTGCTAATTTTATCGATGCTCACTTTACTAATTGAATAGCAAGAGAGGGTCTCTTGCTATCCTAACATATTTTGGTAGCTTCAACCATCGATGAACAACAAAATCCCTGCGGCGAGACGCGACTCGATCGAGTGTGTTTGTGTGTCTGTTTGAATAGGGAAGTCGCTGAAATTAGATGTAGTAGGATGGTGAAATTCCTATCCGTTGTTCTAGATGCAGTTTTGCAGTAAGGTTCCAAGTGAGGTTGGAACTGCAGTTGGAACCAAGTGTATTAATGAACAGAACTGTTTTTAAAATTAAATGTACTTGGAAATAATTCACACGCACATTTAACAACGGAGTTCACCTAACCAGGCTACGTCTCCGGGGCACTTACCCAGATTATGATATTATAAAAAGCTTACAATATATGACTCAAGTCTTAATGAAAAACTTCGACTCCCTCTATGTCTTTCTGCCTATCACTATATTGCTCCTACTCTATAACTATCACTTATAAATCAATGGCATCCCACCATTGTTTTCTTTTTAAAGCTCACGTGTATTCTCTCTAGAAAATAAGTTCTTTATAATTTAGAACACCCACTTTTACAAGCTTAAGTTACTAAGTATATAAACAAGTAAAAACAATCTTCTATCTTCAATATCTTTTGATTGCTTTTGACTTGGTTGATTAGCTTCAATCTCTCCAAGTATCACGAGATTCTTCAGCATGGATTGACTCTAATCATCTTTGATTAATACCTGTTTAGTAACACACTTGAAAATAGGAGTTAATCTTTTCCTTTGAAAAGAAACATATAAAGATATGATCTCTTAAAGATAATATCTTTTCATAAACATATGAAACATTTAACTCCACATATCAATCAATCTTTAAACATATCTTTACTGAATATTATAAGGATCAAAAGATTGAAACAAGTGATAAGGACAAGCATAAGAATAGATATATATATATATTAAAAGGAAACATAACCTTATAAACTAATCTCTTTATATCTTTTATAAAACATCTTTCCTTAACACATTAATATTCTCAATAAACACATATACACGTTTAAGACCTTATGAGAATATATCCTACATACTTTAAAACAAATGATTAACATTAAACAAGTAGTAATGTAGAATAATGAAACAAGACAGAATTCTGTTTTAACAGCAGGTTGAACTGTGGTTGCAACTGAGGTTGCAACTGGTACTTGAAACCTGTCACCACAGGTTGTAACTTAGGTTGCAACCAGTACTTGAAACCTAATACTACTAACTTAGTAGGTTGTAACTGAGGTTGCAACTGGTACTTGGAACCTGTCAATCCTGTCTTAGTTCTTAATAACAGTTAGGATTTATTTAGTAAAAACCAATAGACAATTAACAATATTTAGACCAGAAATCTGGTCCTAACAATCTCCCCCTTTGTCATTGGTTTTGACAAATCAATAAAGTTTATAAAACATCCCAACCACCTGCAAATTCAATATCAGTAAGCTCCCCCTGTATTTTAGAATTGCAGGCAAATTATATAAGCACAATGTATGTGCACACAGTAAGTTTTCAGACCTGTTTCAAGTTTAAAGACATTTCTACTTCAACAAGATATCAAGATACTTTCAGAAGGAAACTGCAGAATTATTAAAGCCACACAGATTAAAGCCAAACAGGCTAAAATTGTCTTAATACAGCATAATTGAAAAACAGAATAAAACAGAATAAAGTCTTGAAAACATCAAAATGAAACTGAACAGCAAAACATAAACTTCACTCCCCCTATTTGTCAGCAACCATTGGAATTAGTCACTTGGAATATCACACTGTGGGGGTCTTTCTCTTAGAGGATTCTGCCTGACCACTTCTTCATCTTCTGCATTGTCATCCTCACTGCTGATTGAAACACCATCACTATCATCATCATCCTCACTCTCAATAATATCCACCAGCAGCTTATTGATTTGATAATCATCAGCATCCAATTCAGCTCTCCTTTCTTGATTATAAGCCAGCTTCTGGAGTAAGTACCACTTTACTCCTTTCTTCTTTGCAGAAGGAGCAGGTGAAGGTTCTTCTTCTTTTTCTTTCCCTTTGTCCCCAGAAATGTCATTGACATGTCCTTCTTTCAGTAGTTTGGCAGAAATATAAAGAGCAGAGGGACAATCTGTGATTGGTTCATTAGTGATACTAATGGGAGAATCTCTATTCATAGAAGCAACTTGACCCAGAATTATACTAGAAATTAGGCAGGGGAATGGAAGCAGAATGGATGATGAATTATCATCACTGAAATCCCTTATAAGGTTAAAGATATGATGGCCAAAGTTTATGGGTAGAGAAGACATAATCTTATACAGAAAGATGGCCATATCTTTGTTAACTCTAGAGGGTTGTTTGGTAGGAGTCCAGTTGAACCTAGCAATTTTGTGCAAGACAGCAGCACAAAGTGTGAGAGAGGATGTTTTGATGGAAGTACCATCAAAGCTAGTGTTCTTTCCAGTTAGAACCAGAGCAATAACTTCCATATCATATGCAGCATTGTCCACAGAAGAATTGGGTGTATTCAAACAGTTATTGATCAACTCAGGTGTAAAGTCTAAAGTTATTCCCCTCAGAAAGACTCTTCCAAACATAGGATTACTTTTATCAAATACACCACTAGTCAAGTTGGCATAAAATTCTTTAACAACAGCAGGATAGTATGAATGAGCATAAGAAATAGTGTCTCCTAATCCAACAGCAGAGAGTAGTTTTTCAACATACACTTGTATGTGTGGATAACTAACCAAATTAAGCCTTCTTTCACAATGTATTTCTTTACTAGAGTAAGCCCTAAATCTCCTATAAGATTTTCTACTCCAGAATCTAGGATCAACTTCATTAAACCTAGGAACAAACTCAAACTTATCTTTTAGAGACTCATTCTCAGGATTTCTCCTAGCACGTTTTTTAGTCCTATGTTTCTTAGAAGAAGAGGACTCATTTACCTTTGCCTTAGAGCTAGGACTGGTTGGAGTTTTGTTCATGAAGTCCCTTAGAGTGCAATCATCATCAATGTTCAGGTTGGGGTTTTTAGAAGGGTTTGATGACATGGTTGCAACTGGGGTTAGAACCTTACTTAGAACCTTGCAGTGGGTTTCTACAGCAGACCTAGGGTTTTACAGAGATGAGAGAGAGAGAGTTATTCTGTAAAAAGTAATTGATTTTGGATAGTAAAAGAAGTATGTATAAATAGCAATAAGGACCATATCTTTTTGAAATTGGAAATAGATACATGCAAATCAATTAAGAGCATATTTTGGCTTAAAAATAGGAAGTATTTTATCAACAGATTTTAAAAGAAAATCATACTAAGATTACGCAAGAAACAGTTGGCAATAAGATAAATTCAGCCAATTAAACAGATAAACATTCCTTTTTCAAAAACAGATTCATCCAAAATTTGAAAAATCAAACATTGAAGCTTTTAAGGAAATTTGACTTGATTCAAGATAAAAAAGACTTAAACAGATATCTAACTTTTAGGATAACAAAAGAAACCTAGCAATTTACTCACGAAAATATGTTTATCAAAGAATAACTCTAATAAAGATTAAATTTTAGGAGCTTAAATTGAGCAAATCCGTTTTTATTTCTACACAAAAACTAGTTTGATGACCTCAGCAAGGAAAGAGTATAAGTGATGTCAAAATTTTACAAGACTTTGTCTTGACAGCTATAACATAGACTGAGGTTTCAACTGATGTTTCAACTGAGCTTGCAACCAGTATTTTTAACACGAGGTTTCAACTGATGTTGCAACTGAACTTCCAACCAACTATAGAGAGTGTGAGGTTTCAACTGATGTTGCAACTGAACTTGCAACCATCATATAAAATTGCACTTTGTGCTTGCAACTCTATTACCAGAGAGGTTTTTTAAGGACAAGTTACCTCACATCTGTTTTTGAGACACCAAAAAAGCGGCTTTTTCAAGACAAAAACATCATAGCTCAAAATAAGACTTTAACCTTAGAAATAAAACTTATTAAAGGTACTCAATACAGACATATTTAGCAAAAGTATTCAATTAGATTGATAATGACATACCCCTATGTCACTTCTTAATGATTCAAACTTGTTTGTATCAAGGGGCTTTGTGAAAATATCTGCTAGTTGTCTTTCAGTTGAAACATGTTCTAAAATTAAGCTCTTTTCTTCAACTAGTTCTCTAATAAAATGATGCCTTAGATCAATATGTTTGGTTCTGGAATGTTGAACTGGATTTTTGGCTAAATCTATAGCACTTTTGTTATCACAAAACAGAGTTAATATCTCTTGTTTAACATTATAATCAGTTAACATTTGTTTCATCCAAATTAGTTGAGTGCATCCACTTCCAGCTGCAACATATTCTGCCTCAGCAGTAGATAAAGATATGCAATTTTGCTTTTTACTGAACCAAGAAACAAGATTATTTCCAAAATAAAAACAACCACCAGAAGTACTCTTTCTATCATCTATGTTTCCTGCCCAATCTGCATCACAGTAGCCACTAAGAAAATGGTTTGTATCTTTAGAATACCATAGGCCTAGATGAGGTGTTCCTTTTACATACCTTAGAATTCTTTTGACAGCTAGAAGATGAGGTTCTAAAGGATTTGCTTGATATCTGGCACAAACTCCTACACTTAAGCAAAGGTCTGGTCTACTAGCAGTTAAATACAGCAAACTTCCAATCATGGATCTATAAAGACTGGGACAAACACTTTTTCCTTTATCATTTTTAGACAGTTTAAGGGTAGTACTCATAGGAGTTCTCTTTTCTTTACTCTCACTTAGACCAAACTTCTTAACAAGATTGTCTGCATACTTGCTTTGACATAGAAAAATCCCTTTCTCATTCTGTTTAACTTGCAATCCTAGAAAGTAAGTCAATTCACCTCCACCACTCATTTCAAATTCATTTTTCATATCAGAAATGAATTCTTCAATCCTCTTATTAGAAGATGAGCCAAACACAATGTCATCAACATATATTTGAGCAACAATTATATCCTTTGTAGTTTTCTTTGTAAACAGAGTTTTATCAACTCCCCCTCTTTTAAAACCTTTTTCAAGCAAAAACTTGGTCAATCTATCATACCAAGCTCTAGGGGCTTGCTTAAGACCATACAAGGCCTTTTTCAGCAAATAAACATGTTCAGGAAAGTTAGGATCTTCAAATCCCTTAGGTTGACAGACATAAACCTCTTCATTAATCACACCATTAAGAAAAGCACTCTTTATGTCAAGTTGAAACAGTTTAAAATCATACAGACATGCAAGAGATAGTAGCATTCTAATGGATTCAATTCTAGCTACAGGAGCAAAGGTTTCATCAAAGTCAATTCCCTCAATTTGTGTATAACCCTGAGCTACCAACCTACCTTTATTCCTGATAATCACTCCATCCTCATCACTTTTATTTCTAAAAATCCATTTAGTCCCTATAACATTTTTATTAGAAGGTCTGGGTACTAAAGTCCATACATCATTTCTCTCAAATTGGGCCAATTCATCCTGCATAGCTAAAATCCATTCACTATCTTCTAGAGCTTCTTTTATATTCTTAGGTTCTAACTGAGAGATATAACAAGCAAAGTGAACAACATTATTTCTTTTACCTCTGGTTTTCATACCTGATGTAACTTCTCCTATGACATTGTCAAGAGAATGATTTTTCTGAGTCCTTACATAGCGAGGCCTGCTAGTTGACTGAGCATGAGAACTTTCTTCTTCTTCTTCAGATTCAGCAGCATTCTGGGTTTCAACTGTGGTTCCAACCTCAGTTCCAACCTCAGTTGTAACCTCAGTTGCAACTGGACTTCCAACCACTCTGGAACTTCCAGTTTGTTGAGTTTCTTCTTTCTCTTTTTCTGTAGTCTCAGCCTGTTCATCATCACCTGTAATCTCATCAATAGTTTTTAGGTCATCAAATAACACATTATAAGATTCCATAACACAGTTTGTTCTTTGATTGAAGACTCTAAATGCTCTACTATTCTGAGCATAACCAAGAAAAATCCCTTTATCACTTTTAGAGTCAAATTTACCAAGATGCTCTCTATCTCTGAGAATGTAACAAATACATCCAAAAACTTGAAAATACTTTACATTGGGTTTTCTACCTTTCCATATTTCATAAGCTGTCATGGAAGTACCTTTAGTAATATAAACTCTATTAACTATATGACAGGCAGTATTAACAGCTTCAGCCCAAAATCTATTGGCAAGTTTCTTAGAGTTAAGCATTACTCTAGCCATTTCCTGAATGGTTCTATTTTTCCTTTCAACTATGTCATTTTGCTGTGGAGTCTTAGGAGCAGAGAACTCATGACATATTCCTAAGGAGTTGCAGAATTCTTTAAACCTGATATTTTCAAATTCAGTTCCATGATCACTTCTAATCCTAGCAATATTACCACTAGTGGAACCTTTTTCAAGTTGCAGTTTTAAGCACAAAGTTTTGAATAGTTCAAAAGTTTCAGACTTATCCTTTAAGAACACTACCCAAGAGTATCTAGAGAAATCATCTACAACTACTAGAATGTACTTCTTACCACCTATACTGGCAGTTTGCATAGGACCCATCAAGTCAATGTGAAGAAGTTCTAAGACTCTCTTAGTGTAGATTAGACTAGTACTTTTGTGAATACTTTTGGTTTGTTTGCCTATAGCACAATCACCACAGACACTTTGAGTTTTAGCACTAAGTTTAGGAATTCCTCTTATCAATTCTTTTTTAACAAGCTTATCTAAAATTTTGTAATTCACATGCCCAAGCCTTTTATGCCAAATATCTACATTATTAGTAATGGCTTGATTACACCTACTTTGAGGCAATTCTTTTTCAGCTTTTTCAAACACATAGCAACTGTTGGTTGATCTAACTCCAGTCATGATTAAATCATTGTTAAGATTAGTAATTAGACACCTTTATTTGTCAAATTTAACAGTCATTTCATTATCACAGAGTTGACTGATACTAATAAGATTAGCTTTTAGACCATCTACAAGAAAAACATCCTCAATATCAGGCATTCCAGGTTTGTTTAAGGTACCTTTACCAATAATTTTACCTGTATCTCCACCTCCAAACACAACAGTGTTACCTGTAAGAATGGTGACATTTTTTAGGAGGCTTGCAGTACCTGTCATATGCTTAGAGCATCCACTGTCAAAATACCAATCATTAGAAGTAACAACATTCAAAGAGTTAATAACAGCTTTGTTGTTAGCAACTAAAGTTGCTTTTTCTTTAACTTTCCAAACCCATTTCAAATTTTTATTGACAGAAGCCAACCAGGTTTTCTGGGAAATATACTTTCTGTTTCTTTTTAAATAACACTGGATTTCAGAATGACCAGGTTTTTTACAGAAATTGCACAACTTCAACCTAAAGTTATTCAGTTTGTTCATGGTTGCAACTTTGGTTGTAACTGAGCTTCCAACCTTCTTTACATAAACCTGAGTTTTATTCCTGGTTGCAACTCTGGTTGCAACTGAGCTTCTAACCTTGTGATCAAAATCATGAGTTTTAGCTTTAGCAACAGCTTCAATAAAAGTAGTTTTTCCTGTACTCTTACCACCATAGTAACCTAGACCACTGATATCTTTGGATCCTCTAGAATATGACAGCATGTCATCTAATTTATCTGAAGCAGAAACATTCAGCAATTTTATTATCTTTTTAGTTTCAGTAAGTTCAGCCAGTTGTAATTTAAGCTTCTCAGTAAGATTTTTAACCTCATCCTTTAGATCAACATTCAGCTTGCTTATGATCAAAGATTGTTTACTCAGACATTTATACTTTTCATACAGAACAAGGTATTGCTTAGTAATGTTTTCATCAGAAGGCTCTTCCTCATCACTGCTATATGTTTCACAGGCAGTTGTAACTGGGGTTGAAACCTGCTCACAGTCACTTTCATAAGTAGGTTCTTTTTCAGTGATTATTCCCATGAAATTAACAAAATTTGAACCATCCTCTTCATCACTGTTACTCTCAGAATCACTATCACTGTGAGTGGTTATATAAGCATTTTTGTTTCTTTTTAAAGTGTTTGCACACTCAGCCTGAATATGACCAAAACCTCTACATTCTCTACACTGAATCTCTTTGGATTTGTATTCTTTGTTATCCTTTTCTTTGGAATTCCACTTTCCTGTAGAGTTATTATTGAACCTAGACTCTGTCTTAAACTGGTTATCCTTTTTCTGAAAGTTTTTAGATGAACCAGTATCATCCTCCTTTTTCTTATAAAACTTCTTGTACACCTTTTTTGCAAAGAAAGCTAGTTGTTCTTCATCACTCATTTTATCACAGGTATTAGATTCAGTTTTCTTAGCTTGAAATGCTATTCCCTTTTCTGGTCTTTTATGTTTGAAGAATTTCAGTTCATGTGTACTAAGATTTCCTATGAGTTCTTCAAGTTTAAGATTATCTAAGTCAGTTGATTCTTCAATAGCTGTGACCTTAATTTCAAACCTTTCTGGGAGTGACCTAAGAGTTTTCTTAACAAGTTTAGCATCACTGTATTTTTCACCTAATGTTCCAGCTTGATGAGCAATGTGGCAGATTCTAACATTAAATTGTTCAATGTTTTCATCTTCCTCCATTCTTAAGTTCACAAATTGGGTAGTTAACTGTTGAAGTTTGAAAGCTTTTACTTTAGTGGTTCCTTCAAAAGTAACTTGCAAAATATCTCATGCTTCTTTAGCTGTTTCACAATGAAAGATATACCTGAATACGCTGAGAGTTACACCAGCAAAAATCAAGTTTATGGCTGTTGAGTTGGCACTTGATTTTCTGTCTTCTTCAGCAGACCATCTGTCTTCAGGTAAGAGAATCAGTTCTCCTTCATTATCCATGGTAGTTGGAGCCTCCCATCCATACATAACAGTCTTCCATGCATATTCATTCTGCTGTTTGATGAAGGACCTCATTCTAATTTTCCATACTCCATAGTTTACTCCTCCTTCAAGCAATGGAGGTTTGTTGAAGGCGTTTCCTTCCCTCATTAAGTCCATTGTTACTAGAACACAGGATCCACACTAAGTAAGATCTAGTGTGAAGCTCTGATACCAATTGAAATTCCTATCCGTTGTTCTAGATGCAGTTTTGCAGTAAGGTTCCAAGTGAGGTTGGAACTGCAGTTGGAACCAAGTGTATTAATGAACAGAACTGTTTTTAAAATTAAATGTACTTGGAAATAATTCACACGCACATTTAACAACGGAGTTCACCTAACCAGGCTACGTCTCCGGGGCACTTACCCAGATTATGATATTATAAAAAGCTTACAATATATGACTCAAGTCTTAATGAAAAACTTAGACTCCCTCTATGTCTTTCTGCCTATCACTATATTGCTCCTACTCTATAACTATCACTTATAAATCAATGGCATCCCACCATTGTTTTCTTTTTAAAGCTCACGTGTATTCTCTCTAGAAAATAAGTTCTTTATAATTTAGAACACCCACTTTTACAAGCTTAAGTTACTAAGTATATAAACAAGTAAAAACAATCTTCTATCTTCAATATCTTTTGATTGTTTTTGACTTGGTTGATTAGCTTCAATCTCTCCAAGTATCACGAGATTCTTCAGCATGGATTGACTCTAATCATCTTTGATTAATACCTGTTTAGTAACACACTTGAAAGTAGGAGTTAATCTTTTCCTTTGAAAGGAAACATATAAAGATATGATCTCTTAAAGATAATATCTTTTCATAAACATATGAAACATTTAACTCCACATATCAATCAATCTTTAAACATATCTTTACTGAATATTATAAGGATCAAAAGATTGAAACAAGTGATAAGGACAAGCATAAGAATAGATATATATATATATTAAAAGGAAACATAACCTTATAAACTAATCTCTTTATATCTTTTATAAAACATCTTTCCTTAACACATTAATATTCTCAATAAACACATATACACGTTTAAGACCTTATGAGAATATATCCTACATACTTTAAAACAAATGATTAACATTAAACAAGTAGTAATGTAGAATAATGAAACAAGACAGAATTCTGTTTTAACAGCAGGTTGAACTGTGGTTGCAACTGAGGTTGCAACTGGTACTTGAAACCTGTCACCACAGGTTGTAACTTAGGTTGCAACCAGTACTTGAAACCTAATACTACTAACTTAGTAGGTTGTAACTGAGGTTGCAACTGGTACTTGGAACCTGTCAATCCTGTCTTAGTTCTTAATAACAGTTAGGATTTATTTAGTAAAAACCAATAGACAATTAACAATATTTAGACCAGAAATCTGGTCCTAACAGATGGGTTCTTGTTTACTTCTAGAGGTGACCGAGTGAGAAGAGTAAAACTTTAAAGGTTGGGTAAGGTAGAAGTAAATGTTGATGAGAGTTTCAACATATGAACAAATCCAAAATTCATCATTTGCAAACCTTGCCAGATCCTTTTTTTTTTAGTCAATGGATTGTAGTTTTTTATAGTTTTTTTTTTCCCTGAAATTCGGGTGTTTTGTTCCTCAAAGCCTATCTTTATATTCTTTACTCATTTATATGTGTTCAAAGATTCAAAATATATGCGGAGGTGTATGAAAACTATAAGTAGCAGGCTAGCTAGCATACATATAAAAACCTTGATTGGTACTTCTTCAGAATGCATGTGAATAAGCTTCCAGCCAAACGTGATTATAAATAGATCTTACCATGAATTTGTTTCATACCTTAATGTTTGTTCCATAATGTGCCCCTATGACCATTAATTAACTTGTCCCAGCCTTTGTCTTATTTTTGTCATATGATACGCTAAATTAATACAAATATACTTTTGGATTGCTGATGATCAAACAACCAATTTTTGTTGAATTATGAGATTATATTGAGTGGGGATAATTGCAGACTCTCTGAATGGTCAAACGGTCCAAATCATCAAGTTTTAATTACTTAAAATTAGCTTATGTTTGTTGGTATAAGAATGGGGGTCTAAATAAACATGAGATTGATATATAATATTAATTATCTTTGTCTAAGGTGGACTTCAACAATTTCTCAATTGTGGCACCAAGTTGTTTGAACAAGTTATAAAACGCCTACTCATAAGTAAGTGGTTAAGTGAGTTTATATTCTGAACCAATGTCATTGGTAGAATAGTTGATTAGTACATAAAAACATACTTAATTTTTAAAATCCCGAATTATCAAATCTTGTTTATGATTTGTTACATATAATCTAGCATCATGCAAAATCAAAGTTAAAAACAAATAGTAAAAAAAAAAATTATCATCATTTAGCATATGAGATAGCATCATGTAACATATGTACTAATCTTTAAAATTCTTTTAGGGTGCGGGGTTTTGATAATTAAGTAATATTTATGTGTACATTTTCATCATTTTCCCAAGCAAGGTGGTGGTTAGAAATAGTTTGTATTGGAAGGTGGTGGTTAGAAATAGTTTATAATCCGGTACGTTTAGGATTTTATCCTACACTGATACTCGTACTCGCCTCGTGGAAAACACATGTGGCTGAGAAAATTCATATTATCGAGCACGTTGCCGATAAATTAATTTCAGGTTAATAAAGTTTTCAAAAGAACTTCGAAATTGTATTAAGAAGCATTAAAAACGCATTTGTTTTAGTTTTGGGCCAATTGCCAAACTGATCATGTAGCTTAACTAGCTATAATTAGTCAATAACCGGCTAGGCTAAAGAGGTGAAAAAACCGCTTTCCGATGAAATAAACCATTTGTAGTGAATATAGACCTTTCAATAAATAATGTGAACATTTAAAATTTGTGACCTTAAAAATGTAAAGTTGTAGAGTCATCTTTTGATGATATAATTTGGCTGAATAAACAAATTGAAAATTGTCCCATCACAAGAAATATTGTTATAGTAAATTAAACTCGTAGTCGCAATGTGTGTGTGACCAGTATAACATGTGATTAAAAAATAACATTAAAAACTATAAGAACTCGGATTTCTGTAGATAAATGTCGTGGTAAATATAAAAAAGTATCCAACATCGCCTATATATGTGAGTACCTATATGGTATATAAGTTAAAAGTATCTTGTTTACTATCACTAATGTCTTTTAAAGTTTTAAAGTCGTACGGTCCAAGAAGCGATAACGAAATTGTGTTAAAACGGATAATATTGGTGGTAGTAAGGGGACGATGATGGCTTGATCGGAGAATCGGGTCGTTATAGGTGGTATCAGAGCAGATGTCGAAACTAGCATGAGTGGGTGAACCCTAGAAGGACGTCATGTCTGAAGCGGAAAGAGTATAAGAACCTGGATTTCCGTAGTGAAATATCGTGGTAAAAAAATAAAAGCTAACACACAACCCCTAGATATGTGATTACATGATATAAAATTTAGCAGTATACTCATTACTATCATCAATACATTTTAAATTTGTGCGGCCCAACAAGCGAGAACGAAATTAGCTCAAAACGGACAGTATTGACGGTAGGAAAGGGACGGTGGCGGTTCAATCGGAGTACTGGATCGTTACAAAAATAAACAAAAAAACTTATTACCAACAAATTAAATATGAAAAGTTTTGTGTGTAAAATAATTAACTATTTCATAAATTTAGTACATGGGAGATATTGAGAAAAAAGAGATTAAAAGAAATAATGAATAATGGAAGTTACAAAAATTATAGAAAGCCGACGGTGGTGATACATATGGATTTATGGCAGTTTTTTGCAATTACATTTTCAAATGTTTTTCTATTGCCCTGAAATAAGGATTGTACAACTTGTGTTTATACATTGATTAAGAATTTTAAAATATAAAATAGCTAAAATACCCTTATTAAAGTTGACAACAAACATTTAAAATGAAATATTAGCAAAAAAAAATATGTAATTTTACTTTTTGTTTGGTTTCACCACACAATTTGAATAACATACTTATCTTAAACATTTAAAAATATTCAAATCAAATTTTTAGCTAAAAACACAACGTTTTTAACTATGCGGTATATGGTGATGCAAATTACCACATACGGTACCAAAGTGATATCATGTACATATTTTGTAATTTTGGTACCTATAAAGGAGAAAACTTCGAAGGATTTATAAGCGATCTAGACATATATATTAGCGTACATATAATTAAGTGGTCCTGCTATGTAGTTGGTAGAAGCATGTGAGCAAATCCAATCATGGATCCGAAATTTTACGAGTTTATAGAGTTATTATGTCGCTATATTTATCGATAAGAGAATTACATGAATTTTCATCATTGGCTTATTTTTCTTACCTATCTCAAAGGAAAAGAATCTATTTTTCCGAATTATACATATGACATTCGACATTTCATCTTTTCACTATTTGTATATTTTTTTTAAATAAACTATTGCACTTTAGTTATCATAAGTATGGGCAATAATTATTTACACAGAGATCTTATACTACTTCATACACTGCAGAGTGACGACAAAAATACATGCATTTATGTGATGTAGTGCTTTTGTCTTTACTGATCTCACACATATAACATAAGAAGTGCAATATCATTACATAGCATAAGTGCCTTTCTAGTTATCATCATGGGTCTCACTATTACTCACAGATATCAAAATCAATCGTTAGATTGAATAGTACCACTTTGCATGTATTGTTTTTGTCTTGGGCACATAATTAATTTATGCCCATCGACAATCAATGTTGTGCATATATATAGTCTGCCACTAACTTGTATGCATGTGGTTGTTCTAAAAATTATAGGCATAAAAAAACAAGCCAATAGAATACTGCTAAATAATCTACTGAATTACATTGTCTTAACCTATTGATTTTCTTTTTGGTGGTCTGAATACATGAAATCGTCTAAAAGAAAGTATAATTAGTTAAGCACATGACCCAACAAAGTATAAATAGTTAAGTACACGAGTCCATCTAATTTATTAACGGATATAGTTGATTTACATATATTGGTGCTAAAGATTACACCTAATTCTAGGCCAAATAATGGAATAATTTGTCCAATAAAGAGTAAAGTTCGTTTTACGTTCACATGAAAGTTTAAAGACTAATTAGTGATCCAAGACTCAATTAAAAAAGATTTTATACTGTATTCACTTAGAGTATTTTCGCTTTCTATCTTTCACTAATAGCATGTACAACTAACTAACTTGAGCCTTCAAAGGCAATCGGTGAGTTAAAGTTGCTTTGATCCAAAGGCTAACTTTTCTGGTTAGCTTTGATTGTATGGAAAAATATGCAGAATAAATGAATAAAATTAAGAAAAAGGTTGGACGGATGAAATCCACACCTAAAGTTATGAATCCTCCAATCGACGATTTTTTTATTATTAGTTGGTGTCGTCTAATGTGCGTGAAAGGTTGAAAGTTGTATGGTCAATGATATAGCAACCATATAGTAAGCTAACTTTTTGGAGCTCGGAGCTTTGAGAAAGCTCGTCAAAAGTAAAAGAAGTAGGTATTCAAAATCGAACACTTTAGTGATACCGAATATGATATACAAGAATAAGAGTAAGAGACACCACAAGCAAGAGCCAACTTTGCGCTCTGAAAGAGTACTAAGCGTCGGACCAAGTCACAATAGACTTGGAGAAGCGTCATGATGCTCCAACACCATTAAAGAGAGGCTTTTATTAAACTAAAGGAAGGGGTAAACAGTGAGAAAATACCGACAAAGGTAAAGGCAATAAGGACCTATAAGAGAAAGTGGACTTCCTTTCTGAATACAAGATGCACACAATCGCAACCACTGCAAATGTGTGTTCTAAAAAAAACCTCGACATCTTCATACTCAGAGAACCTCGAGACAAGGGCATACAATAGTCGAGAAGATTGAACCGCTCACTGAGACAAAAGTGACCCTCCTTCATGCTCAAAGGCAGTGCACCAAATAAGGATGACCACCGAGGTTTTGCCCTGTAAAGTCATAACAACCATCAAAGTGGTAACTCCTTGCTTCATAAACATAGAAGTCATTCTCCTAAAAGTGATGAAAGAAAAAAATACAATGATCCCCAAACGAAAAGTTCCAAAAGTATCCAATCATCCCCATGCAGCGACCTTACGTATACTCATGTCTAGAAAACTTAGACACTTGCCAATCTGCAGCAGAAGAAGCCACTGAAAAAGATTGCGACATGATACGTGTCAACATACTATGCAAATAGATAAGTAAATGTACTAGAAAAGTTTATTGTTTGATATTATCTATTATGATTTTAGTATTCTTAAAATGAGTCTTAAAGTGTTTTATGATCCTTTATGCATTTTGCCATTCTCTACGCTTTAATATGTTGTTTGTTTTCTGAACTTGGCAAATGACAAAATCTCTTAATTCAGTTGTATATACGAAATGTAGTGAGAGAAATTTATGGATGAAATCATTTTTATTATATGAATCATCAGAGAGAAAATACATACGAGCTTAGCTATATATACACTGTCACGTGGAGATAACCGTCATTAGCTATATATACACTGTCACGTGGAGAAAACCGTCATCTAACTAACTATTCACTTCTAGTCCAATAGTTTCTCAGCTATTACAGTTAAGTATATCATGTATCGGAAGTGATACACGAACTTAGTACAAATTACAAAGCGCAACTAAAATATTAGGAAAGTGTAGGAAAGTGCAGGGTTTACACGAACAAAACTTATAAGGTTTCTCAATGGAGTATCATCAATCCCTTACGGGATGTGGATTTCTTTTATTACTAATAAACACTTATACGAATAATGCTATCATCCAACTCATTAAGTTTATTGACTCGTTCCGAATCTCACCATGTATGAATTAAAATGACAAACACATTCATACATGCCTAAAATGAAATATAGGAATTAAGAGCATAAATAATAACTATGACCACGAGTTATAAATCATTTTGTTTAGTCAGTCACCAAATGATTATTTCATAACAGTCCTGTTTAATACACACAAAGTGCACTAGTAAATAGAGTTGGAATTTATCCGTTCTCTGTAGTCGAGACAGACCTACTAAAATCACGTACTACAACTCTACTGATTGTGTGTCTATTTCCATTTAAAGTTGTAAACATATAACTTATATTCTATTAGAACCGACAGTCTAATCTTTCGTGTGTAAGCTGTACTCTACGCACTACACCATCTACTAAATAAAATAATAGATACTTATTTAGTCGTTTAAACAATAATAATAAATAATAATTGCTCATATTATTCTCATTAAATAGATCAATTCAAAACATTGTCAAATATAAATTAAAAAACAAGCATGTATTTTAATATATTTCTAACAACTAGCTTAGATCAAATTATAAGAAAATATAGGAACACACAATACATTAGTTAGCTTGAGTCATACATCAAAGAGAACACTGCCTATGTGTGTCACTGCTGCTTATTGATCATTTGGTAATATCACATATTTGTTCACTTCATTGTGAAACTGAGACAAACAGTCAATAGAGAGAAACATATGTTCATTGGTCCTTGTATCAATTATCCATTTTTCACATATATCTTGTGTGTCACAAGATGTTAAATCAAGAGCATTGTGACATTAAGGGAAAGAAGAAGTATTAGTATCATTTCCAATATATACCATATTAGAATAAGTTGGACCAAATTTTGTAGAAGCAATCAATTTAGCATGTGACAAAAACATTTGACAAAGGTGCTGAAGTTGACCTTGAGTGATTGGACTTGTTAAATCACTATTGTGAGAGACTGAGTGTGCACTACTTTGATTTGAATAAATCTTTTTTTATTAATAAAAACCCCTCTTTGATTCCATCTTGGTGGATAACCATGCAATTTCTAACACTTTTATTTTGCGTGCCGTGTACTCAGAGTAAGAACATTTCATAAAAACGCCTACTTGACCAATCTGGCCCCTTTGATAAGAAGAATGAGCTTGATTCTAATGTACATTATCCTATTTAATCACTATCATAGCTATATTTCCAACCAAATTCTTTCCTAACCCACTACTTACAGTCATTTGCTTCTCTACTTGCATAACAAGATTATGCACTTCACTTATTAATGGAATATGTTTCATAATTAATATTTTCTCTGTTACACCAGAATAATTATCATTTAAACCCATAAGAAAGATCATTCTGAATAATTTGTGCTCTCTCAAATATCTTTTCAAAAACTTGCATGTGCAATTGGTAACAGCATGACAAGAACAACTTGATACAAGGCAAGCAAGATTAGATTATTCTATACAGTCTCTAATATTATAAAATATTCAGAAACCCCTAATGAACCTTAATAGAATGAAAATATTTTTGTAGTTCATATATTCTTGGTTCATTACCTTTGCAAATTTAGACTCAAGCAAACTCCACATTTTTGCATTTGTATCTGTATATATAATAGATTGTCGTATTTCTGTTGATACCATATTTAAAATCTAGGATTGTGCTATAAGATTGCACTTTATCCATGACTGATATAAATGCTCATTTACCGCTTGATGAGCCAAACTTTCATTAACAACCCCTAGTTTGTATTTAGAACCCAATGCAATCACCATTGCATGTTTTCAAGTGTGATAACATGTTCCATTTAATACTGGATTTGGTAAACTAACACTACCAACATCACTTGGTCCAACATAATATAAACTAGCAGTCATATCCACATATACGTTATTCATATTCATAGTACGATTCCTCAAATTGGCATTACAATTAGGAGACATAATTGTCCTGTATTAATTGAAATTAACCTAATTTCCTAGCTAAATCGATTAATTGCAACACATCGATAAAAATCTCAATTACTCTTCACATAAACCAAATAATAACCAAACTAAGCAATATTTGTGATATTATCACAGATAAAAAGAGAATCAGATACCTAATTGAGCAATAATCGCAACAGAGAAGACAATACACAGCTCTGATACCATGATAAAATCTCTCAATACACTTATATATACGAAATGTAGAGAAAGAAATATAACAATGAAATCATTTTTGTTATATGAACCATCAGATAGGTAATACATACGAGCTTAGCTATATATATATACATTGTCACATGGAGATAACTGTCATCTAACTAACTATTCACTTTTAGTCCAATACTTTCACTACAAAACAATCAATGAATTGCTACAGCAATTTGTCACGGCTTTTGACCGTCAGTAATTTGTGAGGGGATTGTGAGGACTTTGTGACGGGAGAATTATGTTTCCAAATTATGAGGGGATTGTGACGGGCTTCCTACGAAAATTACATCCAGATTTAATTCCCACCGTTAAGTAAACTTAAAACCATTAATTAATTATTATAGAAATATATTATTTGATACTAGAATTTCGCTCCTATATTTATGGATTGTGATTTACTTAAATCATCAATCCTCTTAATTGGTAGTTACTGATTACGTGGTTTACTTCCATTCCTTTCTTTATTTTATATTTAAAATTGGCTATTGTTTTTGCAAGGAAGTATATTTCATTTTAGTATTTTCGTTTCCCTATCAAATCCTAAGTTTGGCTCCTTTTTTTAATTAAAAATTTATAAAAAAAAATTACTAGCAAATTAACACTTTCTCCACATTTTCTCCAAAAAGTTAACACTAGTCTCATAAACACATGAAGACACCACTGCCCAACCATCGGGCAAGCTTGTTCCACCACCGGCCACCACTGATCAACACATGTATATAAACCATCTATCTCCCACCTTGGTGTTTGCTATTTTTCCGTGTGTTGTAATTTAATTATTTAAATGTTATTTCAAACAATACATCTACACTATCTCTACGCATATGCATGAATAGATGATACATTTTAGAACACCTTTCAAAACGATCTAAGAAAAAATAGTGCATGTTAAATTGTTGATTTTCTCTTTTTGATAAGTGGATTACAAATTTGTTTGTAGGCACTTGTTGATTTAGATTTGATTTTTTACTTAGTTACCACGTTAATCATTAGTCTAGTAAGTTCATTTAAGTTCATTGTTCTACTGAGTAAGTTAAAACATCATATAATCCGTTTAGGGTCTGTTTGGAACATTTAAAATGGATGAAAAAATGAAAATTATTTCTCAAGAAAATATTTTCTTGTGTTTGATTGTATAAAAAAACTAATATGAAGAAAACAAAAGACAGTGAGGGAAAACTTTATGTGTAAAATGAGAGAAACCATTTTTCTTTTAAAAATAAGATGAAAATTAAAGCAAATGGGAAAATAGTGATTAGCTCACTCTCTCTTCTCGTTTTTTCTTTTCTTTTCTCTTGATTTCTCAGCTTTTAAAACACATGACTGAAAAATGATTTCAAATTCATTTTCCTTTGTTTTACTTTCTTTTTATTTATTTTTTTCTTTTCCGTGATATTTTCTGGGTTTCAAACACACCATTAATGGTTGTTTGGCTGCACAGAGTTGTACTCTTTTGTAAAGGGTTATGTTTATCCAAGTTAATAGGTCAAATACTCCTAGGTTTAATTTAGCATATAATATAATAAAAATATATTGTGTTAATAAGTGATGGTATTCGCTTGTTCATTTGCAGTGGAACAATGAAAATATCTAACAGATCCTTTTGTTTAAGTAAATGTGTAAGGGTTATTTACGAGAAAATCTGTTCATTAGATGGGGCTTTGTGCACCTTGGGACTTGCTAACTCATGCATTAAGCGGCTTATGAACGTTCGTTATAATTCTAGATGAGTTTCTTCAAAAACTTTGACTAGTTTTTTTTTTTTTAATGTTGCAACCTTATTCGTCTATATAACTCAAACAAATGGACAAAATGGTAATCTTCGCATTATAATATGTATCGGAACTCATTCTCAGTTGTTTTTCCTTGTTGTTCTGATGTTGTCATCTCGATTTATATTTGCTTGTTTGTTGCATTTTTGTTGGATTGAAAACATTATTTTTTGTCTATAGGTTGATAAATAAGCTATGAATCTTGATGAGAAATGGTCTTACTGTGTGGACTACCGGATAGGATTGTTTTTCCGTTTGTGAAACGGTTTTACAACATAGGTGTCATTTATGGAGTTTTTAGGTCATCCTATACTAACCTCTTTGAAATCAAAATATAGTCAGGTTGTTTTTATCTTTATACTGAGACTGGCATTACTTTAACCTCGATGTGATATGAGATCTTGTTTTGTTCTAAAACCATAATGTCGAGATCTAAACTAAAAATACTTTCTTTATAGTTTAATGGATGGAAATGACAACATCAGAAAGATATCAATATTCTTTAGTTTTACTCATGATTCCAATAACTTTCCCACTAATTTTGTTTTGAGTTATTTGCATTCATATTTGTTATAAATGCATAGCTGACGACTAAATATTCTGGAAATACAAGAAAAAATTTATTTACCATCGGTTCATTTTTTGAAAATTGTTGTTAAATTGAGTGTTGCTAAATTTTAGCAACAGAATAACAACTAATTATATTGTTAAACTATTGCTGAAATTTAACGATACTCACTTTATCAACAGTTTTTAAAAAGTAAATTGTTGGTAAACAAATTTTTTATTATAGCGGCGATTGAAGTTCTTGTATAAATATATTTGTCACCATGCTTTGTTAATATTAATTTTCACCAAACGTTCGGAAATATTTTATTTTACCCATTATTGAATTGCACCCGTTAAGTCAAAACTCTGACACCATTTATTTAAATTTTTATTACTTTAACTTGATTTATACTTGTTTCACTGTATAACTAGTTCAAGAAAAGAAAAGGCGATAGAAAAAGTATGCCACCCGACTCAAATTATTTGTATAAGGACAAGAACGATTTTTTTTAAAGTTATCGACCGCCAAGAAATTAAAGGGAGGTGAACGAGTGCTCTTACACAAACCAGATTTCATCTAGGCACCAACCATTCGAGGGTCGTATGTTAGAAAGAGCTTTACTTTCGGGGGGATTTCTACGGCAATGACACGGAGTTGATTTGTGAATTGTACTACGCATGGCAAAAAACAAGGAAATAAATATTTTCGAGGACAATAATGACAACAGTTGTGGTGATGAATGGATGGATGGAGACTCATGACAAAACGACAAGTGAAGGGATGGACATGGCAAACGATATTGATAATTGGATTGATGGTGATGTCACAACAACGGTGGAGATTAATGTTGGCGTTGACGACCATCCGTTCTTCACCAATCTTTTCACGGATAAAGTTCATCCATAAAACTATTAAGATCATGGTTTCTGATATGTTACTTTTAGGATTTTATTTGTTGTAGTGTTATTGTGTCATATTCGACAATGTACATAATTCCAACTACTTGATTAATTTTTAGTCATTAAATATATATTTTTTAGTTTAATTTACCAGCAATTATAATGCACGAGATCAGAATTTAAAGCTTATATTAGTAATTAAAACAATTATTTTAAAAAAAATGGCGACTGCTATGGCGACTGAATTTTCGTCACTAATGTGGTCAAATATATATTTTTAGGCATCGCCGCTAGTTGTCACAAAGCCGTCGCAAGAATTATATTGCGATACGAAGCTACTATCACAATATTTTGTTACAAGCCTAATAGCGACGGGAGTAGGACCATCGCAGAACTGTCGCAATTTACAATTTGTAACGGTAAAAGGCCATTTTGATGAAAACAACTGTCGCGAGTCTTCATTTTTTTTTTAGCGTTTCTCAGCTATTGCAATTAAGTATATCATGAATAGGAAGTGACACACGAACTTAGTACAAACTACAAAGAACAACTAAAACATTAGTAAAATGACATAAAAGGCCATGTATCTCTTAATAGCAAATGGACGGGTCAAATGAATTGTTTACAAGGAAATATTCGTTTTTTTTTGCATTTAATAAGAATCTGATAGTACATTGCTTCAAAATTGACGGTTTAACGTGTTGTGGTTGGCCGGAACAACTCCGACTCGAATCAGATCTTGAGAAAATTAGTATAAATATGTAGACTACACCGTACAGACACACTACAAATTATTTTATGAAATTCTTTCTCTCTCTTCTTCCTATATTTTTTTGTTTTTTCCACTACTATGCCATTGAACCTTCGTGGTCTTTTGCTAAGTTCTTCTCCTTTAAACTTCTCTTTCCCCGTATTTTTTCGGCCCTTAAACTTGATTGCTATTTATTTCTGCATGGGCCCTTTAGCCTCTTAATTTGATATTTAATTTTTGCTTTTAATTTATTTTCCCTAATAAAAAATGTGAACACGGTTATCAATGATTGATTGTTAGTATAAAACATAGTTACCAAGGCGGGGAACAGAAGCGGGATACACACTACAAAAAAATACCCAAATAACGACAGGATTAGTGACGGTATTTTTTATTACGAGCTTATTAGCGACGGTTTTTGTGACGACTTTGTGACATTTTAGTCAATTTGCGACAGATTTGTGATAACTTTTTAAATTAGCGGCAGGTTTGTGACAGTTTTTAACTCTGACTAAATCAAACATTATTTTGTAGTGGCAATACGAAAAACGGAAAACGCCATCCAATTTTTAAAGGAAAATGGGAAACGCGGATATAATAAAAAAAATTAGAATATAACATATTACAAATATTTATAAATACGCCTAATTTAATGAATAATACAATGAACAATCTGGTTAAATTCTGATGATTTAAGAGATAATTTATCAAAATAACTTATATATACTCTTTTATTAATTTGATTTCATCATATTTTAAATGCATTTGTTCACTTTTATTCAAAAACAGGTGTTTTAGAAGTTTCTTGAATGTTTTATTGAGATTTCCGAGAAGTATAATTTAAGATTTTAAAAAGGTTTCGATTAAATTTTCGAAACGTATGGGAGATGTTTTTTCTAAAATTTTGAAAGGGTACCGTATCCGTTTTAGATACGGGTTTCCGGAGAAATATGATACGCAGGCTAAATAGAATTAGCGGATAACTATGGTATAAAATACACTAATTGCAAGTCTATACTGAACTATTTAAGTTTCTAAGTCGCCTATTTAAATAGTAGTGTCATATCGAAATTGTCAATGAAGAAGAAAATTCAACGGTATCTTATTTTTCGTAACAAGTACTTGAAATGACGTACTGTATCCATAACAGGTATTTCTAAAGATAAAAATGATGTACTCGTGTCAACCATCATGTTTTTATCCACAAACGAGATGCAACCTTCGGCCGCTAAAACTTAATAACGGCTAACTTCGACTCCTCATCTACATTAGTATTATAAATCTGAAGGCTTGTTTGTCTAAGTTGAGATTAAGATGGGATTGGAGTAGAAATAATATCGGACCCATAAGTCTCGTGTTTGAAAATCAAAGTATAGACGTGACAATTAGTGACCTGTGACTTATAATGATGCCTAAATGGGGTATTTGTAATACTTGGGGTGTGGTGTTACTTTTTAGTAGCGTCGCTGTATTACCAAATACATATATTACCCATAATCATGTAGTTTTTCGTTTTATTTCTATCAATTTTCATATTTTTCACGTTCTTTTATAGGGTATATAACCGTAAAATAAAATAAAAAAATACTTACCTTTAAACAAACGGTGCATTGGATTAACTCACCTTATTACTAATCTCATCATCTTTTCTTATCACATTGTGATCTGAAATACTCATTAGTCCTGAAATTCGTAATCCGACGACCAAACAAGGGCCGAAGGTATTAATTATAAATTGTCAGTTTTTTTTTTTTTTTTTTTTTGAAAATGAATTGTCAGGGTTACACTAGCAAACATGGGCCTAAAAAACTAGTATGAAATGAAGGTCGCCGGTTGCGTGGAGCTTGACGAAAATGCTGATACAAAGGATGTAGCATGCAAGGCTGTCTAAAATCTCAAACAACAGAGACTGAGAGGAATGAGAGGACAGTCACATGCTGGTCACGAGAAGAGCACTATTATTCAGGAGTGGTAGTCCATATTATGACACTTTTATTTGTTGTAATTAATGAATTTGAACCCATCCTTCTTAACAGGGAGAAGGTAGGTGGGGCCGGTTGGGCTAAATCTCTAATATTTTGGAAAACCATTTTTGTGGAGCGAAAAATAATAATAATAATATGAAAATAACGATTTAGCCCGGGTACATATTGTTTTTTTAAAATTCAGTCCTACACCCATTTACCGACTCCCACACAGCTTGTTATTACTATTGGGGACCGTACCAACTAGGCCCTGAGATCATGCACCTAACATTATTCCACACTTGTAAGTTGTAATCCCATCCTTGACATATAAAGTTGTTCTACTTGGTAATCAATAATACAAGAGGCTAATAAAGCTATAAAGTATTCATTGTCATTCACGTGACATACGTAAAACTAAAAATGGAAAAGAAAATAATGATATTTCCTTAGTATATTTGGAACGTTTCATCATCTTACATAGTTCCATGTACATGGTGTGTCTGGCTAGTTACACTGCAATAAAATGTTTGAAAACTTGACAGACTAGACCTTCAGTTGGGATTCTGACATTTTATCGGTTCTGGCTATATTGTTAACAAATATATCAAGATAAACTATTACTATTTTGTTGCTAATTTAGCTAGAAACACTACAGTGTCATAATATTGACAGAACACAGACTGCTAGTATCTAGACATAAGATAGGTTTATTCCGAATCTCTCGATATATTTTTTTATTTTACGACGACGTTATTTTTTATTAACAATTTTTATTTGAAAAGTCTAAACATGTTATTAACACGAAACATAATCCTAATTTAAAAATAACATTCCTAATAAATGAAAAAAGAAATTAACATGTAAGAGAAAAAATAGTGTGAAACTACAAATAATAGAGTAGATAAAAAAATTGATTCGTTTTTTATCAGATTATTTTACAATTTAGTTTTATTCACACAACTAACAATTATCATACTAATGAAATACATTATCATTATAATTTTTATAATCGGAAAATAATAATCATTTATCTTTCTTGAAAATAACAATATAATTTTTTAATTTAAGTATTTTTTTTATTTTAATAGTTTCATATATTCAAAATTATAAATCTATATTATACTTGTATAATTATAACTAATATATAAAATAAAAAAGATTGTATCTTACATTGTATGCTAGAGGTACAATGTTCGATTCCCATCACTTGTATTTTGATATAAACTAATTTGTGTTTTTATATAAAATATAAATTAATTAAAAAATCAGGTCGGGACAGCCGACGAAATCAAAATTGTCACCCGATCCCGATACCGGAGTTTGTCGGGTCAGAACTATTCTCGGATCGGATGCAGGTCGAGACACGAGTCGGGTCGGAATTTCGAAATTTTTTCCTAGCCAAAGTTAACACAATGATTATGATCAACCAACATACTGCAAACACATTGGTTCGCTTAATTGAGAGTTGATTAATTACTTTTTGCCAATGACTATTCATATTAGAGTAATCAATACAGCTAGAGAACTTTTTAAAAGACTGGCTTAAGTGAAGAAGGAAAAACTTGATTTAATGCCCGAGAAATTTTAAAACATTTAACAAAAATACCCCCCACACCCCTCCCCCTCTTCTTTTGTCTTTTACGTCAATATATCTTTCGCTTCTCTTACGTTATTAGCAAAACTCTTGCATAAATAATTTTTCTGTGTTTTTTTGAAATGTCGATACCAATTATTACCTATTTCACCATGAGGGAAATTAGTCATTCCGATTTAAATTATATTTAACGATTTCCCATAGCAAGACTGGAGTAATATCTTTGTTGGTTGCAGCTAAAGAAGAAATTGAAGTTTAAAAATGACAAGATTTCAAAAGTTGTTATAGGTTGACAAACACACAACATTGTCGCCTCCATTTGAAGCATGTTTTCCAAAATTAGCTTCGTAGTTCATGTTTGCTGCAAAAAAGAAAAAAACAAGTGTCGATTTTGATATACCTTGAATTTAAGGTCTAGTGCGTGAACTCCACTCACTGGCTGCGAGCCAATGAGAAAACTCATTTCTAGGACTTGGTTCGGATTTCTTGGTAACCTTTTATGACGTGCGCATAAATAACTAAGATCAAGGGTGACTTGGTGGTTAAACCTCCTTCGCCTAACGGAGCAATGAGAAAGTTAAATCTCTTAGGATTTTGATAATGAATGTAAGTAGCTTTAGTAGTACCCGATAATTAAGTGTATGTCTGAGTTTGTATGGATTCAGATGATCTACTTCTTAGATTATGAGCCCCTTATATAGGTGGTGGAGGCGATCTAGACAGTATCTTTCATAATTGGTATGATCTTACCAATCATATCTTTGTTATATCTTTCGTTTCCCTAATGTCATGCTGAGATATATCTTACCATATCTCATGTATCTTTCCATCGACTTGGCTAGCACGAAGGGGCCACGTCGCTTCTCCTCGCTGGCGAGGGAAGCTCTCCTGAGAGATCATGTTTCATTTGTTAGCCTTCAGAGGCGTTGATCGTATAGCTTCATCCCTTCGAATAGTTGAATATCCCTTGGCGGGGAGGCCCTGGCGTGGACTCCTCGCCTATCTTTTAGTCTTCCTATCGTATATCCTTTCTTTTATGCTCAAGGAACGTATGTTTGAGTGTTTGACCCTATACTTATGAGATATGTCTATATAGTTTTGATGTCTTCTTTCCTTTGTAGAATATCTAATTGATCATCTTAGATATATGAGTATCTTCTAGAGGTTATCTCGCTGATAAACTCCTCGGCGAGGAAAGCAAGTTCCTATCTGCTCCGTCGATGGGGCCATTAAATGCCCATTAACTCCGCTTCAAGGTCCCAACCCTAATTTTTAACCTCCATCAACAGCTCCCCAATCGTGGGAGTGTGAGGATTGGACTCTCGCAGTTTTGAAGCCCTTTATTCTTGCTCCTGGAACTTTTTTTTCATTCTTCTCCCTGGGAGATCCTCGGCTCATTACAATTCTTTTCGCTTTGCTAGGGGCCGAAATCCACTTTCATGGTTTGCCGTTTTGCTTTTCCTTTGCTAATTGTAAAAAGGTTGTCTTTTTATGGTTGTTTTTTCCTCACTCATTGGTCTTGTCAGGACGGTTAGAGGGACATTAGTGGGGGAAGTGGCGAGAGTTCTTTTTGCCACGTGTAATGCAAGGGTTGGTTTTTCCTCTTTCTTCTATGTGACGTGCAATAGTTTCTCAATTAATAGCGACGCTGGTGGGACCTATCGGCGGTTTAAATCCTTTTCACTTCCCCACTCTTGTACGAATGCTGAGAAGTGGGGTAATACGCCTTCATCATTAGGGCCTATAAATGTGGGAGTCCGTGCTGGCCTATCTATTTTTTGTTTTATATCCTTTTAAATTTATGTCATCTTCTTTAATCGCCTTGTTGTTTTTAGAGAGAGAGACCTTCCCCCAAGCCCGACAAGAATGGAACCATCTTCCCCTTTTCTACAACCATTTCTATATCCTCTAACGATCTTGAAACTGTGATGGACAAATAGTTGAATGATATAGGGGTCCAGCCATTGCGGCTGTTCCTATTGCCTTTGCGGCACCTGTGACTTTACCCGGATTGCCTGGTCAAATGCTAGCTTGCCTCCTGAAGAGGAACCACCCTCAAAACCCTCTTCGAGTTGAAAGAGTCCATGTTCAAGCGCGTCCTCTTCTCAAGCTCCTTTTGCATCCTCAATAATGTTGATGCAAGAATTGGCATCCCGTTGTGTCCGTCCGGGCTCTCAGCCTTTGCAAGTGTCCAAAGCTGATGCGCCTCCCCCTGAGGGGGGAACTTCCATGCCCAAGAGAGGTACTTTCATCCCTCCTAAAAACGAGGACACTCCTCGTGAAGAGATTATTCCCCCTCCGATGAGTGCTCCCCGAGTGGTCCCTCGAATCGATCCCACCTGGACCTTCTCTTTGCCATCGTCCGACAAGCTGGCCAAGGGTCCTTACACCCCAGATGTGCCCCCTGGTTCCTAGGCTGGGAGATTTCCCATTGTCGTAAATAGGCTTTGATGTCTTGCTAAGGTACGCTTCTTTCTTGTTACATTGCATGTCATTTGTTATAGATATTTTCTCATGCAATTCTTTTCTCTTTTCAGGATCTTTTTTCCTCATTGGGCCCTTCCTCGGACGCCCAAAATGGAGATTTTTTTACCTCCTTTGAGGAGATGGAGGACGTATGGAATGAGGGGTTGAAGGAGTCCCTTTCCCATCTAGCCGGTCTCCGAATGTCTGTGAGATAGGCTCGAGCAGAGATGTTGGTGAATAGGACGAATATACATGAGAGGCTGCAGAAGTTGGAGACTGAAGGGGTCGTTCCGAAGGAGGACATTCCTGGCCTTCTCAAGGCGGTCAGGAGAGAAGAACGGCATAGGTTCGGATCTCTCACCGAGGCAGAAGTTGCACGTATCCGTGAGGAGGAGGCAGAAATGGTTAATGTCACGGCTTTGATGGCTCATGTTATGGCCCTTCGACTAGTGGGAATCCACTTGAATGACTCTCGCTGGCCTCAATTCTCATTCCCCTATGCCCGCTCACCCCCTTCCCGTGATGAGAAAGAGGTTGTATTGTCTGCTCTTTTTCCTCTTCCAGGGTATGAGGTAAATCTTTACTTTGCATTATTCTGCCGCTTTCGTTTCTTGTGTTCAATATTTTTATTGGCTTGCCCCGTGCATCCACATGTTGTTTCCTCGTACCAGAGGAGCGAGTCATCGGCGAGTGTTTCTTTAAAGAGTAAGGAGTAAAAGTTTCCCTCCTGTCGTCAAGAAAGAGGGACGTTAATGGAGTCCCTTCAAAGGTATGAGCCTGAGATAGAGGACCTTCGGACGCGTCATGCCAGAGAGAGATAAGAGCTTTCGTAAAAGAATCAAGCCCTCGAGGCAGCCATTCTCCTTCTGCGAGCTTTCTAATCAGAGGAGGCCCCTTCCTTGATCCCTTACTCTTCGAGGGTGGAGGGCTCCAATGAATGGCTCCCAGGGATATGCAACAGGCTCAGGCTGGAGATCGGTGATCTTAAGGCTGTGGTGGAATCGTTGGAGGTGGAGAAATCGGACCTGAAGGTTTGCTTGGACCGAGTTCTTGCTCATACGGGACTCTACGTGGAGCCCGAATGGGAGCCTTGGTCTGATGATGCTGTGATGGCAAACGCTCTTCCTCGTACCCCTCACCGTTGACCGCCCACTCGCACTCTTCGCAGCCCCTCCCCTTTCAATTCTGGTTCCTTACCCTGACGCGGAATCCCCTTATTTGCTTGGTTTGGTCGTGCGACTAAAAAGAGAGAAGGACGGCCTTCTGGTTGAAATTCGTAATCGTGATTCACGGATCGCGAAATTGGAGGAGAGGGATGCCTCTCACGGGTTGTC